>OY787609.1:3759261-4359261 GCA_963678935.1 Umbilicus rupestris
GGTTACAACTCTACGCAACCTACGCTACTCAACCTTGTGTGGATCACTCGGCACAATCAGAACAGGCACTGACTTGTGCCTGCACACCCTCTACAAATGTCAATCTAGAATAGCTATTGTCTCCCCGAAACTCAGCCTATTCTAAACTACACTTAACTCTGCAGGGTTGCTGTAGCAACTGCTGTAACACACAGCTGATGCACAAACTGTCCGCGTCGCTCCGAAGCCTTCCGCCGAGCCGTTCGAACGATTCCATGAGCGCTGCACACTCTGGAATACTCCCCCTCACTCAGTGACCTCCTGCCACTACCGAGAACTGCCGCTTAGACACTCGACTGAGCCACTCACTCGTCAGTTCTTCCCCGGCTGCCCTTGATCAACCAACAAGCACCACTGCTCTGAATTGGCTTTCCTGATCAAGCTTGGATCAGACTACGCAAGTCCTAATCTCCTTCTACTTCTGTCACCATAGCTCTGCGCTCACGCTCTGCCTTTGGGTGATGATCGAAGAACTCGTCCGTCACACACCAAAATTCCTCTCTCTGAATTCTGCGCACGCACTCGTGTATCCCTCAGCTTCGATCAATCTTTCTGCTCTGAACTCCTCTCTCTTAAATAGCAGCACCAGCTTTAAGCAAGACCAGAATTTAGCAATGTCCCAAAAAGAACAATTATCTCCTAATTTTTAGGAGATTAGATTTGTTTTTGATCTCCAACACAAAACTCCTTCTCTAGCTAGGAATTCCCCATTGGAATATTCTCCGCAGCACTCTAAAATATTCTTCTGGTGTTCTCTGCAGAGCTGCCAGGCCTTCTAGCCAAGCCCTGGTTGCTGCTGCTTCTCGGACAGATGTTGCAGCAACTTGAACAAGCTCCTGCTATAGCATCCCCTGCTGTAGCTGCTCCTTGTTCACTTGTGCTGGTTTTGTCAAACACTGCCATACAGCATCATCAATCTCTCCCCCTTGACATTTTGACAAAACCCTATACCAGTTTCAATACAGAGATTTGTTTTTTTTTTCTTAACCTCCCCTTCTTCTCCTTCTCTTCTCCTCCCCCTTTTTGGAATAAATGACAAGGGGGTGCTCCTGGCTGCCCTAGGGAGGCAATACACAGAGCCCCAGAGAGGCTCTCAGGTCTTCAAACCGGACTGCATCCAGAGCTTTTGTGAAGATATCAGCAAGCTGTTTGGCAGACACCACATGCTGTAGCGCAATGATATTCTTTTCTACTAGATCACGGATGAAGTGATGACGAATGTCAATGTGCTTGGTTCTGCTGTGCTGAATCGGATTCTTAGATATGCTGATGGCACTCATGTTGTCACAGTAGAGAGTCATTTCATCTTGATCAAGACCATACTCACTCAGCATTTGCTTCATCCACAACATTTGCGCACAGCAGCTCCCAGCAGCTATGTATTCAGCCTCGGCTGTGGATAATGAAATGCTGTGAAATTTCACAGTGTCTCAATTTAGGCAGATTTCGTGAACAAGCAGTTGCTGCAGCACACTCTTGTTCACTTAAATGTTGTCACAACAAGCAATGAACAAGGCACAGATTTGTTCACCCAGTTCGGCCAATCTGCCTACGTCTGGGGAGGACTATTCTCCAGTCCTCAATCCACTCAACCAAAGGTTCCAAGTACACTCGGTTACAACTCACGCAACCTATGCTACTCAACCTCGTGTGGATCACTCAACACAATCAGAACAAGCTTTGATTTGTGTCTGCACACCCTCTACAATATGTTAATCTACAATAGCTACAATCCTCTCAAAGAACTCAGCCTATTCTAAATTACACTACTCAGCAGGGTTGCTGCAGCAACAGCTGTAACACACAGCTGAAGCACAATGTCCGCGTCGCTCCAAGGCCTTCTGCCGAGCCGATCGAACCTCTCCAAGAGCGCTGCACACTCTGGGCAACTCCCCCTCACTCAGTGACCACCTGCCACTAGTGAGTACTGCCGCACGACACTTGACCGAGCCTTCCACCTGTCAGTTCTTCTGCGGCTGCCCTTGATCAACCAACAAGCTCTCCAGCTCTGAATTGGCTTCCAGATCAACGCTCTGCTCACGGGTGATGATCGAAGTAAACTGCCGTCACACACCAAAGATCCTCACTCTGAAATCTGTGTATGCACTCGTGTATCCCTCAGCTTCGATCACCCTCTTCAGCCCTGAACACCTTCTGCTTAAATAGCAGCACCACTTTAAGCAATGTCCAGGTTTAGGCAATGACCCAATGGAATCAATTATCTCCTAAAATCTAGGAGATTAGATTTGATATTTATCTTCAATACAAATCTCCTTCTCTGACTAGTAAACCTTGCTGGAAAATACTCCACAGTATTTTAGAAATTCTTCTAAGAGCCTCCGCAGAGCAGCCAGACCTTCAAACCGAGCCCAGCAGACAGCTGCTACTCGGACAGTTGAAACAGCCACTTGAACAAGCACCTGCTGTAGCATCCCCTGCTGAAGCTGCTTCTAGTTCACTTCTGCTGCCTGCTTGTTTATTTGAGCTGCAGCAACTCCTTGTTCACTTGTGCTGGTTTTGTCAAACACTGCCATACTTGCATCATCATGCTGTTTTGCTTCCTGCTGAACCAGGACATCAGGTTATTTCCTAGGAAGAAGCATCCTCCCGAAGTGCTCTTCCTGTCCTCTGAGCATCCTGCCCAGTCCGCATCACTGTATCCCACCAGATTAGCATTTGTGTCCTTAGTATACCACAAGCCATAGTTCACAGTTCCTCCAACATACCGAATGATTCGCTTGACCAACTGCAAGTGACTATCTTTGGGACAGGCTTGAAATCTGGCACAGACTCCAACTGCAAAGGAAATGTCGGGGCGGCTGGCAGTCAGGTACAGTAAGCTCCCAATCATGCTTCTGTAGATTGTCTGACTCACTTCCACTCCATGTTCATCTTTGATGGCTTTGATATGAGTGGCAGCTGGGGTTCGTTTGTGACTGGCCTTATCTAGCTGAAATTTCTGCACAAGATTTTTGCTGTATTTGCTTTGTGCAATAAAGATGCCATCTTCTTTCTGGGTAATCTCCAGACCAAGGAAATAAGACAGTTCTCTGACCATGATAATTTGGAATTCCTGCTGCATGTGTTCCACAAACTGCTTCACCAGGTGCTGAGACTTTGATCCAAAGAAAATGTCATCCACATAAATTTGTGCAATGATCACATCTGACTTGGTTCTTTTTACAAATAGAGTTTTGCCAGCTCCCCCTCATTTGTAGCCATGTTTTTCCAGAAACACTGTCAACCTCTCATACCATGCCCGAGGAGTCTGTTTCAGTCCGTATAAGGCTTTCTTCAACTTGTATACATGCTCTGGGCGATGAGGATCTTCAAAGCCTTTTGGCTGAGAAACATATACTTCTTCAGAGAGGTCTCCGTTCAGGAACGCACTTTTGACATCCATTTGATACAGTTTAAACCCTAGAAAATAGGACATAGCTAGAAGGAGTCGGATAGCCTCCAGACGAGCAACTGGAGCAAACGTTTCTTCAAAATCTAGGCCCTCAATCTGAGAGTATCCTTGAACAACCAGTCTGGCTTTATTTCTTGTGATGTTTCCCTTTTCATCTGTTTTGTTTTTGAAGATCCACTTGGTGCCTATAATATTCACTCCATTGGGTCTGTCCACCAGGTCCCAAACATCGTGTCTTTCAAACTCTGCAAGTTCTTCCTGCATCGCTATCATCCATAATTCATCACTCATGGCTTCCTTGAAACTCTTAGGTTCAATGCTGGACAGAAAGCAGGTATTGAGATAAGCATGGCTTCTGGTTCTTCTTCTTTCTGCCGGGTCTCCAATCACATTTGTCAGGGATGATTCTTCTGTATCTTCCTCAGAGGCTGCCTTGATGGTGGATCAGGAGCCTCAATATTCAGATCTTCAAACAGGCTTTCTCATTGTTCATCTGGATTTTCTGCTTCGGCACTTGCTGTAGCATCTTCTGGAGCTACAGCTTGTTCACTTCTGTTCTGACTGACAGGCACCTCTTCAAAGTCAGAGTCTTCATCATCAGTGGCAGTATCAGTGGCAGGGACTTCTTCAGCATCATTGACTACTACATTTATGGATTCCATTACTGTATTTGTCTGCTGGTTATAGACTCGATAAGCCTTGCTGTTTATTGAATAACCCAAGAACACTCCAGGATCACTCTTTGGGTCAAGCTTCTCCCGATCTCTCAGAATGAAACAGTCACTTCCAAAGATGTGGAAATATCTAACTGTGGGCTTCTTCTGATTCCAGAGCTCATAGCAGGCTGGTTGGTTCCTCTTCGTAAGGTGACTCTGTTGATGATGTAACATGCGGTGTTCATGGCTTCTGCCCAAAATCTTAGGGGAACCCTCTTAGCATGAATCATGACTCTGGCCATTTCTTGAATTGTTCGATTCTTTTGTTCCACTACACCATTCTGCTGAGGGGTGATGGGAGAAGAATACTGATGTGAGATACCCCGTTGAAGACATAAATCATCCACAGCTTTGTTTTCAAATTCCCTACCATGATCACTACGAATGCTGCTGATTCTGAGATTTTTCTCTTGCTCTAGACGGGACACCAGTGACACTATAACTTTCACAGTATCTGATTTTTCTCTGATAAAATCAATCCAGGTGAATCTGGAGTAGTCATCAACATAGAAGAAAGCATACCTTTTTCTGCCCAGACTCTCAACTTCCATCGGACCCATCAAGTCCATGTGAATCAACTGTAGAGGTCTGGTAGTACCTACATCTTTGACTCTTGGGTGTGAAGCCTTCTTTTGTTTCCCAATCTGACAATACAGATAGAGTTTGTCTCCCCTTTTATCAGCGGTATTCCTCTGACTAGCCCTTCTGTTGCAATTCTCTTCAGAGTCCTCAGGTTAACATGCCCCATCCTTCTGTGCCATAGAATCATTTCCTCAGCCTTTGTCAGCATACATTTCGGAACCGGTGAGTTTGAACTCACGTTGAGAAGATAACAGTTGCTTTTTGATCTGGCTCCTTCCATTATACATTCTCCAGATTTGTCGAAAACTTTGCACGAGTCTTTCGTAAATTTCACCTGTTTAGTTCCATCACACAGCTGACTGATGCTTATGAGGTTTGCCTTTAGTCCTTCCACTAGCAAGACATTGCTCAGGTTGGGCATTCCTTCAACTGCTAAAGTTCCCTTTCTTAGAACTCTTCCTCTCAGGCCGTTTCCAAACTTCACCCGTTGTTCCAGACAGGGTGTTATGTTTTTTAAGAAGGATCTTTCTCCTGTCATGTGCCCTGAACAACCACTGTCAAAATACCAGCTTATCTTATCCGAGGTGCTTGCTGTGCTGACAAACGCGAGAAGTTGAGTCCGCGCATGTTTCTGCTTGCTTGGTTTCCTAGTTGAACCTTTTCCGGTGAATGCTGAAGAACACTTCCCCTTTATGTGACCTTTGTGCCCGCAGCTATAACATCTTTTATACTTTGAGACTCTCTTGTCACGGTGATACAGAGGTTGTTGTAGCAGATGCTGGTTCACTCTTCCTTGTGTTTTTCTGTCTCTTCTGACTGATCTGTATCTGGCCAAGTTGCATTCATCCTCACTCAGATCTATCTCGTCTTCACTTCCACTGGCAGAGAGAGCCCTCTTTTTCATCAGTTTGCTGGTGCAGTTGATTTGTCGATGGCCATATCCTGCACAGTTCCAGCATTGGACACCCTTTTTCATTTCTTTCTTCTCATCTTCATTCTGAGCAGGTTCCTTCCCTCTCCTTTTATTTTCTCCACCTCTTCTGAACTGGTTTCGTGAGGATGAGCTTTTCCCAGTTCTTGAGTCCATGTTCTTCAGAAGCTTTCCAAGGTTCTTGACTAGCATACTCAGCTGATCATCTGGGACTGGCTTCTTAGCTTCTGTTTCAGCCTTCAGACCAATATTCTTGTCCTTGGGAGTGAAATCTTCTTTAACCAGTTTCATCTGAAACTGTTTGAGGGATCCCATCAACTCTTCCAGCCTCATGAATCTGACATTTTGAGCTTCTTCAATGGCCGTCACTTTCATGTCAAATCTTGTGGGCAGCGATCTGAGGACCTTCCTGATCAGCTTCTCTTCAGGAATAGGTTCACCAAGAGCATGGGCTTCATTTGCCAGATCACAAAGTTTTGCATTAAACTCAGTGACAGTCTCCTTTTCCATCATTCTCAGATTCTCAAACTGTGTGGCAATAATCTGTAATCTTGACAGCTTTACTCTATCAATTCCTTCATGTGCAGTTTGCAGAATTTCCCAAGCATGTGTTGGCCATGTCACAATTTGATATCAGCCTGAAATTGTTAGCATCAACTGCAGCAAAAATCGCATTCAGGGCCTTTGAATTACCAGTTGCTGCAGCTCCCTCTTCAGCAGTCCATTGTTCTTCAGGCTTTATCCGTGTGACTCCCTATTCATCCATGGTGATTGGGGGAGACCACTGGACCACGATAGCTCTCCAGGACTTCTCATCGATGGCCTTGAGAAAGGCTTTCATCCTAGCCTTCCAATATCCATAGTTGCTTTCTTCCAACAACGGGGGTCTGCTTGTACTTTGTCCTTCCTTCATTCTCTTGGCTTCTTCAGAGACACTGTAGGATCTTTTACTCTGTGTGTTGAGCTCCCGCTCTGATACCAATTGAAATTCGCAGCGCCTCTTGACAGACAGATTTGTGAACACGCAGTTGCTGCAGCACACTCTTGTTCACTCGGAAATTGTCTCAGCAAACAATGAACAAGACAGAAGTTTGTTCACCCAGTTCGGCCAACTGCCTACGTCTGGGGAGGACTATTCTCCAGTCCTCAATCCACTAATCACAGAGGTCTCCAAGTACACTTGGTTACAACTCCACGCAACCTACACTACTCAACCTTGTGTGGATCACTCGACACAATCAGAACAGGCACTGACTTGTGTCTGCACACCCTCTACAAATGTCAATCTAGAATAGCTACTGTCTCCCCGAAACTCAGCCTATTCTAAACTACACTCAACTCTGCAGGGTTGCTGTAACACACAGCTGATGCACAAATTGTCTGCGTCGCTCCGAAGCCTTCCGCCGAGCCGTTCGAACGATTCCACGAGCGCTGCACACTCTGGAATACTCCCCCTCACTCAATGACCTCCTGCCACTAGCGAGAAATGCCACTTAGACACTCGACTGAGCCACTCACTCGTCAGTTCTTCTGCGGCTGCCCTTGATCAACCAACAAGCACCACTGCTATGAATTGGCTTTCCTGATCAAGCTTGGATCAGACTACGCAAGTCCTGATCTCCTTCTACTTCTGTCACCTCAGCTCTGCGCTCACGCTCTGCCTTCGGGTGATGATCGAAGAACTCGTCCGTCGCACACCAAATTTCCTCTCTCTGAATTCTGCGCACGCACTCGTGTATCCCTCAGCTTCGATCAATCTTTCTACTCTGAACTCCTCTCTCTTAAATAGCAGCACCAGCTTTAAGCAAGACCAGAATTTAGTAATGTCCCAAAAAGAACAATTATCTCCTAATTTTTAGGAGATTAGATTTGTTTTTGATCTCCAACACAAAACTCCTTCTCTAGCTAGGAATTCCCCACTGGAATATTCTTCGCAGCACTCTAAAATATTCTTCTGGTGTTCTCCGCAGAGCTGCCAGGCCTTCTAGCCAAGCCCTGGTTGCTGCTGCTTCTCGGACAGATGTTGCAGCAACTTGAACAAGCTCCTGCTATAGCATCCCCTGCTGTAGCTGTTCCTTGTTCACTTGTGCTGGTTTTGTCAAACACTGCCATACAGCATCGTCACAGTTGCTTGTGTGTCATATTTGATGAGCGGACAAATGACCTTGTATTTGCCCACATTTTCCCGTTACTTCTTGTTTGTTCCGTTATTTTATAAAGTCGTTTGATGCTTTCTTTGCCCATTTCAGGTTAAAAATGCGTACCACACAATATGAAGTGGCCCGAAGAAAATATGAATGAATTTTGGTCGATCGAAAGCAAGAATGAGCAAGAATGAGGCAAGCTGAATATGACTCGCCCAGGCACAATCTGACTCGACCAGATGGGTGTCTGAGTTAGATTTGATTCGGAAAGGCTTGGCCGAATCACCCTCTCCAACTGCACGGATCAATCTGACTCGAGGAGAAGTTTGACAAGACTTTGATGATGCAGTATGGCAGTGTTTGACAAAACCAGCACAAGTGAACAAGGAGCAGCTACAGCAGGGGATGCTATAGCAGGAGCTTGTTCAAGTTGCTGCAGCATCTGTCCGAATAGCAGCAGCATCCTGGGCGATTGGCTAGAAGGCCTGGCAGCTCTGCGGAGAGCATCAGAAGAATTTCTTAAAGTGCTGCGGAGAATATTCCAGTGGGGAAATCCTAGCTAGAGAAGGAGATTTGTTTTGGAGATCAAAACAAATCTAATCTCCTAAAAATTAGGAGATAATTGATTCTTTGTGGGACATTGCTAAATTCTGTTCTTGATTGAAGCTGGAGTTGCTATTTAAGGAAGAACAGGTCAGAGCAGAAAGGTTGATCGAAGCTGAGGGATACACGAGTGCATACGCAGAATTCAGAGAGAGTAATTTTGGTGTGCGATGGGTTCTTTGATCATCATCCGAAAGCAGAGCGTGAGCCCAGGTAGCAGTTGAAGGAATGCCCAACCTGAGCAATGTCTTGCTAGTGGAAGGACTAAAGGCGAACCTCATAAGCATCAGTCAGCTGTGTGATGGAACTAAACCGGTGAAATTTACGAAAGACTCGTGCAAAGTTTTTGACAAAACTGGAGAATGTATAATGGAAGGAGCCAGATCAAAAAGCAACTGTTATCTTCTCAATGTGAGTTCAAACTCATTGTCTCCGAAATGTATGCTGACAAAGGCTGAGGAAATGATTCTATGTCACAGAAGGATGGGTCATGTTAACCTGAGGACTCTGAAGAGAATTGCAACAGAAGGGCTTGTCAGAGGAATACCGCTGTTAAAAGGGGAGACAAACTCTATCTGTGGAGATTGTCAGATTGGGAAACAAAAGAAGGCTTCACACCCAAGAGTCAAAGATGCAAGTACTACCAGACCTCTACAGTTGATACACATGGACCTGATGGGTCCGATGGAAGTTGAGAGTCTGGGCAGAAAAAGGTATGCTTTCGTCTGTGTTGATGACTACTCCAGATTCACCTGGATTGATTTTATCAGAGAAAAATCAGATACTGTGAAAGTTATAGTGGCACTGGTGTCCCGTCTAGAGCAAGAGAAAAATCTCAAAATCATCAGCATTCGCAGTGATCATGGTAGGGAATTTGAAAACGAAGTTGTGGATGATTTCTGTCGTCAAAGGGGTGTCTCACATCAGTATTCTTCTCCCATCACCCCTCAGCAGAATGGAGTAGTGGAACGAAAGAATCGGACAATTCAAGAAATGACCAGAGTCATGATTCATGCTAAGAGGGTTCCCCTGAGATTTTGGGCAGAGGCCATGAACACCGCATGTTACATCATTAACAGAGTCACCTTACGGAGAGGAACCAACCAGACCTGCTATGAGCTCTGGAATCAGAAGAAGGCCACAGTCAAATATTTCCACATCTTTGGAAGTGACTGCTTCATTTTGAGAGATCGGGAGTATAGGAAGAAGCTTGACCCAAAGAGTGTTCCTGAAGTGTTCTTGGGTTATTCGATGAACAGCAGGGCTTATCGAGTCTATAACCAGCGGACAAATACAGTAATGGAATCCATAAATGTAGTAGTCAATGATGCTGAAGAAGTTCCTGGCACTGGTACTGATGATGAAGACTCTGACTCTGAAGAGGTGCCTGCCAGTCAAAACAGAAGTGAACAAGCTGTGGCTCCAGAAGATGCTACAGCAAGTGCTGAAGTAGAAAATACAGATGAACAATTAGAAAGCCTGTCTGAAGATCTGAATAATGAGGCTCCTGATCCACCATCAAGGCAGCCTCCGAAGAAGATTCAGAAGAATCATCCCCTGACTAATGTGATTGGAGACCCGGCAGATAGAAGAAGAACCAGAAGCAATGCTTATCTCAATACCTGCTTTCTGTCCAGTATGGAACCTAAGAGCTTCAAGGAAGCCATGAGTGATGAATTTTGGATGATAGCTATGCAGGAAGAACTTGCAGAGTTCGAAAGACACGATGTTTGGGACCTGGTAGACAGACCCAATGGAGTGAATATTATAGGCACCAAGTGGATCTTCAAAAACAAAACTGATGAAAAGGGAAACATCACAAGAAATAAAGCCAGACTGGTTGCTCAAGGATACTCTCAAATTGAGGGCCTAGATTTCGAAGAAACATTTGCTCCAGTTGCTCGTCTGGAGGCCATCAGACTCCTTCTAGCTATGTCTTGTTTCCTAGGGTTCAAACTGTATCAAATGGATGTCAAAAGTGCATTCCTGAACGGAGACCTCTCTGAAGAAGTATATGTTACTCAGCCAAAAGGTTTTGAAGATCCTCATCACCCAGAGCATGTATACAAGTTGAAGAAAGCCCTATACGGACTTAAACAGGCTCCTCGGGCATGGTATGAGAGGCTGATAGTATTTCTGGAAAAACATGGCTACAAACGAGGGGGAGCTGACAAAACTCTATTTGTAAAAAGAACCAAGTCAGATGTAATCATTGCACAAATTTATGTGGATGACATTGTCTTCGGATCGAAGTCTTAGCACCTGGTGAAGCAGTTTGTGGACCACATGCAGCATAAATTCCAAATGAGCATGGTCGGAGAACTGTCCTATTTCCTTGGTCTGGAGATTACCCAGAAAGAAGATGGCATCTTTATTGCACAAAGCAAATACAACAAGAATCTTGTGCAGAAATTTCAACTACATCAGGCCAGTCACAAACGAACCCCTGCTGCCACTCATGTCAAAGCCATCAAAGATGAACATGGAGTGGAAGTGAGTCAGACAATCTACAGAAGCATGATTGGGAGCTTACTGTACCTGACTGCCAGCCGCCCCGACATTTCCTTTGCAGTAGGAGGCTGTGCCAGATTTCAAGCCTGTCCCAAAGATAGTCACTTGCAGTTGGTCCAGCGAATCATTCGGTATGTTGGAGGAACTGTGAACTATGGCTTATGGTATACTAAGGAAACAAATGCTAATCTGGTGGGATATAGCGATGCGGACTGGGCAGGATGCTCAGAGGACAGGAAGAGCACTTCTGGAGGATGCTTCTTCCTAGGAAATAACCTGGTGTCCTTGTTCAGCAGAAAGCAAAACAGCATTTCGTTATCCACAGCCGAGGCTGAATACATAGCTGCCGGGAGCTGCTGTGCTCAAATGTTGTGGATGAAGCAAATGCTGAGTGAGTATGGTCTTGATCAAGATGAAATGACTCTCTACTGTGACAACATGAGTGCCATCAGCATCTCTAAGAATCCGGTTCAGCACAGCAGAACCAAGCACATTGACATTCGTCATCACTTCATCCGTGATCTAGTGGAAAGGAATATCATTGCGCTACAACATGTGGTGTCGGCCAAACAGCTTGCTGATATCTTCACAAAAGCTCTGGATGCAGTCCGGTTCAAAGACCTGAGAGCCTCTCTGGGGCTCTGTGTATTGCCTCCCTAGGGCAGCCAGGAGCATCCGCTTGTCATTTATTCCAAAAAGGGAGAGGAGAAGAAGGGGAGGTTACCGAAAGAATAATAATTCTGTATTGAAATCCTTCCTAGGGTTTTATCAAAATGCCAAGGGGGAGATTGATGATGCAGTATGGCAGTGTTTGACAAAACCAGCACAAGTGAACAAGGAGCAGCTACAGCAGGGGATGCTATAGCAGGAGCTTGTTCAAGTTGCTGCAGCATTTGTCCGAATAGCAGCAGCATCCTGGGCGATTGGCTAGAAGGCCTGGCAGCTCTGCGGAGAGCATCAGAAGAATTTCTTAAAGTGCTGCGGAGAATATTCCAGTGGGGAAATCCTAGCTAGAGAAGGAGATTTGTTTTTGAAATTTCAAGTGTCTCTACTTATGCAGATTTGTGAACTAGCAGTTGCTGCAGCACACTCTTGTTCACTTAAATGTAGGCACAGCAGACAATGAATAGGACACAGATTTGTTCACCCAGTTCGGCCAATCTGCCTACGTCTGGGGAGGACTATTCTCCAGTCCTCAATCCACTCAACCAAAGGTTCAAAGCACACTCGGTTACAACGCACGCAACCTATGCTACTTTAACCCCGTGTGGACTACTCAACACAATCAGAACAAGCTCTGATTTGTGCCAGCACACCCTCTACAATATGTCAGTCTAGAATAGCTACAATTCTCTCAAAGAACTCAGCCTATTCTATACTACACTACTCAGCAGGGTTGCTGCAGCAACAGCTGTAACACACAGCTGAAGCACACTGTCCGCGTCGCTCCAAGGCCTTCTGCCGAGCCGATCGAACCACTCCAAGAGCGCTGCACACTCTGAGTAACTCCCCCTCACTCAGTGACCACCTGTCACTAGTGAGTTCTTCCGCACGAACCTCGACCGAGCCTTCCACCCGTCAGTTCTCCCGCGGCTGCCTTTGATCAACCAACAAGCTCCACAGCTCTAAATTGGCTTCCAGATCAATGCACGAATCAGTCTCTGCAAGACCTGATTCTCCTCTGCAATGCACACCTCAGCTCTGCGCTCAACGCTCTGCCCGTGTGCGTTGATCGAAGAACAACTCTCGTAGCACACCCAGAAAAATCCTCTCTCTGAATTTCGTGTCTACTCTCGTGTATCACTCAGCTTCGATCACCCTCTTCAGCCCTCAAACCTTCTGCTTAAATACCCGCACCACTTTTAGCAATTTCCAGGTTTAGGCCATAGTCCCACAAGATCAATTATCTCCTAAAATCTAGGAGATTAGATTTGATTAATATCTTTAAACACATCTCCTTCTCTGACTAGTAATCCTTGCTGAAATATGCTCAGCAGCATATTAGAAATTCTTCTAAGCACTTTCACAAAGCTGCCAAACCTTCAAAACTCACCCAGCACAAAACTGCTACTCGGACAGTTGAACTAGCTCTTGAACCAGCACCTGCTGCAGCATCCCCTGCTGCATTTGCTGCTGGTTTACTTTTGCTGGCCTCCTTGATGAATTGAGCTGCAGCAGCTCCTTGTTCACATATGTTGGTTTTGTCAAATCTGCCACACTTGCATTATCAATCTCCCCCTTGGCATTTTGACAAAACCACTTCATAACTCCACTTCTAAGCCTGCTCTTTCTTCTCCCCCTTTTTGGAACAAATGACGAGGGGGTTTTTCTGCTGAGAGCACTTATGACGGCAATACACAGAGCCCTAGAGAGGCCCTCAGGTCTTCAAACCGAACTGCATCCAGAGCTTTGGTGAAGATATCAGCAAGTTGTTTGGCAGACACAACATGCTGGAGCGAGATGACTTTCTGTTCAACAAGGTCACGGATGAAGTGATGACGAATGTCAATGTGCTTGGTTCTACTGTGCTGGACAGGGTTCTTGGATATGCTGATGGCACTCATATTGTCACAGTAGAGAGTCATGGCATTTTGAGCAACCCCATACTCACTCAGCATTTGCTTCATCCACAACATTTGTGCACAGCAACTCCCAGCAGCAATGTACTCAGCCTCGGCAGTGGATAGAGAAATGCTATTCTGTTTTCTGCTGAACCAAGAGACCAGGTTATTCCCCAAGAAGAAACATCCTCCCGAGGTGCTCTTCCTGTCTTCTGAGCACCCTGCCCAGTCTGCATCACTGAATCCAACCAGATTAGCCTTTGTGTCTTTAGTATACCATAGGCCATAGCCCACAGTTCCCCCGACATACCGAATAATGCGCTTGACCAACTGCATATGGCTGTCTCTTGGACTGGCTTGGAATCTGGCACAGACTCCTACTGCATAGGAAATGTCAGGACGGCTGGCAGTCAGGTAAAGAAGGCTCCCAATCATGCTTCTGTAGACAGTCTGACTTACTTCCAAACCTTGCTCATCTTTAATGGCTTTCACATGAGTAGCAGCAGGAGTACGCTTGTGACTTGCTGAATCTAGCTGGAATTTCTTCACAAGAGACTTGCTGTATTTACTTTGAGCAATAAAGATCCCATCCCTTTTCTGAGTAATCTCCAAACCAAGAAAGTATGAAAGTTCTCCTACCATGCTCATTTGAAATTCTTGTTGCATGTGATTCACAAACTGCTTCACCAGGTGCTGGGACTTTGATCCGAAGACAATATCATCCACATATATTTGAGCAATGATCACATCAGACTGAGTTCGTTTGACAAACAAGGTTTTTTCAACTCCCCCTCGATTGTAGCCATGATTTTCCAGGAAAACTGTCAACCGCTCATACCATGCCCGAGGAGCCTGTTTAAGCCCATATAAGGCTTTCTTCAGTTTATACACCTGCTCTGGATGATGAGGATCTTCAAAACCTTTTGGTTGAGTGACATAAACTTCTTCAGAGAGGTCTCCATTCAAGAATGCACTTTTAACATCCATTTGATATAATTTGAATCCCAGGCAGCAAGACATTGCAAGCAGCAGTCTGATAGCCTCCAGGCGAGCTACTGGAGCAAATGTTTCATCAAAGTCTAGACCCTCAATCTGAGAATATCCCTGGGCCACCAGTCTGGCTTTATTTCGTGTAATGTTGCCCTTTTCATCTGTTTTGTTTTTGAACACCCATTTAGTGCCTATAATGTTAACCCCATTTGGTCTGTCTACCAGATCCCAAACATCGTGTCTTTCGAACTCTGCCAATTCCTCCTGCATAGCCATGATCCAGAATTCATCACTCATGGCCTCCTTGAAATTCTTTGGTTCAATGCTGGACATGAAACATGTATTGAGATAGGCATGACTTCTGGTCCTTCTTCTGTCTGAGGGATTTCCAATCACATTTGTCAAAGGATGATCCTTCTGTATCTTCTTTGGGGGCTGCCTAGAAGATGGATCAGGAGCCACAGTTTGGAGATCATCAGACAGGCTTCCTGATTGGTCATCTGGAATTTCTGCTTCAGCACTTTCTGTAGCATCTTCTGGAACCGCAGCTTGTTCACTTCTTGTCTGTCTACCAGGCATTTCTTCAAGATCAGAGTCTTCTTCATCAGTGTCAGAATCAGAGATAGATACTTCTTCTGCATCATTGACAACAACATTTATGGACTCCATGACAGTCTTTGTTCGCTGGTTGAAAACACGATATGCCCTGCTATTTGTTGAATACCCCAAGAACACTCCCGGATCACTCTTAGGATCGAGCTTCTTTCTATACTCCCGGTCTCTCAGAATGAAGCAATCACTTCCAAAGATATGAAAGTATTTAACCGTGGGCTTTTTCTGATTCCAGAGCTCATAGCAAGTCTGCTTGGTTCCCCTTCGCAAGGTGACTCTGTTGATGATATAGCAAGCGGTATTCATAGCCTCTGCCCAGAATTTCAGAGGAATTCTCTTAGCATGGATCATCACCCTGGCCATTTCTTGAATCGTTCGGTTCTTCCGTTCTACAACACCATTTTGTTGAGGGGTAATGGGAGAAGAGTACTGATGTGTTATACCCTTTTGCTGACAGAATTCATCCATGTCTTTGTTCTCAAACTCTCTGCCATGATCACTGCGGATGCTGCTGATTCTGAGATTCTTCTCTTGCTCTAACCGAGATACCAGTGACACAATGACACTCACAGTATCTGATTTTTCCCTGATAAAATCAATCCAAGTGAATCTAGTATAGTCATCAACACAGACAAATGCATACCTTTTCTTGCCTAGGCTCTCCACTTCCATTGGTCCCATCAGATCCATGTGAATCAGCTGTAGAGGCCTGGTGGTACCAATGTCTTTGACTCGTGGATGCGAGGCCTTCTTCTGTTTCCCAATCTGACAATCTCCACAAATGGAGTCTGTCTCTCCTTTCAGCAGTGGAATTCCCCTGACCAACCCTTCTGTGGCAATTCTCTTTAGAGTTCTCAGGTTAACATGTCCCATCCTTTTGTGCCATAAAGTCATTTCCTCGGCCTTCGTCAACATACATTTCTGAATCCTTGAGTTGGAACTCACATTGAGAAGGTAACAGTTGCTCTTGGATCTAGCTCCTTCCATTATGCACTTTCCAGATTTGTCGAGGACTTGGCATGAGTCTTTCGTGAACTTGACTTGTTTAGTCCCGTCACACAGCTGGCTGATGCTGATGAGATTAGCTTTTAATCCTTCCACCAAAAGGACATTGCTCAGATTTGGCATTCCTTCCACAGCCAAAGTTCCTCTTCCCAGAACCCTTCCTTTCAGACCATTGCCAAACTTCACACGTTGTTCCAAACAGGGAGTAATGTTTTTCAGAAAGGATCTTTCCCCTGTCATATGCCCTGAACACCCACTATCAAAGTACCAGCTTATCTTGTCTGAGGTGCTAGCTGTGCTGACAAGAGCGAGGAGCTGAGTCTGCGCATGTTCCTGCCTGACAGATTCCCTGGGCGAGGCAGTTCTGGCATGAGCTGAAAAACAGCTTCTTTGAATATGTCCTCTGCCGCCACAACTGTAACACTTTTTAAACTTTAAAGTTCTCTTGTTACGGTGAAATAGACCTTGCTGCAGCAAGTCCTGGTTCATCCTTTTCTGTGTTTTTGTGCCTCTTCTTGCTGACTTGTATCTGGCCATGTTGCATTCGTCTCCACTCAGGTCTTTCTCATCTTCACTTCCACTGGCAGAAAGAGCTTTCTTTTTCATCCGTTTGCTGGTGTAGTTGATTTGTCGATGACCGTAGCCTGCACAATTCCAGCATTGGATTCCTTTCTTTCCTTCTTCTCTCTGAGCCGGTTCCTTTCCTTTCCTTTCACTGCCCCTTCTGAATTGTCTTTGCGAAGAAGAGCTTCTTTCAGTCCTGGATTCCATGTTTTTCAGAATCTTCCCAAGGTTCTTAACAAGCATGCTCAACTGATCGTCTGGAACTGTCTGCTTGGTTTCTGCTTCAGCCTTCAAACCAACATTCTTGTCCTTGGAAGTGGTGTCTTCTTTGACCAGTTTCATCTCAAATTGTTTGAGAGACCCCATCAGCTCTTCCAACCTCATGAATCTGACGTTCTGAGCCTCTTCAATGGCTGTCACCTTCATGTCAAACTTTGTGGGCAGCGATCTGAGAACCTTTCTGATAAGCTTTTCTTCTGGGATGGGCTCACCAAGGGAATGAGCTTCATTTGCAAGATCACAGAGTTTAGCATTAAACTCAGTGACTGTTTCCTCATCCAGCATCCTCAGATTTTCAAATTGTGTGGCAATTATCTGGAGTCTTGACAGCTTCACTCTATCCGTTCCCTCATGGGCAGTTTGCAGAATCTCCCATGCTTGCTTGGCCATGTCACAGTTTGAGATCAACCTGAAGTTATTAGCATCAACTGCAGCAAAAATTGCATTCAGAGCCTTTGAATTACCAGTTGCTGCAGCACCTTCTTCAGCAGTCCATTGCTCTTCAGGTTTAATTCTTGTCACTCCTTGCTCATCCATGGTGATTGGGGGAGACCACTGAACAACGACAGCTCTCCATGTCTTCTCATCAATAGCTTTGAGAAAGGCTTTCATTCTAGCTTTCCAATAACCATAATTGCTCTCTTCCAAAAGTGGAGGTCTACTTGTGCTCTGTCCTTCCTTCATTGTCTTGACTACTTCGGAGACACTTGTAGGACCTTTTAAACTCTGTGTGTCGAGTTCCCGCTCTGATACCAATTGGAATTTCAAGTGTCTCTACTTATGCAGATTTGTGAACTAGCAGTTGCTGCAGCACACTCTTGTTCACTTAAATGTAGGCACATCAGACAATGAATAGGACACAGATTTGTTCACCCAGTTCGGCCAATCTGCCTACGTCTGGGGAGGACTATTCTCCAGTCCTCAATCCACTCAACCAAAGGTTCAAAGCACACTCGGTTACAACGCACGCAACCTATGCTACTTTAACCCCGTGTGGACTACTCAACACAATCAGAACAAGCTCTGATTTGTGCCAGCACACCCTCTACAATATGTCAGTCTAGAATAGCTACAATTCTCTCAAAGAACTCAGCCTATTCTATACTACACTACTCAGCAGGGTTGCTGCAGCAACAGCTGTAACACACAGCTGAAGCACACTGTCCGCGTCGCTCCAAGGCCTTCTGCCGAGCCGATCGAACCACTCCAAGAGCGCTGCACACTCTGAGTAACTCCCCCTCACTCAGTGACCACCTGTCACTAGTGAGTTCTTCCGCACGAACCTCGACCGAGCCTTCCACCCGTCAGTTCTCCCGCGGCTGCCTTTGATCAACCAACAAGCTCCACAGCTCTAAATTGGCTTCCAGATCAATGCACGAATCAGTCTCTGCAAGACCTGATTCTCCTCTGCAATGCACACCTCAGCTCTGCGCTCAACGCTCTGCCCGTGTGCGTTGATCGAAGAACAACTGTCGTAGCACACCCAGAAAAATCCTCTCTCTGAATTTCGTGTCTACTCTCGTGTATCACTCAGCTTCGATCACCCTCTTCAGCCCTCAAACCTTCTGCTTAAATACCCGAACCACTTTTAGCAATTTCCAAGTTTAGGCCATAGTCCCACAAGATCAATTATCTCCTAAAATCTAGGAGATTAGATTTGATTAATATCTTTAAACACATCTCCTTCTCTGACTAGTAATCCTTGCTGAAATATGCTCAGCAGCATATTAGAAATTCTTCTAAGCACTTTCACAAAGCTGCCAAACCTTCAAAACTCACCCAGCACAAAACTGCTACTCGGACAGTTGAACTAGCTCTGGAACCAGCACCTGCTGCAGCATCCCCTGCTGCATTTGCTGCTGGTTTACTTCTGCTGTATACTTCTGCTGGCCTCCTTGATGAATTGAGCTGCAGCAGCTCCTTGTTCACATATGTTGGTTTTGTCAAATCTGCCACACTTGCATTATCAGTTTTGGAGATCAAAACAAATCTAATCTCCTAAAAATTAGGAGATAATCTGTTCTTGATTGAAGCTGGCGTTGCTATTTAAGGAAGAACAGGTCAGAGCAGAAAGGTTGATCGAAGCTGAGGGATACACGAGTGCATACGCAGAATTCAGAGAGAGTAATTTTGGTGTGCGAAGAGTTCTTCGATCATCATCCGAAAGCAGAGCGTGAGCGCAGAGCTGTGGTGACAGAAGGAGAAGGAGATCAGGACTTGCGTAGTCTGATCTGAGCTTGATCTGGAAGCCAATTCGGAGCAGCGGTGCTTGTTGGTTGATCAAGGAAGGCCGCTGAAGAACTGACGGGTGTGTGGCTCGGTCGAGTGTCTAAGCGGCAGCTCTCGCTAGTGGCACGAGGTCACTGAGCAAGGGGGAGTATTCCAGAGTGTGCAGCGCTCGTGGAATCGTTCGATCGGCTCGGCAGAAGGCCTTGGAGCGATGCGGACAATTGTGCATCAGCTGTGTGCTACAGCAGATGCTGCAGCAACCCTGCAGAGTTGAGTGTAGTTTAGAATAGGCTGAGTTTCGAGGAGACAGTAGCTATTCTAGATTGACATTTGTAGAGGGTGTGCAGACACAAGTCAGAGCCTGTTCCGACTATGTCCAGTGATCCACACTAGGTTGAGTAGCATATGTTGCGTGGAGTTGTAACCGAGTGTACTTGGAGACCTCTGTGATTAGTGGATTGAGGACTGGAGAATAGTCCTCCCCAGACGTAGGCAATTGGCCGAACTGGGTGAACAAACTTCTGTCTTGTTCATTGTTTGCTGAGACAATTTCCGAGTGAACAAGAGCGTGCTGCAGCAAATGCTTGTTCACAAATCTGTCTGTCAAGAGACGCTGCGAATTTCAGACTTGACCGAATCAAAAAGTGATTCGGCCACGAAGAAGTGCTCCGCCCGGATCAGCTTGGCTCTATAAGGAATTTTGACCGAATCAAACAAGGCTTGACTGAATCAAAAGTGATTCGGCCAAGGAAGACTGACTCGCCCAGCTATGAAACTGCACGGAGTATTTGATTGGGACACTCAATCAACTGAACAAGGCTTGTCAGAATCAACTGATTCGGGCACGGCGGACAATTTGGTAATTTTTCGGAACAGTATAAATAAGAAAGAGATGCAAATTTAGAAGGGCTTCTTCCAATTTCGAAAACCCTAGGCGATTTCTGTTGGACGACTTGGAGAATTGTCCAAGATTTGGAGAAGACACACGCAATTGGCCATTCAACATCAACCCTCTACTCAACCACTACTTCTTTGCATCCAATTGGTGAACAATTTCAATTAAAAATTATGTTTTGTTTCAAACTCACCATGAGTGAGTAGTCCCATTGTAGTTGGGATCCTTATGGATCCTTTAGGTTAAATTGTAATGCAAAACATGTTCTTTTATCTATATGAGTGAAGCATGGTTGAAAATTCTTATGCTTGTTCTTCATGTTAATTCGATGCACACCAAGTGTTTGACGAAACGCATGAATGAGTATGAATTGATAAAACACCTAGGGATGGAATGAGAATTGAACTTAGGTTGTTTAGAAGATCAAGCATGATTATTTTAGATAGCTTTTGTGCGCGAGAGCGACATTGGCATTCTACTAGGCTAAGCATAGAGCAGACTTTAGGTGTGCATGATTATTTCTATTTTGCATTGCTAATCGCATGACCTAGGGATGAAATAGGATTCCGACTACATTTTCTCTATTACTTTACTTCTTCACCAATTTTGACTTGTCTTTAGTATTCACTAGAGATACCTCATTTAGAGGAGAAAACCCCCCTTTTATTTAGTAGACTCGCATTAGGCATTTCTAGCTAGCTTTAGACTAATATAGGCTTTTATCTTGGGTTCGACTCGAGGTCACTCGGATTATAAATATTGTTTAAGTACAGTGATTGGACTAGTATTTTTACTACCACAATTTCGACAACGTTCAAAATGGCGCCATTGTCGGGGATTAGCCATTAGACTAGTTTTCTTTTTAGTATTGCTTTAATAGTCTACTTTTCTTCCTTTACTTTGTTGATCGTGATTGTGTGTTTGCGTGCTATTCTTGCCTACGTTAATTTAAGTTCACAGTTATTAACACTTTCTTCGATTGCTTGGTAGGTGTTTGAATGCAAACTCGATCGTGCACGAAAAAGGCACAAGAACAAGCTTCCACGTCAACACCAAATTTTGATGCCCCTCTTCCTCAAATTCAAGTTGATCACCAAATAATGGAGAATATGGATCAACCACCAGCAATAATTGCTGATTAACCGAACCTGAGGAGGCTAGGGAATGCTGCTCGTCCACAAGAGGATGACGAGAGACCGGTTGGGGAATATATCGCCCCAACCATTGGACATTATGGATCACCCATTTATTTGGAAGTGGGTGACGATAAGGAATTCGAAATAAAGTCGACGCTTCTCCACATGGTAGCCGCGAATCAATTTGAAGGGTATGGAAACCCTAATGATCATTTAGCACAATTTACAGAATTATACCGCACCTACAAAGTGTAGGGGATCAAATCGGAGGCCATATACATGAATGTATTTCCATTCTCGCTAAGCGGAAAAGCCAAGGATTGGCTAATGAGTCACGAGCCGAATACCTTCCGCACTTGGGAAGAACTCGCCCAAGCTTTCCTCATCCAATTCTTCCCGCCCGCAAAGACTAAGAAAATCCGGGACAAAATTTGCCAATTCATACAACAAGATGACGAGAATTTTTAAGAGGCATATGAGCGCTTCAAAGAGCTACAAAGAGATTGTCCGCATCACGGGTTTAGCAAATGGCAGCTCATGCAAAGTTTTTATGATGGTATGGATCAAGACGCAAGAAACCATATGGACCAAGCGAGCGGAGGGGCAATGATGGAGGTACCTTTGACGCCTGCTTAACTCATCTTGATAAGGTCTTAGCGCGCTGCATTTCAAAGAACCACAATTATGAAAAATGTCATTTCATGGTATCACATGGCGTAGTACTAGGACATATTATCTCGCAGGAGGGGATAGGGGTAGATAAAGCCAAGATAGATCTTATTTTTAATCTGCCTTATGCCACTGGCGTGCGCGATGTGAAATCATTCCTTGGGCATGCCGGGTTTTACAGGCGCTTCATAAAAGATTTTTCTAAGATTTGTATACCCCTGTCTAACCTCTTGCAAAAGGATGCGTGTTTCGATTTTACTGATGAGTGCAGGGCCGCATTTGATAAGTTGAAAGAGGCGCTGACAAGTGCGCCAGTGATGCGCGCGCCAGACTGGAACCTACCATTTGAACTGATGTGCGACGCAAGCGACTATGCAGTAGGTGCAGTCTTGGGGCAGCGAGTGGACAAGAAGCCGCACGCCATTTATTATGCATCGCGAACACTGGACGCCGCGCAGAGGAACTACACCACCACGGAAAAGGAGCTTCTGGCAATTGTGTTTGCGCTAGAGAAGTTCCGCGCATATGTTCTTGGCGCCAGAGTCATCGTCTACACAGACCACGCAGCAATCCGTTACCTAATGTCCAAGAAGGAAACTAAGCCGCGCCTGATGCGCTGGGTGCTCCTACTTAAGGAATTCGACTTGGAAATCAAAGATAAGAAGGGCACGGAAAACACAGTCGCGGACCACTTGAGCAGGATCGTGAAAGCAGAGGAGCCAGGGCAAATCACGGAGACGTTCTGATAAAGCCTATTTATACGTATCATTTAGATCATAACCCTATGCTTGTTTGCATTATTTTATGTACAAGATTACTAGTTTCCAGTGTTTTTGTATTACAGGGCAAAACGAGGGCCTAAGTCGGATACGCGCTAACAGGCAGCGTTTAGGACGCGCATCACACAGCCTGCGGAGCTAGCGGCGCAAACAGAATTGGCAGAGTCGACCACGGTGCGCTAACCAGTGCCTTGTGCCATGCGCAGATGATGGTGTTTCCAAATCCTGACACCACCAGATTTGGAAGTTGCCAAGGATGAGCCCCTGAGCTGTATATAAAGAAGAAAAGAAGGCTAGGGTTTCATCATCAGAAGATCAGAAGAGAGAGCGGCAGAACTGGAAAACACACGAGCTTGCTGAGAGGATCCGCGCTAACCGACTGCGCCAGCCAAGACTGCAACCTGCACGCACTGTTTGCTATTGTTTTCTTGGACACTTTAGATATTATTTACTGTTTCTAGGATGTTTACCACTAGCATGTCTAGCTAAACGCTTAGTATCGGTTGGGCATGAATCTATGAGTATTTCCTTTGAGACTTGCGCTTAATGCATAGCCTGCTTGCTTATATTAATTCTGTGCACATTGCTGGTAGCTTGTTACATGAGTAGGGGAAGCCTTGAACCGCAATCTTACTCTTGTTGCTTGTTGTTGTTTGTTAAACTAGTTGAATAGCCTGACGGTGCCAACTAGAAGTAACGTGCTAGGATAGGCAATTACTACCTTGATCGGATTCGTAGTTGTTTAGTCTAGTTCAAGAATTAATAGCACATGAACTTTGATCGGAACATGCGCACATGTTAGGAAGCCTTGACCGGACACTAACTTAAGTAAAATCAAGCTATAGACGTTTAGAGTCAATGATAAGGAATACACTCATAGAGGATTGTCTGCGCCGATACTTCTCATAGTCATAGTACTTAATCTCTATTGCCTGCGCACGTCTAGTGCAAATTCCTGCGTTTACGACTGTTTACTCGCGCATCGCGCAACCCCAATCACTCACACCCCCAGTTTACGTAAGTGTAGGTCACTGGTTAAAACTGAACTGCTTGCTCCCTGTGGAGATCGACCCTGACTTAACCGTTGTACTAGTGGAAGAGGAAGGATTAATTTGACGCGTACAACGACGCACGATCAAATTTTGGCGCCGTTGCCGGGGAGCAACACAGCTAAATTTTAGCTAGTTTACGTTTTTTTCTTTCCTTTTTAGTAATTAGTTATTTCAGTCTGCTTTATTTTTCGTTGTTGTTTCTGACAGCGCGCAATCACCATTAGCCTGCGCAACCTTGAAACAGTTGCGCTGCGCAGATTCTAGTTGCGCACTGACAGACGCAGCAACATTAGTTATCTTTTAATTTCGTTTTCTTTGAGATTTAGAACAGGTCATGGAGGATAACAGTGTCGTTAGAGATAACTTAGGGGACAGAACCCCGGAAGAAGCAAGAGCACATAACCGCGCAGCCCTGTTCAGAGAGGAAGTGCAGCGCGAGGTTGAAGCAAGGATGGCCGCTGAATTGTATAATGCGCCACCCACGCGACAAGCTGCGTGACGCAGAACAGTGCGCGAGATGTCGGCCCCAATCACAGTTAACCAGCCATGGTGCATCGTGCTTCCGCCAGACGGACATTTTGAACTAAGGAGCTCACTCATTCATCACATGCCCAAGTTCCACGGGATGAACAACGAAAATCCAGTCAAGCATGTGCGAGAGTTCCTAGTCATCTGCGAGAACATGAAGACCGAAGGAGAGAGCGATGAGGCGCTGAAAATGAAGGCATTCCCATTTTCACTGTGTGATACAGCTAGACATTAGCTGATGAACTTACCAGCAGGATCAATTCACACATGGGAACAGCTGCAGAAGAAGTTCCTGGACAAATTTTATCCCGCAGCGAAGATCGCGCTACTCAGGAGGGAACTGGCCGCGCCAAGGCAAAGCGCAGGAGAGTCACTGTTAGAGTATTACGAGCGTTTCAGGGAGCTAGAGGCCAACTGCTACAATCATGGCCTGCCCCAGAATGTGCTGATAGAGAACTTCCTGAATGGACTGCTGCCCATGGAGCTGAGGTTATTGAACGCATGCGCAGGAGGCGACATTTGCAACATGTACCCAGAAGACGCGTGGCAGCTGATAGAAGACTCTGCTGGGCAGGTAAGACATCAGCTAACACTTGAAAATAGTCGTACTCATTCTGTGCATCAGGTAGAAACAAGCGCTGAGATCAAGGAAATGAAGGCCATGCAGCAAAAGTTGATGAGTGCGCAATGCGCACAACCAGTTGCGCCAAAAGTATGTGAATTCTGCAGGTCAGCCGAGCACAAAACTGATGAATGTCCCACACTTTTCGAGGAATCTGGAGATGTCAATGCTCTTGGAGGATGGGATAACAGAGGACCACAAAGACAGAATCAGCCGCGCTTTGGACTAGCCGCAAATGGATTCAGATGGAAGGAGGAAAACAATTTCCAGAGGCAGTCCACAGATCAGCGCGCACCACAGCAGACGCAACAAGCTGCACCCTACAATCCACCGCATCGCCGCACTGACGCACCAGCGCATAACAACCAGCAACCGAGGCGATCTTTGGAAGATATCGTGGGGCAGCTAGCAGACACAGTGCGCAAAAATGACGAGAAGTATGACAAGAGGTTCGAGTTCATTAAAAAGCAGCTATCACAGATCGCTACCACGGTGTATGAGCTAAAGAAGAGCGATGGCAACCTGCCTTCGTAAGTGATTCAGAACCCCAAAGGAGGAGTCAATGCAGTGACACTGAGGACTGGGCGCACAATAGGAGTAGAGCATACCACGAAGGCGCCCGCGCAACCAGTTGCGCAAGTCCCGGGCCCAGCAGAACAGAATGCGCAACCAGAGCAAGACGCGCAACCAGAAGTGCAAGCCACAAGCCAGCAGGGCGAAGCGCCAGGTATAACACAATTAAAAGACAAGGGCACGAATCGTACTAATATACCTGTACCTTTCCCTGTGCAGGCACCATCGGCTAGAAAGGAAGCGCTGGACAAGGAGCTATACGAGTTATTCAGCAAGGCGGAAATAAACATTCCCCTTATCGAAGCAGTTCGGCAGATCCCTAGGTACGCCAAGTTTTTAAAGGAACTGTGCACAAACAAAAGGAGGAAAGGCGAGTGCGCACAGGTAATGCTAAATGCGCAGGCCTCAGCGATCGTGCAACATAAGGTACCACCTAAGTGCCGAGATCCAGGTACGTTCACCATCCCATGCACTTTAGGTAAAACTACAGTGAGCAACTGCATGATTGATTTAGGCGCATCTATCAATTTGTTACCTTATTCCCTATATGCGACATTGCGCCTTGGACCACTAAAGCCTGCAGGTCTCACCATTCAGCTAGCAGATCGGTCGTGCAAACAACCTGCAAGCATGATAGAGGATGTTCTTGTGCGAGTAGGAGAGCTGGTGTTCCCAGCAGATTTCTATGTGCTAGAAATGGAGGGTGAATCAAGCACCAGCAGTGCGCAGATCCTACTGGGCAGACCTTTTCTGATGACCGCGCGCACGAAGATAGACGTATGGAGGGGCACGCTCTCCATGGAGGTGGATGGCGAAGAAATCCATTTCAACATATTCAAGGGAATGCAGCATCCACATGAGGACGCCACAGTGTACGCAATGGATGGCCAAGATGATTTAGTCACAGATGCGCAATGCGCGAGCGCAACGGTAGGACCAGAGCCACTGGCACAGGCAGAGTTGGAGGAGCAGGACGAGGAGCTGAGCAGTGCTGAACCAGAACTCAGACAGGTACACGATATAGTTCATATTTGCACTGCCAATAAAATCTTGCCCTCTATTGAACAGGCACCCAAGGTCGAACTGAAGCAACTTCCAGAACACCTCAAATACATTTTCTTAGGAAATGAGGACACCCTGCCAGTGATCATAAAGAAAGTATTAGAAGAGGAGCAGGAAGCGCGCTTACAGCAGGTGCTGCGCAAGAACCAGCGCGCTATAGGATGGACACTGGCTGATCTTCGTGGAGTGATCCCGGACGTATGCATGCATAGAATTCTGTTGGAAGATGGTGCCGAACCATCCCGGGAGGCTCAGCGCAGATTGAACCCAAATATGATGGAGGTAGTGCAAAAGGAGATTCTAAAGTTGCTTGACGCAGGAGTCATTTACCCTATTTCAGACAGCAAATGGGTAAGTCCAGTGCACGTTGTGCCTAAGAAGGGAGGAATCACAGTGGAAGAGAATGCGCAGGGCGAACTAGTTCCCAAGCGCATTCAGACTGGATGGCGCATGTGCATCGACTACAGGAAGCTTAACGCAGTAACGCGCAAGGACCATTTCCCGCTACCCTTTATGGACCAGATGCTGGATCGATTAGCAGGTAAGCCCTACTTTTGCTTCTTGGACGGATATTCAGGGTACAATCAGATACCCATAGCTGCGGAGGATCAGGAGAAGACCACGTTCACCTGCCCGTTCGGTACGTTTGCGTTTCGGTGCATGTCATTTGGGCTGTGTAACGCGCCAGGTACGTTCCAACGCCTTGTCATGAGCATTTTTTCTGATATGATTGGTATATGCATAGAAGTGTTCATGGATGATTTTACTGTATATGGAGGTACCTTCGATGCATGCTTGACTCATCTTGATAAGGTTTTAGAGCGCTGCATCTCTAAGAACCTAGTACTCAATTATGAAAAATGTCATTTCATGGTAACGCATGGTGTAGTACTAGGACATATCATCTCAGAGGAGGGGATCAAGGTAGACAAAGCTAAGATAGACCTTATTTCTAATCTACCTTATGCCACGAACGTGCGCGATGTGAAGTCATTCTTAGGACATGCCGGATTTTACAGGCGTTTTATAAAAGACTTCTCTAAAATTTGTATACCCCTGTCTAACCTCTTGCAAAAGGATGTGTGCTTCGATTTTACTGATGAGTGCAGGGCCGCATTCGATAAGCTGAAGGAGGCGCTGACCAGTGCGCCAGTGATGCGCGCGCCAGATTGGAACCTGCCATTTGAATTGATGTGCGACGCAAGCGATTATGCAGTAGGTGCAGTTCTGGGGCAGCGAGTGGACAAGAAGCCGCACGCCATCTATTATGCATCGCGCACACTGGACGCTGCGCAGAGGAACTATACCACTACGGAGAAGGATCTTCTGGCAATTGTGTTTGCGCTGGAGAAGTTCCGTGCATATGTTCTAGGCGCTACGGTCATCATATACACAGACCACGCAGCCATCCGCTACCTAATGTCCAAGAAAGAAACTAAGCCGCTGATCGCGCGTCGTTGTGCGCGTCAAATTAATTCCTTCCTCTTCCACTAGTACAGCGGTTAAGTAAGGGTCGATCTCCACAGGGAGCAAGTAGTTCAGTTTTAGCCAGTGACCTACACTTACGAAGATTGGGGGGTGAGTGATTGGGTTGCGCAGTGCGCAAGTAAACAGTTGTAAAACGCAGGGAATTGCACTAGACGTGCGCAGGCAATAGAGATTAGATACTATGACTATGAGAAGTATCGGCGCAGACAATCCTCTATGAGTGCATTCCTTATCATCGACTCTAAATGTCTATAGCTTGATTTTACTTAAGTTAGTGTCCGGTCAAGGCTTCCTAACATGTGCGCATGTTCCGATCAAAGTTCATGTGCTATTAATTCTTGCACTAGACCTAAACAACTACGAATCCGATCAAGGTAGTAATTGCCTATCCTAGCGCGTTACTCCTAGTTGGCACCGTCAGGATATTCAACTAGTTTAACAGACAACAACAAGCAACAAGAGTAAGATTGCGGTTCAAGGCTTCCCCTACTCATGCAACAAGCTGCCAGTAATGTGCACAGAATTAATATAAGCAAGCAAGCTATGTATTAAGCGCAAGTCTCAAAGGAAATACTCATAGATTCATGTCCAACCGATACTTAAGCGTTTAGCTAGACATGCTAGTGATAAACATCATAGAATAGTAAAATAAGGTCTAATGTATCTGAGAAACAAGTAGCAAACAGTGCGTGCAGTATGTCTCTCGGCTGGCGCAGTCGGCTGGCGCAAGTCCTCTCAACAAGTCCGTGTGTTTTCCAGTTTGCCGCTCTCTCGATCTCTCGTGGCCCTCTGATGTGGGGTGTTGCCTCTCTGTGTGTCTCTCTTAAACCCTAGACCTCCTCCCCTTTATATACTGCTCGAGAGGTCCATCCTTGGCAACTTCCAAATCTGGTCATGTCAGGATTAGGAAATACTGGACTCTGCGCCTGGCGCACGGCGTACTGCTTAGTGCATTGGTCGGCGCAACTCTGCTGTGTCTCGCCATTTCTTCTGTTTGCGCCGCTAGCTCCGCAGGCTGTGTGCTGTGCGTCCTAAACGCTGCCTGTTAGCGCGTATCCGGCTTAGGCCCTCGTTTTGCCCTGAAATACAAAAACACTGGAAACCAGTAATCTTGTACATAAAATAATGCAAACAAGCATAGGGTTATGATCTAAATAATGCGTATAAATAGGCTCTATCAAGCAGTCAAGCACGGATACCATTACCTCTCTGGAGTCTAGCGCACAGTCTTGCACTCTGGCGCGGTCTGCGCTGCTGAACACCTTGCGCTGCTCTACCACCTGCGCACATCTGCTCTCAACAGTTTCAAGTATAATAATTTCGAAATTCATTACCTCTCAGCTGGGATGAAAAATCATTTCGGATGGCTGGGAGATAGCTCTTCATAGGCTCCAGGTTGTCAGCTCTTGCTCCGAGGATGGGTATATGGTTAACAGCGCAAGCTTCTTCCGATGCGTGATTCTTCCGCGCACTTCCTGGGAACTCAAGCCTTTTTGATGATTTTTTTGTTTGTGGTCTTTGCGCACGCTGGTGCTTATCAGTGCGCATGATGATTCTTTTGTGGCGCGTATCATCTGCTGGTATTTTTCTTTTGTACAGCTTTTTCTATGGTTCCTATCTTCCCAGAACGGTTCCAGTCTCGGCCTCCGGATAACAGCTATGGAACACCGCCCCGCTCTCCCTCCTAAGTCTATCTGCGCAGGTCGGCGCACGCGTTTACACCCGCGCCCGCCTTCCTTAGCTCGACTTCCAGAGGGAAGGTGGTCTGTTTTCCCACCTCGCCACGCTTTGGGTATCTCGCCTTTGGCATCTGCGTGACCGAGCGCACTTACTTGTTCCGAAGGTCGCGAAGCACTGGCCTCCACTCGCGCTCTTGACCATATACCTCTCCTCTGAAGCGCGAGCGACTAACCCCCTCTCTGGAGCATTTCTGTCAACTCCACATCCCCTGTATATCCCAACTAACAGGAGCAGAAAAAATGAAAAAAATATACTAAAAACAGTTGATAGCGCAGGGCGCAATATGGATAGCGCAAACAAGTTGAACAGTGCGCGCAACCCGCACACAGCGCACTACTGCTACTGTTTCCTTCAATAAAACTAAGCTACACTAAAAAGCTCAAAAAAACGTGAAATGCAAAAAAAACGTGAAATGTAAGTGTAACGCTCCCCCCCCCCCCCACACTTAAACAGAGACGTGTCCCCACGACTCAAGCTCAAGCGCACGGAGGATAAGCACACGCATGCAAGCGAAATAAAGAACATAAGAAAGAAAAACATATCGGGTTACCTCCCGACAAGTGCCTTTGTTTAACGTCGTTGGCTCGACTGTACCTCGTTACGCGCCCAAGTGTGTGCCCGCGACCTCCCCCACTCTTGCTCCTGAGTGATCCTGCGCTTGTGCAGGTGCTGTGTTCTCCTTGGTCCTGCGCAAAGGATAAAAAGGGAAGTCAGCATGGATAATATGTGAGAAATTTGCGGTAACGACGGTGAATGAAGAGGAAGAAGAAATGTGAGCAATAGTTTCCAGTTCTCCCTCTGGTGCATCTGGTGGTGCCTCTGGCGCGTCAGCTGGAGCATCTGTTATTTCTGGTTCTGCCAACTCAATGTCACGCGTTGTACCATCCCAAGGTTCTCCGAGATACCGTTTGACTCTCTGCCCATTTACCTGAAAATGATGCCGGTGCTCGTTTTCTAACTCGATTGTTCCGTAGGGGAAAACTTTGGTGACTGTGTACGGTCCCGTCCATTTGCTGCGCAGCTTTCCAGGCATGAGCTTCAGGCGTGATGAGAACAATAATACCTGGTCTCCTGGCGTGAAAGAGCGTCTGAGGATATGCCTGTCATGAAACGCCTTTGTCCGCTCCTTGTAATCGCGCAGTCCCTCATAGGCATCCAGGCGCAGCTCCTCTAATTCGCTGAGCTCAAAGGCGCGCTCCTTCCCGGCCTCGTCTAGATTCAGGTTGCAAATGCGTAAGGCCCAATATGCTTTGTGCTCTAGCTCTACTGGCAGGTGGCACGCTTTTTCGTAGACCAACCGGAATGGTGAAGTCCCGATGGGTGTCTTATGCGCAGTGCGGTATGCCCACAGCGCATCGTCTAGGCGCTGGCTCCAATCTTTGCGCGAAGGTCTGACAGTGTTTTCTAGGATGCGCTTGATCTCTCTGTTGGAAACCTCGGCCTGTCCATTTGTCTGAGGATGATACGCAGTGGACGTCTTGTGGCGCACTCCATAATGCTTGAAAACTTGCGCCACAATCCTATTGCAAAAGTGCGTTCCCTGGTCGCTGATGACTGCCTTAGGCACCCCGTACCTGCAAAAGATATTAGTTTTCAGAAACTCAGCAACCGTCTTACCATCATCCTTCCGCGTGGCCTTAGCTTCGACCCATTTGGAGACATAGTCCACTGCCACTAATATGTACTCGTATCCGGCAGATGGAGGAAATGGCCCCATGAAGTCAATGCCCCATACATCAAATACTTCATCCACCAAAATCGGCGTCTGCGGCATCTCATTGCGCGCTGATATGCCTCCTGTGCGCTGGCACCTATCACAATTCCTGCAGTGATCATATGCGTCTCGGAACAGGTGCGGCCAATAAAATCCGCAATCCAGGACCTTTCTGCTTGTGCGCTTGGGACCAAAGTGTCCTCCACATGCGTGCGCATGACAAAACAGCAAAACAGAGTTAATTTCATGGTCAGGCACGCAGCGCCTCAATATCTGATCAGGTCCTATTCTAAGCATATATGGATCATCCCAAATATAATGTTTGGACTCATGTTTTAATCTCATGCACTGGGTTTTATTGAAATGCGGAGGAAACGTACCTGTGACCAGGTAATTCGCAATGTGCGCATACCATGGTACCTTACCTGTCAGCGCCATCAGATGCTCGTCAGGGAATGTCTCCGTGATCTGCCCTGGCTCCTCCTCTTTCACGATCCTGCTCAGGTGGTCAGCAACTGTATTCTCCGTGCCCTTCTTGTCTTTGATCTCCAAGTCGAATTCCTGAAGTAGGAGCACCCAGCGCATCAGGCGCGGCTTAGTCTCCTTCTTGGACATTAGATAGCGGATGGCTGCGTGGTCTGTGTATACGATGACCCTGGCGCCGAGAACATATGCACGGAACTTCTCTAGCGCAAACACAATTGCCAGAAGCTCCTTCTCCGTGGTGGTGTAGTTCCTTTGCGCAGCTTCTAGTGTGCGCGAAGCAGAGTAAATGGTGTGCGGCTTCTTGTCCACTCGCTGCCCCAAGACTGCACCTACTGCATAATCACTTGTGTCGCACATTAATTCAAATGGCAGGTTCCAGTCTGGCGCTCGCATCACTGGCGCACTGGTCAGCGCATCCTTCAGCTTATCAAATGCGGTCCTGCACTCATCAGTAAAATCGAAGCACACATCCTTTTGCAAGAGGTTAGACAGGGGTATGCAAATTTTAGAGAAGTCTTTTATAAAACGCCTGTAAAACCCGGCATGTCCTAAGAAAGACTTCACATCGCGCACGTTAGTGGCATAAGGTAGATTAGAAATAAGGTCTATCTTAGCTTTATCTACCTTGATCCCCTCCTCTGAGATGATATGTCCTAGCACTACACCATGCGTTACCATGAAATGGCATTTTTCATAATTTAGCACTAGGTTCTTAGAAATGCAGCGCGCTAGGACTTTATCTAGATGAGTCAAGCATGCATCAAAGGTACCTCCATATACAGTAAAATCATCCATGAACACTTCTATGCATATACCAATCATATCAGAGAAAATGCTCATGACTAAACGTTGGAACGTACCTGGCGCGTTGCACAGCCCAAATGACATGCGCCGAAACGCAAACGTACCGAACGGGCAAGTGAACGTGGTCTTCTCCTGATCCTCCACAGCTATGGGTATCTGATTATACCCTGAATATCCATCCAAGAAACAAAAATAGGGCTTACCTCCTAATCTGTCCAGCATCTGATCCATGAAGGGTAGCGGGAAATGGTCCTTGCGCGTCACTGCGTTAAGCTTCCTGTAGTCGATGCACATGCGCCATCCAGTCTGAATGCGCTTGGGAACTAGCTCGCCCTGCGCATTTTCCTCCACTGTGATTCCTCCCTTCTTAGGCACAACGTGCACTGGACTGACCCATTTGCTGTCCGAGATGGGGTAAATGACTCCTGCGTCAAGCAACTTTAAGATCTCCTTTTGTACTACCTCCATCATGTTTGGGTTTAACCTGCGCTAAGCCTCCCTGGATGGTTTGGCACCATCTTCCAACAGAATTCTATGCATGCATACGTCTGGGCTCACTCCGCGCAGGTCAGCAAGTGTCCATCCTATGGCGCGCTGGTTCTTGCGCAGCACCTGCTGTAGGCGCACTTCCTGCTCCTCTTCTAATCCTTTCTTGATGATCAGGAAAATGTATTTGAGGTGTTCTGGAGTTGCTTCAGCTCGACCTTGGGTGCCTGTTCAATGGAGGGCAAGATTTTAGTAGCGGTGCAAATATGAACTATATCATGTACCTGTGTGGACTCTGGTTCAGCACTGCTCGGCTCGTCTTCCTGCTCCTCCAACTCTGCTTGTGCCAGTGGCTCTGGTCCTACTGTTGCGCTTGCGCATTGCGCATCTATGACTAAAGCATCCAAGTTGTCCATTGCGTGCACTGTGGCGTCATCATGTGGGTGCTGCATTCCTTTGAATATATTGAAATGGATTTCTTCGCCATCCACTTCCATGGAGAGCGTGCCCCTCCACACGTCTATCTTCGTGCGCGCCGTCATAAGGAAAGGTCTGCCCAGTAGGATTTGCGCACTGCTGGTGCTTGATTCACCCTCCATTTCCAGCACATAAAAATCTGCTGGGAACACCAGCTCTCCTACTCGCACAAGAACATCCTCTATCATGCCTGCAAGTTGTTTGCACGATCAATCCGCTAGCTGAATGGTGAGACCTGCAGGCTTTAGTGGTCCAAGGCACAATGTCGCATAAAGGGAGTATGGTAACAAATTGATGGATGCGCCTAAATCAATCATGCAGTTGCTTACCGTGGTTTTACCTAGAGTCCATGGGATAGTGAATGTACCTGGGTCTCGGCACTTAGGTGGTACCTTATGTTGCACGATCGCTGAGGCCTGCGCATTTAACATTACCTGTGCGCACTCGCCTTTTCGTCGCTTGTTTGTGCACAGCTCCTTCAAAAACTTGGCGTACCTTGGGATCTGCCGAACTGCTTCAATAAGGGGAATGTTGATTTCCACCTTACTGAATAACTCGTATAGCTCTTTGTCCTGCGCTTCCTTCCTAGCCAAGGGTGCCTGCACAGGGAAAGGTGCAGGTATATTAGTACGATTCGTGCCCTTGTCATTTATTTGTGTTATACCTGGCGCTTCGTCCTGCTGGCTTGTGGCTGGCACTTCTGGTTGCGCGTTCTGCTCTGGTTGCGCATTCTGCTCTGTCGATTCTGGGACTTGCGCAGCTGGTGGCGCGGGCGCCTTCGCGGTCTGCTCTGTTCCTATTGTGCGCCCAGTCCTCAGTGTTATTGCATTGACTCCTCCTTTGGGGTTCTGCTGGTATTTTTCTTTTGTACAGCTTTGTCTATGATTCCTATCTTCCCAGAACGGTTCCAGTCTCGGCCTCCGGATAACAGCTATGGAACACCGCCCCGCTCTCCCTCCTTGGTCTGTCTGCGCAGGTCGGCGCACGCGTTTACAACCGCGCCCGCCTTCCTTTGCTCGACTTCCAGAGGGAAGGTGGTCTGTTTTCCCACCTCGCCACGCTTTGGGTATTTCGCCTTCGGCATCTGCGTGACTGAGCGCACTCTCTTGTTCTGAAGGTCGCGAAGCACTGGGCTCCACTCGCGCTCTCTACCATATACCTCTCCTCTGAAGCGCGAGCGACTAACCGCCTCTCTGGAGCGTTTCTGTCAACTCCACATCCCCTGTATATCCCAACTAACAGGAGCAGAAAAACGAAAAAAATATACTAAAAACAGTTGATAGCGCACGGCGCAATATGGATAGCGCAAACAAGCTGATCAGTGCGCGCAACCTGCACACAGCGCACTACTGCTACTGTTTCCTTCAATTAAACTAAGCTATACTAAAAATGCTCAAAAAAACGTGAAATGTAAGTGTAACGCTCCCCCCCCCCACACTTAAACAGAGACGTGTCCCCACGACTCAAGCTCAAGCGCACGGAGGATGCGCACACGCATGCAAGCAAAATACAGAACAATATAAAGAAAAACGTGTAAAAGGAAAGCGTGTCGGGTTACCTCCCGACAAGTGCCTTTGTTTAACGTCGTTGGCTCGACTGTACCTCGTTACGTGCCAAAATGCGTGCCAGCGACCTCCCCCACTCTTGCTCCTGAGTGACCCTGCGCTTGTGCATGTGCTGTGTTCTTCTTGGTCCTGCGCAAAGGATAAAAAGGGAAGTCAGCATGGATAATGTGTGATAAATCTGCAGTAACGAGGGTGGATGAAGAGGAAGAAGAAATGTGAGCAATAGTCTCCAGTTCTCCCTCTGGTGCATCCGGTGGTGCCTCTGGCGCGGCAGCTGGTGCATCTGTTATTTCTGGTTCTGCCAACTCAATGTCGCTGACGTTGGCGTTTTAGGCAAGCAAAATGAAGTGCTATTCTAGTCACGCAAATATCAAACAATATTTATAACCAAGTGACCTCGGATCGAACCCAAGGGAAAAGCTTAGACTAATTGACAACTAATCAATGCTACTAATGTAAGTCTACGGTTTTTGGGGGGGGGGGGGGGGAATATGTCCTCCTATAGAGGTATCTCTAGCAAGCACTAAAGATAAATGATATTCTTGAGTTCTACTTAATGCATAAAAAGGGTGACTAGGGATTCAACTTCTCTCCTAAGATATGAGGAAATGAAATAACACACTAATACATGCATGAACTACATTTGGTTGATAAAAGCAAGGCTAATGCATCATCCACTCTAGGTTCAACTCTCGCTCCTTCCCTAGAATGGAGAGGATACATAAATGACAAGGTTCTCAAACTCTCATTCTATTGAACCGTGTAGAATATGAGTCCCATAACCGCACCCTCTCGGTCTATTGGCCGGTTACTCAAATCCGCTCAAAACTTAGCCTAATGTCAAGAATGCATGTCGCTCTCACGCACAAACACTCCATCTATGATCATACAATAGCTATGAAACATCCTAAGTTCAACTCTCGCTCCTTCCTTAGGGGTTCTAACCAAGCATACTCACTTAAGCATTTCGTCAAACACTTGGTGTGCATACAATGAATACATAGCTAGGGCACAATATAATCAAACCAAACTTCATTCAATGCAACAACAATAGTGTTCTACATCATATCCAATCCTAGGGGATCCATTTAATCCCCAACCACAAAAGTAACTACTCACTCATAATGAGTGTGTACAAAAACATGACAACTAAAGTAAGCATAAATGTAAATACAAAGCTAGGGTTTAGAAGAGGATGATGTAGAATCTTCAATCCAAGCTTCAATCTTCCATCAAGCTTGATCTTCCTTGAGTTTTGTCGTCTAGGGTTGCAAAAAGTGGAAACTTGTCGTCTAGGGTTGAGAGAAAAAGCAAGCCCCTTTCTTCACTTCTATCTCCTTCTATTTATACTCTTTGAAGTTTCCCACAAAATGACCGAAGTGACCGAATCACTTGATTCGGTCAATGTCCATGTGATTCGCTCGAACCTTTTGTTCAGTGCAGTTTTGAGTTTGGGCGAATCAATTATCCTGGCCGAATCACTTTTGATTCGGTCAAATGTCTTTGTTTTGATACGGTCAAACGCCTTGTGGAGCTAAACTGATTCGGGCACCTCTGGGCGAATCAACTCTGATTCGGCCGAATCATCTGTTCAGTAGCTTCTTGACTGGGCGAATCACTTCTCTTGGCCGAATCACCATTGATTCGGTCACACCCATTATGTGATTCGGTCAAACCTTCAGAACTTCCCCGGATCAGGTCAATTCGTGCAGCTGAGGGTGATTCGGTCAAGCTAGTGGGCGAATCACTAGTGATTCGGCCGAATCACTTCTGCAGTTTGCTCAGCTTTTCTTCTTTTGATCTCCATCGACCAGAATTCGTCTAGATTCCCTTCGGGCCACTTCGTATCGTGAGATATATAATTTAAACCTGAAATGGACGAAGAAATCATCAAATGGCTTTAAAGAATTGCGGAACAAACAAGAAGTAAGGGAAAAATGTGGACAAATACAAGGTTATTTGCCCGCTCATCAGTCGCGCGTCGTACCATCCCAAGGTTCTCCGAGATACCGTTTGACTCTCTGCCCATTGACCTGAAAATGATGTCGGTGCTCGTTTTCTAACTCGATTGTTCCGTAGGGACAAACCTTGGTGACTGTGTACGGTCCTGTCCATTTGCTGCGCAGCTTTCCAGGCATGAGCTTCAGGCGGGATGAGAATAATAGTACCTGGTCTCCTGGCGCAAAAGTGCGTCTGAGAATATGCTTGTCATGAAACGCCTTTGTCCGCTCCTTGTAATCGCGCAGTCCTTCATAGGCATCCAGGCGCAGCTCCTCTAATTCGCTGAGCTCAAAGGCGCGCTCCTTCCCGGCCTCGTCTAGATTCAGGTTGCAAATGCGCAAGGCCCAATATGCTTTGTGCTCTATCTCTACTGGCAGGTGGCACGCTTTCCCATAGACCAACCGGAATGGTGAAGTCCCGATGGGTGTCTTATGCGCAGTGCGGTATGCCCACAGCGCATCGTCTAGGCGCTGGCTCCAATCTTTGCGTGAAGGTCTGACAGTCTTTTCCAAGATGCGCTTGATCTCTCTGTTGGAAACCTCGGCCTGTCCATTTGTCAGAGGATGATAGGCAGTGGATGTCTTGTGGCGCACTCCATAGTGCTTGAAAACTTGCGCCACAATCCTGTTGCAAAAGTGCGTCCCTTGGTCGCTGATGACTGCCTTAGGCACTCCGTATCTGCAAAAGATATTAGTTTTGAGAAAATCCGCGACGGTCTTACCATCATCCTTCCGCGTGGCCTTAGCTTCGACCCATTTGGAGACATAGTCCACTGCCACTAAAATGTACTCGTATCCGGCAGATAGAGGAAATGGCCTCATGAAGTCAATGCCCCATACATCAAACACTTCATCCACTAGAATCGGCGTCTGCGGCATCTCATTGCGCGCTGATATGCCTCCTGTGCGCTGGCACCTATCACAATTCCTGCAGTGATCATATGCATCTCTAAACAGGTGCGGCCAATAAAATCCGCAGTCCAGGACCTTTCTGCTAGTGCGCTTGGGACCAAAGTGTCCTCCACAAGCGTGCGCATGACAAAACAGCAAAACCGAGTTAATTTCATGGTCAGGCACGCAGCGCCTCAATATCTGGTCAGGTCCTATTCTAAGCATATATGGATCATCCCAAATATAATGTTTGGACTCATGTTTTAATCTCACACTGGGTTTTATTGAAATGCAAGGGAAACGTACCTGTGACAAGGTAATTCGCAATGTGCGCATACCATGGTACCTTACCTGTCAGCGCCATCAGATGCTCGTCAGGGAATGTCTCCGTGATCTGCCCTGGCTCCTCCTCTTTCATGATCCTGCTCAGGTGGTCAGCAACTGTATTCTCCGTGCCCTTCTTGTCTTTGATCTCCAAGTCGAATTTCTGAAGTAGGAGCACCCAGCGCATCAGGCGCGGCTTAGTCTCCTTCTTGGTCATTAGGTAGCGGATGGCTGCGTGGTCTGTGTATACGATGACCCTGGCGCCGAGAACATATGCACGGAACTTCTCTAGCGCAAACACAATTGCCATAAGCTCCTTCTCCGTGGTGGTGTAGTTCCTCTGCGCAGCGTCCAGTGTGCGCGATGCATAGTAAATGGCGTGCGGCTTCTTGTCCACGCGCTGCCCCAAAACTGCACCTACTGCATATTCACTTGCGTCGCACATTAACTCAAATGGCAGGTTACAGTCTGGCTCGCGCATCACTGGCGCACTGGTCAGCGCCTCCTTCAGCTTATCAAATGCTGCCCTGCACTCATCAGTAAAATCGAAGCACACATCCTTTTGCAAGAGGTTAGACAGGGGTATGCAAATTTTAGAGAAGTCTTTTATAAATCGCCTGTAAAAGCCGGCATGTCCTAAGAAAGACTTCACATCGCGCACGTTAGTGGCATAAGGTAGATTAGAAATAAGGTCTATCTTAGCTTTATCTACCTTGATCCCCTCCTCTGAGATGATATGTCCTAGTACTACACCATGCGTTACCATGAAATGACACTTTTCATAATTAAGCACTAGGTTCTTAGAAATGCAGCGCGCTAAGACTTTATCTAGATGAGTCAAGCATGTATCAAAGGTACCTCCATATACAGTAAAATCATCCATGAACACTTCTATGCATATACCAATCATATCAGAGAAAATGCTCATGACTAAGCGTTGGAACGTACCTGGCGCGTTGCACAGCCCAAATGACATGCGCCGAAACGCAAATGTGTCGAACGGGCAAGTGAACGTGGTCTTCTCCTGATCCTCCGCAGCTATGGGTATCTGATTATATCCTGAATATCCGTCCAAGAAGCAGAAATAGGGCTTACCTGCTAATTTGTCCAGCATCTGATCCATGAAGGGTAGCGGGAAGTGGTCCTTGCACGTCACTGCGTTAAGCTTCCTGTAGTCGATGCACATGCGCCATCCAGTCTGTATGCGCTTGGGAACTAGCTCGCCCTGCGCATTCTCCTCCACTGTGATTCCTCCCTTCTTAGGCACAACGTGCACTGGACTGACCCATTTGCTGTCCGAGATGGGGTAGATGACTCCTGCGTCAAGCAACTTTAAAATCTCCTTTTGTACTACCTCCATCATGTTTGGGTTTAATCTGCGCTGAGCCTCCCTGGATGGTTTGGCACCATCTTCCAACAGAATTCTATGCATGCATACGTCTGGGCTCACTCCGCGCAGGTCAGCAAGTGTCCATCCTATGGCGCGCTGGTTCTCGCGCAGCACCTGCTGTAAGCGCACTTCCTGCTCCTCTTCTAATCCTTTCTTGATGATCACTGGCAGGGTGTCGTCATTTCCCAGGAAAATGTATTTGAGATGTTCTGGGAGTTGCTTCAGCTCAACCTTGGGTGCCTGTTCAATAGAGGGCAAGATTTTATTAGCGGCGCAAATATGAACTATATCATGTACCTGAGTGAGTGTTGGTTCAGCACTGCTCGGGTCTTCCTCCTGCTCCTCCAACTCTGGTTGTGCCAGTGGCTCTGGTCCTATTGTTGTGCTTGCGCATTGCGCATCTATGACTAAATCATCCAAGTTGTCCATTGCGTGCACTGTGGCGTCCTCGTGTGGGTGCTGCATTCCTTTGAATATATTGAAATGAATTTCTTCGCCATCCACTTCCATGCAGAGCGTGCCTCTCCACACGTCTATCTTCGTGCGCGAGGTCATAAGGAAAGGTCTGCCTAGTAGGATTTGCGCACTGCTGGTGCTTGCTTCGCCCTCCATTTCTAGCACATAAAAATCTGCGGGGAACACCAGCTCTCCTACTCGCACAAGAACATCCTCTATTATGCCTGCAGGTTGTTTGCACGATCGATCCGCTAGCTGAATGGTGAGACCTGCAGGCTTTAGTGGTCCAAGGCGCAATGTTGCATATAGAGAATAAGGTAACAAATTGGTGGATGCGCCTAAATCAATCATGCAGTTGCTTATCGTGGTTTTACCTAGAGTGCATGGGATAGTGAATGTACCTGGGTCTCGGCACTTAGGTGGTACCTTATGTTGCACGATCGCTGAGGCCTGCGCATTAAGCATTACCTGTGCGCACTCGCCTTTTCGTCGCTTTTTTGTGCACAGCTCCTTCAAAAACTTGGCGTACCTTGGGATCTGCCGAACTGCTTCAATAAGGGGAATGTTGATTTCCACCTTACTGAATAACTCGTATAGCTCTTTGTCCTGCGCTTCCTTCCTAGCCAAGGGTGCCTGCACGGGGAAAGGTGCAGGTATATTAGTACGATTCGTGCCCTTGTCTTTTAATTCTGTTATACCTGGTGCTTCGCCCTGCTGGCTGGTGGCTGGCACTTCTGCTTGCGCGTGCTGCTCTGGTTGCGCATTCTGCTCTGTCGATTCTGGGACTTGCGCAGCTGGTTGCGCAGGCGCCTTCGTGGTCTGCTCTGCTCCTATCGTGCGCCCAGTCCTCAGTGTTACTGCATTGACGCCTCCCTTAGGGTTCTGAATCACTTGCGAAGGTAGGTTGCCATCGCTCTTCTTCAGCTCATATACCATGGTTGCGATCTGTGATAGCTGCTTTTCAATGGACTCGAACCTCTTGTCATATTTCTCGTCATTTTTGCGCACTGTGTCTGCTAGCTGCCCCACGATATCTTCCAAGGATCGCCTCGGTTGCTGGTTGTTATGTGCTGGTGCGTCAGTGCGGCGATGCGGTGGATTGTAAGGCGCAGTTTGTTGCGTCTGCTGTGGTGCGCGCTGATCTGTGGACTGCCTCTGGAAATTGTTCTCCTCCTTCCATCTGAATCCATTTGCGGCTAGCCCAAAGCGCGGCTGGTTCTGTCTCTGTGGTCCTCTGTTATCCCATCCTCCAAGAGCATTGACATCTCCAGTTTCTTCAAATAGTGTGGGACATTCATCAGTCTTGTGCTCGGTGGACCTAAAAAATTCACATACCTTTGGCGCAACTGGTGGTGCGCTTTGCGCACTCATTAATTTCTGCAGCATGGCCTTCATTTCCTTGATCTCAGCGCTTGTTTCGACCTGATGCACAGAACGAGCACGACTATTTTCAAGTGTTAGCAGGTATCTTACCTGCCCAGCAGAGTCTTTTATCAGCTGCCATGCGTCTTCTGGATACATGTTGCAAATGTCGCCTCCTGCGCATGCGTTTAATAGCCTCAGCTCCATGGGCAGCAGCCCATTCAGGAAGTTCTCTATCAGCACATTCTGGGGCAGGCCATGATTGTAGCAGTTGGCCTCTAGCTCCCTGAAACGCTCGTAATATTCTGACAGTGACTCCCCTGCGCTTTGTCTTGGCGCGGCCAGCTCTCTTCTGAGTAGCGCGATCTTTGCTGCGGGGTAGAATTTGTCCAGGAATTTCTTCTGCAGCTGCTCCCATGTGTGAATGGATCCTGCGGGTAAGTTCATCAACCAATGTCTGGCTGTGTCACTGAGTGAAAATGGGAATGCCTTCATTTTCAGCGCTTCATCGCTTTCCCCTTCGGTTTTCATGTTTTCGCAAATGACTAGGAACTCTCGCACATGCTTGACTGGATTTTCATTGTTCATCCCATGGAACTTGGTCATGTGATGGATGAGCAAGCTCCTTAGCTCAAAATGTCCGTCTGGTGGAAGCACGATGCACCATGGCTGGTTGACAGTGATTGGGGCTGACATCTCGCGCACTGTTCTGCGTCGCGCAGCTTGTCGTGCGGGTGGCGCATTATACAGTTCAGCTGCCATCCTTGCTTCAACTTCGCGCTGCACTTCCTCTCTGAACAGGGCTGCGCGGTTATGTGCTCTTGCTCCTCTGGGGTTCTGTCCCCTAGGTTGTCGCCTACGACACTGTCATCCTCCATGACCTGTTCTGAATCTCAAATAAAATGAAATTAAAAGATAACTAATGCTGCTGCGTCTGTCAGTGCGCAACTAGAATCTGCGCAGCGCAACTGTTTCAAGGTTGAGCAGGCTATTGGTGATTGCGCGCTGTCAGAAACAACAACGAAAATAGAACAACTGAAATAACTAGTTACTAAGAAAGGAAAACGTGAACTAACTAAAACTTAGCTGTGTTGCTCCCCGGCAACGGCGCCAAAATTTGATCGCGCGTCGTTGTGCGCGTCAAATATAATCCTTCCTCTTCCACTCAGTACAGCGGTTAAGTAAGGGTCGATCTCCACAGGGAGCAAGTAGTTCAGTTTTAGACGTTGTAAAACGCAGGAATTTGCACTAGACGTGCGCAGGCAGTAGAGATTAAGTACTATGACTATGAGAAGTATTGGGCAGACAATCCTCTATGAGTGCATTCCTTATCACTGACTCTAATATGTCTATAGCTTGATTTCACTTGGGTTAGTGTCCGGTCAAGGCTTCCTAACACGTGCGCATGTTCCGTTCAAAGTTCATGTGCTATTAATCTCTTGAACAAGACTAAAACAGCTACGAATCCGTTCAAGGTAGCAACTGATCACCCTAGCTCGTTACTCCTAGTTGTCACCGTCAAGCTATCAACTAGTTTAACATATGACGAGCAAGCAACAAGAGTAAGATTACGGTTCAAGGCTTCCCCTACTCATGCAACTAGCTGTCTCCGTACGCACAGAGTTAATACAAGCAAGCAAACTATGCATTAAGCTCAAGTCTCAAAGGAAATACATCATAGATTCATGCCCAACCAACACTAAGCGTTTAGCTAGACATGCTAGTGATAAACATCATAGAATAGTAAATAATAACTAATGTACCTGAGAAATAAGTAGCAAACAGTGCGTGCAGTATGTCTCTCGGCTGGCGCAGTCGTCTGGCACAAGTCCTCTCAACAAGTCCGTGTGTTTTCCAGTTTGCCGCTCTCTCGTGGCCCTCTGATGTGGGATGTTGCCTCTCTGATGATTGTCGTCTCCTGCCCTCCCCTTTATATACTGCTCGAGAAGTCCATCCTTGGCAACTTCCAAATCTGGTCATGTCAGGATTAGGAAATACTGGACTCTGCACCTGGCGCACGGCGTACTGCTTAGCGCACTGGTCGGCGCAACTCTGCTGTGTCTCGCCATTTCTTCTGTTTGCGCCGCTAGCTCCGCAGGCTGTGTGCTGTGCGTCCTAAACGCTGCCTGTTAGCGCGTATCCGGCTTAGGCCCACGTTTTGCCCTGTAATACAAAAACACTGGAAACCAGTAGTCTTGTACATAAAATAATGCAAACAAGCATAGGGTTATGATCTAAATAATGCGTATAATTAGGCTCTATCAGCTTCCTAACATGTGCGCATGTTCCGATCAAAGTTCATGTGCTATTAATTCTTGCACTAGACCTAAACAACTACGAATCCGATCAAGGTAGTAATTGCCTATCCTAGCGCGTTACTCCTAGTTGGCACCGTCAGGATATTCAACTAGTTTAACAGACAACAACAAGCAACAAGAGTAAGATTGCGGTTCAAGGCTTCCCCTACTCATGCAACAAGCTGCCAGTAATGTGCACAGAATTAATATAAGCAAGCAAGCTATGTATTAAGCGCAAGTCTCAAAGGAAATACTCATAGATTCATGTCCAACCGATACTTAAGCGTTTAGCTAGACATGCTAGTGATAAACATCATAGAATAGTAAAATAAGGTCTAATGTATCTGAGAAACAAGTAGCAAACAGTGCGTGCAGTATGTCTCTCGGCTGGCGCAGTCGGCTGGCGCAAGTCCTCTCAACAAGTCCGTGTGTTTTCCAGTTTGCCGCTCTCTCGTGGCCCTCTGATGTGGGGTGTTGCCTCTCTGTGTGTCTCTCTTAAACCCTAGACCTCCTCCCCTTTATATACTGCTCGAGAGGTCCATCCTTGGCAACTTCCAAATCTGGTCATGTCAGGATTAGGAAATACTGGACTCTGCGCCTAGCGCACGGCGTACTGCTTAGCGCATTGGTCGGCGCAACTCTGCTGTGTCTCGCCATTTCTTCTGTTTGCGCCGCTAGCTCCGCAGGCTGTGTGCTGTGCGTCCTAAACGCTGCCTGTTAGCGCGTATCCGGCTTAGGCCCTCGTTTTGCCCTGAAATACAAAAACACTGGAAACCAGTAATCTTGTACATAAAATAATGCAAACAAGCATAGGGTTATGATCTAAATAATGCGTATAAATAGGCTCTATCAGCCGCGCCTGATGCGCTGAGTGCTCCTACAGCAGGAATTCGACTTGGAGATCAAAGATAAGAAGGGCACGGAGAACACAGTTGCGGACCACCTGAGCAGGATCGTGAAGGAGGAGGAGCCAGGGCAGATCACTGAGACATTTCCCGACGAGCATATGATGGCGCTAACAGGTAAGGTACCATGATATGCGCACATTGCGAATTACCTGGTCACAGGTACGTTTCCTCCTCATTTCAATAAAATCCAGTGCATGAGATTGAAACATGAGTCCAAGCATTACCTTTGGGATGATCCTTATATGCTCAGAATAGGACTTGATCAGATCTTAAGGCGCTGCGTGCCTGACCATGAATTTAACTCTGTTTTGATATTTTGTCATGCGCACGCATGTGGAGGACACTTTGGTCCCAAGCGCACGAGCAGAAAGGTCCTGGACTGTGGATTTTATTGGCCGCACCTGTTCAGAGACGCATATGACTACTGCAGGAATTGTGACAGGTGCCAGCGCACAGGAGGCATATCAGCGCGCAACGAGATGCCGCAGACGCCGATCCTAGTGGATGAAGTGTTTGATATATGGGGAATTGACTTCATGGGGCCATTTCCCCCATCTGCCGGCTACGAGTACATATTGGTCGCAGTGGATTATGTCTCCAAATGGGTCGAAGCTAAGGCCACACGGAAGGATGATGGTAAGACGGTCGCTGAGTTTCTGAAAACTAACATCTTTTGCAGGTACGGGGTGCCCAAGGCAATCATCAGCGACCAGGGGACGCACTTTTGCAACAGGATCGTGGCGCAAGTTTTCAAGCATTATGGAGTGCGCCACAAGACGTCCACTGCTTATCATCCTCAGACAAATGGACAAGCCGAGGTTTCCAACAGAGAGATCAAGCGCATCCTGGAGAAGACTGTGAGACCATCGCGCAAAGATTGGAGCCAGCGCCTGGACGACGCGCTGTGGGCATACCGCACTGCGCATAAGGCACCAATCGGAACTTCACCGTTTCGGTTGGTCTACGGAAAAGCATGCCACCTGCCAGTGGAGTTAGAGCACAAAGCATACTGGGCCTTACGCAATTGGAACCTGAACTTAGATGAGGCCGGAAGGGAGCGCGCTTTTGAACTCAGCGAATTAGAAGAGCTGCGCTTGGATGCCTATGAGGGACTGCGCGATTACAAGGAGCGGACAAAGGCGTTTCATGACAAGCATATCCTCAGACGCACTTTTGAGCCAGGAGACCAGGTATTATTATTCTCATCACGCCTGAAGCTCATGCCTGGAAAGTTGCGCAGCAAATGGACTGGACCGTACATAGTCACCAGGGTTTGGATTTTGTAGGCGAGCAGTAGGCGCCCCATTGGTGAAAGTTTCAGGGCATTCGGAGGAGTTTGGATTTTTGGAGTGTTGACCAGAGAAATGCAGCCTGCCGAGGACCAAGCTACCCCAGCTCGCTTCACCAGCATGTACGCGGCCTTCCTGAGGCTCGAGATGTACGGGACTCCGTACATCAGCAGGGAGTTCCTGCGGGAGGTCGGACTGGAGGACCTCGTCTTGGAGAGGCTCGCGCTGGCGGGCTGGGAGGCGCTGTTGGAGATCAACAGCGTAGCAGACAGGGAGGACACCTGCGAGTTCCTGGCGTCATTAGAGCCAGGAGAGATGGAGATAAGGTACCGGCACCGAGGGGTGTGGTACATTGCCTCGGCTAAGAGGCTGAAGCGCACATTGAGGTGCGATAAGGTGCGAGAAGCTGACATGGACGCGCACACCAACCAGGGGGCTTGGCGCGAGATGGCAACCGGGCCAGTGTTTGCCGCGGGGCGCAGCAGGGGACGAGAGCTGCGTGACCCGTGGATGTTCTACTTGTGGCTCCTAGTCGCCTATGCCATCATTGGGCGCTTTAATGGTGCGCCGAAGATCAGTTTGCTGGATATGGAGATCTTGAAGGGGTTTTATTATGGGAAGAGGGTGCTCTTTGTTCTGAACATGGTGCACCACTGGAGCCGAGTCAGCACCAAGGGGCCGCTGACTTGCGGAGGAATTATTACGCACCTGCTGCGGGCGTTACATGGAGAGCCCGAGGTGCCAGAGCACACAATGGTGCCGGCTGTCCCTCTAGACCGCGCTCACATGCTACAGATCAGGGCGGTAGCCGTGAAGGAAGATGGCACATTGGAGTGGTGCTACCGCCTGCAGCCGGCCAGAGTGCCGCAGCCAAGAGCAGAGAGCAGTGCACAAGCAGCAGAGGCCGCGCAGGAGATGGAGGAGGATGAAGTCCCAGAGCAAGTTGTGCCTCCAGTCAGGCGCGCAAGGACTCGCGCGCAGACTGGAGCGCACCGCAGGGGGAGCCAGTCACCATTTCCATCGAGGATTCTCCCCCGCGTGCCCAAGGGAAGCGCCCGCGGACTGAGGCTGAGGCGGCGCCTGAGGAAGCATCAGCAGAGCAGCGCATGATGTTCAACGTCATGCGCGTGCTCGAATATTTAGCGCCAGAGGGGGCGGACTTAAGCATGAGTCCACCATTAGGGTGGAGATTTGGAGACGCGATCCCCCCTCTCCTCAGCCTGCACCGACCACCTCCAGGTTCCCCCAGTGAGCCGCACCAGCCAGCCAGTCCTCCTACTCAGCCCCCAGTGCATCCAGCAGAGCCCTCCCCAGCCCCAGAGCCAGCACCAGCAGCCCCAGACACAGAACCCACCCCCGAACCAGAACAAGTACCAGCACCTGCACCTTCCCCTGCCCAGCCGTCCATTCCGATGTCCCCTATAGCCGAACCCATCATTAGCACTAGCTCCGACTCGCTATGGGACCCCGTTTCAGAGGATGACGTCGTGGAGCAGCCTGCCGCCCTTTCTGTTGTTCCGCCTTCCTCCAGCTCCGAATATATGACGGATTCTTCAGAGGAGGAGGCGCATAGTTCAGCGGCTGCGTCCAGCTCAGATGACTTCTAGAGCTGTAGGGGGGCGCATTATTTCTTTCGGGTGGTGTCTATTTTCCTTTATATGCTGAACTTTATTTGATATTTTGTTGCTATATTTGTGTGCTGAACTCCTGTGCTACATTTTGTGTCCCTATGCTATATTTGCGCTGCTTTGACTATATGTTCTTAGTTTTTATGTTCTTTATTTTGCTTGCATGCATGTGCGCGTTCTCCGTGCGCTTGAGCTTGAGTCGTGGGGACACGTCTCTGTTTAAGTGTGGGGGGGGGGAGCGTTACACTTACATTTCACGATTTTTTGAGCATTTTTAGTGTAGCTTAGTTTAATTGAATGAAACAGTAGCAGTAGTGCGCTTGAGTGCGGGCTGCGCACACTTTTCAGCTTGTTTTGCGCTACCCATATTGCGTGCGCTGCTACCAACTGGTTTAGTATAATTTTTTTCATTTTTCTGCTCCTGTTAGTTGGGATATACAGGGGATGTGGAGTTGACAGAAACGCTCTAGAGAGGCGGTTAGTCGTTCGCGCTTCAGAGGAGAGGTATATGGTCGAGAGCGCGAGTGGAGGCCTATGCTTCCCGACCTTCGGAACAAGAGAGCGCGCTCAGTCACGCAGATGCGGAAGGCGAATTACCCAAAGCGTGGCGAGATGGGAAAACAGACCACCTTCCATCCGGAAGTCGAGCTAAGGAAGGCGGGCGCGGGTGTAAACGCGTGCGCCGACCTGCGCAGATAGACCACGGAGGGAGAGCGGGGCGGTGTTCCATAGCTGTTATCCAGAGGCCGAGACTGGAACCGTTCTGGGAAAGATAGGAATCATAGACAAAGCTGTACAAAAGAAAAATACCAGCAGATGATATGCGCTACAAAAGAATCAGCATGCGCGCAACTAAGCACCAGCAAGCGCAAAATCCACAAAGAAAATCATCAAAAAGCTTGAGTCCCAGGAAGTGCGCGGAAAAATCACGCATCGGAAGAAGCTTGCGCTGTTAACCATATACCCATCCTCGGAGTGAGAGCTGACAACCTGGCGCCTATGAAGACCTATCTCCCAGCCATCCGAAATGATTTTCATCCCAGCTGAGAGGTAATGAATTGCGAAATCATTATATTAGAACTGTTGAAAGCAGTTGTGCGCAGGTGGTAGAGCAGCGCAAGGTGATCAGTAGTGCAGACCGCGCCAGAGTGCAAGACTGCGCGCTAGACTCCAGAGAGGTATTGTATCCATACTTGAGTGCTTGTTCGAGGACGAACAAGGGGCAAGTGTGGGGGGTTTGATAGAGCCTATTTATACGCATCATTTAAATCATAACCCTATGCTTGTTTGCATTATTTTATGTACAAGATTACTGGTTTCCAGTGTTTTTGTATTACAGGGCAAAACGAGGGCCTAAGTCGGATACGCGCTAACAGGCAGCGTTTAGGACGCGCATCACACAGCCTGCGGAGCTAGCGGCGCAAACAGAAGAATTGGCAGAGTCGACCACGGTGCGCTAACCGATTGCGCTAACCAGTGCCGTGCGCCATGCGCAGATGATGGTGTTTCCAAATCCTGACACCACCAGATTTGGAAGTTGCCAAGGATGAGCTCCTGAGCAGTATATAAAGAAGAGAAGAAGGCTAGGGTTTCATCATCAGAAGATCAGAAGAGAGAGCAGCAGAACTGGAAAACACACGAGCTTGCTGAGAGGATCCGCGCTAGCCGACTGCGCCAGCCAAGACTGCAACCTGCACGCACTGTTTGCTATTGTTTTCTTGGACACTTTAGATATTATTTACTGTTTCTAGGATGTTTACCACTAGCATGTCTAGCTAAACGCTTAGTATCGGTTGGGCATGAATCTATGAGTATTTCCTTTGAGACTTGCGCTTAATGCATAGCCTGCTTGCTTATATTAATTCTGTGCACATTGCTGGCAGCTTGTTACATGAGTAGGGGAAGCCTTGAACCGCAATCTTACTCTTGTTGCTTGTTGTTGTTTGTTAAACTAGTTGAATAGCCTGACGGTGCCAACTAGGAGTAACGCGCTAGGATAGGCAATTACTACCTTGATCGGATTCGTAGTTGTTTAGTCTAGTTCAAGAATTAATAGCACATGAACTTTGATCGGAACATGCGCACATGTTAGGAAGCCTTGACCGGACACTAACTTAAGTAAAATCAAGCTATAGACGTTTAGAGTCAATGATAAAGAATACACTCATAGAGGATTGTCTGCGCCGATACTTCTCATAGTCATAGTACTTAATCTCTATTGCCTGCGCACGTCTAGTGCAAATTCCTGCGTTTACGACTGTTTACTCGCGCATCGCGCAACCCCAATCACTCACACCCCCAGTTTTCGTAAGTGTAGGTCACTGGTTAAAACTGAACTGCTTGCTCCCTGTGGAGATCGACCCTGACTTAACCGCTGTACTAGTGGAAGAGGAAGGATTAATTTGACGCGTACAACGACGCGCGATCACGTTCCCTGACGAGCATCTGATGGCGCTGACAGGTAAGGTACCATGGTATGCGCACATTGCGAATTACCTGGTCACAGGTACGTTTCCTCCTCATTTCACTAAAACCCAATGCATGAGATTAAAGCATGAGTCCAAGCATTACCTTTGGGATGATCCGTATATGCTCAGAATAGGACTTGATCAGATTTTAAGGCGCTGCGTGCCTGACCATGAAATTAACTCTGTTTTGATGTTTTGTCATGCGCACGCATGTGGAGGACACTTTGGTCCAAAGCGCACGAGCAGAAAGATCCTGGACTGCGGATTTTACTGGCCGCGCTTGTTCAGTGACTCATATAACTACTGCAGGAACTGTGACAGGTGCCAGCGCACAGGAGGCATATCAGCGTGCAATGAGATGCCGCAGACGCCGATTCTAGTGGATGAAGTATTCGATATTTGGGGGATTGACTTCATGGGGCAATTTCCTCCATCTTCCGGATACGAGTATATATTGGTCGCGGTAGATCATGTCTCCAAATGGGTTGAGGCCAAGGCTACACGGAAGGACGATGGTAAGACGGTCGCTGACTTTTTAAGGACTAACATATTTTGCAGGTACGGAGTGCCTAAGGCAATCATTAGCGACCAGGGGACGCACTTTTGCAACAGGATTGTGGCGCAGGTATTCAAGCATTATGGAGTGCGCCACAAGACGTCCACCGCTTATCACCCTCAGACAAATGGACAGGCCGAGGTTTCCAACAGAGAGATCAAGCGCATCCTGGAGAAAACTTTGAGACCGTCGCGCAAAGACTGGATCCAGCGCCTTGACGATGCGCTGTGGGCATACCGAACAGCACATAAGACACCAATTGGGACCTCACCATTTCGGTTGGTTTATGGAAAAGCTTGCCACCTGCCAGTGGAGTTAGAGCACAAGGCATACTGGGCATTGCGCGTTTGCAACCTGAACCTAGACGAGGCCGGTAAGGAGCGCGCATTTGAGCTGAGCGAATTAGAAGAGCTGCGCCTGGATGCATATGAGGGACTGCGCGATTACAAGGCGCGCACAAAGGCATTCCATGACAAAAATATCCTCAGACGCACTTTTGAGCCAGGAGACCAGGTATTATTATTCTCATCACGCCTAAAGCTCATGCCTGGGAAGCTGCGCAGCAAATGGACAGGACCTTACACGGTTACCAAGGTTTTTCCCTACGGAACAATCGAGTTAGAAAACGAGCACCGGCATCGTTTTCAGGTCAATGGGCAGAGAGTCAAAAGGTATTTAGGAGAACCTTGGGATGGCATAGCGCGCGAAATTGAATTGGCAGAGCCAGAGTTAGCAGATGCACAGGTTGCTGCGCCAGAGTCACCACCTGACGCACCAGAGGGAGAACTGGGAACTATTGCTCATATTTCTTCTCCCTCTTTACCTAACCTCGTTACTCATAATTTATCACAAACTATTAACCATGCTAACCATCCCTCCGATCCTTTGCGCAGGACCAAGAAGAACGCAGCACATGCACGGGCGCAGGGTCACTCAAGAGCAAGTGTGGGGGAGGTCGCTGGTAAACTTTCACGAAAGTAACGAGGTACAGTCGAGCCAACGACGTTAAAAGTGAGCTTGATTTAGAAGTTGCCAAAAGTGAGCTTCCCAAGCAGTATATAAACAAAAGGAAGGCTAGGGCAACATAAGAGAAAAACGGGAGACTTTCTGGAAACGCATCAAAGATCACCAAGAGGCACTGCGCAGCAGAACTGGAAAACACACGGACTTGTTGAGAGGATTTGCGCCAGCCGAGAAGACAAGCTGCACGCACTGTTTGCTACTGTTTTCTCAGACACATTAGTCATTATTTACTATTCTATGATGTTTATCACTAGCATGTCTAGCTAAACTCTTAGTGTTGGTTGGGCACGAATCTATGATGTACTTTCTTTGAGACTTGAGCTTAATGCATAGTTTACTTACTTGTATTAATCCTGTGCACATGGAGACAGCCAGTTGCATGAGTAGGGGAAGCCTTGAACCGCAATCTTACTTGTGTTGCTTGCTTGTCATATGTTAAACTAGTTGATAGCTTTACGGTGACAACTAGGAGTAACGAGCTAGGGTGATCAGTTGCTACTTTGAACGGATTCGCAGCTGTTTTAGTCTATGTTCTAAGGATTAATAGCACATGAACTTTGAACGGAACATGCGCACGTGTTAGAAAGCCTTGACCGGACACTAGCCCAAGTAAACCGAAAACTATAGACGTTTAGAGTCGATGATAAGGAATGCACTCATAGAGGATTGTCTGTCCAATACTTCTCATAATCATAGTATTTAATCTCTACTGCTTGCGCACGTCTAGTGCATATTTTTCTTGCGTTACACTAGTTACTGTTCACTTGCGCATCGCGCATTTCAATCACTCACACACCCCCCCATTTTCGTAAGTGTAGGTTGCTAGCTAAAGACTTACTATTTGCTCCCTGTGGAGATCGACCCTTACTTAACCGCTGTACTGAGTGGAAGAGGAAGGATTATATTTGACGCGCGATCAAATTTTGGCGTCGTTGCCGGGGAGCAACACAGCTAAGTTCTAGTTAGTTTACGTTTTTTCCTTTTTAGTAACTAGTTATTTCAGTTTGTTTTGTTTTCGTTATTGTTTCTGACAGCGCGCAATCACCATTAGCCTGCGCAACCTTGAAACAGTTACGCTGCGTAGATTCTAGTTGCGCACTGACAGACGCAACAACATTAGTTATCTTTTAATTTCATTTTCTTTGAGATTCAGAACAGGTTATGGAGGATAACAGTGTCGTAGGAGACAACTTGGGGGACAGAACCCCAGAGGAAGCAAGAGCACATAACCGCGCAGCCCTGTTCAGAGAGGAAGTGCAGCGCGAGGTTGAAGCAAGGAGGGCCGCTGAAGTGTATCATGCGCCACCCGTGCAACAAGCCGCGCGACGCAGAACAGTGCGCGAGATGTCAGCCCCTATCACTGTTAACCAGCCATGGTGCATCGTGCTTCCACCAGGCGGTCATTTTGAGCTAAGGAGCTCGCTCATCCATCACATGCCCAAGTTCCACGGGATGAACAATGAAAACCCAGTCAAGCATGTGCGAGAGTTCTTGGTCATTTGCGAGAACATGAAGACCGAAGGGGAGAGTGATGAGGCGCTGAAAATGAAGGCATTCCCATTTTCATTGTGTGATACAGCTAGACATTGGTTGATGAATTTACCCGCAGGATCCATTCACACATGGGAGCAGCTGCAGAAGAAATTCCTAGATAAATTCTATCCAGCAGCAAAAATTGCGCTGCTCAGAAGGGAACTGGCCGCGCCGAGGCAGAGCACAGGGGAGTCTCTGTCAGAATATTACGAGCGTTTCAGGGAGCTGGAGGCCAACTGTTACAATCACGGCCTGCCCCAGAATGTGCTGATAGAGAACTTTCTGAATGGACTGCTGCCCATGGAGTTGCGACTACTGAATGCATGCGCAGGCAGGGACATTTGCAACATGTACCCAGAGGATGCGTGGCAGCTGATAGAAGACTCTGTTGGGCAGGTAAGACATCAACTAACGCTTGAAAATAGTCGTGCTCGTTCTGTGCATCAGGTCGAAACAAGCGCTGAGATCAAGGAAATGAAGGCTGATAATGCAAGTATGGCAGTGTTTGACAAAACCAACATATGTGAACAAGGAGCTGCTGCAGCTCAAGCAATCAAGCAGAATAGCCAGCAGCAGATGCAGCAGGGGATGCTGCAGCAGGTGCTGGTTCAAGAGCTAGTTCAACTGTCCGAGTAGCAGTTTTGTGCTGGGTGAGTTTTTAAGGTTTGGCAGCTTTGTGAAAGTGCTTAGAAGAATTTCTAATATGCTGCTGAGCAGATTTCAGCAAGGATTACTAGTCAGAGAAGGAGATGTGCTTAAAGATATTAATCAAATCTAATCTCCTAGATTTTAGGAGATAATTGATCTTGTGGGACTATGGCCTAAACCTGGAAATTGCTAAAAGTGGTGCGGGTATTTAAGCAGAAGGTTTGAGGGCTGAAGAGGTTGATCGAAGCTGAGTGATACACGAGAGTAGACACAGAATTCAGAGTGAGGATTTTTCTGAGTGTGCTACGAGAGTTGTCTTCGATCAACACACACGGGCAGAGCGTTGAGCGCAGAGCTGTGGTGCGTATTGCAGAAGAGAATCAGGTCTTGCAGAGACTGATTCGTGCTTTGATCTGGAAGCCAATTTAGAGCTGTGGAGCTTGTTGGTTGATCAAAGGCAGCCGCGGGAGAACTGACGGGTGGAAGGCTCGGTCGAGGTTCGTGCGGAAGAACTCACTAGTGGCAGGTGGTCACTGAGTGAGGGGGAGTTACTCAGAGTGTGCAGCGCTCTTGGAGTGGTTCGATTGGCTCGGCAGGAGGCCTTGGAGCGACGCGGACAGAGTGCTTCAGCTGGTGTTACAGCTGTTGCTGCAGCAACCCTGCTGAGTAGTGTAGGATAGAATAGGCTGAGTTCTTTGAGAGGATTGTAGCTATTCTAGACTGACATATTGTAGAGGGTGTGCTGACACAAATCAGAGCTTGTTCTGATTGTGTTGAGTAGTCCACACGGGGTTAAAGTAGCATAGGTTGCGTGCGTTGTAACCGAGTGTGCTTTGAACCTTTGGTTGAGTGGATTGAGGACTGGAGAATAGTCCTCCCCAGACGTAGGCAGATTGGCCGAACTGGGTGAACAAATCTGTGTCCTATTCATTGTCTGCTGTGCCTGCATTTAGTGAACAAGAGTGTGCTGCAGCAACTGCTAGTTCACAAATCTGCATAAGTAGAGACACTTGAAATTTCAATTGGTATCAGAGCGGGAACTCGACACACAGAGTTAAAAAGGTCCTACAGTGTCTCCGAAGTAGTCAAGACAATGAAGGAAGGACAGAGCACGAGTAGACCTCCACTTTTGGAAGAGAGCAATTATGGTTATTGGAAAGCTAGAATGAAAGCTTTTCTCAAGGCTATTGATGAGAAGACATGGAGAGCTGTCGTTGTTCAGTGGTCTCCCCCAATCACCATGGATGAGCAAGGAGTGACAAGAATTAAACCTGAAGAGCAATGGACTGCTGAAGAAGGTGCTGCAGCAACTGGTAATTCAAAGGCTCTGAATGCAATTTTTGCTGCAGTTGATGCTAATAACTTCAGGTTGATCTCAAACTGTGACATGGCCAAGCAAGCATGGGAGATTCTGCAAACTGCCCATGAGGGAACGGATAGAGTGAAGCTGTCAAGACTCCAGATAATTGCCACACAATTTGAGAATCTGAGGATGCTGGATGAAGAAACAATCACTGAGTTTAATGCTAAACTTTGTGATCTTGCAAATGAAGCTCATGCCCTTGGTGAGCCCATCCCAGAAGAAAAGCTTATCAGAAAGGTTCTCAGATCGCTTCCCACAAAGTTTGACATGAAGGTGACAGCCATTGAAGAAGCTCAGAATGTCAGATTCATGAGGTTGGAAGAGCTGATGGGGTCTCTCAAACAATTTGAGATGAAACTGGTCAAAGAAGACACCACTTCCAAGGACAAGAATGTTGGTTTGATGGCTGAAGCAGAAACCAAGCAGACAGTTCCAGACGATCAGTTGAGCATGCTTGTTAAGAATCTTGGGAAGATTCTGAAAAACATGGAATCCAGGACTGAAAGAAGCTCTTCTTCGCAAAGACAATTCAGAAGGGGCAGTGAAAGGAAAGGAAAGGAACAGGCTCAGAGAGAAGAAGGAAAGAAAGGAATCCAATGCTGGAATTGTGCAGGCTACGGTCATCGACAAATCAACTGCACCAGCAAACGGATGAAAAAGAAAGCTCTTTCTGCCAGTGGAAGTGAAGATGAGAAAGACCTGAGTGGAGACGAATGCAACATGGCCAGATACAAGTCAGCAAGAAGAGGCACAAAAACACAGAAAAGGATGAACCAGGACTTGCTGCAGCAAGGTCTATTTCACCGTAACAAGAGAACTTTAAAGTTTAAAAAATGTTACAGCTGTGGCCGCAGAGGACATATTCAAAGAAGCTGTTTCTCAGCTCATGCCAGAATTGCCTCGCCCAGGGAACCTGTCAGGCAGGAACATGCGCAGACTCAGCTCCTCGCTCTTGTCAGCACAGCTAGCACCTCAGACAAGATAAGCTGGTACTTTGATAGTGGGTGTTCAGGGCATATGACAGGGGAAAGATCCTTTCTGAAAAACATTACTCCCTGTTTGGAACAACGTGTGAAGTTTGGTAATGGTCTGAAAGGAAGGGTTCTGGGAAGAGGAACTTTGGCTGTGGAAGGAATGCCAAATCTGAGCAATGTCCTTTTGGTGGAAGGATTAAAAGCTAATCTCATCAGCATCAGCCAGCTGTGTGATGGGACTAAACAAGTCAAGTTCACGAAAGACTCATGCCAAGTCCTCGACAAATCTGGAAAGTGCATAATGGAAGGAGCTAGATCCAAGAGCAACTGTTACCTTCTCAATGTGAGTTCCAACTCAAGGATTCAGAAATGTATGTTGACAAAGGCCGAGGAAATGACTTTATGGCACAAAAGGATGGGACATGTTAACCTGAGAACTCTAAAGAGAATTGCCACAGAAGGGTTGGTCAGGGGAATTCCACTGCTGAAAGGAGAGACAGACTCCATTTGTGGAGATTGTCAGATTGGGAAACAGAAGAAGGCCTCGCATCCACGAGTCAAAGACATTGGTACCACCAGGCCTCTACAGCTGATTCACATGGATCTGATGGGACCAATGGAAGTGGAGAGCCTAGGCAAGAAAAGGTATGCATTTGTCTGTGTTGATGACTATTCTAGATTCACTTGGATTGATTTTATCAGGGAAAAATCAGATACTGTGAGTGTCATTGTGTCACTGGTATCTCGGTTAGAGCAAGAGAAGAATCTCAGAATCAGCAGCATCCGCAGTGATCATGGCAGAGAGTTTGAGAACAAAGACATGGATGAATTCTGTCAGCAAAAGGGTATAACACATCAGTACTCTTCTCCCATTACCCCTCAACAAAATGGTGTTGTAGAACGGAAGAACCGAACGATTCAAGAAATGGCCAGGGTGATGATCCATGCTAAGAGAATTCCTCTGAAATTCTGGGCAGAGGCTATGAATACCGCTTGCTATATCATCAACAGAGTCACATTGCGAAGGGGAACCAAGCAGACTTGCTATGAGCTCTGGAATCAGAAAAAGCCCACGGTTAAATACTTTCATATCTTTGGAAGTGACTGCTTCATTCTGAGAGACCGGGAGTATAGAAAGAAGCTCGATCCTAAGAGTGATCCGGGAGTGTTCTTGGGGTATTCAACAAATAGCAGGGCATATCGTGTTTTCAACCAGCGAACAAAGACTGTCATGGAGTCCATAAATGTTGTTGTCAATGATGCAGAAGAAGTATCTATCTCTGATTCTGACACTGATGAAGAAGACTCTGATCTTGAAGAAATGCTTGGTAGACAGACAAGAAGTGAACAAGCTGCGGTTCCAGAAGATGCTACAGCAAGTGCTGAAGCAGAAATTCCAGATGACCAATCAGGAAGCCTGTCTGATGATCTCCAAACTGTGGCTCCTGATCCATCTTCTAGGCAGCCCCCAAAGAAGATACAGAAGGATCATCCTTTGACAAATGTGATTGGAAATCCCTCAGACAGAAGAAGGACCAGAAGTCATGCCTATCTCAATACATGTTTCATGTCCAGCATTGAACCAAAGAATTTCAAGGAGGCCATGAGTGATGAATTCTGGATCATGGCTATGCAGGAGGAATTGGCAGAGTTCGAAAGACATGATGTTTGGGATCTGGTAGACAGACCAAATGGGGTTAACATTATAGGCACTAAATGGGTGTTCAAAAACAAAACAGATGAAAAGGGCAACATTACACGAAATAAAGCCAGACTGGTGGCCCAGGGATATTCTCAGATTGAGGGTCTAGACTTTGATGAAACATTTGCTCTAGTAGCTCGCCTGGAGGCTATCAGACTGCTGCTTGCAATGTCTTGCTGCCTGGGATTCAAATTATATCAAATGGATGTTAAAAGTGCATTCTTGAATGGAGACCTCTCTGAAGAAGTTTATGTCGCTCAACCAAAAGGTTTTGAAGATCCTCATCATCCGGAGCAGGTGTATAAACTGAAGAAAGCCTTATATGGGCTTAAACAGGCTCCTCGGGCATGGTATGAGCGGTTGACAGTTTTCCTGGAAGATCATGGCTACAACCGAGGGGGAGCTGACAAAACCTTGTTTGTCAAACGAACTCAGTCTGATGTGATCATTGCTCAAATATATGTGGATGATATTGTTTTCGGATCAAAGTCCCAGCACCTGGTGAAGCAGTTTGTGAATCACATGCAACAAGAATTTCAAATGAGCATGGTAGGAGAACTTTCATACTTTCTTGGTTTGGAGATTACTCAGAAAAGGGATGGGATCTTTATTGCTCAAAGTAAATACAGCAAGTCTCTTGTAAAGAAATTCCAGCTAGATTCAGCAAGTCACAAGCGTACTTCTGCTGCTACTCATGTGAAAGCCATTAAGGATGAGCAAGGTTTGGAAGTAAGTCAGACTGTCTACAGAAGCATGATTGGGAGCCTTCTTTACCTGACTGCCAGCCGTCCTGACATTTCCTATGCAGTAGGAGTCTGTGCCAGATTCCAAGCCAGCCCAAGAGACAGCCATATGCAGTTGGTCAAGCGCATTATTCGGTATGTCGGGGGAACTGTGGGCTATGGCCTATGGTATACTAAAGACACAAAGGCTAATCTGGTCGGATTTAGTGATGCAGACTGGGCAGGGTGCTCAGAAGACAGGAAGAGCACCTCGGGAGGATGTTTCTTCTTGGGGAATAACCTGGTCTCTTGGTTCAGCAGAAAACAGAATAGCATTTCTCTATCCACTGCCGAGGCTGAGTACATTGCTGCTGGGAGTTGTTGTGCACAAATGTTGTGGATGAAGCAAATGCTGAGTGAGTATGGGGTTGCTCAAGATGCCATGACTCTCTACTGTGACAATATGAGTGCCATCAGTATATCCAAGAACCCTGTCCAGCACAGTAGAACCAAGCACATTGACATTCGTCATCACTTCATCCGTGACCTTGTTGAACAGAAAGTCATCTCGCTCCAGCATGTTGTGTCTGCCAAACAACTTGCTGATATCTTCACCAAAGCTCTGGATGCATCTCGGTTTGAAGACCTGAGGGCCTCTCTAGGGCTCTGTGTCTTGCCGTCATAAGTGCTCTCAGCAGAAAAACCCCCTCGTCATTTGTTCCAAAAAGGGGGAGAAGAAAGAGCAGGCTGAGAAGTGGAGTTATGAAGTGGTTTTGTCAAAATGCCAAGGGAGAGATTGATAATGCAAGTATGGCAGTGTTTGACAAAACCAACATATGTGAACAAGGAGCTGCTGCAGCTCAAGCAATCAAGCAGAATAGTCAGCAGCAGATGCAGCAGGGGATGCTGCAGCAGGTGCTGGTTCAAGAGCTAGTTCAACTGTCCGAGTAGCAGTTTTGTGCTAGGTGAGTTTTTAAGGTTTGGCAGCTTTGTGAAAGTGCTTAGAAGAATTTCTAATATGCTGCTGAGCAGATTTCAGCAAGGATTACTAGTCAGAGAAGGAGATGTGCTTAAAGATATTAATCAAATCTAATCTCCTAGATTTTAGGAGATAATTGATCTTGTGGGACTATGGCCTAAACCTGGAAATTGCTAAAAGTGGTGCGGGTATTTAAGCAGAAGGTTTGAGGGCTGAAGAGGTTGATCGAAGCTGAGTGAATACACGAGAGTAGACACAGAATTCAGAGTGAGGATTTTTCTGAGTGTGCTACGAGAGTTGTCTTCGATCAACACACACGGGCAGAGCGTTGAGCGCAGAGCTGTGGTGCGTATTGCAGAAGAGAATCAGGTCTTGCAGAGACTGATTCGTGCTTTGATCTGGAAGCCAATTTAGAGCTGTGGAGCTTGTTGGTTGATCAAAGGCAGCCGCGGGAGAACTGACGGGTGGAAGGCTCGGTCGAGGTTCGTGCGGAAGAACTCACTAGTGGCAGGTGGTCACTGAGTGAGGGGGAGTTACTCAGAGTGTGCAGCGCTCTTGGAGTGGTTCGATCGGCTCGGCAGGAGGCCTTGGAGCGACGCGGACAGAGTGCTTCAGCTGGTGTTACAGCTGTTGCTGCAGCAACCCTGCTGAGTAGTGTAGGATAGAATAGGCTGAGTTCTTTGAGAGGATTGTAGCTATTCTAGACTGACATATTGTAGAGGGTGTGCTGACACAAATCAGAGCTTGTTCTGATTGTGTTGAGTAGTCCACACGGGGTTAAAGTAGCATAGGTTGCGTGCGTTGTAACCGAGTGTGCTTTGAACCTTTGGTTGAGTGGATTGAGGACTGGAGAATAGTCCTCCCCAGACGTAGGCAGATTGGCCGAACTGGGTGAACAAATCTGTGTCCTATTCATTGTCTGCTGTGCCTGCATTTAGTGAACAAGAGTGTGCTGCAGCAACTGCTAGTTCACAAATCTGCATAAGTAGAGACACTTGAAATTTCAAAAGCCATGCTGCAGAAATTGATGAGTGCGCAGAGCGCACAAGCAGTTGCGCCAAAGGTATGTGAATTCTGCAGGTCCACCGAACACAAGACAGATGAATGCCCAACACTTTTTGAAGAATCTGGAGATGTCAACGCTCTTGGAGGATGGGACAACAGAGGGCCGCAGAGGCAGAATCAGCCGCGCTTTGGGCTTGCTGCAAATGGATTCAGATGGAGGGAAGAGAACAATTTCCAAAGGCAGTCCACTGATCAGCGCGCGCCACAGCAGACGCAACCAGCTGCGCCCTACAATCCACCGCATCGCCGCAATGACGCACCAGCGCATAACAACCAGCAACCGAGGCGATCCCTAGAAGATATCGTGGGGCAGCTAGCAGACACAGTGCGCAAAAATGATGAGAAATATGACAAAAGGTTCGAGTCCATCGAAAAGCAGTTATCACAGATCGCAACCACAGTATATGAGCTAAAAAAGAGCGATGGCAACCTGCCTTCGCAAGTGATTCAGAACCCTAAAGGAGGAGTCAATGCAGTGACACTGAGGACTGGGCGCACAGTAGGAACAGAGCAGACCCCGCAGGCGCCCGCGCAACCAGTTGCACAAGTCCCGGATCTAGCAGATCGGAATGCGCAACCAGAGCAAGATACGCAACCAGCAGGGCAACACGCCAGGTATGTCTCAGTCCAGAAACAAGGACATAAATTGTACTAACATACCTGCACCTTTCCCTGTGCAGGCACCATTGGCTAGAAAGGAAGCGTTGGACAAGGAGCTTTATGAGTTGTTCAGCAAGGTGGAAATCAATATTCCCCTCATTGAAGCTATTCGGCAGATTCCCAGGTATGCAAAGTTTTTAAAAGAGCTGTGCACAAACAAAAGGAGGAAGGGCGAATGCGCACAGGTAATGCTGAATGCGCAAGCCTCAGCGATCGTGCAACAAAAGGTACCACCTAAGTGCCAAGATCCAGGTACATTTACTATTCCATGCACGCTAGGTAAGACCACAGTGAGTAATTGCATGATCGATTTAGGCGCATCCATCAATTTGCTACCTTATTCCCTATATACGACATTGCGCCTTGGACCACTAAAGCCTGCAGGTCTCACCATTCAGCTAGCAGATAGATCGTGCAAACAACCTGCAGGCATGATAGAAGATGTCCTAGTTCGAGTAGGAGAACTGGTGTTCCCAGCAGATTTTTATGTGCTCGAAATGGAGGGTGAATCAAGCGCCAGCGGTGCGCAGATCCTCCTAGGCAGACCGTTTCTGATGACCGCGCGCACAAAGATAGACGTGTGGAGGGGCACACTCTCCATGGAGGTAGATGGCGAAGAAATCCATTTCAACATATTCAAGGGGATGCAGTATCCACATGAGGACGCTACAGTGCACGCAATGGACAGCATTGACGATTTAGTCACAGAAGCGCAATGTGCGAGCGCAACCGTAGGACCAGAGCTACTGACACAGGCAGAGCTGGAGGAGCAAGAGGAAGAGCTGAGCAGTGCGGAACCAGCACCCACACAGGTACGTGATATAGTTCATATTTGCACCGCTAACAAAATCTTGCCCTCTATTGAACAGGCACCCAAGATCGAACTGAAGCAACTCCCAGAGCACCTCAAATACATTTTCTTGGGAGATGAGGACACCCTGCCAGTGATCATAAAGAAAGGATTAGAAGAGGAGCAGGAGGCACGCTTACAGCAGGTACTGCACAAGAACCAGCGCGCCATAGGATGGACACTTGCCGATCTGTGCGGAGTGAGCCCAGACGTGTGCATGCATAGGATTCTATTGGAAGATGGTGCCAAACCATCCAGAGAGGCTCAGCGCAGGTTGAATCCAAATATGATGGAGGTAGTGCAAAAGGAAGTCCTGAAATTGCTTGGCGCATGGGTCATTTACCCAATCTCGGACAGCAAATGGGTCAGTCCGGTGCATGTTGTGCCAAAGAAAGGAGGAATCACAGTGGAAGAAAATGCGTAGGGCGAGCTAGTTCCCAAGCGCATACAAACTGGCTGGCGCATGTGCATCGACTACAGGAAGCTTAACGCAGTAACGCGCAAGGACCACTTCCCGCTACCCTTCATGGACCAGATGCTGGATCGCTTAGCAGGTAAACCTTATTTTTGTTTCTTGGACGGATATTCAGGGTACAACCAGATACCCATAGCTGCGGAAGATCAAGAGAAGACCACATTCACATGCCCGTTCGGTACGTTTGCGTTTCGGCGCATGTCTTTTGGGCTGTGCAACGCGCCAGGTACGTTCCAACGCCTTGTCATGAGCATTTTCTCTGATATGATTGGTATATGCATAGAAGTGTTCATGGATGATTTTACCGTATATGGAAGTACCTTTGATGCATGCTTAACACATCTAGATAAAGTCTTAGCGCGCTGCATTTCTAAGAACTTAGTGCTAAATTACGAAAAATGTCATTTCATGGTCACGCACGGAGTAGTACTAGGTCATATCATTTCAGAGGAGGGGATCAAGGTAGACAAAGCTAAGATAGATCTTATCTCTAATCTACCTTATGCCACCAACGTGCGCGACGTGAAATCATTCTTAGGGCATGCTGGGTTCTACAGGCGTTTTATCAAGGATTTCTCTAAAATTTGTATACCCCTGTCTAACCTTTTGCAAAAAGATGTGTGCTTCGACTTTACTGATGAGTGCAGGGCTGCGTTTGATAAGCTGAAAGAAGCGCTGACCAGTGCGCCAGTAATGCGCGCACCAGACTGGAACCTGCCATTTGAGCTGATGTGCGACGCAAGTGATTATGCAGTAGGTGCAGTCTTGGGGCAGCGCGTAGACATGAAGCCGCATGCCATTTACTATGCATCGCGCACACTGGACTCTGCGCAGAGGAACTACACCACCACGGAGAAGGAGCTTCTGGCAATTGTATTTGCGCTGGAGAAGTTCCGAGCATATGTTCTAGGCGCAAGAGTCATCATCTACACTGACCACGCAGCTATCCGCTACCTCATGTCCAAGAAGGAAACCAAGCCGCGCCTGATGCGCTGGGTGCTCTTACTGCAGGAATTTGACTTGGAGATCAAAGACAAGAAGGGCACGGAGAATCCAGTTGCTGATCACCTGAGCAGGATCGTGAAAGAGGAGGAACCAGGGCAGATCACGGAAACATTCCCTGACGAGCATCTGATGGCGCTGACAGGTAAGGTACCATGGTATGCGCACATCGCAAATTACCTGGTCACAGGTACGTTTCCTCCGCATTTCAATAAAACTCATTGCATGCGATTAAAACATGAGTCCAAGCGTTACCTTTGGGATGATCCTTACATGCTTAGAATAGGACCAGATCAGATATTGAGGCGTTGCGTGCCTGACCACGAAATTAATTCTGTTTTAATGTTTTGTCATGCGCACGCATGCGGAGGACACTTCGGTCCCAAGCGCACAAGCAGAAAGGTCCTGGACTGCGGATTCTATTGGCCGCACCTGTTTAGAGACGCCTATAATCACTGCAGGAATTGTGACAGGTGCCAGCGCACAGGAGGAATATCCGCGCGCAATGAGATGCCGCAGACCCCGATTCTGGTGGATGAAGTATTCGATGTTTGGGGAATCGACTTCATGGGGCCATTTCCTCCATCTGCAGGTTACGAGTACATATTGGTGGCAGTAGACTATGTCTCCAAATGGGTTGAAGCTAAGGCTACGCGGAAGGATGATGGTAAGATTGTCGCTGATTTTCTCAGAACTAACATATTTTGCAGGTACGGAGTGCCTAAGGCAGTAATCAGCGACCAGGGGACACACTTTTGCAACAGGGTCGTGGCGCAAGTTTTCAAGCACTATGGGGTGCGCCACAAGACGTCCGCCGCTTACCATCCGCAGACGAATGGACAGGCCGAAGTTTCTAACAGGGAGATCAAGCGCATCTTAGAAAAGACTGTGAGACCATCGCGCAAGGATTGGAGCCAGCGCCTTGATGATGCGCTATGGGCATACCGCACTGCGCATAAGACGCCCATTGGGACCTCACCATTTCGGCTGGTCTATGGGAAAGCATGCCAATTGCCAGTCGAGCTCGAACACAAGGCATATTGGGCCTTACGCATTTGCAACCTGAACTTGGATGAGGGAGGAAGGGAGCGCGCATTTGAGGTGAACGAGCTAGAAGAGCTGCGCCTGGACGCCTATGAGGGACTGCGCGATTACAAGGAGCGCACCAAGGCCTTTCACGACAAGCATATCCTCAGACGCACTTTTGAACCAGGAGACCAGGTATTACTATTCTCATCACGCCTGAAGCTTATGCCTGGAAAGCTGCGCAGCATCGTTTTCAGGTTAATGGGCAGAGAGTCAAACGGTACTTAGGAGAACCTTGGGACAGCACAGCACGAAACATTGACTTGGCCGAACCAGAGATAATAGATGCGCAAGCTGCTGCGCCAGACACACCACCGGATGTACCAGAGGGAGAACTGGAACCTATTGCTTATATCTCTTCTTCCTCTGCATCTACCCTCGTTACGCATAATTTATCACATGCTGACTTCCCATCTTACCCTTTGCGCAGGACCAATGAGATCGCAACACACACACTGGCGCAGGGACACTCAGGAGCAAGAGTGAGGGAGGTTGCAGACACACGTTTTGACACGTAACGAGGTACAGTCGAGCCAACGACGTTAAACAAAGGCACTTGTCGGGAGGTAACCCGACACGTTTTTACTTTTGCATATTTTATTTTCTGCTTGCTTTGTTTTTCTTGAGTTTTTTTTGCTAGTTTAGGACTTGGTAGTTTTTTTAGTCATGCAGCAGTGCGCAGGACTGTGCGCCTAGCAATGCGCAGGTCAGATGCGCTAGCCAGGGGGTATATAAGGCAGGACTCAGACAAAAATCCAGCACTTTTCACTCGACCGTTGCACACGAGCTCCCGCCTTCAGACCTCTGCCCATCGATCAGCGCCCAACCCAGTGTCCGTTTAGAGTGATTCGAGGACCACACAGCCGCACTACACCCTGGTAACCTCTCCCCTCGATTTGAGCAGCTTCCGTTAGGGTTTGTGCGGAGGAGACGTTTTCTAGGGTTTTGAAATCGCACCAGGGTAGAGTGCGCCGTTTGGAGTATTGTTTAGTGCGTTGTGTAGGCGAGTGATCGCGCGTCGTTGTGCGCGTCAAATATAATTCCTTCCTCTCCCACTAGTACAGCGGTTAAGTAAGGGTCGATCTCCACAGGGAGCAAGCAGTGAGTCTCAGCCAGTAACCTACACTTAAGAAAACGGGGGTTGCGTGAGTGATTGGGGGTTTTGCGCGATGCGCGAATAACAGCGAATATCGTAACTCAGGGAATTGCACTAGACGTGCGCAAGCAGTAGAGATGAAGTACTATATTTATGAGAAGTATTGGGCAGACAATCCTCTATGAATGCATTCCTTATCATCGACTCTAAACATCTATAGCTTGTGGTTTACTTGGGTTAGTGTCCGGTAAAGGCTTCCTAACACGTGCGCATGTTCCGTTCAAAGTTCATGTGCTATTAATCCTTAGAACTAGACTAAACAGCTGCGAATCCTGTCACAGTAGCAGCTGCCTACCCTAACTCGTTACTCCTAATTGTCACGGTAAGTTTGCGGTTCAAGGCTTCCCCTACGCATGCAACTAGTTTAACAGGTGACAAGCAAGCAACACAAGTAAGTTTGCGGTTCAAGGCTTCCCCTACTCATGCAACTAACTGTCTCAGTACACGCAGGATTAATACAAATAAATAAACTATGCATTAAGCTCAAGTCTCAAAGGTAATACATCATAGATTCATGCCCGACCAACACTAGGTGTTTAGCTAGACATGCTAGTGGTAAACATCATAAAATAGTAAGTAACAACTACTGAATCCAAGAAAACGGTAGCAAACAGTGCGTGCAGGGTCTTCTCTTGGCTGGCGCAGTCGGCTGGCGCAACTCTCCTTGACAGGTCCGTGTGTTTTCCAGTTCTGCCGCGCAGTGCCTCTGGAATGTCACTGAGTGATGGTGTCCGCCTCCCTGTGTTCTCTTTTGAAACCCTAGACTTTCTTTGTTTAAATAGTGCCCCAGGAAGTTCATCTTTTGGCAACTTCCAAGTCTGGTCATTGGGACTTTGCGCCTGGCGCACAGCATTGATTGGCGCAATCGGGTGGCGCACCTCTGCTGTCCTTTGCCATTTCTTCTTTTGTTTGCACCGCTAGCTCCACAGGCTGATCTTTCACTCCTAGAACGCTGCCTGTTAGCGCGTATCCGACTTAAGGACTCGTTCTGGCCTGATATACAAAAATAGTGGAAACGAGTAATCTTGCCCATAAAATATTGCAAACAAGCATGGGTTTATGATCTAAATAACATGTATAACTAGGCTCTATCAAACCCCCCACACTTACCCCTTGTTCGTCCCGAACAAGTACTGAAACGCGGATACAATTACCTTTTCTGGAGACTAGCGCACAGCCTTGCATTCTAGCGCAAGATGCACAGTTGCTTCAACTTGTGCTGCTCTATCACCTGCGCACAACTGCACTCAATAGTTCTAATATAATAATCCCGAAATTTCGTTACCTCTCAGCCGGGATGAAGGTCTTTGGATGACTGGGAGATAGCTCTTCTTAGGCTCCTGGTTGTCAGCTCCCGCTCCGAAGATAGGTATATGGTTTCTTGCGCGAGCTTCTTCCAGTGCGTGATTCGTTCGCACACTTCCTGGGAACCTGAGCCTTTGATGATATCCTTGTGGTCTTGCGCACGCAGGTACTAGGTAGTGCGCATGCTGATTCTTTGTAACGCACATCATCTGCTTCTGCTGGTATTTTCTTTTGTACAGCTTCCTTTCCAATTTTTTATTTTATTCCCAGAACAGTTCCAATCTCAGCCTTCGGATAGCAGCTATGGAACTCGTTCCGCTCTCCCTCCTTGGTTTGTCTGCGCCGGTCAGCGCACGCGTTTACATCCGCGCCCGCTTTCCTTAGCTTGATATCCAGAGAGAAGGTGGTCTGTTTTCCCACCTCGCCACGCTTGGGTATTTTGCCTTTTGCATCCGCGTGACTGAGCGCGCTCTTTTGTTCCGAAGGTTGCGAAGCACCGGCCTCCACTAGCGCACTTCGACCATATACCTCGCCTTCGAAGCAGAAGCGACTAACCGCCTCTCTGGAGCATTTCTATCAACTCCACATCCCCTGTATATCCCAACTAACAGGAGCAGAAAAAACGAAAAAATTATGCTAAAACAGTAGATAGCAGTGCACACAATACGGATAGCGCAAAACAAGCTGGAGCGCATGCGCATCCTGCACCTTAGCGCACTACTGTTACTAATTTTTCTTCAACTTAACTAAGCTATGCTAAAAATGCTAAACACATGAAATGTAAGAGTAACGCCCCCCCCCCCCCCCCCCCCCCCCCCACACTTGAACAGAGACGTGTCCCCACGACTCAAGCTCAAGCGCACGGAGGTTGCGCACATGCATGCAATGCAACGAAAATAAAGAATATAAGAGTGAACACAAATAAACTACCAAACCCTATTCTAACTAAAAACACGCAAACAAAACAAAACAAGCAGAATAAAATGTGCCAAAATAAAATGTGTCGGGTTACCTCCCGACAAGTGCCTTTGTTTAACGTCGTTGGCTCGACGGTACCTCGTTACGTGCCAAGTAGTGCGTCTGCAGCCTCCCCCACTCTTGCTCCTGAGTGTCCCTGCGCCAGTGCTTGTGTGACGATCTCAGTGGTCCTGCGCAAAGGATAAAAGGGGGGGTCAGCATGTGATACCTTATTCGTAAGGAGGGCAGATGCAGAGGAAGAGGAGATATAGGCGATGGGTGCTAGTTCTCCCTCTGAAACATCTGGTGGTGCGTCTGGCGCAGCAGCTTGCTCGTCTACTATCTCTGGCTCGGCCAAGTCAATGTTGCGTGCTGCGCCATCCCAAGGTTCGCCCAAGTACCGTTTGACTCTCTGCCCGTTAACCTGAAAACGATGCTGGTGCCCGTCTTCTAATTCAATTGTGCCGTAGGGGAAAACCTTGGTGACGGTGTATGGTCCCGTCCACTTGCTGCGCAGCTTCCCAGGCATGAGCTTCAGGCGTGATGAAAATAATAATACCTGATCGCCTGGTTCAAATGTGCGCCGGAGGATGTGCTTGTCATGAAACGCCTTGGTGCGCGCTTTGTAATCGCGCAGTCCCTCATAGGCGTCCAGGCGCAGCTCTTCTAGTTCGCTCAGCTCAAATGCGCGTTCTTGTCCTGCCTCCTCCAAGTTCAAGTTGCAAATACGTAGAGCCCAATATGCCTTGTGCTCGAGCTCCACTGGCAGGTGGCATGCCTTCCCATAAACCAGCCGGAATGGTGAGGTTCCAATGGGTGTCTTGTGTGCAGTGCGGTACGCCCATAGCGCATCATCCAAGCGCTGGCTCCAATCCTTGCGCGACGGCCTCACAGTCTTTTCCAAGATGCGCTTGATCTCTCTGTTAGAAACTTCGGCCTGTCCATTCGTCTGCGGATGGTAAGCGGTGGACGTCTTGTGGCGCACCCCATAGTGCTTGAAGACTTGCGCCACAACCCTGTTGCAGAAGTGCGTCCCCTGGTCGCTGATAACTGCCTTACCATCATCCTTGCACGTGGCCTTAGCTTCGACCCATTTGGATACGTAATCCACGGCCACCAGTATGTACTCGTAGCCGGCAGATGGGGGAAATGGACCCATGAAGTCGATTCCCCAAACATCGAACACTTCATCCACTAGAATCGGGGTCTGCGGCATCTCGTTGCGCGCGGATATTCCTCCAGTGCGCTGGCACCTGTCACACTTCCTGCAGTGGTCATAGGCATCTCTGAATAGGTGCGGCCAGTAGAATCCACAGTCCAAGATCTTCCTGCTCGTGCGCTTGGGACCGAAATGTCCTCCACAGGCGTGCGCATGACAAAACATCAATACAGAGTTAATCTCATGGTCAGGCACGCAACGTCTTAATATCCGATCTGGACCTATTCTAAGCATGTAAGGATCATCCCAAAGGTAATGCTTGGACTCATGTTTCAATCGCATGCACTGAGTTTTATTGAAATGAGGAGGGAACGCACCTGTGACCAGGTAATTTGCGATATGCGCATACCATGGTACCTTACCTGTTAGCGCCATCAGATGCTCGTCAGGGAATGTCTCCTTGATCTGCCCGGGCTCCTCATCCTTTATGATCCTGCTCAGGTGATCAGCGACGGTATTTTCTGTGCCCTTCTTATCTTTGATCTCCAAATCGAATTCCTGAAGCAAAAGTACCCAACGCATCAGGCGCGGCTTGGTCTCTTTCTTGGATATGAGGTAGCGGATAGCTGCGTGGTCCGTGTAGATGATGACTCTGGCGCCTAGAACATATGCTCGGAACTTCTCCAGCGCAAATACAATTGCCAGAAGCTCCTTCTCCGTGGTGGTGTAGTTCTTCTGCGCGGAGTCCAGTGTGCGCGATGCATAGTAGATGGCATGCGGCTTCTTGTCCTCGCGCTGCCCCAAGACTGCTCCTACTGCGTAGTCACTTGCGTCACACATCAGCTCGAATGGCAGGTTCCAGTCTGGTGCGCGCATCACTGGCGCACTGGTCAGCGCTTCTTTCAGCTTATCGAACGCCGCCCTGCACTCATCAGTAAAATCGAAGCACACGTCTTTTTGCAACAGGTTAGACAGGGGTATGCAAATCTTAGAGAAATCCTTAATAAAACGCCTGTAAAACCCAGGATGCCCTAAGAACGATTTCACGTCGCGCACGTTGGTGGCATAAGGCAGATTAGAAATAATATCTATCTTAGCTTTGTCTACCTTAATGCCCTCCTCTGAAATGATATGACCCAATACTACTCCGTGCGTCTCGTAGTTTAGCACTAAGTTCTTAGAGATGCAGCGTGCTAGGACTTTATCTAGATGTGTTAAGCATGCATCAAAGGTACTCCCATATACAGTGAAGTCATCCATGAACACTTCTATACATATACCAATCATATCAGAGAAAATGCTCATGACGAGGCGTTGGAACGTACCTGGCGCGTTGCACAGCCCAAAAGACATACGCCGAAACGCAAATGTTCCGAAGGGGCATGTGAACGTGGTCTTCTCTTGATCCTCCGCAGCTATGGGTATCTGATTGTAACCTGAATATCCGTCCAAAAAACAAAAGTAAGGTTTACCTGCCAAGCGATCCAGCATCTGGTCCATGAAGGGTAGCGGGAAGTGGTCCTTGCGCGTTACAGCGTTCAGCTTCCTGTAGTCGATGCACATGCGCCAGCCAGTCTGTATGCGCTTGGGAACTAGCTCGCCCTGCGCATTCTCCTCCACCGTGATTCCTCCTTTCTTTGGCACAACGTGCACCGGGCTGACCCATCTGCTGTCTGAGATTGGGTAAATGACCCCTGCGTCAAGCAACTTCAGAACTTCCTTTTGCACTACCTCCATCATATTTGGGTTTAACCTGCGCTGAGCCTCCCTGGATGGTTTGGCGCCGTCTTCCAACAGAATTCGGTGCATGCACACGTCCGGGCTCACTCCGCGCAGATCAGCAAGAGTCCATCCAATAGCGCGCTGGTTCCTGCGCAGCACCTGTTGTAAGCGCGCCTCCTGCTCTTTTTCCAATCCCTTCTTGATGATCACTGGCAGGGTGTCCTCATCTCCCAAGAAAATGTACTTGAGATGCTTCGGGAGTTGCTTCAGTTCGATCTTGGGTGCCTGCTCAACAGAAGGCAAGGTTTTGTTAGCGGTGCAAATATGAACTATATCACGTACCTGTGTGGATGCTGGTTCAGCACTGCTTAGCTCCTTCTCTTGCTCCTCCAGTTCTGCCTGTGTCAGTAGCTCTGGTCCTATGGTTGCGCTCGCACACTGCGCTTCTGTGACTAAGTCGTCAAAGCTGTCCATTGCGTGCACGGTAGCGTCCTCATGTGGGTGCTGCATCCCTTCGAAAATGTTGAAATGGATTTCTTCGCCATCTACCTCCATGGAGAGCGTGCCCCTCCACACGTCTATCTTTGTGCGCGCAGTCATCAGAAACGGTCTGCCTAGGAGGATCTGCGCACCGCTGGTGCTTGATTCACCCTCCATTTCGAGCACATAAAAGTCTGCTGGGAACACCAGCTCTCCTACTCGAACTAGGACATCTTCTATCATGCCTGCAGGTTGTTTGCACGATCTATCTGCTAGCTGAATTGTGAGACCTGCAGGTTTTAGTGGTCCAAGGCGCAAGGTCGCATAGAGAGAATATGGTAATAAATTGATTGATGCGCCTAAATCGATCATGCAGTTGCTTACCGTGGTTTTACCTAATGTGCAAGGGATAGTGAATGTACCTGGATCTCGGCACTTAGGTGGTACCTTTTGCTGCATGATTGCTGAGGCCTGCGCATTTAGCATTACCTGTGCGCATTCGCCTGTCCTTCTTTTATTCGTGCACAGCTCTTTTAAAAACTTCGCATACCTGGGAATCTGTCGAATAGCTTCTATGAGAGGTATGTTGATTTCCACTTTGCTGAACAGCTCATACAGTTCCTTGTCCAGTGCTTCTTTTCTCGCCAGTGGTGCCTGCACAGGGAAAGGAGCAGGTATGTTAGTACAATTTTTGTTCTTGTTTTTCGAGTGAGACATACCTGGCGCATTGCCCTGCTGGTTCGTGGTTGGCGCTTCTGATTGCGCCTCTGGCTCTGGTTGCGCACTCTGAGCTGCTGGATCTGGGACTTGCGCAACTGGTTGCGCGGGCGCCTGCGCGGTCTGCTCTGTTCCCACTGTGCGCCCAGTCCTCAGTGTTACTGCGTTAACTCCTCCCTTAGGGTTCTGAATCACTTGCGAAGGCAGGTTGCCATCGCTCTTTTTCAGCTCATACACTGTGGTTGCAATTTGTGATAGATGCTTTTCTATGGATTCGAACCTCTTGTCATACTTTTCGTCATTCTTGCGCACTGTGTCTGCTAGCTGCCCCATGATATCTTCCAAGGATCGCTTTGGTTGCTGATGGTTCTGCGCTGGTGCGTCTGTGCGGCGATGCGGTGGATTGTAGGGTGCGGCCAATGATTGCATAGGCCACGATGCGCCACAAGTAGAACAGCCACGGGTCGCGCAGCTCTCGGCCCCTGCTGCGCCCCGCGGCGAATGCTGGCCCTGTTGCCATGTCCCTCCAAGCCTCCTGGTTATTGTGCGTGTCTAACTCCTCCTCACGCACCTTGGCGCACCCGAATGCGCGCCTCAGCCTCCTTTCCGAGGCTATGAACCAGACACCCCTGTGTCTATATCTGATCTCCCTGTCCCCCGCCTCCATAGACGCCAGGAACTCACACGTATCCTCCTGGTCTGATGCGCTGCGGAGGTCCATTAGCGCCTCCCAGCCGGCAATCGCTAGCCTCTGCGCCACGAGGTCCTCTAATCCTACCTCGCGCAGGAAATCTCGGCAGATGTACGGTGTCCCGTACATGTCCAGGCTGATGAATGCTGCATACTTGTTAGCGAAAGCCGCTGGGGTCACCTGGTCTGCGGCGGGTCTCATCTTGCGCTGGCTCCGATCAATCGCGGTCAATGCTCCCCAAAACCTTAAAAATCGAAACTGCCCAGAATCCTCTGAAATTTGCACCGAACGAGCGCCTACTGGTCGCCTACACAACGCACAAAACAGCACTCCAAGCCGCGCACTCTAGCCTGGTGCGATTTCAAAACCCTAAAAACTGTCTTCTCCGCGCAAACCCTAACAGAAGCGGCTCAAAGCGGGATCGGGGGTTACCTGGGTGCTGTGCGGTCGTGTTGTCCTTGAATCTCTCTAGACGGACGGTGGGTTGGGCGCTGATCGACGGTAGAGGTCTGAGGGCGGGAGCTTGTGTGTAACGGTCGAGTGAAAAAGTGCTGGGAATTTTTCTAAGTCTGGCCTTATATACCCCCCTCTGGCTTGCGCAACTGACCTGCGCATTGATAGGCGCACGGTCCTGCGCACTTGTGTGACTAAAAACTACCAAACCCTAATCTAACTAACAAAACACTCAAAAAAACAAAACAAGCAGAATAAAATGTGCCAAATTAAAACGTGTCGGGTTACCTCCCGACAAGTGCCTTTGTTTAACGTCGTTGGCTCGACGGTACCTCGTTACGAACCAAGAAGTGCGTCTGCAGCCCCCCCCCACTCTTGCTCCTGAGTGTCCTTGCGCCAGTGCTTGTGTTACGATCTCATTGGTCCTGCGCAAAGGATACAAGGGAGGGTCAGCATGTGATACATTATTCGTAATGAAGGTAGATGCAGAGGAAGAGGAGATATAGGCGATGGGTGCTAGTTCTCCCTCTGAAACATCTGGTGGTGTGTCTGGCGCAGCAGCTTGCGCGTCCACTATCTCTGGCTCGGCCAAGTCAATGTTGCGTGTTGCGCCATCCCAAGGTTCGCCCAAGTACCGTTTGACTCTCTGCCCGTTAACCTGAAAACGATGCTGGTGCCCGTCTTCTAATTCAATTGTGCCGTAGGGGAAAACCTTGGTGACGGTGTATGGTCCCGTCCACTTGCTGCGCAACTTCCCAGGCATGAGCTTCAGGCGCGATGAAAATAACAGTACCTGGTCTCCTGGTTCAAATGTGCGCCGGAGGATATGCCTGTCATGAAACGCCTTGGTGCGCGCTTTGTAATCGCGCAGTCCCTCATAGGCGTCTAGGCGCAGCTCTTCGAGTTCGCTCAGCTCAAATGCGCGTTCCTTTCCTGCCTCCTCCAAGTTCAAGTTGCAAATACGTAAGGCCCAATATGCCTTGTGCTCGAGCTCTACTGGCAGGTGGCATGCCTTCCCATAGACCAGCCGGAATGGTGAGGTTCCAATGGGTGTCTTGTGTGCAGTGCGGTATGCCCATAGCGCATCATCCAGGCGCTGGCTCCAATCCTTGCGCGACGGCCTCACAGTCTTTTCCAAGATGCGCTTGATCTCTCTGTTAGAAACTTCGGCCTGTCCATTTGTCTGCGGATGGTAAGCGGTGGACGTCTTGTGGCGCACCCCATAGTGCTTGAAAACTTGCGCCACAACCCTGTTGCAGAAGTGCGTCCCCTGGTCGCTGATAACTGCTTTAGGCACTCCGTACCTGCAAAATATGTTAGTTCTGAGAAAATCAGCGACAGTCTTACCATCATCCTTGCGCGTGGCCTTAGCTTCGACCCATTTGGATACGTAATCCACGGCCACCAGTATGTACTCGTAGCCGGCAGATGGGGGAAATGGACCCATGAAGTCGATTCCCCAAACATCGAACACTTCGTCCACCAGAATCGGGGTCTGCGGCATCTCGTTGCGCGCGGAGATTCCTCCAGTGCGCTGGCACCTGTCACACTTCCTGCAGTGGTCATAGGCATCTCTGAATAGGTGCGGCCAGTAGAATCCGCAGTCCAAGATCTTCCTGCTCGTGCGCTTGGGACCGAAATGTCCTCCATAGGCGTGCGCATGACAAAACATCAACACAGAGTTAATCTCATGGTCAGGCACGCAACGTCTTAATATCCGATCTGGACCTATTCTAAGCATGTAAGGATCATCCCAAAGATAATGCTTGGACTCATGGTTCAATCGCATGCACTGAGTTTTATTGAAATGAGGAGGGAACGCACCTGTGACCAGGTAATTTGCGATATGCGCATACCATGGTACCTTACCTGTTAGCGCCATAAGATGCTCGTCAGGGAATGTCTCCTTGATCTGCCCTGGCTCCTCATCCTTTACGATCCTGCTCAGGTGATCAGCGACGGTATTTTCTGTGCCCTTCTTATCTTTGATCTCTAAGTCGAATTCCTGAAGCAGAAGTACCCAGCGCATCAGGCGCGGCTTGGTCTCTTTTTTGGACATGAGGTAGCGGATAGCTGCGTGGTCCGTGTAGATGATGACTCTGGCGCCTAGAACATATGCTCGGAACTTCTCCAGCGCAAATACAATTGCCAGAAGCTCTTTCTTCGTGGTGGTGTAATTCTTCTGCGCGGAGTCCAGTGTGCGCGATGCATAGTAGATGGCATGCGGCTTCTTGTCCTCGCGCTGCCCCAAGACTGCTCCTACTGCGTAGTCACTTGCGTCACACATCAGCTCGAATGGCAGGTTCCAGTCTGGTGCGCGCATCACTGGCGCACTGGTCAGCGCTTCTTTCAGCTTATCGAACGCCGCCCTGCACTCATCAGTAAAATCGAAGCACACGTCTTTTTGCAACAGGTTAGACAGGGGTATGCAAATTTTAGAGAAATCCTTAATAAAACGCCTGTAAAACCCAGCATGCCCTAAGAACGATTTCACGTCGCGCACGTTGGTGGCATAAGGCAGATTAGAAATAATATCTATCTTAGCTTTGTCTACCTTAATACCCTCCTCTGAAATGATATGACCCAGTACTACTCCGTGCGTAACCATGAAATGACATTTCTCGTAGTTTAGCACTAAGTTCTTAGAGATGCAGCGCGCTAAGACTTTATCTAGATGTGTTAAGCATGCATCAAAGGTACTCCCATATACAGTGAAATCATCCATGAACACTTCTATGCAAATACCAATCATATCAGAGAAAATGCTCATGACGAGGCGTTGGAACGTACCTGGCGCGTTGCACAGCCCAAAAGACATACGCCGAAACGCAAATGTTCCGAAGGGGCATGTGAACGTGGTCTTCTCTTGATCCTCCGCAGCTATGGGTATCTGATTGTACCCTGAATATCCGTCCAAAAAACAAAAGTAAGGCTTACCTGCCAAGCGATCCAGCATCTGGTCCATGAAGGGTAGCGGGAAGTGGTCCTTGCGCGTTACAGCGTTCAGCTTCCTGTAGTCGATGCACATGCGCCAGCCAGTTTGTATGCGCTTGGGAACTAGCTCGCCCTGCGCATTCTCCTCCACCGTGATTCCTCCTTTCTTTGGCACAACGTGCACCGGGCTGACCCATTTGCTGTCTAAGATCGGGTAAATGACCCCTGCGTCAAGCAACTTCAGGACTTCCTTTTGCACTACCTCCATCATATTTGGGTTTAACCTGCGCTGAGCCTCCCTGGATGGTTTGGCGCCATCTTCCAACAGAATCCGGTGCATGCACACGTCTGGGCTCACTCCGCGCAGATCCGCAAGAGTCCATCCAATAGCGCGCTGGTTCCTGCGCAGCACCTGCTGTAAGCGCGCCTCCTGCTCTTCTTCCAATCCCTTCTTGATGATCACTGGCAGGGTGTCCTCATCTCCCAAGAAAATGTACTTGAGGTGCTCCGGGAGTTTCTTCAGTTCGATCGTGGGTGCCTGTTCAATAGAGGGCAAGATTTTGTTAGCGGTGCAAATATGAACTATATCACGTGCCTGTGTGGGTGCTGGTTCAGCACTGCTTAGCTCCTCCTCTTGCTCCTCCAGCTCTGCCTGTGTCATTATCTCTGGTCCTATGGTTGCGCTCGCACACTGTGCTTCTGTGACTAAATCGTCAAAGCTGTCCATTGCGTGCACGGCAGCGTCCTCATGTGGGTGCTGCATCCCTTCGAAGATGTTGAAATGGATTTCTTCGCCATCTACCTCCATGGAGAGCGTGCCCCTCCACACGTCTATCTTCGTGCGCGCAGTCATCAGAAACGGTCTGCCTAGGAGGATCTGCGCACCGCTGGCGCTTGATTCACCCTCCATTTCGAGCACATAAAAGTCTGCTGGGAACACCAGCTCTCCTACTCGAACTAGGACATCTTCTATCATGCCTGCAGGTTGTTTGCACGATCTATCTGCTAGCTGAATTGTGAGACCTGCAGGTTTTAGTGGTCCAAGGCGCAAGGTCGCATAGAGAGAATAAGGTAATAAATTGATTGATGCGCCTAAATCGATCATGCAGTTGCTTACCGTGGTTTTACCTAAGGTGCAAGGGATAGTGAATGTACCTGGATCTCGGCACTTAGGTGGTACCTTTTGTTGCACGATTGCTGAGGCCTGCGCATTTAGCATTACCTGTGCGCATTCGCCTGTCCTTCTTTTATTTGTGCACAGCTCTTTTAAAAACTTCGCATACCTGGGAATCTGTCGAATAGCTTCTATGAGAGGTATGTTGATTTCCACCTTGCTGAACAGCTCATATAGTTCCTTGTCCAGTGCTTCTTTTCTCGCCAGTGGTGCCTGCACAGGGAAAGGAGCAGGTATGTTAGTACAATTTTTGTCCTTGTTTTTCGAGTGAGACATACCTGGCGCATTGCCCTGCTGGTTCGTGGTTGGCGCTTCTGATTGCGCCTCTGGCTCTGGTTGCGCACTCTGAGCTGCTGAATCTGGGACTTGCGCAACTGGTTGCGCGGGCGCCTGCGCGGTCTGCTCTATTCCTACTGTGCGCCCAGTCCTCAGTGTTACTGCATTAACTCCTCCCTTAGGGTTCTGAATCACTTGCGAAGGCAGGTTGCCATCGCTCTTTTTCAGCTCATACACCGTGGTTGCAATTTGTGATAGATGCTTTTCTATGGATTCGAACCTCTTGTCATACTTTTCGTCATTCTTGCGCACTGTGTCTGCTAGCTGCCCCATGATATCTTCCAAGGATCACTTTGGTTGCTGATTGTTCTGCGCTGGTGCGTCTGTGCGGCGATGCGGTGGATTGTAGGGTGCAGCTTGTTGCGTCTGCTGTGGCGCGCGCTGATCAGTGGGCTGCCTCTGGAAATTGTTCTCTTCTCTCCATCTGAATCCATTTGCAGCAAGCCCAAAGCGCGGCTGATTCTGCCTCTGCGGTCCTCTATTGTCCCATCCTCCAAGGGCATTTACATCTCCAGTTTCTTCAAAAAGTGTTGGGCATTCGTCTGTCTTGTGCTCAGTGGACCTGCAGAATTCACATACCTTTGGCGCAACTGGTTGTGCGCTCTGCGCACTCATCAGCTTCTGCAGCATGGCCTTCATTTCTTTGATCTCAGCGCTTGCCTCTACCTGATGCACAGAACGATTACGACTACTTTCAAGTGTCAATTGATGTCTTACCTGCCCAGCAGAATCTTCTATCAGCTGCCATGCATCCTCCGGGTACATGTTGCAAATGTCCCCTCCTGCGCATGCATTCAGTAGTCGCAGCTCCATGGGTAGCAGTCCATTCAGAAAGTTCTCTATCAGCACATTCTGGGGAAGCCCGTGATTGTAGCAGTTGACTTCTAGCTCCCTGAAACGCTCGTAGTATTCTGACAGAGACTCCCCTGCGCCTTGCCTTGGCGCGGCCAATTCCCTTCTGAGCAGCGCAATCTTCGCTGCTGGATAAAATTTATCTAAGAACTTCTTCTGCAGCTGCTCCCATGTGTGAATAGATCCTGCAGGTAAATTCATTAGCCAGTGTCTAGCTGTATCACTTAGTGAGAATGGGAATGCCTTCATTTTTAGCGCTTCATCGCTTTCCCCTTCGGTCTTCATGTTTTCGCAAATGACCAGGAACTCCCGCACATGCTTGACTGGATTTTCATTGTTCATCCCGTGGAACTTGGGCATGTGATGGATGAGTGAGCTCCTTAGCTCGAAGTGACCGCCTGGTGGAAGCACAATGCACCATGGCTGGTTAACGGTGATAGGGGCCGACATTTCGCGCACTGTCCTGCGCCTCGCGACTGGACGAACGGGTGGCGCAATGTATGGTTCAGCGGCCATCCGTGCGTCGACCTCACGCTGCACTTCCTCTCTGAATAAGGCTGCGCGGTTATGTGCCCTTGCTTCCTCTGGGGTTCTGTCTCCCAGGTTATCTCCAACCACACTGTTATCCTCCATGTCCTGATCCAAACTCAAGAAACGAAATTAAATGGCAACGAAGTTGTTGCGTCTGTCAGTGCGCAACTAGAATCTGCGCAGCGCAACTGTTTCAAGGTTGCGCAGGCTGATGTGATTGTGCGCTGTCAGAAACAACAACGAGAAAACAAAACAAAATGAAATAACTAAAATGAGAAATGTAAGCTAGCTAAAACTTAGCTGTGTTGCTCCCCGGCAACGGCGCCAAAATTTGATCGCGCGTCGTCGTGCGCGCCAATATAATTCCTTCCTCTCCCACTAGTACAGCGGTTAAGTAAGGGTCGATCTCCACAGGGAGCAAGCAGTGAGTCTTAGCCAGTAACCTACACTTAAGAAAACGGGGGTTGCGTGAGTGATTGGGGGTTTTGCGCGATGCGCGAGTAACAGCGAATATCGTAACTCAGGGAATTGCACTAGACGTGCGCAAGCAGTAGAGATGAAGTACTATCTTTATGAGAAGTATTGGGCAGACAATCCTCTATGAATGCATTCCTTATCATCGACTCTAAACATCTATAGCTTGTGGTTTACTTGGGTTAGTGTCCGGTAAAGGCTTCCTAACACGTGCGCATGTTCCGTTCAAAGTTCATGTGCTATTAATCCTTAGAACTAGACTAAACAGCTGCGAATCCTGTCACAGTAGCAACTGCCTACCCTAACTCGTTACTCCTAATTGTCACGGTAAGTTTGCGGTTCAAGGTTTCCCCTACGCATGCAACTAGTTTAACAGGTGACAAGCAAGCAACACAAGTAAGTTTGCGGTTCAAGGCTTCCCCTACTCATGCAACTAACTGTCTCAGCGCGCACAGAATTAATACAAGTAAATAAACTATGCATTAAGCTCAAGTCTCAAAGGTAATACATCATAGGTTCATGCCCGACCAACACTAAGTGTTTAGCTAGACATGCTAGTGGTAAACATCATAAAATAGTAAATAACAACTACTGAATCCAAGAAAACGGTAGCAAACAGTGCGTGCAGTGTCTTCTCTTGGCTGGCGCAGTCGGCTGGCGCAAATCTCCTCAATAAGTCCGTGTGTTTTTTAGTCCTGCCGCACAGTGCCTCCTTGCGTCCTCTGGTGCCTCTGGAACAACAGTCGTTTCGAACTTCCTGAAACCCTAGATTTACTTCCTTTATATAGGAGGTTCAGCTTTCGGCAACTTCCAAATCTGGTCACTGGGACTTTGCGCCTGGCGCACGGCATTGGTTGGCGCAATCGGGTAGCGCACCTCTGCTGTCTTTCGCCATTTCTTCTTCTGTTTGCGCCGCTAGCTCCACAGGCTGATCTTTCACTCCTAGAACGCTGCCTGACAGCGCGTATCCGACTTAAGGACTCGTTCTGACCTGATATACAAAAACATTGGAAACGAGTAATCTTGCTCATAAAATATTGCAAACAAGCGTAGGGTTATGATCTAAATAATGTGTATAACTAGGCTCTATCAAACACTCACCTCAGCTCTGCCCTCAACGCTCTGCTCTTGGGTGATGATCGAAGTAAACTCCCGTCGCACACAACAAATTGCTCTCCGTGAATTCTGTGTATGCACTCATGTATCCCTCAGCTTCGATCAGCCTCTTCAGCCCTGAACACCTTCTGCTTAAATAGCCGCACCATTTTAAGCAATTTCCAGGATTAGGCAATTGACCCAACAAGATCAATTATCTCCTAAAATCTAGGAGATTAGATTTGATTATTATCTCCAATGCAAATCTCCTTCTCTGACTAGTAAACCTCTCTGGAACAAACTCTTCAGCAATTTAGAAATTCTTCAGAGGCTCTGCAAAGAGTTTCCAGCCCTTCCGGACAATCCCAGGCAGCTGCTACTACTTGGTCAGTTGAACCAGCCTGTTGAACAAGCTCCTGCTGTAGCATCCCCTGCTGCAGCTGCTGCTAGTTCACTTCCGCTTGGCTTGCTTGATAATTTGAGCTGTAGCTGCTCCTTGTTCACTTATGCTGGTTTTGTCAAACACTGCCATACTTGCATCATCAATTTCCTTTGAGACTTGCGCTTAATGCATAGCTTGTTTGCTTATATTAATTCTGTGCACACTGTTGATAGCTAGTTGCATGAGTAGGGGAAGCCTTGAACCGTAATCTTACTCTTGTTACTCGTTTGTTATATGTTAAACTAGTTGAATAGCTTGACGGTGACAACTAGGAGTAACGCGCTAGGATAATCAGTTGCTACTGTGACAGGATTCGTAGCTGCTTAGACTAGTATTAAGAATTAATAGCTCATGAACTTTGATCGGAACATGCGCACAAGTTAGGAAGCCTTGACCGGACACTAACTTCAGTAAATCAAACTATAGACGTTTAGAGTCGATGATAAGGAATACGCTCATAGGGGATTGTCTGTGCTGATACTTCTCATAGTCATAGTATTTAATCTCTACTGCCTGCGCACGTCTAGTGCAATTCCTGCATTTTACTACTGTTTACTCGCGCATTGCGCAACCCAATCACTCACACCCCCAGTTTTCGTAAGTGCAGGATTCTAGTTAAAGCTAATCTACTTGCTCCCTGTGGATTCGACCCCGACTTAACCACTGTACTAAGTGGAAGAGGAAGGAATTAATTTGAACGCGCACAACAACGCGCGCATCAACTGCTGAAGAGGGAGCTGCAGCAACTGGTAATTCAAAGGCCCTGAATGTGATTTTCGCTGCAGTTGATGCTAACAATTTCAGATTGATATCAAATTGTGACATGGCCAAACAAGCGTGGGAAATTCTGCAAACTGCACATGAAGGAATTGATAGAGTGAAGCTGTCAAGACTCCAGATCATTGTTACACAATTTGAGAATTTGAGAATGCTAGAAGAGGAGACTGCCACTGAGTTTAATGCTAAACTCTATGATCTTGCAAATGAAGCCCATGCTCTTGGTGAACCCATCCCTGAAGAAAAGCTGATCAGAAAGGTTCTCAGATCGCTGCCCACAAGATTTGACATGAAAGTGACGGCCATTGAAGAAGCTCAAAATGTCAGATTCATGAGGCTTGAAGAGTTGATGGGGTCCCTCAAACAATTTGAGATGAAGCTGGTCAAAGAAGACACCACTTCCAAGGACAAGAATGTTGGACTAAAAGCTGAAGCAGAAGCCAAGAAGCCAGTTCCAGATGATCAGCTGAGTATGCTTGTCAAGAAACTTGGAAAGCTCTTGAAGAACATGGACTCAAGAACTGGGAAAAGCTCTTCCTCGCGAAGACAATTCAGAAGGGGTGGTGAAAATAAAAGGAAAGGGAAGGAACCGGCTCAGAATGAAGACGAAAAGAAAGAAATGAGAAAGGGAGTCCAATGCTGGAACTGTGCAGGGTACGGTCATCGACAAATCAACTGCACTAGCAAACCAATGAAAAAGAGGGCTCTTCTGCTAGTGGAAGTGAAGACGAGAAAGATCTGAGTGAGGATGAATGCAACTTGGTCAGATACAGATCAGTCAGAAGAGGCAGAAAAACACCAGGAAGAGTGAACCAGCACTTGCTACAGCAACCTCTGTATCACTGTAACAAGAGAGCTTCAAAGTATAAAAGATGTTATAGCTGCGGGCACGAAGGTCACATAAAAAGAAACTGTTCCTCAGCTCCTGCCGGAATAGCTTCAGCCAGGGGACCTATCAAGCAGAATCATGCGCAGACTCAGCTCCTCGCGCTTGTCAGCACAGCAAGCACCTCGAACAAGATAAGCTGGTACTTTGACAGTGGTTGTTCAGGACACATGACAGGAGAAAGATCCTTCTTGAAAAACATTACACCCTGTCTTGAACAACGGGTGAAGTTTGGAAACGGCCTAAAAGGAAGAGTTCGGGGAAAGGGAACTTTGGCAGTTGAAGGAATGCCGAGCCTGAGCAATGTCTTACTAGTGGAAGGGCTAAAGGCAAATCTCATAAGCATTAGTCAGCTGTGTGATGGGACAAAACAGGTGAAATTTACGAAAGACTCATGCAAAGTTTTCGACAAATCTGGAAAATGTATAATGGAAGGAGCCAGATCAAAAAGTAACTGTTATCTTCTCAACGTGAGTCCAAACTCACTGGTTCCAAAATGTATGCTGACAAAGGCCGAGGAAATGATTCTATGGCACAGAAGGATGGGGCATGTTAATCTGAGAACTCTGAAGTTTGTCAAAAGAACTCAGTCAGATGTGATCATTGCTCAAATCTATGTGGATGATATTGTCTTTGGATCAAAGTCTCAGCACCTGGTGAAGCAGTTTGTGAATCACATGCAGCAGGAATTTCAAATGAGCATGGTAGGAGAACTGTCATACTTCCTTGGTCTGGAGATTACCCAGAAAGAAGATGGCATCTTTATTGCTCAAAGCAAATACAGCAAGAATCTTGTGCAGAAATTCCAGCTAGATAAGGCCAGTCACAAACGAACTCCTGCTGCCTCTCATGTTAAAGCCATTAAGGATGAGAACGGAATGGAAGTGAGTCAGACAATCTACAGAAGCATGATTGGGAGTTTGCTATATCTGACTGCCAGCCGCCCCGACATTTCCTTTGCAGTAGGAGTCTGTGCCAGATTTCAAGTTTGTCCCAAAGATAGTCACTTGCAGTTGGTCAAGCGCATCATTTGGTATGTTGGAGGAACTGTGCACTATGGCTTATGGTATACTAAGGACACAAATGCTAATCTGGTAGGATACAGTGATGCGGACTGGGCAGGATGCTCAGAGGACAGGAAGAGCACTTCGGGAGGATGCTTCTTCCTAGGAAATAACCTGGTGTCTTGGTTCAGCAGAAAGCAAAAATAGCATTTCTCTATCCACTGCCGAGGCTGAATACATAGCTGCTGGGAGCTGCTGTGCACAAATGCTGTGGATGAAGCAAATGCTGAGTGAGTATGGGCTTGATAAAGATGAAATGACTCTCTACTGTGACAACATGAGTGCCATCAGCATATCTAAGAATCCGGTTCAGCACAGCAGAACCAAGCACATTGACATTCGTCATCACTTCATCCGAGATCTAGTTGAAAAGAATATCATTGCGCTACAGCATGTGGTGTCTGCCAAACAACTTGCTGATATCTTCACAAAAGCTTTGGATGCCGTCCGGTTTGAAGACCTGAGAGCCTCTCTGGGGCTCTGTGTGTTACCTCCATAGGGCAGCGAGGAGCACCCCCCTTGTCATTTACTCCAAAAAGGGGGAGGAGACGATAAGAAGAAGAAGGGGAGGTTAAGAAATTTTTTTCTGCAAACAATTCTCTGTAGGGTTTTGTCAAAATGCAAAGGGGGAGATTAATGATGTAGTATGGCAGTGTTTGACAAAACCAGCACAAGTGAACAAGCAGCAGCTGCAGCAGGGGATGCTATAGCAAGAGCTTGTTCAAGTGGCTGCATCATCTGACCGACAAGCAGCAGCGACCTGGGCTTGTCTTGAAGGGCTGGGATCGCTACGGAGATCATCAGAAGAATTTCTAAAATGCTATGGAGAATTTTTCCAGTGAGGTTTCTTAGCCAGAGAAGGAGATTTGTATTGAAGATAAAGATCAAAATCTAATCTCCTAGATTTTAGGAGATAATTGTTCTTTTTGGGACATTGCTTAAACCTGGTCTTGCTTAAAGCTGGTGCTGCTATTTAAGAGGAAGGGGTTGAGAGCAGAAGAGGTGATCGAAGCTGAGGGATACACGAGTGCATACACAGAATTCAGAGAGAGCAATTTTGGTGTGTGACGGACGAATTCTTCGATCATCACCCGAGAGCAGAGCGTGAGCGCAGAGCTGTGGTGACAGAAGCAGAAGGGAATCAGGACTTGCAGAGTCTGATTCGAGCTTGATCTGGAAGCCAATTTAGAGCAGTGGTGCTTGTTGGTTGATCAAGGGCAGCCGCGGAAGAACTGATGGGTGTGTGGCTTGGTCGAGTGTCTAAGCGGTGGTTCTCGCTAGTGGCAGGTGGTCACTGAGTGAGGGGGAGTATTCCAGAGTGTGCAACGCTCGTGGAATCGTTCGATCGGCTCGGCAGAAGGCCTTGGAGCGACGCGGACAAATTGTGCTTCAGCTGTGTGTTACAGCAGTTGCTACAGCAACCCTGCTGAGTGAGTGTAGTTTAGAATAGGCTGAGTCTTGAGAAGTCTGTAGCTATTCTAGATTGACATTTGTAGAGGGTGTGCAGACACAAGTCAGAGCCTGTTCTGATTGTGTCAAGTGATCCACACAAGGTTGAGTAGCATAGGTTGCGTGGAGTTGTAACCGAGTGTACTTTGAGACCTTCGTGGTTAGTGGATTGAGGACTGGAGAATAGTCCTCCCCAGACGTAGGCAGTTGACCGAACTGGGTGAACAAACTTCTGTCTTGTTCATTGTTTGCTGAGACAATTTCCAAGTGAACAAGAGTGTGCTGCAGCAACTGCTTGTTCACATATCTGCCTAACTGAGACGCTGTGAATTTCAAAATATTAGAATGTCAAGCTTTCTGATTTTTGGGTCGCCATTCTTATGGCCCTAAAGTTGAATATCTTTATTGGGGTGGTTGAATCCCCATGTAGCTCTTGGTGGTGCCCCCAGGTGGTCTTAGGCTAGAGGTCTTTCGTTCCCAGGTCTGAGCGGGCGCTCCTCCTGGCGAGTGTTCCCTCAATTTTGCACCTTATTTTGTGCATAACCTCTCCTAATAAAATCCCTAGTGGGTGCAAAAGGAGAAAAAGAGAAGGATGGAGATACCTGACCCTAAATCTCCTCATCGACCTCAATCTCGGATATCCCTCTTTGGGTTGCGAATCCTTCTGGCGATCTGCTGGTGTCGCCTACTGGTACCTTTTCGTGATTTCTAGTGTGCGGTTGATTGCCTTGTGAACTCTCGATAAGGTATTGTTGGCCCTTAAATTTAGCAGGTGTGGAGGGTGGCTTTGGTGTTATCTTCTCCCTCAGCTCTTGCGATGCCCCTTTGATGTTGTTGAATCACGTGTCCATTTTTGATTCCACGGAAGTCATCCTCTGGTCTAGGGTCGCGAAACCTTTCTTGTTGGCAATTTGAAAGGCCTTGAAATAAGCCCTTAGATTGTTGACTTCTTATTTACTGCTAGTGGCAGTTTCTGCGATGTTGACTTTGATGTTGCTCTACTTCGCATTTTCATTTCCCTTGAATCAAAACGGCTGTGAATACCAATTGTTATAGACCCGGAAATGAAAAGATGTAGAATTCTTTGTTGGATAAGATAAAATGACCAGTTGACCGAGTGCTTTTTTAACTTTCCCCCGAAATGATACTGAAAGTGAAGGATTCCTCAGATAGTGATGTCTATCGTATAGACTATTCTATTTTAAGGCAATGTTGCCTTTGGCTCAGATCTCTTGCCCAGGTGTGGCTGGGCACCTTTTGTAGTCTTCGGATATTGTGTTGGATGATGATAAATGGCTTGGGCGGACTGCCTTTTATTGTCAGGAATTCCCCCTGAAGAGGGCTGATTGAAAGGGTGTGAGTGCCCCTAGTGTCTCTTGCTTTCCCCCTTGAATTCTGGTGCATGGTCCAGCGATTTTGGGCCAATATGTTGGTTCGTCCATTCCCCTTGATGTTTTATGTCGTAGCCTAAATCCTCATACGCCCCAAAGTATGCTTCTTGCCCAGACTGTGGATACTTGTGCGTTCTGGTCTTTAGCTTTGGCTTGCTGGGACTTCTCGCATGGTTTTCGAGGTCTTCCATGACGTCTCTCGAGTGTGCTTCAAGCCTGTCGAGCTCGATTGGCTGTGTGCTGATCCTCCGAGCGAGCTGAGCTCAATTGCTGTGGTGGTAGGAAAGAGATGATAAATAGTAATTCAAGTACTTAAGTTAAATTAAGGCCCTGTTCTTTTGCACTTAAATTTTAAGTACTTAAGTTAAGTTAAGTACACTTCAGTACACTTAAGTTAAGTTAAGTACATTCCTGCATGTATATATAACGTCTTTCATCACCACCACCACTATTTATCACCGCCACTATTCATCACAACCACCACTATTCATCACCACCACTATCCATCACAACCACCACTATTCATCATCACCACCACTATCCATCACAACCACCACCATTTTATCACCACCACCACTATTCGGCACCACCCTAACACCATTCATCACCACCACCACTTTCATCACTATTCATCAAAACCACCACTATTCATCACCACCACCACCACTATTCATCACAACCACCACTATCCACCACCACCACTATTCATCACCACCATTATTCACTAAGAGGTTGTGGTGGATGGTGGTGGGTTGTGGTGGTGGTAGTGGTGGCGGTGGTGGGTTGTGGTGGTGATGATGGTGGTGGTGGGTTATTGTGGTGGTGGTGATGGCGGTGGTGGGTTGTGGTGGTGATGATGATGGTGGTGGTGGGTTGTTGTGGTGGCGGTGGTGGGTTGTCGTGGTGGGTTGTCGTGGTGGGTTATTATTGTGATGGTGATGGTGGTGGTGGTGGTGGCGGCGGTGTTGGGATGTGGTGGTGATGGTGGTGGTGGGTTGTGGTGGTGAGTTTGGTAATGGGTTGTGGGGGTGGTGAGTTGTGGTGGGTGGTAGTGGTGGCGGTGGTGGGTTGTGGTGGTGATGATGATGGTGGTGGTGGGTTATTGTGGTGGTGGTGGTGGTGGTGGGTTGTTGTGGTGGCGAGGGTGGGTTGTGGTGGTGATAGTGGTGGTGTGATATTGTTGTGATGGTGGTTGTGTTTGATTGTGGTGGTGGTGGTGGTGATGGCGGCGGTAGCGGTGGGTTGTGGTGGTGGGTAATTGTTGTAATGGTGGTGGTGGTGGTGGTGGGTTTGGTGATGCGTTGTGGTGGTGTGGTGGGTTGTGGTGGTAGCGGTGGCGGGGTGGGTTGTGGTGGCGATGGTGGTGGTGGGTTATTGTGGTGGTGGTGGGTTGTTGTGGTGATAGTGGTGGGTGTTGTGATGGTGGTGTTGGGTTTTTATGGTGATGAATAGTAATTTAAGTATCAAAGTTAAATACTTAAAATAAATTAAGTAGATTTTAAATCATTTAAATTAAATTAAATTAAATTAAATATTTAAATAACTTATTTAAGATTGTACCGACCTTAAATTCGTAAAATTCAATTAAATTAAATATTATTACTTTTTTTGTGCAATAATATTTGTGGCGGACACCTCAACTTTCTTATTGCAAACTATATTATTTGCATCACAGCTCTTTCGGATTTGATTGGAGGTGAAACAAGGTAAGAGCTGAAGAAGAAAAGAAGCAAAAATTGTGTTTTTCTTTAACGTGTTAAAATTTCACTTGAGATTTGAGAATGGCGGCGGCATTTGAGCATGTGCTGAAGCAGCTGCGCAGCCCATCCATCCCCGAAGCGCTGGCCACGTTCTCCACCATTTCTCAGCTCCACCAAGCCCACGCTTCCCTCATAGTCTCCGGCCTCTCCAACCACCTCGTCACCACCTCCCGCCTCCTCGCCTGCGCGGCCATCCCTCCTTACGCCAACCTCTCCTACGCCCACGCAATCTTCCGCCGCATCCCTAACCCGTCTCTCTTCACATTCAACACCATGATCAGGGGTTTCTCCCAAGACCCTCGCTTTTCATCCACCTGCATCCGCTTCTACATCCACAATATGCTTCCCCGTTGTAATCCGGATAAGTTTACCTTCCCCTTTTTGATTCGGTCTTGTGCGTCCATGGCTCATCATTTGACACTTGGGCGCCAGCTGCATGCCCAGGTTGTGAGGTTCGGAGTGGATGGTGATCAGTTCGTTGTGAATAATTTGTTGGGTTTGTATATGGCGGGGAATGATTTGTGTTCTGCGGAGCGGCTGTTTGTGGAATGTGGGGATGAGCTGGTGGATGTGGTGTCTTGGACTACGATGGTCACTGGGTGTTCCAACATGGGTGAGATTGAGCTTGCGAGGGAGTATTTTCATCGCATGCCGTGCAGGAATATCGTGTCGTGGAATGCTATGGTTTCTGGGTATGCAAAGAGCGGGAATATTGATGAGGCGCGGAAGATGTTTGATGAAATGCCTGAACGTGATGATGCGTCTTGGAGCTCGATGATTACTGGGTATTACCAGCAGGAGTTGTATGGAGAGGCTTTAGGTTTGTTTAAGATGGGATTTAGTCATGAAGATGGTGGTAAGATTGTGCCTAATGAGGCTGCACTTGTCAGTGCTGTTTCAGCTTGTGCGAAGCTTAGATCATTGGAGGATGGGACCTGGCTGCATGAATTTATCAAAGACGGGGAGTTTGAAATGAGTGTAAAGTTGGGATCTGCACTTATAGATATGTACGGAAAGTGCGGGAGTGTTTTCAAGGCTCTGAAGGTTTTCAATGCGATGCCAGAAAAAAGTGATGTGTCATGGAGCTCCATGATAGGTGGACTGGCATGCAACGGGCTGGGAAAGCAAGCACTGTGGCTGTTCTGGAAGATGCTATTAGTCGGTCCGGCTCCATCTAGGGCAACCTTCGTAAGTGTTTTCAGTGCTTGCAGTCACGCTGGGCTGGTCAGGGAAGGTTGTTGGGTATTTGATTTGATGACTAGGGAATACCACATTTTGCCTGAGTTAGAGCACTGTGGTTGCATGGTGGATCTCCTCGGACGAGCGGGTCTCATTAAGGAAGCAGTGGAGGTTTTAGAGGTGATGCCAAAGGAGTGGCACGCTGTTGCCTCGCTTGGTGCTATAGTGGGTGCATGTAAAATCCATGGGGAACTTGCTTTAGGAGAAGAAAAAGGGAAGCAGCTTATCGAGCTGGAGCCTAATCATGCTGGAAGATATGCATCATTATCGAATATATTTGCAGTTGCTGAAAGATGGGACGACAGAGTTACAATTAGGGATATGCTTAAGAAGAGATATGTGTCCAAAATTCCTGGCAATAGCATTGTCAGCTAATAAGGTAGTTTGGTCAGTCAGGCGCATGGAGGTTTACATGTTCTGTTCAAAACTATGGAATTCACTGATGAGGATATTGTCGCACCAGGTAGCCATGGGCTTCACGTTGACTTTGCATCTCATTGCTGGACAAGCAGATGGCATGCATGCATGCATCGATCATCATATAATCCAGTATACTGATGCAAACCTCAATGTTTGCAACAGATTTGAGGAGAAGAAGATTGTTGGAGAAGAAGTTAGGGTTAGGGATTTGAGATGAAGGAGAAGGGAGTAGAAGTTGTTTTTCATTCCCCCCATATTCATTACAAGTTGTACTTTGTTCCAGGTGACTCAAAATTAGATAAAGGGGTGATTACTCTCGAAGCAGAGCAACCTTCTGGTTCGGTATGACATTTATGTCATGTCGGTTTAGAGTTGTATATATAGTTGTATAGGGTTTGTGATTTCTTGTACCACACATACATTGAATGAGAAAACATTATAGACTTTGACTCTAATCGTTCGTCTTCGTTCACAATAATTGGTATCAGAGCCGCAGGTTCAGATGTCGAATTCTCTGAAGTTCGAGATTCCGCGATTCAATGGATCTGGAAACTTTGCTATCTGGCAGTAGCGAGTGAAGGACATGCTGACGCAGCAGGGGATGCAGAAGGACTTGTTAGATGCGAAGCCAGAGTCGATTAAGCAGGATGATTGGGATGAGATACAGGAGAAGACAGCATCGACTATTTGTCTTTGCCTTGGAGACGAAATTATATATCAGGTAATTAATCTCAAAACTTCTGAGGAAATTTGAGATAAATTAGAGAAGATGTGTATGTCAAAGTCGGTATCTTGCAAGCTGTTTCTCAAACAAAGGTTGTACGGGTTGGAGATGTCTGAAGGATCAGATCTTGTACAACACATCAACACCTTCAGTCAGATAATTGGCGATCTAGGGCGTCTGTGTGTGAAGGTTGAAGATGAGGATCAAGTCATGATTTTGTTGTGTTCGTTATCCCCAGCCTATGAGACTTTTATAATTAGACTTACGTGTGTGAAAGAGACGATAAGTCTGGAGACGGTTAGTTCTGCGCTGCTCTCTCATCATGAGCGACGGCTGCATACCTGTGGTGATAGATCTCAAGGTGATGGGTTGTATGCTAATAACAACCAGGAGAGGGGAAGATCGAAGGAAAAGCAATCAGCGGGTAAGAAACAGAGATCTAAGTTAAAGGCTAAGAAGAAAGCAATCTGTTATGGTTGTGGACAAACAGGCCACTTCAAACGGGATTGCCCCAATAGAAAATAGAAGGGTGACAGGAACTCTCAGGGCTCCTCAAAGTCAGCAAATTACGTGGTTCAGAATGATAGTTCAGATGGTGAGGACTCAGATATGCCCTCAGTAACTTCAGATACTCATGTTGATTCGTGGATTCTGGATTTAGGATGTTCGTTCCATATGACGCCACATAGGGAATGGTTTGAAACATATGAATCTGGAAACTTGGGCTCTGTTCCATTGGGAGACGGTAAGACATGTGACGCCATGGCTATTGGACAAATCAAGGTGCATATGCATGACGAAATCATCAAAACGTTAACTTAGGTACGACATATTCCAGCTTTGAAAAAGAATTTGATCTCGTTAGGCACTTTACATGTGAATGGATTCATGTATAAGTCAAACACAGGTTGTGTGAAAGTAAGCAAGGGAGCTATAACAGTGATGAAATATCAGATTACAGAAAAGAGAGTCTATCAACTAATAAGGAGTACTGTTGTAGGTGGAGCTGCAGCGGCAGTATCTGAATCTGATAGCACAACTCTATGACATCTACGCTTGGGACACATTGGAGAACATGACTTGATTGAATTTCACAAAAGAAGTCTCTTGGCAGGCTTGAAGAGCTGTAAGATGAGTTTCTATAAGTTCTGCATGATGGGGAAGCATCCCAAAGTATCTTTCAAGACAGGTCATCACACCACAAAAGGTCTTTTAGACTATGTGCATTCTGACGTGTGGGGGCCAACCTGGGAGCAGTCATTGGGAGGAGCAAGATACTATGTCTATTGATGACTATTCCAGGAAAGTTTGGGTTTACATCATGAAGCATAAATCTTTGCTCTCGTGATCAAGTCTTTGCTCCTTTGCATTCCCGAGTGATTGAGTGAGGGCTGGAATGCTATAAATAAGCAATAAAGCTCAACAGCAGTCTTGATACACCTGCGATGCGAGACACTACGAAGAAGTAATCTATCACATGCAAAATCAATTAAATAATGGGAATAAGCAACTCGATGGATCGTAGAAATATGCTCCATCAAATGACTTCGTCAGTCTGAACCGATCCCTGAATATCTTCTGCAGGAGTTTGACGGCACGTCGTTGTGTGCGCCAAATTTGAATTTATAATGACCTACTATACTAGCAAGTGGTAAGTAGGGTCGAACCCAAAGAGAGCAAATAGTTCTAGAGTTCTACTAATAATTAATGGGGGGGTTCTCAGAAAGAAATGATGTTTGTCAATTTTAGAAAGAATCGGTTCAAGGATACGCATTGCAACTAGTAATCATCGATCGAACATGCATCAACTAGTAAAAACTAATGTTCTAGTCTAACAATTCTGCTAAGGTAGTGTTGACTCCAATGTTCTACCTACTCTTAACCGCTAAGTTCTCGAATAGGTTAACGATTACTTGACTAACAATACCAATTTAGTTCTACCGCTAGGCTTCGCTAATAGGGCAGTTCAATCCAGTATCACGCAATAGATATCAATTCAGTTTCACCGCTAGGCTATGCTAACTTGATGATCAAGGCATTCAAATCATACGAAGAACGGTAATTCACTAAGTTGAATTATGAAACATAAATCTAAAACCAAATGTTGCAATGCAAACCCCAAACTGAGTTAGGGTTTAGCTACTAATACATTCCATCTAATAATAATGAAAAACCGAGTTTAGAGAATACGAAAGCTTCCGCGTACTATTTCACAGCACTGTTCACTGCGCCTCTAGCTTTCGTCTCTAAAATTCTCTGACTTGTTTTTGTTGATTTGTTTCTTTGACTTGTGTCTTTTACTTCGTGTCGAATTCCCTCTCAGAATTCTCTATTTAAGTTGATGCAAACCCTAGATTGCTGGATGTGGGCCTCGGGATTTGGACTTGTGGGCTTTTACCCTTATGACCATTACGACCAGTGCGACCTCAGCTGGTCCAAGGATCTCATGGCTCGTTCGTATCAATACGACCCGTACAACTCTGTTGGCATTTTGGCTCTGTCGATGCTCTCGCGATCAAGTCTTTGCTCCTTATTTTCCCGAATGATTGAGTGGGGCCTAGAATGATCCAAACACGCAATAAAGCTCCAAAGCAGTCTTGATCTTGCAATGCGAAACACTACAAAGAGTAATCTATCACACGCAAAATGCAACTAAACAATGGGAGTAAATAATTCGATGAATTGTAGAAATACGCTCCATCAAACTACCCCACCCTTATCTTTGTTCGTCCCCGAATAAGAATAAAATCAAAACTCTCAAACACTCAAATCACTTCTGTCATGCCAAAGACTAAACACTGAATCTACTCGAGATGTCTTCATTAATCAGGTCATAGTCACTCTTCTACGCTGAGTTTGCTTTATCTAGCACGTGATAAATTCAAGTTATGAGGAACTCAACTTTTTCTTCTTCTGTTTTTTATAGGACAGCTCTTGAAACTTTCTTGTTTTGTTTAGTCCGAAGACTACACTCAATTCGATTACTTTTCTCTTTTTTCTTTTACATCTGTCTGAATTTTCTCTTCGAGCTTTGCTCTCCAATGTGAATTGCTTGTCCTTTTTCATTTTTGCTCTTTGAACCACCCTAATCATAGCCTTCGAATATTAGCATATGGAGCGCGTCTCGCTCTTTCTCAACATTATCCTTTCAGTGAGAGGCAGGATAGGGGTTATCCACCCATTCCCGATTGCTAGGACTAGAGATAGGACGGTTATCCACCCATGCTGCTACTGACATGCTTGTAATTTTTTAACACAAGCCGCTACTGTCAGTATCGGTTTGGTCAACTTTTGAGTCAAGGATGATTTGCGTGAACAAACTGCTACTAAGGGTAGGGGTTTGACTGTATTTTTTAGTCAAACCCCTACTCTCAGTAACGGTTTGTCATTTTTGTTAAGTTGGATGTCAAGTAGGTTTATTGATGTACTAGAGCAAATCACTACTGACAGTAGTGATTTGTTCGAAAGAAGGCAAAAGTTAAAATTTTTCTTATTTTACATGATAATAAACCATATTTTTTGTTAATTTCAAAAGATAGATATTGATGAGCAGTATAATATTATACAAAATGACTGATAAATATAAGTACAAAGGTGACCATCTTTAACAGACCTTTTTATTGCACTAAGAATCTCAGATTTTTATTGCGCTACGAATCTGAAAAATATGGGCCAGTTCAAGAAAATAAAAATTGAACATGTGGTTTCTTATGACGAAGACTGCTGCATGGTCACAGAATATTTACAGCTAGCTATTAGTAAATCAATGCTGAAAGAAGGTTAGATCCTATCAACTAGCAATAACCAGGTACATCTTCTAGCGACGCCTAGATGTAAAAAAATCATAGTCCGGATGCCTGTTGATTGATGGTATGTTGCCTTTGCTAACTGCGGATGTTGACAACAAAGTAGCCGTATGCTCCAGGGTTTTCAACCTCTTGTTGATAGTTTCAGATAGGCTCAAGGTTGACATGTTTGACACATGCTCTGCCTTGGATTCCATGGGCTGGAACCATCCTTCACACTGTATAGTAGAATCAAGAATTGATAAAATTGTACATGAGACTGGAGCAACAATTTGCGCAGAAAAAAAATTAGACAAGAAAGAAGTCGCAAATTGGCAGCAGTTACCGGAATATCAAATTAGCATCCAGGAAAAGCTTTCTGACAATGTACTTTTAACAATTTATTTTTGTTCATATCAAACGTTTGGAATAGTCACGAAAAATAGTTGATGCATACCTGAGCATTGCAACTTAGAAGACCTACAGTGGGAGAAACAATTTCCACTCGAGAAGAGTATGAAGACACCCGTCTATGGGCCAGATGTCCAAGGGAGTGATAAGTCAAAAATGCAGCACGGAAGTTTCCATCTGGAATTCTGTAGATGGGATACCAGGCCACCGCATACCTGGAAACCAGTTAAAATAAACCCTTTAATGGTCTTCTTCTGGTGGCGTTGTTTAAATCAATTTAACATTATCACATTTGGAAAAATAATTCATGTGCTACACTGACCAAGATCTAGGATGGAGGTCACGTATATCACTGGAAGTAAGCATTGCCGGATCACCATATGCTTTTTGTTGTGAACTTTCACCCTCTGTTAGCTCTTTTATCCTGAAAACAAGAGTGACTGATATGAGAAAGAGTTTACAGATGAGTGAACTAATGAAGTATGTGACACAGTAATTTCACAGTTAAAGCAATTCTTATGTGGGGGTGAGTGGAGAAATAGATCCCACCCCGATAGGCTAAAGGAAAAGACAGTTCACACGCCAACGAATATCTGAATAAAGTAGCTTTAACAGAAATATAAATTTAACTGATTTAGAACTCACTTCTCAAACAATGGCTGCCTTCGTCGAGGTTGCTCAGATTCAAAATATTCAAAGATTAGTTCATGAGATCCAGTGGACACTGCTGAATGAGCTATGGTGTCATTGTCGACTGATTCACAACATGGGTGTGAGCTGCATGCTTGATCTGGAAGTGATGACCTTACAGCGCCAGTACAAGGGCAAGGAATGCCCGGATGAAGACACCTCAATCCATTCACATAATCAACTCTGCATTTCCTGAATAGCTGAACTGCTGACAGAAAAGGAACGAAGTATGCTCGCAAACCAAACTCACAGTGTCCTAATTTTGTTGGATCATCGTACCTATCCTCCCTCACTTCTAAGCCGTAGCTCCCATGCCTCTCATACCATTTCCAAAGGCTTCCCAAAGATAAGCTAGGCATCTCATGAGTGCAAACATATGAGATTGATGCTGGCTCTATTTGACAAAATCGACACTTAAATGCATCATCAAATTTGAGGATAACTGGACAAGCAGAATACACAAACTTCTCAAACCCAGCTATCGGGGTACCAATTGCTGCTCGAATAGCTTCTGATTCCACTTGTTCTCTAAACGTATCCTGCACTGCCACAGCCATCTTCAAAAAAACATCGTATGGAGATATTTGAGCTTCTTCTACTCCATAGACTAAACTCTCAAACTTTCTTCTTATATCAGGCATAGTTGTGGTCTCAATTGTTTGTTTTACTTCAGTGATGCCTTCTTCAGAATCATACAACTTCTCAAAAATTGGAGATGGGCCTTGTACTTCAGATGTGACTGAAGGGATGGAATCACCACTATGATCCATTGTGGCGTTGGAACATGCATTTACAGTATCAGGTTTATCAAAATGCAGTAATAGAGAGGTGTCGGACCTTTCCAGTCCTGTTGGGCAAGGAACCTTTCTCCCGACGGGTATCCATTTCTGCAAAACAAATCCATGACTAATATCTTTCTTGCCATTAATTGCAAATGGACCTTCCTTTTCCATATGGATACCATTTTCTTTGAAAGCTGGGTGGCCTGGAATCTGATCAAGACTTGAAAGGTCAACTGAGCCATCTGATTCTGCGTGCAGGCTGTATTTGACCTCTGGATTTTGAGCATCCATGTTGTCATTAGTAGTCAGAACGGTTTCAGGAATAAGCAGGTCATCTGGATGAATTTTCAAGCCAGGAACTGATGTGGGAGCAGTGCAATCCACTTTGTTGGTGCGTAATGCCACTCTTGAACCATGAGAAAGAAGTTGAGATCTTGAATTGGAACCTCTTGCTTGTTTGATTTTCTTATGACCTGCACCATTGAAGCTTCTGTTGTTTTCCTGGTTGACCTTCACAGGCATACTTGATCTTTGATTTTTTGGATGATACTCTTTTCTGGATGGACAGTTACCCTTCAGCTGTGAATCGAGTGCAATTCTGTTTCTTGACCTCCGTGAAACTTTTACTTCAAAATTACTTAAATCGTCAGCTGCTGATAACTTCGTAGCGAAATTAGGATATCCTTGATGACGAGGATTTTCCCTTGAAGTGACACCAAACTCTGAGCTCAGATTAATATTTTTATTCATTGAACAAAGGTCACTAGAATCAACCTTATGAACCTTCTTCCAAACAGAATGTAAATTTTCCTTCCCGAAATGAGCATGGGCAACCCCTTTATTTGCGCGCCTACCAGGCATTAAATTTATGTGCTTGCCTCTCTTGGTATACACACGGACATCACCACTGCCACTTTTCTTGCAGCCGAATTCTCTCCTCTTTGTGTGAGTATCAAATTCTGCAGACAGAATTGATGAGCTTTCAGATGATAAGGAATCCTTCTGTCCAACAAAAGCATAATTTTCAGAAGAAATAAAGTGGTTACTGTTTGTCACATCACAGATGGTATCTCTACTGTCTACGCTATTCAAACCGGTAAACCCCGAATCTGAAACAAGAGAATCGTGATTATCAAATGAGATTTCTGTGTCGCAGTCAAACCAGTTGATCTGCTGGCGACGTGTATCATTTGGAGCTCCAATATGGACATACTCTTCAGTTTCAAAAGCTTGGCTACCACATCTTAAATCAGGGTTCTTATCCACAAGGCATGTTCGACCAACTTTATTTAAATGGCTAATCCCACATGAATGGTCTCCTCCACCAACTTGTGTATCATAGATACCTGATGAAGAATCTACCAAATCCGCTGCACTTGGAGCTGATCCATCCAGTTCAATATCATCGTCGGCAAAAGGTTCATTAGTTGAAATCTCATTGGAAAAGGGGATAGATAAAGGTTCAGCTACCACTAAGCCAGCACCAGAATTAAGCTTTTTGCTCTGTTTTCTCCTTTTTTTTTGTTTCTTCTTTGATTTCCTTCTGGGAACTTTACAATTTTCTGATAACCCAGTGGTGTCCGTTATGCCTGGCATAATATCAGACCACATTGAACAACTGCAGGGGCTCGCATTTGATTTAATGCACTTGTTTGTCAAGGCTTTCTGTTGAGAAAACCGCTGTCCAACAAAACCTGACAGGTTTGCTTCTGCAACTGGATTAGTAGAATATGTGTGCCAAATGCTTCTCAGATACTTAGGTTGGTTTATGCTGAATGGTATCATAGGTGCTGGGGAAACTACACAAAGACCGTCCATCTCTATTTGACCTCTTAATTTACTAAAGCAATTAAATGGCAGGGATAGAATTCTTGTCCATTGTCCGTCAGGTCCGACAATCTGATATGTTATATAAGCACTGTTTAAAAAGAAAGTAATTAAATAATGAATTAGCAGATATGATTAGAATTATTAAACATTAAAGAATTCACGACGTCAAAACCTAATGGAAAATGCAGAATAACAGAAAATAGAAAGCTAGTTTATTTACTAAAATTTGAGAACCTATAAGCCCATAACAAGTTAATCACGTGTTCGATCCTGCTCATTAATCTGACAGGGAAAAGGGAGTTTAATGATTTTTTATTTTTTTAGGAACAGCATAAAACAGTAAACCATGTACTTTAAGATTGATCAGGTAAAGTTGTTGGGCCTTAAATCTAAACAGTCTATCTTAGATATAAAACTGTTTTGTTTTCCCTTTTCAAGTGATGTTTAGAGCGCTCCTGTGTCAGCTTTCAGAGAAACAATAAAAAGAAGTTTAAGCATTGATGTTGATTTGTAAGATTCTGTTTGCTTCAATCTGTCTCTACACTAACTGGGCCTGTTTTAAATTGCTTGTTTAACTTCCACTATATCATTTCTGTTGCAGGTCCTATAATTAAAGAAGCTCAGCCAAATAAGTTACACAACCCTGCTATCTATATAGGAATTAAAGGAGTTACCTTTTAGTAGTGCTTTCCAAAACGAAGAAAGACACGTCATTAACCTGTACAAAGACCAGCATCCAATTACAAAGTCCGATTAGCTAACCAGGTGAAAGTATTAGAAATTGTCTTGCCTGAAATAAATAATGCTAGAGTGGGTAGCATATACCAAGACTCTGGGTTTATCCTCTTCTAGTGACTTTGTTGAGGATGAGTTTCTTCGTTTTGAAAGTTTCCCAATGCTGGTATGATTTCTTAGAAGGGCACCAGGCATCTTTTGTCGCGCCTGTTCACGTAAAAATGAGACTGATGCACAGCTTGATGGATAGAAAAGTTGTCGTAGGGATAACTATCCTACCACACAAAACCACATTTAGAACAGAGTGGAAATGAAAACAACTAATATAGTTTTTTATTACGAAGGTAAGAAAACATGCAAAGGAAGGTGGAGACAAGCAAGAATTTCTAGATCAATTATCTAATGCTGTGCTGTCCTTCAAGCCGTGTTCAGCTCTCTACATTTCTAGAACTTATTGGATTATCTTTTTTCAAAACTAAGTGCAACAAAATAAGATATATCACAATGCGTATATTCCATGGTTGATGCAACAATACCCCCAAACATCCCATACAAATAATTGTTAAACTAATATTACCTGTCGAGAAACAACAAATTGCTTCTCATATCTGTTTCTTTTTTACAGTTAAGATCATATGCATTCAATCCAGGAAACATAATCAGCATTCGTAAATTCTGCATTGAGTTGCACAGAAAATGGTGGAAGAAGAACAAAAAAAAAAAAGGGGGAGATCTGGCTATAAAATCCACCACGATAGGTTGAAAGTCATGAGTATATTGAGGAAACAAATTCTCCCCCAAATTTAGCAAAATCCTTAGATTAACAAAATCAAATGACCTCACAAAGAAAGGCTCTCAAACTTCTTCGTCCTCAGTATTCGGCTCCGATCATCAGTATCACACTTTTGTAGAAAACATTAAACCAATCTAAACACGCGTCCACCAAAACATCACAAGCAGATCAACTCCAACACCAAATTCGCCCCAATAATCAAGCACGCCTTAAATTTGACAAAATTAAAAATGGAAAGAGTCGGAAAAAGGAATAAACCAAGAAATGCGATCGGGAAATTCCGGCTCTTCCGGCATATTCCCCTCGGACCACGATCTTTCTGATCAAGTAATCCGTCGCTGCTGATTCTCGTGGCCTCCCGCTTCAACCTGGTTGTTGGTGGTAACACCAACTCCGCCGTGCGACGTCCGGCGTGCGTTTGAGAGAGGAGTAAAATTGGAAAAAAAAAAAAGGTTTGGTTTGGGGAAGCTGTTTGGAGTTGACCTTCAGCGACCGAAACCGAGTGCCCATGTGGAGTTTGGATAACTACTAGGGGTTTTCTGTAATTTTAATGTAAATCGGTAACATTAAGATTCTTCTAAAAGATTGTGAATTTAACTTCCATTCCCCTACCTACGGCTACTACCTTACCCGATAATCCAAATATCTCATACGAAATTCATGCATTTTGCTAAAATATTAATATACAGTCATATCTTATCATTTTTTATAAAGCTTTTAGAAAAAATTTCCGGACTGCCATGAATTTAAAGTTGTATTTCTTATCTGTCATCTTTTTGAAGTTTGTTTCCGAAATGACACAATTTTGACAAATCGCTACTCCCAGTAGCGATTTGTCAAAATTTGTGACACAACAGCGTCATGTCAGCACTGATGTGTCCTACGTACGAAAATTAAAATTCTCCACAAACTGCTACTGGGAATAGCGATTTATCAAAATTATGGTATTTTGGAAACAAACTTTAGAAAGATGGCAGATAGGTAACAAATATTTAAATTGGTGGCATTCGAACAAAATTTTCAAACTTTCAAGTGACAACAATAAAATTTTTTTTCATTTAATAATTTACAGTATAAAATTTTAAAATACAATTTTTTTTATTTGAGGGAAGAAAACATTTGGAGACAAATAAATATTTTATTTATTTAATAGAGTACGCTGCAAAATTTTCTATTTCTTTCCTATAAAATTTAAAGATCGGAACGAACATAGTATAGTATATATCTATTTCCAAAATTCACTTTCTTTTGTATTCCAAAATTTTCATTCTAACGGTAATCTCTCATAATTTTCCATGGAAACAAAGTTCATAACATGTTTAGGAAATTATCAAATTAAATGCGTGTGCGTAATGGACACATCTAGTCTCAAATCCCTGCGTAGATTTGTAATTCATTTGTATTAAATGAATGCCATCCCATCGTATAGGCGCAGGATCTGTCCTTTATTAATAACCTAACTTAAATATGTACATAGTAGCACTGCCGTCGGACGATCACTTGCCACCACCTCCGACCATCAAAATCAGGTTGCCTCCACCACGGGTCATTGTCGACACTTACTCACTACACAATTTGAAAAAGTTTCTTAAATTTATAACTTAATATAGACCGTTAATTATGACTTATATATATATATATATATATATATATATATATATATATATTCATTCTTATAACTTAAAAAGAGACAGTTACAAATGAGCTCTCAAATCAAAGAGGGAAAAACGGAGCTAATCGTAGTCCTTTCTTAATAAAAATCCGTCCGCCAATGCCTTCTGCGAAACAAAAGACAACTTCTGTCTCAAAAAGGAGAGCGCTGCCGGCAGCTCCATACCTTTAGCCTCCGCCCACCACGCCGCTACTATCCTAATCAGCTGATCCGCCCTCGCTCTGAAACTTCTTACAGATTCCATGATGAAAGGCTCGAACATAATACCATTCGCTGAACAAACAGCCTCATACTTAGAGATTTTCCTCTCCTCTGATCTTCTACTAGCCTCCCCTGACTCCAGCCCTGCCCCTCCCCTCTCACAAAAGGAGAGACAATAGACACATCCACACAAAGATCCCTCCCTGCATCCCAAGCCGGTACTAAAATGTCCGCTGGCTTCTCCCCTCCCATCAAGAAGGCCAGCCACCTCCAGCCTAGGCCCCATATTAGCCTCTCTAAAAAAGGTGTATAACGCATCTCTCACAGCGTTATGCATTCGAATCCTTCTCCCACCCCCCGGACAATGGGAATCGCGATCCCCGGCCGCGTCGGATGTGTGAAACCCCATACAGGCCGTACAAGCCCGGGAAACTGCAAACACATCATGTCCGGTACGGTACCTGAGGGCCAAGCGATATGCCGCCGGGCTCATATGAAGCCCATAGAAAGGCATAGGTATCGTTGTGGTCCAAATACCACTCCCCGACGCAGAAACAGCATCCACCAGAGTACTCACCCGGACCCCTCCTTGCCCCTTGATCTCTACCCTGATGACATCTGCAGCCAGGCCGGTAAGCCACTGTTGTGGCTTAGTCTTCGACCTAAGCTCCTCCAATCCAATTGGGGAGGTAGGACGGAATCTCAAATTCTACCTCTCAAGCAAGACTCCGCACCTGGACGAAGAGAACGAATCATTCCTAAGCATCTCCCATAAACCCCCAGCCTGCACCAACCACTGCAGCTGAGAGAGCCACATCGCTCTCCACAGAAATTCCAAGCCACCAAACTTAAGAGGCAAATCCATCAATCTTCTTTGCTCTATCGTGAAACCCGTGTTCCAGATATGCACCAAACTTGATGCACCGATGCGTCGAAAGAGCGAATCGACCACTCAATTCAATCAGGCGGTGAACTCCGCAAATTATACATCATCTTCGGCATGCCTACGCAGGCATGCAAAAGCAACAACTCCAGCTGCGGATTATCCAATTTAGACACCTTAGTTAGCATGGCCTGAATGCCTAGAATTCTCTTCCCCGCCATCCCATCAGCCCCTCTCCCATCCGCTGAAATAGGATTACCCAAAATAGATAAAGCCGAGGAGTCCGAGACAACAACCCCGTCTGGCACCTCAGGAGGCCAGTTCCTGCCACCCCCTGACCACCACCATAAGAATTTGGTATGGTTCACCACCAACCCAAGCCGTGGTCCCGAATCCCGAATCCCGAATGACCCCAAACGCCATCGACAAATCCTCTTTATGTCCCAACAATATACCACCGTCACAAGGTACAAAATATGCTTGTAGTTGATTGTATGTGTCAGCTGGTAGTATGATTGCACTTGGTTTATTATTATTATTATTCACTATGATGAATATAAAGACCACAATTTTATTATTGTTAATTCTCCAAATTATCCCAAATTCAACTTGGGCCTAATTTAATAAAATGATTTACATGAAAAACACAAGAGAGCACTATTATCTAAACAATCTAACAATATTTCACTTGCCTCGTTGCCCTGCAATAAATAATTCAATATTACTTACGCCCTTATTTACAACCCAAACGACTTTCAAATATTATTAAATAAGCAATAAAATAGTTTTATATGAAAGACAATAGCTGATGATGACAAAGACATAAAGGCCGAGGTTCATGAAAAATTTCTTATTTTGTCATCCTTTAAAAAATTTGTTTTTCTTTTGTTATAAATTTTCAAAATATTATCGTATGTCACTCGTTTCTCAAACTATCACAAGGAGTGGTCGTTTGAGCTTTTTTTCCTTTTGATATGGCGGGCTTGCATCCGAGTCATCTTTTAAAACAAGCCGCTTGCAAGGTTTGATCATCAAATCAATGGTCAAAAAAGCGTTTTATGTATTTATAAATACTAGTAGGTTCAATTTTATTTTCCTCAAAACCCAACTCATAGTGGCAATTTGACCACCAAACTGCCAGTTTCAAAACATCAACAGATTTATTCTTATCCATAAGAAACCGTTAATGTTAGTAGCAATTTGATTTTCAAAACGCTGATCAAATCAAGATAGCTTAAAATTCACCTGGAAGTCACTTATTTCAATCAAAGTTCCCCAAACAAGTTCACATATGATAAAACAATATCCATCATACAATCAAAATTTAGAAACAAAAAATTCATTCCATTCAGAGTTCCCAAACTAGTTCATATCCAAGTCCATAACTGGCTGCGGCCGTCCACCGACAATCCACGTCCTACAATGGCAGTGTCATCTGTCCATGGCGGAAATGTGTATGAAACTTTTATCTCTCCGCTCGAGCAATAAAAAGTGTCCAATCTACTCTCATGTTTTGGACTTGTGTACCAGCTCTGAGTTTGGCAAGGTACGACTAACAACTTCCCATTTATTACGTCGCGTCCCACACAATGGATCATCGTCCTATAAGTGAAGACAAATATGGATTAACACTTATTATAACACGAGGCATATGTTTCAAATAAATATTTTATTTAAATTAATTGGTCAATCCCAAACCAATGTAAATTTGTGTGTAGACTGTGTCTATAACGATCTATCTATAGGACATATATCTATCAATGCAGAGAGATCATCAAACTGTAAATCCACGTCATCTTGAGGATCTACGGAAGGCGATGGCATATCATCCTGAGTTATACAACGCCATAACCCTAAATAAGTCCTACATATATATGTTTAATAATTAACTTCATACATTTTTGAATACATTTGGCAAACATGTATTATCGCCTCTTTTGATATAAATAGCATCCCTTTTTGAAAAGAGCTCATATCCTATATCCGGTAGCCATAACATAGTCTTCGACATTCGTGTTTGAAAGTTATACGTCTGTTTTACTCGAGCTGTTCCATATCACTTGTTAACTGTTTCACAAGGCTTTAACAGATTGCGTTTTGATGATTGTTAGTCGTAATAGAAACAGTACAAAGAACACTAAACGACACAGGTTATGTTTACCCTGTTCAGCTCACCGAGCCTACTCAGAGGGTTACTCGGAATTCCAAGTGGGAATCACTTCACAAGTATTTGATCAACTACAATAAATATTTAAGTAACTTATCTTCAATAGTTACAACTATGTAGTTGAACTAATGTGAGTGCGTCTGACTCCCTCAGATGGAAATCCTCCTCTTCCCATTTCGATTTGCCTCCCGCAAATCAGTAATTCTCTTCCCGAGAATGTCAGACATGAACACAGTCTGTTCAACACTGTTCTTCAGCACACGGAGATGAAGCTCTTGCTCTGTTGATTTTTCGACTATCTTTGATGATGATAGCCAGTCTGTAGCTGCGTTCTTCCTTCGTTCAAATAATCTCAGTTCTAGCGATCAACTCTGCAATATCCCGATTCTCCATATATATATTAGATACGCTTTATTCATGTATTTGGAAAGAGTATAATTTCCAATCATACTTTCCATCTTCAAGAGTGGATCCAATATTTGGAGCGCAGAATCTTATCTTCGTAGGGCAGAATCTGAGAGAATATATCTTTGGAATATCTTTAAAATATTTCCTTGCTGATGCAGTATGTTCGCAGATCTTCGACTGATATTATTGCAGCGCCTGTCTGAACAGATACTGTCTCCCCTTCTGTCACAGCCGAGTTTCTTTGCCCTGTTTGTCAAAAATATGTCATTCAAGAATCCATGAACTGCCTAGATCTAACTCCCCCTTGGCATTTTTTGACAAACTTTCTTTTCATAGGGTGCGAATAATGTGTATCTACTGAGTGCCGAATTCTCCCCTTGAATACTCTCCGTTTTTGCAAATAATAGTGACAAGGATATACATGCCCAATCAAAACAAGATAGGGGTGTCTTTTTTTCCTTCATTCTCAATGTCCTTGACATCCTCAGTGACTTCAAAGCACTCTCCTGAACAATCTTCCACTTCTTGTCATCCTCACTGTTGCAGAACAATACTCCTGATACTGTGACAGCCTTTGTCGGAGACTCCACTTTGAGTAGATCCAGATTTCTGATAGGGCGGTCACTTCTCGGACTTCCTGACACCAATCTTTCCCTTCTTCTTGACACTACTCCCCCTGTCTCAGTGGTCACACTCTTCTTTTATCTTGTTCTACTATCCCATTTATCTTAGACAGTCTGTTGCAACAGAGGAATCCATCACTTCCTCATTCTGTTTAACTGTCTCAGCAACTGACTCAGGTTCAGTGATCTTTGAAGGAAAACTGACTGGAACAGCCTCAGCGTCACCCATCTGCCTCTTTGTCTGCTCCTCCAGATACTTTCTCAACAACCGAATCCTTACTCTCTCCAGACAACGTATCCTTTGAACTTTGCATCAACCCAAAATCTCCTTCTTTTACCTTCTTCTCAGCCTGACTCTTTTTCTGAACAAAAAATATTCACACATTTTCTTCTCTGAAACAGGTATGTTTCAAACTTTTCTGCCAAAGACCTTTTGACCGACTTCGCCTTCTGCCGCTGACTCGTCTCAGTCCTCTCGGCAGGCAACTCCTCCTGACTGTCAGAATCTTTGAAACAGGCTTTGTTCAACTGCAGCACACTTCTGAACTGAAGGCTTATCCACGAGCTTCTTCTTTTTTTTTTTTTTTTTTTTTTTTTCGCCCCCTTTTGGCATTTGAGCTTTTACTTGGATGCTCTACGAATATATAGGATAATTAGAAACCTCAATCGACTTTCGGATCTTGCCGATTTCTTCTTTCCAAAAGTTCTAGGACATATCTGCCTCGTCATTTATGACCTGTTACACATGCTCTGCCTCAGACTCTACTTCACCCAATATGAGAGACAAACATCAAAATCTTTGCCTCTACATGCTTAACCAGTTTATCAGTTTCTTAAGCATTGTTCCAGAATTGGTTAAACATTTCTGAACCTGACTAAGTGTCAACAACACATAGACCCAAGGCGAGTCTAAGTGTTTAAAACTGAGCATTGTTCAAGGCTTCAGTCGCTCGTCTGGAGGCCATCAGACTGCTTCTAGCTATGTCCTATTTTCTGGGTTTTAAACTATATCAAATGAATGTCAAAAGTGCATTTCTATACGGAGACCTCTCTGAAGAAGTGTATGTCGCCCAGCCAAAAGGTTTTGAAGATTCTCATCATCCGGAGCACGTGTACAAACTAAAGAAAGCTTTGTACGCGCTTAAACAGGCTCCTCGAGCATGGTACGAGCGGCTGACAAAACTCTATTTGTGAAAAACACCAAGTCGGATGTGATCATTGCGCATATATATGTGGATGACATTGTCTTTGGATCGAAGTCTCAGCATCTAGTGAAGCAGTTTGTGGATCACATGCAGAAGGAGTTCAAAATGAGCATGGTCGGAGAATTATCGTATTTCCTGGGTCTAGAAATCACCCAGAAAGCAGATGGCATCTTTATTGCACAAAGAAAATACAACAAGAATCTTGTGCAGAAATTTCAGCTAGATAAAGCCGGTCATAAACGAACACCCGCTGCCACTCATGTCAAAGCCATCAAAGATGAACATGGAATGGAAGTGAGTCAGACCACCTACAGAAGTATGGTTGGGAGCCATCAAAGATGAACATGGAATGGACTGCCAGCCGCCCTGACATCTCCTTTGCAGTAGGAGTTTGTGCTAGATTTCAAGCCTGAAATTCGCAGTGTCTTAGTTCGACAGATTTGTGAACAAGCAGTTGCTGCAGCACACTCTTGTTCACAAGGAAATTGTCTCAGCAAGCAATGAGCAAGACAAAGTTTGTTCACCCAGTTCGGCCAACTGCCTACGTCTGGGGAGGACTATTCTCCAGTCCTCAATCCACTAACTCGAAGGTTCCCACGTACACACGGTTACAACTCACGCAACCTATGCTACTCAACCTTGTGTGGATCACTCAACACAATCAGAACAAGCTCTGACTTGTGTCTGCACACCCTCTGCAATATGTCAATCTAGAATAGCTACAGACTTCTCAAGACTCAGCCTATTCTAAACTACAACTACTCAGCAGGGTTGCTGTAGCAACTGCTGTAACACACAGCTGAAGCACAATTTGTCCGCGTCGCTCCAAGGCCTTCTGCCGAGCCGTTCGAACAGTTCCACGAGCGCTGCACACTCTGGAATACTCCCCCTCACTCAGTGACCACCTGCCACTAGCGAGTACTGCCGCACGACACTCGACCGAGCCTTCCACCCGTCAGTTCTTCCGCGGCTGCCCTTGATCAACCAACAAGCTCCACAGCTCTGAATTGGCTTCCAGATCAAGCTCGAACCAGGCTCTGCAAGTCCTGATTCTCTTCTGCTATAATCACCACAGCTCTGCGCTCACGCTCTGCTCTCGGGTGATGATCGAAGAATTTGTCCGTCGCACACCAAAGATTGTCCTCTCTGAAATCTGTGTATGCACTCGTGTATCGCTCAGCTTCGATCACCTCTCAGCTCTGAACCCCTCTCGCTTAAATAGCAGCACCACTTTAAGCAATGTCCAGGTTTAGGCAATGTCCTAACAAGAACAATTATCTCCTAAAATCTAGGAGATTAGATTTGATATTTATCTTCAATGCAAATCTCCTTCTCTGACTAGTAAACCTCTCTGGAATATACACCACAGCATATTAGAAATTCTTCAGATGCTCTCCGTAGAGATTCCAGCCCTTCAAGACACGCCCAGGTTGCTGCTGCTTCTCGGACAGATGAACCAGCCAGCTGAACAAGCTCCTGCTGCAGCATCCCTTGCTGCAGCTGCTGCTAGTTCACTTCTGCTGGCCTGCTTGATAATTTGAGCTGCAGCAACTCCTTGTTTACTTGTGCTGGTTTTGTCAAACACTGCATACTTGCATCATCAAAGCCTGCCCCAAAGACAGTCACTTGCAGCTGGTCAAGCGAATCATTCGGTATGTTGGAGGTACTGTGCACTATGGCCTATGGTATACTAAGGATACAAATGCAAAACTAGTGGGATATACTGATGCAGACTGCGCAGGATGTGCTGAGGATAGGAAGAGCACTTCTGGAGGCTGCTTCTTCCTGGGGAACAATCTGGTGTCATGGTTCAGTAGGAAACAAAACAGCATTTTGCTATCTACAGCCGAGGCAGAGTACATAGCAGCTGGGAGCTGCTGTGCACAGATGATGTGGATGAAGCAAATGCTGGGCGAGTATGGACTCGATCAATGTGAAATGACTACTCTCTACTGTGACAACATGAGTGCAATCAGCATCTCCAAGAATCCTGTTCAGCACAGCAGAACCAAACACATTGACATTCGGCATCACTTCATCCGAGACCTGGTGGAAAAGAAAATTATTGCTCTCCAGCATGTTGTGTCAGCCAAACAGCTTGCTGATATCTTCACCAAACCTTTGGACGCAATACGGTTTGAAGACCTGAGATCTTCTCTGGGACTCTGTGTCTCGCCCTCTTGAGACAGCAAGGAACTTCCCCTTGTCAATTGTGCCAAAAAGGGGGAGAAAAAGGGGAGGGGGAGTTAGCTCCGGAGGATTTGAATTGAAGCTTTCAAAGGGGTTTTGTCAAAATGCCAAGGGGGAGATTGATGATGCGTTATGGCAGTGCTTGACAAAACCAGCACAAGTGAACAAGCAAGTGAACAAGATGCTGCTACAGCCAAAGTTCAGCACAAGTGAACAAGCAGCTGAACAAGGGGCAGCTATAGAAGAGCTGCAGCGTCTGTCCGTGCAGCAGCAATCTGGTTTTTGGAAAGAAGGTGTGGCAGTCCATCTAAGAGCTTCAGGAGAGCTTCTAAGTTGCTGAAGAGAATATTCCAGTGGAGATTCCTAGCTGAAGTAGGAGATTTGAGTGTGGGAGATTTGAATCTCAAATCAAATCTAATCTCCTAGAAATTAGGAGATATTGATGTTGCTAGGGGAATTGCTACAATCTGATAATGATAGCAGTGGACGCGTCTATATAATGGAGACCCTTCAGAGCAATGAGGGGTGATCGAAGAAGAGAGCTGAAAGCGAGAACACACAGATTTCGGAGAGAGTAATTTTGGTGTGCGGACGAGGTCTTCGATTATCACCGAGAGCAGAGCGTAAGCGCAGAGCTGTGGTGACAGAAGTAGAAGGTGATCAGAACTTGCGTAGTCTGATCCAAGCTTGATCTGGAAGCCAATTCAGAGCAGTAGTGCTTGTTGGTTGATCAAGGGCAGCCGCGGAAGAACTAACAGGTGAGTGACTCGGTCGAGTGTCTGGTCGGCAGTGCTTGCTAGTGACAGAAGGTCACTGAGTGAGGGGGAGTATTCCAGAGTGTGCAGCACTCGTGGAATCGTTCGAACGGCTCAGCGGAAGACTTGGAGCGACGCGGACAGTTTGTGCATCAGCTGTGTGCTACAGCAACCCTGTAGAATCTGAGTATTATTTAGAATAGGCTGAGTTTAGAGGAGACAGTAGCTATTCTAGATAGATATCAGTAGAGGGTGTGCAGACATAAGTCAGAGCCTGTTCTGATTGTGTGCGAGGATCCACCTAAGGTTGAGTAGCATAGGTTGCGTGGGTTGTAACCGTGTGTACTTGGAAACCTTGAGATTAGTGGATTGAGGACTGAGAAGAGTCCTCCCCAGACGTAGGCAATTTGGCTGAACTGGGTGAACAAACTTTTATCCTTGTTCTTTCCTGCTGAAACAGTTTCCAAGTGAACAAGAGTGTGCTGTAGCAACTGCTTGTTCACAAATCTGTTTATCAGAGGCGCTGTGAATTTCAAATTCAGTTATCGACTCTTCCTTCTTCATTTTCAGATTCTCAAACCTGGTAGTAATCAATTGTAACCGAGACCTTTTTACCTTGTCAGTTCCTTCGAAGGCTGTCTCAAGTATGTCCCATGCGTCTTTTGCTACTTCACAGGTAGAAATCAGTCTGAAAGTGTCTGGTTCAATAGCATTGAAGATCACATTGAGCGCTTTAGCATTTGTTGCAGCAGCTTTATCCTCATCTGCCGTCCACTAACTTTCAGACTTAGGGTAGGCTACTCCATTTGTGTTCATGACCAATGGTGCATCATACTTGGAGATATCTGATTTCCATGCTCGATCATCTACCGATTTGATAAAGGCCCTCATGCGCGTTTTTTCAGTAAGGGTAGTTGGAACCATCAAGGAGTGGAGGCCGGGAAATGTTCTGTCCTTTTTTAGTACTCACCTTGTACAGTTTTGTTATAGCCCCTTGTTCACACTCTGTATAGCGAGTGTCCGGCTCTGATACCAATTGAAGTTATACGTCTGTTCTACTCGAGCTGTTCCATATTACTTGTTAACTATTTCACAAGTCTTTAACAGATTGCTTTTTGATGATCATTAGTCGTAATGGAAACAATACGAAGAACAGTAAACGACACAGGATATGTTTACCCTGTTCAGCTCACCGAGCCTACTCAGGGAGGGTTACTCGAAACCCCAAGTGGGAATCACTTCACAAGTATTCGATCAAGTACAATAGATCTTTAAGTAACTTATCTTCAATAGTTACCACTATGTACTTGAATAAATGTGAGTGCGTCTGACTCCCTCAGACGGAGATCCTCCTCTTCCCACCTCGATTTGCTTCCTGCAAATCGGTAATTCTCTTCCCGAGAATGTCAGACCTGAAACAAAGTCTGTTCAACACTGTTCTTCAGCACACGGCGATGAAGCTCTTGCTCTGTCGATTTTTTGACTATCTCTGATGATGATCGCGGGTCTGTAGTTGCATTCTTCCTTCGTTCAAATAATCTCAATTCTCGTGATCAGCTCTGCAATATTCCAATTCCCAATATATAGATTAGATACGCTTTATTCCTGTATTTGGAAAGAGGATAATACTCCGATCATACTTTCCATCTTCCGGAGTGGATCTAACCTTTGGAGCGTAGAATCTGATCTTCAGAGCACAGAATCTGAGAGAACATATCTTCGGAATATCTCCAGAATATTTCCTTGCTGATGCACTATATTCGCAGATCTTCGACTGATACTATTGCAGAGCCTGTCTGAACAGATACTGTCTCACCTTCTGTCACAGCCGAGTTTCTTTTCCCTGTTTGTCAAAAATATGCCATTCAAGAATCCATGAACTATCTGGATCTAACATTGTTGTCTATTCTTTCGGAATGCATCATTAAATGCCGAAAAATATCATAAAGTACTGGTGAGGAGTTACAGCGGTTGCTGTAGCACTCTCTAAGCCACTTTGCGAAATTTGTTTCTCTTGCCAAACCTGATAGCACGCAACAACTTTGGTTACCCAGTTCGGCCAATGCATACGTCTGAGGAGGACACTCCTGGTCCTCAAGGTTTCGCTATTCACGGTTATGGTAAAATGGATTCCAAAACTAAGCCACGCTCTAGTTTGACCACTACTTCTAACCTAGCTCCACCTCAGCTCAATCTGATCGCACAGATTAGCTCGCAGTCTGATCTCATAGACTCGCTTTGTCCTATCTACACACTTTTAGTAAAGAACAACTACAGACCTGATGCACAGACTTAGCCTATCCGATTACAATGTGTAGTAGACGGTGCTATACCAATCTCTATAGCATTATTGCTGTAACTTCTCTCGACAGCTTCTCTAGCACCCTCTGCCAAGCCGACGGACTATCTCTGAATTCTTCTAACTCAGATAATGCTCTTCCTTGATCAATGCCCACTGGTCACTATCAAGGAGAGACGTTCAGCTCTCCAACAGCCTGCCACATCTTCTATCTGCAGCCGTTCTCCGAAGCAATTGATTGATCCTTCAACGAGCCGTGCCTAGTTAAGTTTTGTGGATCAATGCTTGATCAGACTCTGCGAGTTTTGATCTTCTCTGCGCTCAACACAACTCCGTCACTTCAGCCTTCTACTATTAACTCTCGTTGTGTGTATTCTCTGCTTCGATTCCTTACTTATTGCTCTGCCTTTGCATTGCTCTTATAGCTTCATCAATGATGAATGATGGAAACCCTAGATGTCTTTGGATTTGTAGTGCAGCACAGCATCTTTTGAATCTTCTCCTAGATTCGTGCGGAGTTGTTGAGATTTGGTTACCTAATTCTGAATTTAGAAACCTTATCGTCCGGGATCACTCTCGGCCGCGTGATGATGTCTGATGATCACTTGATGACGTTTGTAAGACTCCTTGTCTTGAGCCTGGTAGCACCTCTCTGGACACTCTCCGTGCATCTTCAAGACACTCGGCCATTTTGCGCTAGCTTCAAATCAACACGGGTTGCTATAACAGATTCTGTCATTTGTTTGTAGCCAGTTTGCCTCAGCTATTGTGGTCCACAGAGGGTTATAGCACTTTTTTGTGCTTTGTCGTTGTACCTTGTTGTTGTGTTGTCCATCTTCAGATTATGCTCCAGCTTTGATCTTCAGGGGGTGCTGAAGCATCTTCTTGTGCTGTTTTGTCAAGGATGACATACCTCGTCAAATTTGATCCTTTAAATTTTTTCAACCTCATCTAATAATTCAAACTCATCGCAATCATACCCATCCCGATACGGTTATGCCAAACATATCCAACATTGACATAACCATTCCATTTAATTCTTCATTATTCATTTATGTTAATTTATTCTCATAAAAAATTTGTCATTCGTATGAAGACATTTCAACATACTACAATTAATGTGATGTATGTCTCATATTAATCAATATGTTAAGACATTTCAATCTTTATAATTCATAAAACTATTAAAATAACCCAACAACTGTCAAACTATTAAAAACATCAAACTAAACCTCAAAACTCCCCAAAACGCATAAAACCTAAATTTAACACAACAACACAAATATGTGATGTATATCTCGTACTAATGAACGAGGCCAGGCGAGGATCTGCGGAAGGTGACGCAAGGCGCCAGGCGGCGGACAACGACAAAGGTTTGATAGGAGGAGGAGAGAAACTCGGAAGGGTGATAGAGAATTGTAAAACTTAACAAACCACAATCTGCCACTTGAAGTGACGGTTTGTTTTAAAAGATGATTCGAATGTCAATTAGGCGTGAGATAAAAAAGAGCTCAAACCGCTGTTCTTAGTGGCTGCTTGAGAAAGAGTGACACATGGAGAATATTTTTAGAAGTTGTGGAAAAAAGTAACAAACTTGACATTCTGATGTGTATGATAGTCATGATTAACTCAGTGCATCTTGTTCGAACAATTACTGAAACTATCGTAAAATGCAGTAAAGTAAAGACACGAAGTTTGTTACCCAGTTGAGTGAACGTGCCTACGTCTAGGTGGCTATACCAAGCCCGATGGAGAACAATTCACTAGAATTGAGTTTAGGTTACAAGGTCTCACGCTTATTGATGAGCGGACAAATGACCTTATATTTGTCCATATTTTCCCCTTACTTCTTGTTTGTTCCGCTATTTTATAAAGTCATTTGATGATTTCTTCGTCCATTTCAGGTTAAAATTACGTATCTCGCAATGCGAAGTGGACCGAAGAAAATCTAGGCGAATTCTGGTCAATGGAGATCAAAAGAAGAAAAGCTGAGCAAACTGCATAAGTGATTCGGCCGAATCACTAGTGATTCGCCCACCAGCTTGACCGAATCACCCTCAGCTGCACGAATTGACCTGATCCGGGGAAGTCCTGAAGGTTTGACCGAATCACATAATGGGTGTGACCGAATCAATGGTGATTCGGCCAAGAGAAGTGATTCGCCCAGTCAAGAAGCTACTGAACAGATGATTCGGCCGAATCAGAGGTGATTCGCCCAGAGGTGCCCGAATCAGTTTAGCTCCACAAGGCGTTTGACCGTATCAAAACAAAGACATTTGACCGAATCAAAAATGATTCGGCCAGGATAATTGATTCGCCCAAACTCAAAACTGCACTGAACAAAAGGTTCGAGCGAATCACATGGACATTGACCGAATCAAGTGATTCGGTCACTTCGGTCATTTTGTGGGAAACTTCAAAGAGTATAAATAGAATGAGATGGAAGTGAAGTAAAAGAGGCTTGCTTTTCTCTCAACCCTAAAAAGGAGCTTCCACATTTTCTCAACCCTAGGCGACTGGAGCTCGGAGAAGACCAAGCTTGGGTGAAGACCCAAGCTTGAGTCGAAGATTCTACATCAACCTCTCTTAAACCCTTTACCCTTTGTATTTACATTCATGCTTCCCTTAGTTGTCATGTTTTTGTGCACACTCATTATGAGTGAGTAGTTGTTCTTGTGGTTGGGGATTAAATGGATCCCCTAGGATTGGATATGATGTAGAACTCTAATTTATTGCATTGAATGAAGTTTGGTTTGATTATATTGTGCCCTAGCTATGTATTCATTGTATGCACACCAAGTGTTTGACGAAATGCTTAAGTGAGTATGCTTGGTTAAAACCCCTAAGGAAGGAGCGAGAGTTGAACTTAGGATGTCTCATAGTTATTGTATGATCATAGATGGAGTGTTTGTGCGCGAGAGTGACATGCACTCTTGACATTAGGCTAAGTTTTAAGCGGATTTGAGTAACCGGCCAATAGACCGAGAGGGTGCGCTTATGGGACTCAAGTTCTACACGGTTCAATAGAGCGAGAGTTTGAGAACCATGTCCTTTGTGTATCCTCTCCACTCTAGGGAAGGAGCGAGAGTTGAACCTAGAGTGGACGATGCATTAGCCTTGCTTTTATCAACCAAATGGAGTTCATGCATGTGTTAGTAAGTTATTTCATTTTCCTCATATCTTAGGAGAGAAGTTGAATCCCTAGTCACCCTTTTGTTTCATCAACCAAAAACACCAAAAATATCATTTATCTTTAGTGCTTGCTAGAGATACCTCTATAGGAGGACATATCCCCCCCAAATCCGTAGACTTTCAATAATAGCATTAATTAGTTGTAAATTAGTCTAAGCTTTTCTCTTGGGTTTGACCCGAGGTCACTCGGTTATAAATATTGTTTGATATTTGCGTGACTAGAATAGCACTTCATTTTGCCTGCCTAAAACGCCAACGTCACTTATAGAACTTCTCTTTCTTAAGCAACCCTTCACACTAACATTCTAGTGATAGAGATCTAGGCTCCCCCTAGATAAGAGACACCTCTCTTCTCTCACATTCAGTCTGTTCTTCTCTCGAACGCAACTTCGTCTTGAAGATCAAAACTTCCCCCGAAAGTAGCACCATGGTCACACAGTCAATCACGTATAAATCTCTTGTGCTGTCTGTTGTTCTCGAACAACTTTCTCTAACAACAACTCTGCAGCAACTTGCCTCCTCTTCTGATGACTTGGCCTGAATTGCAAGTTGCTCTCGTCAGCCTCTCTTCGCTCTCGGTCAGACTATGCTCAGAATTCTGATTTTCGAAGAATGCCCTCAACACAACCCTTAAGGTTGATTATATACTTTCCAAATATTCATAATAGCCCATCAGAGCGTGGACTACTAGTAAAAGGGACGTCAAACATCTCAACGATTAGGGTTCAATTCTTGATGGGGCCAAAGAAGGGGCTCTGGTAAGGGGTTTGGGATGGAATAGAAAGAATGTCATGAGTGGTACAACACTCCTGAGTGCCCCTGCATTTGGCACTCAGGCCCCTGTTTCAGAGGCAATAATGGCTGCTAGTTGTGCCCAGTCAAGCGGATGGTATTGAAGCTCACTAGAATGATGATGGAATTGATGATGGTGCTAGAAGGGTGATGAATAAAAGGAGGTTGTTGAAGCAACCAGAATATCAGAAGAGGTAGAGCATCCGATGGATGCTGCTGAAGAGTCCACGGAGGGACCATAAGAAGAGTTTGGAGAAGAAGCAGATGATGAAGTTGGGGAAGATGTGGATGTAGCTGACCAAACTAGAGAGGAGCCAGTAGCTATGGAAATTGCTAGTGTAGACCAGCCAGAGCATCTTGATGATGCCCTTGATGTTGCCTCGGTGGAAGCTGAAGCAACTGTTGAAGCTAGGAGGAGTCTAAGGAAGAGTCTGGAGATGAAGACTACAGAGTGGCCCCAATACCTGCACCTGTGGAGAAGTCCCAGATACGGTCCAAGCGCGCCAAGAGAAGCCCAGAAGATATGCACGACATATGGTTTAGACACATGGAGTTGTCAAAAACATGGGAGGTCAACAAATTTAAAGTTCCAAAAATCATTCATCTGCTCTAAGAGGTAAACTTGCTCAAGTCTCTAGTTGTATCAAAGAAGTATAGTGCTCAGTTGGTTAGTGAGGTTATAGCAAACCTGCCCAAAAGATTTGTAGTTAAGGGATACACACAAGTATGGTGATTGTTATGTGAGAAGAAGGAAGGCGGTCGCCGGATTTGATAAATGAGTATCTAAGGATAGGAGGAGATGCTAGAGTGCTTGCTGAGGCAAATCTTGATGCGGTGGCTGCTCGCCTGACTGTGGGGATGTCCACAACCTGGGTCACTCACAATCTGGCTACAGTTAACCTAACCACGAAGTATTCCCTCATGTACGATTTTGCGGTGAAGAACTGGATCCCTAAGTCCCATAGAGGCAAGGTAGGCAAGGCGATGAGACAACTGTTGTTTGCTATAGACCATAGGGTTAAGGTTAACCTAGAAAAGGTTATCTTTCCACAAATCGCAGTGCACACCAGATCGGCTAAATCCATTCAAGGAATAGTCTTCCCCTCGCTCATTTACGAGCTGGTCACCAAACAATACCCTGAGCTTAAGGCGCTACTAGAAGGGTTATCTGAAGAACCCTAGGTGCCTTTTGTGGACCATAAGCTGTTTAAGAAGAAGCACATTGTGGATGTGATGGATACAGACCCGATTATGGTAGAAGCTGCAACAACTGCTGAGGCAGGTTCGCCTGTGATTCAGGCAGCACTGTGTGCATGGATTGTCGGGCTCTTAAAGGCTGAGCTCACTCATCTGACTTCTAAAGAAAAGAAGAATGTTACCCGTCGTGCCCAGATTGTTAGCCTTCTGTGAGATGCGGAGTACCCTGTCAATGAGATCCCACCTTTTGTGCATGGAGAAGAGGCGCAGGCCTATTTGCCGAGTTTAGTTTGAGGACCCCTGTCTTTTGTTGACAAAAACGGGGAGTAATGCTTGTTTTTGTTTTTGATGTGTGGTTGGCCAGATGTTAGGCAAAAGATTTTGAGGACCCCTGACATTTGAAATGTCACGTGTTCTCCTTACTGGTTGTCCCGAATTTGTACACTGACTAAGAAACCAGAGAACTTCTAACGGATGAAGTATGAGTAGGTGAGGAAGCTGACAAAGAGGAAAGCTATTGCATATTGTTGCAGGTTTCTGGAAAAATCAGGATACTATAGTAGCTGTCTGCGACGATTGCGGAATAATATAGCTAAGAACAAAATATAAAGCGCACAAACACTTTGGTCACCCAGTTCAGCTATAACCTACTTATGGGGGGACTTCTCTCCAATTTTGAAGATTCCACTATTATTGGTTAAAGTACACAGATACCAGTTATCAGCATCTGGAAGAACAACCTCTACTTATGACCAAAATAGAATCTCTGCTTAGTTTATTCACACAGACTAGCCTTGTCTGTCAACTACTCAATTCAGTGTATGATAGGATGCTACAACAACTTACTCAATTAAGTTTCTTTTCCGTAGCACAGGTCCCAAACTCTCCAATCTCTTCTAGATGCTTCGACGGCCCTCCACGCGTTCGCTCAACTCGGTAGTGCTCGACGACCTCTTGTCATAGTATGGGAACGTTGTTCAGCACCTTGATCGTCCGTGCTTAGCTCAGCAGGACGATTCTTCAAAGAGCATGTACTTGATCTTCAGCGAGACTCCTCCCTAGTTGAATGCAATGATCTACCTTGGATCACACTCATTTCTCTCAGGTTTCTTTCTGTGATCGCAGTCTCTCTATTCGGATCGCCCTTCCAAAACCCTTAGAGACGCTGCCCTTATATACCCGACAAACTTTGGCAGATTATAGGAGTCCTAGTCCTACTAGGATTTATTTGATTTAGGAAACTTCATAAATCCTTTTCATCAATCTAATCTTCTCCAAGATCTTCGCATGTTGTTTTGCAATTCTGTTGCTGCAACTCTATCCTAAATCAATTTAGGAAACTTCCTCAGATTAGGAAACTTTAACTGCCCGCTGACTGTCTTCAGTTTTCATCAGCTACTTGCTTCACCACTTGTTGTAGTAACTCCTAGATCAAGGTGCATAGGTCTTGAAGAGGATGCAACAATCCTTATCATAGGAAAGAGCACGTAAGCTTTAAAAAGGATGTCTATATGTAAAATACAAATATACATAAAGATGAGACTCTGAAATGATTGGGAGAGATTAAAATGAGGACAATGATATTGGCGACAATTTTGAAATGTCGATTAATTATGCCAACTCAGTATGGGATGGTATCGAGATGATGTAGATCTCAATGATACCATTCTTTATTAAGTTTCCTTAGAAGTCATCAAAGAAGATGACAATGATCCCCAAACAATGGAAGAATGTCGGGACTGAAATTATTGGGAGAGCTGGAAAGAAGCAATTCAAGCAGAGTTGGATTCTTTAAATAAACATGGCGTTTTTGGACCTATAGCTCCAAGGCCGAAGGTGTAAAAGTAGTTGTCCATAAGTGGGTGTTCGTGAAAAAATGCAATGAACGTAATGAAGTTGTAAGATAAAAAGCTAGACTAGTTGCACAAGAGTTTACATAAAAGGCTGGAGTGGACTATATGGAAACTTATTCACTCGTAGTGGATTCAACAACAGTAAAGGTTTCTAGTTGCTTTAGCCATTAAATGACTTAAAATGCAACTCATGGATGTGGTAGTTTTTGGTGGTATTCCAATAATATGTATTTATTTAAATAAATAAATAAAGATACATAATTTTTATTGAAGTAACGAATACAAAAATAGAGTAAGGAAATCTCTGGGCGAGTTGAGACTCGTTCGACAATTTCTTTAAAGCATGATTGGCCTCCCAACGGTTCTAGGATTCTTTGGTCAACCGCTTCCCATGATACAATGACTTTGGAGCTCCCTTTGTGGACCACAAACTAGATCCTCGAACTTTGTGTACCTTCCTCAATCATCGGAAAAACACCCACGAGGAATTGAACTCAAAATACACTTGAAGCAGACTACCTTTAAAAGAGGACTACTGGAAGGTCTCTCAAGAGTGTATGGTATGCAGGTTTTGTTCCATATATCAAATGAAGAGAAAAGCTTATCTTTTTATAGGCACCTGAGATGTAACACTCTACGCGTCACCTTAACCCAGTCATCACCTCACTTAAATGGTATGCAGGTTTTGTTCCATATATTAAAGGACCTTAAGTATCCATAAAGACTTCTCAAGCGTTGCCTCAGTTAAGCCCCTATTCTAGGCAATGCCTCAACCTTTAGGAATCACCTTTAAATGTCGCCTCCAATTGGAGAGTCGCCTCTACTTTTGGCTTAAGAACAATCATGGATCAAATACCTCCCATTTTAATGATTATTTGGCTTATGTTGAGATGTACTCCGTATGTATGTTTTGAGGTGTACTCCACCTTAAATATTTGGCTCAGTTAGAGATGTACTCCACCTAAGCATTTTGGCTCGGTGCACCACCATTTGCTTCACACATTTGCACCATTTTTTCAACAATCCTCCTCATGAAAAAAAAAATCAATAATGAAATGGTTACGCAACACGTGGTGATAGTTTCTGTGATCTATATATGCATAGGATAGGTGGGTTGCTACGCGTTTTAACGTTTCCTCAAAAAAATATATGACTTATTTACTGACTAGACAATAGACACGATGTCCTTGAATTGTTAGCAGTATAGTGTTAGTGAAATACGTTGTCCCTCAGATATGACCCTTTTACGCATCAGTGCTCTGCAACTATTTCCTAACTTTTTCGGAAACTCTCTAGATCTTCTCCAAGATCTTTGGTAAATCTGTTGCAACAGCTATTTCCTAAATACATTTAGAAACTTCCTCCGATCAGCGGCCTTTGATCATCCAGTAATTGTCTCCAGGTTGCTTCTGCAGTTTGCTTTGCCTCTTGTTATAGTGATGAGCGGACAAATAACCTTATATTTGTCCATATTTTCCCCTTACTTTTTGTTTGTTTCCCTATTTTATAAAGTCACTTGATGTCTTCTTTGCCCATTTCAGGTTAAAAATGTATATTACATGATATGAAGTGGTGTGAAGAAAATCTGGATGAATTCTAGTCGATCGAGAGCAAAAGAGGTCAAAATCAAGCAAAAGGCTAGTTTTTCGTCCATGATTGACCTATTCAGCTTCGAAGGCTCGCCCAGCACACGTTTCTTATCCGATTAAGGCGTGTCATGTCTTGTTGGAAAGCTAACTCAAAGGGCTACAACTTCATAGTTTACGTCAAGACATAATTCGAAGGTTTAAGGGGTCAAAACAGGCGAGAATTCCAGCGCTACAAAGTTGATTCTCCCAAAGAGGAATTCAGGATAGGCCGAATCACTTTTGATTCGGCCAAAGAAAAGTGATTCGGGCAAGCATGATACTTCAATACAGCACTGAACAGATGATTCGCACGAATCAACTCAAGGCTTGCCCGAATCAAAGTTGATTCGGGGAGAATTTGCCTGTAGATCAAATCTGGGCAGACTGACCTGTTTATCTTCGAAGGCTTGCCGAGCGCGCGATTCTTATCCGATTGGGACGTTCTATAGCTTGTTGGAAAGGTAATTCAAAGATCTACAACTTGATAGTTTACGTCAAGACGTAAATCAAAGGTTTAAAGTGTCAAAAAAGCTAGTTGCTAACTGCAGAAGTGATTCGGCCGAATCACTCTCAGCTGCACGAATCGACCTTATCCGGGGAAAGTATTGAAGGTTTGACCGAATCACTTGAGGGGTTGACCGAATCAAAAGTGATTCGGCCAAGAAAAGTGATTCGCCCAGTCCGAGACCGCCACTGAACAGATGATTCGGCCGAATCAGAGGTGATTCGCCCAGAGGTGCCCGAATCAGTTTAGCTCCACAAGACGTTTGACCGTATCAAAACAAGGGCGTTTGACCGAATCAAAAGTGATTCGGCCAGGATAAGTGATTCGCCCAAACTCAAAACAGCACTGAGAAAAAGATTCGAGCGAATCACATGGGCATTGACCGAATCAAGTGATTCGGTCACTTCGGGCACTTATTGGAAATCTTCACAAAGTATAAATAGAAGGAGATAGAAGTGAAGAAAGGGGGGCTTCCACATTTTCTCAACCCTAGGCGACTGGAGCTCGGAGAAGACCAAGCTTGGGTGGAGAACCAAGCTTGAGTCGAAGATTCTACATCAACTTCTCTTAAACCCTTTACCCTTTGTATTTACATTCATGTCTCATTTAGTCTTCATGTATTTGTGCACACTCATTATGAGTGAGTAGTTGTACTTGTGGTTGGGGATTAAATGGATCCCCTAGGATTGGATATGATGTAGAACTCTAATTGATTGCATTGAATGAAGTTTGGTTTGATTATATTGTTCCCTAGCTATGTATTCATTGTATGCACACCAAGTGTTTGACGAAATGCTTAAGTGAGTATGCTTGGTTAGAACCCCTAAGGAAGGAGCGAGAGTTGAACTTAGGATGTTTCATAGCTATCGTATGATCATAGATGGAGTGTTTGTGCGTGAGAGCGACATGCATTCTTGACATTAGGCTAAGTTTTGAGCGGATTTGAGTAACCGGCCAATAGACCGAGAGGGTGCGGTTATGGGACTCAAGTTCTACACGGTTCAATAGAGCGAGAGTTTGAGAACCATGTCCTTTGTGTATCCTCTCCACTCTAGGGAAGGAGCGAGAGTTGAACCTAGAGTGGACGATGCATTAGCCTTGCTTTTATCAACCAAATGTAGTTCATGCATGTGTTAGTGAGTTATTTCATTTTCCTCATATTTTAGGAGAGAAGTTGAATCCCTAGTCACTCTTTTGTTTCATCAACCAAAAACCAAAAATATCATTTATCTTTAGTACTTACTAGAGGTACCTCTAAAGGAGGACATATCCCCCCCAATCCGTAGACTTTCAATAATAGCATTAATTAGTTGTAAATTAGTCTAAGCTTTTCTCTTGGGTTCGACCCGAGGTCACTCAGTTATAAATATTGTTTGATATTTGCGTGACTAGAATAGCACTTCATTTTGCTTGCCTAAAACGCCAACGTCATATAGCAACTGCATGTTGCACGATTTTTTCAAGGAAGCCCCAATCCTTAACAAACTCCAATGGATAGCAATCTTTATGTGTTGGCAGCTTGTATCTTTATCAAAATGAAACTAAACTTTTGGAAATCGGGAAATCTGGCTCATTGACGATGTCATCTAAGTGAGATCCCGCTATGTGTACAATTTATCTCCACTCGCAACTTAAAAATTAACTCTTTTCCCGCGGACCTTATGTCTTCTTTGCCCGCGGATACCACTGAGTTCTGCTTTCAAGTGTTTATTTGACCTTCTTAAGTTTACAATTGGCTTTTTACAAAACTAAAGAGTTGTAGATCATTGAGTCAGCTTTTCAATGATATGTACCTCATACTCATTAGATCATCCATGTACGCCCAACAAGCCTATGATGCAGAAAAGGTCATTGTGTCCTCTGTGACGAAATCACCAATAAATGACCTTTTTAATATGGTTTCTCTCTTAGCACTTCAAATGCACCTGCGATACAAACTACATGAAACAAGTGATGTTCGATACATAATTATTATTAAATTTGTGAGTTGAGATAACTAAATGAGCATATAAATACGACCCATCAAAACACCCTATACTTATACTTGTTCGTCCTCGAACAAGAACAAGTCATAAGAGAGAAAATAAATGCATCACAAAGTGTCAACTTACCGACAAAGTCAAGGATATCATTTTATCAAAGTATTCAATGTTAATCCTACCTTGCCTTCTACAGATAGAATACCCGCAAACACATCAGAAAACTTAACATTGATTAATTCAATACATGTTACCTCATCTTCGGAATTCAAATACATTCGGATGGAGATAGTTCTTTATAAGCCCATGATCACCACTCTTAGTTCTGAGTTCTAGCCATTTGGGAAACTTGGTCGCTTTTTTTGACATGTGATTTGTTTGGCAGTTCTGAGACTTGGAGTTTTTGGTGGACACCTTTCTTTGATAGTGAACTTTTATTGTTTTGTCAAAATCTCTTGGCCTTCAGCAATTTGTCTCAAGTGGATGATTCACTTCTTTTGGAACTTGAATTTTGATCTTTGCCTTCTGAATTGTGTCTTTGCTTGTCCATAATTTCTCTTCTTAAACAGTTCTGATAATGCAAATAGAACTCAATTGTCAAAGCCTGCCCGAGTGCACAAGTCCAGTGAACAAGCAGTTGCTACAACAGGAGCTGTAGCAGCTTGGCAACAGTTTTTGATTGAAGAGGAATCTGCCCAGATATGACGTAGCAGTACAAAGGGAGGCTTCTAAATATTCCAAGAATATCTCCAGTGAAGATTCTGTACCACATGTTTGAAGATTTGATTGGGAAATCAAATCTCCTTAAAATTAGGAGATAGGATCTTGTTGAGATCTTTGAGGGATTCCTAATTTTGATAGCGACAGTGTTCCTATTGAAGGGTGTAGGTGTGCAGAGCAGCGATCATCGATCAGAGAGAAAAAGAGGGCAGAGAGAGAATCCCCTGAGATAACAAAGATACATTCAGAGAGCTGTGCGGAGAATCGGATCACCACCGTAAGCAGAGCGTGAGCGCAGGCTAAGTGGTTAGAGCAGAGACTGATCGAAGACTTGTAAAGTTTGGTCAGTGCTTGATCGGAGAAGGCCAATTCAGAGCAGGACGTGCTTGTTGGCTGATCAAGGTATGCGGCAGGAGAGTTATCGAGTGGAGGAACTCGGACAATCTACACAAGACCAGTTCTCGCTAGTGACAGGTGGTCACTGAGTGAGGGGGAGCATTCCAGAGTGAGGATCACTCACAGAGTCAAACAAGCTCAGCGGAAGGCTTTGGAACAACACGGACAGAACCTACACAAGCTAGTTGCATAAGGGTGTGCTATAGCAACCTACGGAGACATTGTTTTAATTAGAATAGGCTGAGTTTTTGGGATCAGAGGAGTAGCTAGTCTGAATTAATTCTAGTACGTAGGTGTGTGAGACACAAATCAGAGGGTGTTCTGATTATGTGTGAATTATTAGTTGAGGTTGGCTAGCATAGGTCGGCCGTGTGTCGAATCTGTGTTGTACGGAGTACCTTGGAGAGTAGTGGATTAAGGACTGGAGTATAATCCTCCCTAGACGTAGGCAGATTGGCCGAACTGGATGAACAAATCTCTGTTCACTATTTTGTTTCTTGTTGCACCAGATCCGGCTGAACAAGGAGTTGCTATAACAAGCGCTTGTACACTATCAGTAACTTAGAGGCACTGCAAATTTTAATTGGTATCAGAGCGGGAACTTGACACACAGAGTAAAGATTCTGAGCACCTAGCTGAGACAAGCAAGAAACAATGAAGGAAGGTCAGAGTACAAGTCGGCCACCTCTATTAGAAGAATGCAACTATGGGTATTGGAAGGCTAGAATGAAAGCATTCCTCAAAGCTATTGATGAGAAAACTTGGAGAGCTGTCCCCTCCGTTGACCATTGATCAGAGGGGAGTCACCAGAAAAAATCCTGAGGGGAATGGATTGACGAAGAGGATGCTAGAGCAACTAGTAACTCAAAAGCTTTAAATGCTATTTTTGCTACTGTAGATGCTAACAATTTCAGGTTAATTTCCAACTGCGACATTGCAAAATGAGCCTGAGAAATTATTCAAACAGCTCATGAAGGAACCGATAAAATGAAGACATCAAGGATGCAAATTATTACTTCTCAGTTTGAGAACCTGAAGATGCAAGAAAGGGAATCCATCACTGAGTTCAACGCCAAGTTGTGTGATTTATCGAATGAAGCTCATGCCCTCGGAGAACCAATTCCAGAAGAGAAGCTGATAAGGAAAGTTCTCAGATCATTGCCCACTAGATTTGACATGAAGGTGACAGCCATTGAAGAAGCAAAAAATGTCAAACATATGAGGCTGGAAGAACTGATTGGATCCCTCAAACAGTTTGAGATGAAGCTGACCAAGGATGATACACCAGTCAAAAGCAAGAATGTTGGTCTGAAAGTTAAAATAGAAAAGAAGCCTTCCACTAATGATCAACTAGGACTGCTGGTAAAGAGCTTTGGGAGATTCTTGAAAAACTTGGAAGCAAGATCTGGCCAGAACTCAAATCCTCAAACGAAGCTAGAAAGGGTGGTGAAAAGTAAAAAAAGGGGAAGGAACAAGTCCAGGATGAGGATGAGAAGAAAGAGAAAAAGAAGGGTATCCAATGCTGGAACTGTGAAGGTTATGGACATCGTGAAGCTAACTGCCCTAGCAAATAGATGAAGAACTCTGAGAAAAAGGACAATATCTCTCTGACAGCCAAGTGGAGTGATGAAGACTCTGAGGAGAGTGAGGAGGAGAACTATATTGTTTTAACTACTGTATCCAATTTTGATTCTAAAGATTCAATAAAGGAAGAGTTCAATTATGGGATTGAAGTGTCAGACAGTGAAGATGAGGAAATCACAGAAGAAAACTTGGTAGAGAATCTGAAAATCATTCTTCAAAATTGTGAGGAAACCTTACAATAAACAAGGAATTGTATGAAAAAGTGACCAGTCTAGAAGAAGAGCGTGGAGTGCTGCTCGACAGAATTTCATCACTCTTTAAGCTAGTCACCCAGCAAAAGGAGGAAGAACCCACTACAATAAAAGGAGAGTCCAGTATCCTCCAACAAACAGAAAAGATACCTGAAGTTTAGAACAATAATTTGAATGAGATCCTTGCCTATCAGAGATATGGAGGAGGAAGAACGGGTCTCGGATACACGTGTGAAGGGAGCACTGGAGTAACTGTCTTTGTTAAAGATACTGAAGCACAGAACGTCAGCAATGAAGAATAAAAAGGAGGTATTAGCCAGAAACCTACAGTGAAGGAAAAATCCAGAGATCTGAACGAGAGGTTGCTATAGCAATTATATTCACCTGTAGCAGAAGGAAAACCTTGGAGAAGAGGGTGCATATGCTAATTTTGTGACCAAGAGGGTCATGTCAAGAGTAAATGCTCGAGGATAAAAGAGTATCGGAGACTTGAAAAGTCAACTAGAATTGGAAAATGGTGGGAGAAGAAGGCCAATTCAGAGTAGGACGTGCTTGTTGCCTGAACCAGGTAGGCTGGAGGAGAGTTGTCGAGTGGAGGAACTCGGACAATCTACAGAAGACCTGTTCTCGCTAGCGACAGGTGGTCAATGAGTGAGGGGGAGCATCCCGGAATGAGGATCATTCACAGAGTCAAACAAGCTCAGCGGAAGGCTTTGGAACAACACGGACAGAACCTACACAAACTAGTTGCATAAGGGTGTGCTATAGCAACCTACGGAGACATTGTTTTAATTAGAATAGGCTGAGTCTGTGGGATCAGAGGAGTAGCTATTCTGAATTAATTCGAGTGCGTAGGTGTGTGAGACACAAATCAGAGGGTGTTCTGATTATGTGTGAATTATTAGTTGAGGTTGGCTAGCATAGGTCGGCCGTGTGTCGAATCTGTGTTGTACGGAGTACCTTGGAGAGTAGTGGATTAAAGACTGGAGTATAATCCTCCCCAGACGTAGGCAGATTGGCCGAACTGGGTGAACAAATCTCCGTTCACTGTTTTGTTTCTTGTTGCACCAGATCCGGCTGAACAAGGAGTTTCTATAGCAAAGCTTGTACACTATCAGTAACTCAGGGGCGCTGCAAATTTCAAGTTCCAATCATCGCCTTCGAATAGCTGCCTATGGAACAACGTCCCGCTCTTTCATATCATTGCCATTTTTTGATGTGACTCTAGAATGGTGGTTACCACATGGCCCCGGTTACTTTGGACTAGTGATAGGACGTCTTGTCCCGCCACCTTGCATAGTTATTTTTTGTGGTGCGGAGCAAAACTATAATTCTCAAAAGACATTAGCACCAGCTTCCACGACTTCCATTTAACCATAGGACTAGAGTTATGGTCCTTAGTCAAACTTCTTTAGAACGTTGCTATGAACTTCACATCCCGACTAAGAGGACATTACTAAATAAACTCCCAGTTAAGTCATGTTTATCCCGACGAATAAAAAGTGATATAGTTTTAATCTTAATAAACGACAAACACAATTTTTTTTGAAAGCAGTACATATGCAGTTAAGTAAAATGCATTGCATAAAATAAATGTGCTGACACGATAACTCTCCCATCCCACACTCAAAAACAACCGTGTCCTCATGGCATGACTTGAATCAAAGTGGGAGTGAGAATGACGGGTAAAAAACATAAATTATAAAATTAAAGTAAGTAAAAATAAATAGAAAACTCCCCCGGTGCGAATCCTCTGCTAATGGGTCATTAAGAGCTGGTGTTGAGTTGTTAGAATATGCATATATTTCTCCATGGACTCCATCCTAGTTTCCAACCATGTGTTGAATGTCTCGGTAGCTTCAGTGAAGCAAATGTAGAGACATGTTCACCAAACATAGCTTGTTTAATATTTTTGCTTCGCTTGCAACTCGTGCATAGTTTACTGAGTGACTTTGCATAGTTTGATCTATGTTTGTTGGTGTTGATTAGTTGAATATCAAGCTCATTCATGAAAAGTGTACCCCACACTTTTTCATTGCGTAGTGATTCTCTAGACTTATGATCCTTGCATACGACAAGGATAAATAGTGTGAGAATTGGAGTTGAAAAATTGGAGTTGAAATATAAATTTCAATGGGATCCACGTGTTGTGTGGTAATTATGTCCGTGTGTTGAAAAGAAATTTAGTTCTCCGCACGGACGTTAATTTCTTCCTTGAGCTTGGATTCCTCTGTGTGTTATGTTTCTTCTTCGATTCCTTCGGTTTCAACATATTGCTTCTCTTCATTAAGTTTTGAGTTTGGAGTGGTTTGTGGCAGCATCACAACAACACTTTTTTTTTTACATAGGGCACTCACAATGTGCAAAACTTATTTGAAAGCTCAGCAATGACGTTATCAATTTTGGCTTGTTCTTGATGCATGTTGATTGAAAATATCCTCTGATAAAATTAGCTGGACCATACTCGTTCTACCAAGCATAGGGATTTTGAGAACCATCAGTCGTGCCATCGTTGGTGGTGTCCTCTTGGTGCATAGTGTGAGTTCTTTCGAAAGACTCATATGGTCTCCCACTTTCTACCATCTCCTCTATTAGGGCCTATGCATCCACGAAATATTAGTTCATTAATGAACCTCTTCCTAAAAAATCAAGCATTGTCGCTCCATTGGAATCATCTCGTCTAGAAAATACTCAATAAGATTATCATTGGAACAAGTATTTAGAAGGTCTTTGAAGCGTTCTAAGTGGCCTCGCCTCTAAAATGCTCAATTGTAATAATCTCCTTGAGAGTTTGAGTTGCTCTAGATGGTGGAGAGTACTTCAACAATTGACGTAGTATTTTCTCTCAAGAGTATATAAAATTTGAGCTTAAAAAAAACAACCAAGTTTTAGAACAATTAGTTATGGAAAAAGAAAAAAATCATTAACTTAACCCTCTCCTCAGTTATTCCTCTTGGTTTCATGGCACACTACACACAATATGGAGATTTCATAAGTGCATAATAGGATTCTCTCTTAGAGCTCCTTTGATTTTTGGAAGATATATGTTGACTCATTCCACATTTTAATTCGAAGTACTCTTCATCCGCAGTGCCTCCATGTGAATACAAAAAGATTGAACATCAAAGATAAGTGCTAACATCTCTCTCAGAGTTTCTGTTCGCTCCATGGTTGCTTTTGAACACCAACTCATCCTGATCATAAGCTTCTAAAATGAAATTAGAAAGCTAAGAAAATAAGAAACCTACATGAAATTTATATGTGCTGCTACAGCAGGTTGCTATAGCAACCTCTGGGTCACTTTGCAGAATTTCTTTGCTTCGGCCAAACCTGAAAGACTCAATAGCTTTGGTTACCCAGTTCGGAAAATGCCTACGTCTGTGGAGAACTTCTCTCGGTCCTCAAGATTTCACTATCTCAGTTCAAGTATAAAGGATTCCAAAAACTCAGCCAACGCTAGTTTAACCTCTACTTCTAACCTAGTCGAAATCTGTTCTCAATCTGATCACCCAAATTAGCTGCATAGTCTGATCCCACAGACTTGCTCACAATGTCTACACACTCTAGTCAAAGATAGCTACGGTTCACAGACTCAACCTATACTAAGACAATGTGTAACAGGAAGATGCTATAGCAACTTACTCTGTCAAGTTGCTGTAATTTCTATCCATGACTCTTCAAGCATTCCCTGCTGAGCAGTCGGACTTCCACGAGTTCTCCTCATTCTAGCGATGCTCCCCCTTGATCAATGATCTTCTGTCAATATCTGGGAACTCTGCTTTGATCTCCGATTGTCAGCAATAGCTCATCTCCGCCACTATTCTCCAAAGCAAATACTTGATCTTTCAACGAGACTATTCTCCAGTTGAAGTTCTTAGATCAAGCTTAGATCAGACTCTTCTAGTCGTGATCTTCTCTTAGCTCATGCACCCACAACTCAGCACTCTAGACTTTAGCTCCTGCTCTTTGCTTATGCATATCTCTCTATGGTTGTGTGTTTTCTTGTGTATGTGTGTGCTGCACTCCCATATATAGCTGCAACACTGATCAAACATAGGAATCATAATTCCCTTAGGATTAGCATATCTTTCCAATCAACTTTGCACATTGGATCTTCTCCTAGATTCTTGCGTTGAGAATGATTTCCTAAAACCAATTTAGAACCTTATCTTCTTCAATCTCTTTCGATCGCTTGATGAAGACTTCTGATCAACTGTTATTGACTAGGAAACTCTCTGACTTGTTGCGACGCCGGTCGTAACCTTTGGACACTCTCCGTGCTGCTCCTTATTGATCATTTACGTTGATCTAGCTTTGTGTTCTTCTAATGATTGACTTCAAACATAGCATCTTCTTACGGTTTGTTTTTTCAGTCTTCAGAACATGCCCCAACTTCTAACTCCGTAGGATGCTGTAGTAACTTCTTGCGGTTGTTTTTTTTTTTTTTTATCAAGGATGCCATAACCTTAACGATCCCCCCTTGGCAGTTTTGACCATATTTGGTGACTCCGCACTCTGCTACTGCATGTGAACCGTGTACAACCCATATACAACAGTTGATAATCCTTCTCCCCCTTTTTGTCACAAACGGCAAGGGGGTGGGGGGTGGTTAATGAGTCTGGTCAGGAAACACACACAGCCCCAAGGCGGATCTCAGAGTCTCAAAACGTGCTCCGTCCGAGTTAGCTATTTTTCAGTTGCTATATGTCGTAGAGCGATGATCTTCTTCTCTACTAAATCTCTGATGAAGTGATGCCGCATATCAATAACTTTGGTCCGAGAGTGCTGAACTGGGTTCTTGGTATTATTGATGGCACTCATGTTGTCGCAGTAGAGTGTTATGCATCCTTTGGAACACCGTACTTGCCCAACATCTGCTTCATCCATATCAATTGAGCACATCAACTTCCAACTGCTATGTACTCCACTTCTGCATTGGATAGAGATATACTATTTTGTTTCTTGCTGAATCAAGAAACCATTATTGCCAAGGAAGAAGCAGCCTCTTGACGTGCTCTTCCTGTCTTCTTAACATCCTGCCCAGTCCCACGAGATCTGCACTAGTGTCCTTGGTGTACCATAGACCATAATTCATTGTACCTCTAATATATCTGATGATTCTCTTCAAAGTTGGAGATGACTTTCCTTTGGGCAAGCCTGGTATCTTGCACATACTCCCACAACGTAGGATATGTCTGGCGGACTGGCATTAAGATACAGAAGACTTCCAATCATGATATCATTGCCATTAAATTGTGTAATAAAACTAAGCTCGCCGCATCTGTTGTGCAGGCTCCGGAGATACAGTTAAAGCCCTTACCGGAGCACCTGATGCTTGACATTGCGCCTGATATTCCACCTGACATCCCGCCTGATGAGGAGTTCCATTTGGCCGACCCGGCATGTACTTAAAATGAGAGGTATCATCGAGCCAAAGACGTAAAACAAAGGCGCTTTGCGGGAGGCAACCCGATGTTTTTATTTTCATTCTTAGTTGGCATCTTCCAGTGAGTTAGGCGCCTTAAGGAAACATTATTTCCGCTCCAGCTTCATACTTTAAGCGCCCTAATGTAAATGCTGCTGAATTGCTAATGAATTCATGAGACGAGACATTATGCTGCGATGTAAATGCTGATTTTATGAGATGATGACTATTCTATGAAGTTTTGGCATATATGCTTTCCATCGTTTGTAAAATATTGTGATGCTTGAGCTATAATGTTATATGTTCTTTTGAGCTGAGATATTTCAGGATGTGGAGTTGATAGAAATGTCCTAGAGGGACTTGGCATTCATTCAGAGGTTCAAAGGATTAGTCGAGTAGTGCGCTGAATTTGTGGAGGTTGGCACTTCGAGTTATGAGGGGTGACTCCATCGTGCAGCATTATGCAGTGGTGGGATGGGAAAACACACCGTTCTATCTCTAACCCAAGTAACCGGGAATGGGTGGGTAACCCCTATCCTGCCTAGAGCTGAAAGGGAAATGATGAGAAAAAGTGGGACGCGTTCCTTATGCTGCCATTCAAAAGCTATGATTGGAACGGTTCAAATTGGAGAGCAAAACTCAAATAGGACAAGCATTTCACATTGAAAGCTCGGGAAAGAAAAAAAATTCAGATTTACAAAATGTGAAAAGAGGAGAGCAATCGAGAACCAAAAGCAATTAAAAACTGTCCTACAAGAAAAGAAGAAGAAGTGGAGCTCCTCACGTGCCAGAGAAAGAAAATTCAGTGTGAAGGCGTGGCTATGAAGTTATACCAAAGAGTGGAGTCATGAGTCTAAAGAGGACTAACTCTCAGACATCCATTAAATCCCATCTCGGCCTTAAAGGTACCATGTATCATTCTAGTTCTTGTTGATCATTATTAGAGAATGAATGTGAGCATGTGTTTATGAACTGATTGGGGATGACTTCTCGAGTGAATTCAGTGTTTATTCTTTGGCATGATAGGAATGATTTGGGTGCTTGCATATCTTGTTATTGTTTGGGACGAACAAGAATAAGTGTGGGGTAGTTTGATGAAGCGTATTATACGCTCCATTGATCCCATAGTTTTATTACATTTTGCGTGAGATCGATTACTCTTTTGTAGTGTTTTCGTATCGCATATGTGTTTAGGATAGCATTGGATTTTATTGCATACGTGGAGCATTTTCACTCATTCATTCAAGATCAAGAAAAGCAAGGTCAACAGCAGCTGAACCGAAGATCTGTTGGTTCAACCAGAATCGGTTCAAGAATATTTGGTTCAAGTCCCTAACCCTAAATTGAAGACACATTGGCAAACACATGAGACATCAGACATTAGGAGGACACAGACTGTAGCGGCGGTTGCTTAGAGAGAGAAAGAAGAAGAAGCTGCTGCTGGTCATGGCGATTGTCGGAGTTACTGTTCACCAAAGGTACTGTTCATCGATACTATTCATCACACTATTCATCCGTTAATGTTTACTGTCAGAAATATTATTCACCCTATTTTTCGTATTAGTTCAGTATCGTGTTCTTAACTCATTATAGTAGACTAAACTCAGTTTTTATTATATTCGATGGATGTTATGAGTAGCTATATCTTTTATCAATTCGGGGTTTGCATTGCAACACTTGGTTTGAGATCAATGAACGCTTGATTTGAGTTAGTGATTTACTGACTTTGTGTGAACTGAATGCTTTGATTATCAATTTAGTGGCGCTTAGCAGTTAAGCTAGGTTGATATCGATTGTATTATACTAGACTGAATTGCATTGTTAGCTAAGCTTATTGGTGGAACTAATTGGTGGAGTGAGTCGAGTAACTATTGCACCTGTTCGAGAACTTAGCGATTAAGAATAGGTAGAATATCGGAGTCGACATATCTTTAGAGGGAATGTTGGACTGGGGCAGTAGTCATTAGTTGATACATGTTGTTTGATCAATAATAACTAGTTGCAATGTATTCCCTGAACTGATTCCTTTCCATTTGATAAACTCTCATCATAGATAATTGTTCTTCTGATTTCTCTGAACTACCATTAGAATTCTAGCTCACTTGCTCTCTTTGGGTTCGACCTTGCTTACCGCTTGGTAAGTGTTAACAAGTAACTATAAATACAAATTTGAGGCGCACAACAACGTGCTGTCAAATTTTGGGGGCGTTGCCGGGGAGAGCAACACTTGAGATAGAGTTCGAAGAAGGTAGTTTTTTGTGTTTTTGTGAACAGTGTCGCCGGCGCATGCAGTGAATAGTGTTGTCGGAGTCCGATCGGCGATTGCGAGACCCTTTTATGAGTGGAACGGGCCAACGATGAACAGCTTTTCGTGAGTTATGTGCTTTTTTAGCCATCTGAGTTCGTTTACTATTTTATTTTGAATTGTTTAGGTTTTTATTTTGCATTGTGGTTTTCCTTTGTACTTGTCTGCATTTTACTTGGCTTTCTAGTATGTCTAATGCAGGAGGTTTCCATGGAAATGTGCATGACGATCATGTACCTGATCCAAACAAAAATCCAGTGCCCCTCCCCCAGTGATACCCTCATTCTACGATGAGCCAGTGAGAGAGTCTTCGATAATAGATAATTGTTCTTCTGATTTCTCTGAACTACCATTAGAATTCTACCTCACTTGCTCTCTTTGGGTTGGACCCTGCTTACCGCTTGCTAAGTGTTAACAAGTAACTATAAATACAAATATGAGGCGCACAACAACGCGCTATAAAAGAGCAGTCCTCCTTTTGGTTGCTGGGGTTTGCTCAGGGGAATTTGCTTCACTTTCGCTTTCTGGTGCCCTTCCCTGCGACTGTCCGTCTTGTCACCCCTTGTTCGGACCATTGTAGCTGCTTTTCAGAAGAGTAGGTTTGCTAGAGGTTGACGACGCCGGAGATTTTGTAAGCCCTAGGTCAAAATCGGCTAGCTCGGAAACTCCCCTTTCTCCCCTTTTTCTTTCTTTTTCAAAACAAATTTGACACATGTCAACTCCTGTGTGCATGCCCATCTTTGGTGAAAACGACCAAAAATTACAGCTCTAAGTTTCCACGGAGTGCTTTAGCACTCTGTTCAGCTGTCTTTTCTGGAAGAGTAATCTTTAGCGCATGATTCTGTACCTTGGTTCCTGCTTCAGTGGGGACATTAAGGGGCTGTTTTTCCATAGTAGTGTTCTTTCTCACCTCCACCCAGCGCTTTTGACACTTATTTTTCTATGGTGTTTTGTCTCTTCTTGCTGTTGTGGATGAGCAATTTGTGTGCCGTTTCTTTATGTGCCTCTGATAGAGCCTATTTATACGCATTATTTATATCATAACCCTATGCTTGTTCGCATTATTTTGTGTACAAGATTACTGGTTTCCAGTGTTTTTATATTTCAGGGCAAAACAAGGGCCTAAGTCGGATACGCGCTAACAGGCAGCGTTTAGGACGCGCATCACACAGCCTGCGGAGCTAGCGGCACAAACAGAAGAAATTGGCAGAGTCGACCACGGTGCGCCAACCGATTGCGCTACGCACATACCGTGCGCCAGGCGCAGATGATGATGTTTCCAAATCCTGACACGACCAGATTTGGAAGTTGCCAAGAGCGAGCCTCAGAGCAGTATATAAAGAAGAGAAGGAGGCTAGGGTTAAGAGGATCATTATTCAGAGATCATCCGAGACACACAGAGAGGCAACACCCCACATCAGAGGGCCACGAGAGAGCGGCAATCTGGAAAACACACGGACTTGTTGAGAGGACTTGCGCCAGCCGACTGCGCCAGCCGAGAGACATACTGCACGCACTGTTTGCTACTTGTTTCTCAGATACATTAGACCTTATTTTACTATTCTATGATGTTTATCACTAGCATGTCTAGCTAAACGCTTAGTATCGGTTGGACATGAATCTATGAGTATTTCCTTTGAGACTTGCGCTTAATGCATAGCTTGCTTGCTTATATTAATTCTGTGCACATTGCTGGCAGCTTGTTGCATGAGTAGGGGAAGCCTTGAACCGCAATCTTACTCTTGTTGCTTGTTGTTGTCTGTTAAACTAGTTGAATATCCTGACGGTGCCAACTAGGAGTAACGCGCTAGGATAAGCAATTACTACCTTGATCGGATTCGTAGTTGTTTAGGTCTAGTGCAAGAATTAATAGCACATGAACTTTGATCGGAACATGCGCACATGTTAGGAAGCCTTGACCGGACACTAACTTAAGTAAAATCAAGCTATAGACATTTAGAGTCGATGATAAGGAATGCACTCATAGAGGATTTTCTGCGCCGATACTTCTCATAGTCATAGTGTCTAATCTCTATTGCCTGCGCACGTTTAGTGCAATTCCCTGCGTTACGATACCACTGTTTACTCGCGCACTGCGCAACCCACTCACTCACCCCCCAATCTTCGTAAGTGTAGGTCACTGGCTAGAACTGAACTACTTGCTCCCTGTGGAGATCGACCCTTACTTAACCGCTGTACTAGTGGAAGAGGAAGGAATTAATTTGACGCGCACAACGACGCGCGATCAAATTTTGGCACCGTTGCTGGGGAGCAACACAGCTAAGTTCTAGTTAGTTTACGTTTTCCCCTTTTAGTAACTAGTTATTTCTGTTTGTTTTGTTTTTGTTGTTGTTTTTGACAGAGCGCAATCCCCATCAGCCTGAGCAACCTTGAAACAGTTGCGCTGCGCAGATTCTAGTTGCGCACTGACAGACGCAGCAGCATTAGTTATCTTTTAATTTCGTTTTCTTTGAGATATAGAACAGGTTATGGAGGATAACAGTGTCGTAGGAGACAACTTGGGGGACAGAACCCCAGAGGAAGCAAGAGCACATAACCGCGCAGCCCTGTTCAGAGCGGAAGTGCAGCGCGAGGTTGAAGCAAGGATGGCCGCTGAATTGTACAATGCGCCACCCGCGCGACAAGCTGCGCGACGCAGAACAGTGCGCGAGATGTCAGCCCCTATCACTGTTAACCAGCCATGGTGCATCGTGCTTCCACCAGACGGTCATTTCGAGCTAAGGAGCTCGCTCATCCATCACATGCCCAAGTTCCACGGGATGAACAATGAAAATCCAGTCAAGCATGTGCGAGAGTTCCTAGTCATATGCGAGAACATGAAGACCGAAGGGGAAAGCGATGAGGCGCTGAAGATGAAAGCATTCCCATTTTCACTGTGTGACACAGCCAGACATTGGTTGATGAACTTACCAGCCGGATCAATTCACACATGGGAGCAGCTGCAGAAGAAGTTCCTGGACAAATTCTATCCCGCAGCAAAGATCGCGCTACTCAGAAGAGAACTGGCCGTACCAAGGCAGAGCGCAGGGGAGTCACTGTCAGAATATTACGAGCGTTTCAGGGAGCTAGAGGCCAACTGCTACAATCATGGCCTACCCCAGAATGTGATGATAGAGAACTTCCTAAATGGATTGCTGCCCATGGAGCTGAGATTATTGAACGCATGCGCAGGAGGCGACATTTGCAACATGTACCCAGAAGACGCGTGGCAGCTGATAGAAGACTCTGCTGGGCAGGTAAGACATCAGCTAACACTTGAAAATAGTCGTACTCGTTCTGTGCATCAGGTAGAAACAAGCGCTGAGATCAAGGAAATGAAGGCCATGCTGCAGAAGTTGATGAGTGCGCAAAGCGCACCACCAGTTGCGCCAAAGGTATGTGAATTTTGCAGGTCCACCGAGCACAAGACTGATGAATGTCCCACACTATTTGAAGAAACTGGAGATGTCAATGCTCTTGGAGGATGGGATAACAGAGGACCAACGAGATAGAACCAGCCGCGCTTTGGACTAGCCGCAAATGGATTCAGATGGAAGGAGGAGAACAATTTCCAGAGGCAGTCCACAGATCAGCGCGCACCACAGCAGACGCAACAAGCTGCGCCTTACAATCCACCGCATCGCCGCACTGACGCACCAGCACATAACAACCAGCAACCGAGGCGATCGCTGGAAGATATCGTGGGGCAGCTAGCAGACACAGTGGGCAAAAATGACGAGAAATATGACAAGAGGTTTGAGTCCATTGAAAAGCAGCTATCACAGATCGCAACCATGGTATATGAGCTGAAAAAGAGCGATGGCAACCTGCCTTCGCAAGTGATTCAGAACCCCAAAGGAGGAGTCAATGCAGTGACACTGAGGACTGGGCACACAATAGGAGCAGAACAGACCACGAAGGCGCCCGCGCAACCAGTTGCGCAAGTCCCGGATCCAGCAGAACAGAATGCGCAACCAGAGCAAGAAGCGCAACCAGAAATGCCAGCCACAAGCCAGCAGGGCGAAGCGCCAGGTATAACACAAATAAACGACAAGGGCACGAATCGTACTAATATACCTGCACCTTTCCCTGTGCAGGCACCCTTGGCTAGGAAGGCAGCGCAGGACAAAGAGCTATACGAGTTATTCAGCAAGGTGGAAATCAACATTCCCCTTATCGAAGCAGTCCGGCAGATTCCCAGGTACGCCAAGTTTTTGAAGGAGCTGTGCACAAACAAGCGACGAAAAGGCGAGTGCGCACAGGTAATGTTAAATGCGCAGGCCTCAGCGATCGTGCAACATAAGGTACCACCTAAGTGCCGAGACCCAGGTACATTCACTATCCCATGCACTCTAGGTAAAACCACGGTAAGCAACTGCATGATTGATTTAGGCGCATCCATCAATTTGTTACCATACTCCCTTTATGCGACATTGCGCCTTGGACCACTAAAGCCTGCAGGTCTCACCATTCAGCTAGCGGATCGATCGTGCAAACAACCTGCAGGCATGATAGAGGATGTTCTTGTGCGAGTAGGAGAGCTGGTGTTCCCAGCAGATTTTTATGTGCTGGAAATGGAGGGTGAATCAAGCACCAGCAGTGCGCAAATCCTACTGGGCAGACCTTTCCTTATGACCGCGCTCACGAAGATAGACGTGTGGAGAGGCACGCTCTCCATGGAAGTAGATGGCGAAGAGATCCATTTCAATATATTCAAGGGGATGCAGCACCCACACGAAGACGCCACAGTGCACGCAATGGACAACTTAGACGATTTAGTCACAGATGCGCAATGCGCAAGCGCAACAATAGGACCAGAGCCACTGGCACAGGCAGAGTTGGAGGAGCAGGAGGAAGAACTGAGCAGTGCTGAACCAGCACTCAATCCGGTACACGATATAGTACATGTTTGCACTGCTAATAAAATCTTCCCCTCTATTGAACAGGCACCCAAGGTTGAGCTGAAACAACTCCCGGAACACCTCAAATACATTTTCGTGGGAAATGAGGACACCCTGCCAGTGATCATCAAGAAAGGATTAGAAGAAGACCAGGAAGTGCGCTTACAGCAGGTGCTGCGCAGGAACCTGCGCGCTATAGGATGGACACTGGCAGATCTGCGTGGAGTGAGCCCAGACGTGTGCATGCACAGAATACTATTGGAAGATGGTGCCAAACCATCCAGGGAGGCTCAGCGCAGATTGAACCCAAATATGATGGAGGTAGTGCAGAAGGAGATCTTAAAGTTGCTTGACGCATGAGTCATTTACCCCATCTCGGACAGCAAATGGGTCAGTCCAGTGCACGTTGTGCCTAAGAAGGGAGGAATCACAGTGGAGGAGAATGCGTAGGGCGAGCTAGTTCCCAAGTGCATTCAGACTGGATGGCGCATGTGCATCGACTACAGGAAGCTTAACGCAGTCACGCGCAAAGACCATTTCCCGCTACCGTTCATAGATCAGATGCTGGACAGATTAGCAGGTAAGCCCTATTTTTGTTTCTTGGACGGATATTCAGGGTACAATCAGATACCCATAGCTGCGGAGGATCAGGAGAAGACCACATTCACATGCCCGTTCGGTACATTTGCGTTTCGGCGCTTGTCATTTGGGCTGTGCAACGCGCCAGGTGCGTTCCAACGCCTTGTCATGAGCATTTTCTCTGATATGATTGGTATATGCATAGAAGTGTTCATGGATGACTTTACTGTATATGGAGATACCTTTGATGCGTGTTTAACTCATCTAGACAAGGTCTTAGCGCGCTGCATTTCTAAGAACCTCGTGCTTAATTATGAAAAATGCCATTTCATGGTAACGCATGGTGTAGTGCTAGGACACATCATCTCAGAGGAGGGGATCAAGGTAGACAAAGCTAAGATAGACCTTATTTCTAATCTACCTTATGCCACTAGCGTGCGCGATGTGAAGTCATTCTTAGGACACGCTGGGTTTTACAGGCGTTTTATCAAAGACTTCTCTAAAATTTGTATTCCCCTGTCTAACCTCTTGCAAAAAGATGTGTGCTTTGATTTTACTGATGAGTGCAGGGCCGCATTTGATAAGCTGAAGGAAGCACTGACCAGTGCGCCAGTGATGCGCGCACCAGACTGGAACCTGCCATTTGAACTGATGTGCGACGCAAGTGATTATGCAGTAGGTGCAGTCTTGAGGCAGCGAGTGGACAAGAAGCCGCACGCCATTTACTATGCTTCGCGCACACTGGACGCTGCGCAAAGGAACTACACCACCACGGAGAAGGAGCTTCTGGCAATTGTGTTTGCACTAGAGAAACTCCGTGCATATGTTCTAGGCGCCAGGGTCATTGTATACACAGACCACGCAGCCATCCGTTACCTGATGTCCAAGAAGGAAACTAAGCCGCGCTTGATGCGCTGGGTGCTCCTACTTTAGGAATTCGACTTGGAGATCAAAGACAAGAAGGGGACGGAGAACACAGTTGCTAACCACCTGAGCAGGATCGTGAGAGAGGAGGAGCCAGGACAGATCACGGAGACATTCCCTGACGAGCATCTGATGGCGCTGATAGGTAAGGTACCATGGTATGCGCATGATCGCGCGTCGTTGTGCGCGTCAAATATAATTCCTTCCTCTCCCACTAGTACAGCGGTTAAGTAAGGGTCGATCTCCACAGGGAGCAAGCAGTGAGTCTTAGCCAGTAACCTACACTTAAGAAAACGAGGGTTGCGTGAGTGATTGGGGGTTTTGCGCGATGCGCGAGTAACAGCGAATATCGTAACGCGGGGAATTGCACTAGACGTGCGCAAGCAGTAGAGATTAAGTACTATCTTTATGAGAAGTATTGGGCAGACAATCCTCTATGACTGCATTCCTTATCATCGACTCTAAACGTCTATAGTTTGTGTCCTACTTGGGTTAGTGTCCGGTAAAGGCTTCCTAACACACGCGCATGTTCCGTTCAAAGTTCATGTGCTATTAATCCTAGAACTAGACTAAACAGCTGCGAATCCTGTCACAGTAGCAACTGCTTACCCTAACTCGTTACTCCTAGTTGTCACGATAAGTTTGCGGTTCAAGGCTTCCCCTACTCATGCAACTAGTTTAACATAGGACAAGCAAGCAACACAAGTAGGATTGCGGTTCAAGGCTTCCCCTACTTATGCAACTAACTGTCTCAGTACGCGCAGGATTAATACAAATAAGTAAACTACGCATTAAGCTCAAGTCTCAAAGGTAATACATCATAGATTCATGCCCGACCAACACTAAGTGTTTAGCTAGACATGCTAGTGGTAAACATCATAAAATAGTAAATAACAACTACTGAATCCAAGAAAACAGTAGCAAACAGTGCGTGCAGTGTCTTCTCTCGGCTGGCGCAGTCGGCTGGCGCAAATCTCCTTGACAGGTCCGTGTGTTTTCCAGTTCTGCCGCGCAGTGCCTCTGGAATGCCACTGGGTGATGATGTTCCGATCCTCTGAAACCCTAGACTTTCTTTGTTTAAATAGTGCCCCAGGAAGTTCATCTTTTGGCAACTTCCAAATCTGGTCACTGGGACTTTGCGCCTGGCGCACAGCACTGATTGGCGCAATCGGGTAGCGCACCTCTGCTGTCTTTCGCCATTTCTTCTTCTGTCTGCGCCGCTAGCTCCGCAGGCTGATCTTTCACTCCTAGAATGCTGCCTGTTAGCGCGTATCCGACTCAAGGACTCGTTCTGACCTGATATACAAAAACATTGGAAACGAGTAATCTTGCTCATGAAATATTGCAAACAAGCACAGGGTTATGACCTAAATAATGTGTATAACTAGGCTCTATCAAACCCCCCACACTTGCCCCTTGTTCGTCCCGAACAAGTACTGAAACGCGGATACAATTACCTTTTCTGGAGTCTAGCGCACAGCCTTACATTCTAGCGCAAAATGCACAGTTGCTCAACTTGTGCTGCTCTATCACCTGCGCACAACTGCACTCAATAGTTCTAATATAATAATCCCGAAATTTCATTACCTCTCAGCCGGGATGAAGATCTTTGGATGACTGGGAGATAGCTCTTCTTAGGCTCCTGGTTGTCAGCTCCCGCTCCGAAGATAGGTATATGGTTTCTTGCGCGAGCTTCTTCCAGTGCGTGATTCGTTCGCACACTTCCTGGGAACCTGAGCCTTTGATGATATCCTTGTGGTCTTGCGCACGCAGGTACTAAGTAGTGCGCATGCTGATTCTTTGTAACGCAAATCATCTGCTGGTATGTTTCTTTTGTACAGCTTCCTTTCCAATTTTTTTATTCCCAGAACAGTTCCAGTCTCAGCCTTCGGATAGCAGGTATGGAACTCGTTCTGCTCTCCCTCCTTGGTTTGTCTGCGCCGGTCAGCGCACGCGTTTGCAACCGCGCCCGCTTTCCTTAGCTCGGCTTCCAGAGAGAAGGTGGTCTGTTTTCCCACCTCGCCACGCTTTGGGTATTTCGCCTTAGGCATCTGCGTGACTGAGCGCGCTCTTTTGTTCCGAAGGTTGCGAAGCACCGGCCTCCACTAGCGCACTCGACCATATACCTCGCCTTCGAAGCACAAGCGACTAACCGCCTCTCTGGACATTTCTATCAACTCCACATCCCCTGTGTATCCCAACTAACAGGAGCAGAAAAAACGAGAAAATTATGCTAAAACAGTAGATAGCAGTGCACACAATACGGATAGTGCAAAACAAGCTGGTGCGCATGCGCATCCTGCACCTTAGCGCACTACTGCTACTATTCTCTACAACTTAAACTAAGCTACACTAAAATGCTCACAATGCGAAATGTGAGTGTAACGTTCCCCCCCACACTTGAACAGAGACGTGTCCCCACGACTCAAGCTCAAGCGCATGGAGAGCGCACATGCATGCAATGCAAAAAGAACGAATATAAGAAGAAAAACGTGTAAAAGTAAACGTGTCGGGTTACCTCCCGACAAGTGCCTTTGTTTAACGTCGTTGGCTCGACTGTACCTCGTTACGTTCCAAAACGTGTGTCTGCGACCTCCCCCACTCTTGCTCCTGAGTGTCCCTGCGCCAGTGCGTGTATTGCGTTTTCCTGGGTCCTGCGCAACGGGTGAAAAGGGTAGTCAGTATGTGATAAATCATGCGTAACGAGGATAGATGCAGAGGAAGAAGAGATATAAGCAATAGGTTCCAGTTCTCCCTCTGGTGCATCCGGTGGTGCGTCTGGCGGAGGCTCTGGCGCAATGCTCATGCGCCATCCAGTTTGCATGCGCTTGGGAACTAGCTCGCCCTGCGCATCTGCAGCCAAGTTATCTTTGCTGTCCATCGCGTGCACTGTGGCGTCTTCATGAGGGTGCTGCATTCCTTTGAATATGTCGAAGTAGATTTCTTTCCTATCAACCTCCATGGACAGCGTGCCCCTCCACACGTCTATCTTCGTGCGCGCGGTCATCAGAAAAGGTCTGCCCAGGAGGATCTGCGCACTGCTGGCGCTTGATTCACCCTCCATTTCCAGCACATAAAAGTCTGCTGGGAACACCAGCTCTCCTACTCGAACTAGGACATCTTCTATCATGCCTGCAGGTTGTTTGCACGATTGATCTGCTAGCTGAATTGTGAGACCTGCAGGTTTTAGTGGTCCAAGGCGCAATGTCGCATAGAGAGAATATGGTAGTAAATTGATTGATGCGCCTAAATCGATCATGCAGTTGCTCACTGTGGTCTTACCTAGCGTGCATGGAATAGTAAATGTACCTGGATCTCGGCACTTAGGTGGTACCTTTTGTTGCACGATCGCTGAGGCCTGCGCATTTAGCATTTCCTGTGCGCATTCGCCTTGCTTGTTTGTGGCTGGCATTTCTGGTTGCGTGTTTTGCTCTGGTTGCGCACTCTGTTCTGCTGGGTCTGGGACTTGCGCAACTGGTTGCGCGGGCGCCTGCGCGGTCTGCTCTGTTCCTACTGTGCGCCCAGTCCTCAGTGTCACTGCATTGACTCCTCCTTTAGGGTTCTGAACCACTTGCGAAGGCAGGTTGCCATCGCTCTTTTTTATCTCATCCACCATGGTTGCGATCTGTGATAACTGCTTTTCGATGGATTCGAACCTCTTGTCATACTTTTCGTCATTCTTGCGCACTGTGTCTGCTAGCTGCCCCATGATATCTTCCAAGGATCGCCTTGGTTGCTGATTGTTCTGCGCGGGTGCGTCTGTGCGGCGATGCGGTGGATTGTAGGGTGCAGCTTGTTGCGTCTGCTGTGGCGCGCGCTGATCAGTGGGCTGCCTCTGGAAATTGTTCTCTTCTCTCCATCTGAATCCATTTGCAGTAAGCCCAAAGCGCGGCTGATTCTGCCTCTGCGGTCCTCTGTTGTCCCATCCTCCAAGGGCATTTACGTCTCCAGTTTCTTCAAAAAGTGTTGGGCATTCGTCTGTCTTGTGCTCAGTGGACCTGCAGAATTCACATACCTTTGGCGCAACTGGTTGTGCGCTCTGCGCACTCATCAGCTTCTGTAGCATGGCCTTCATTTCTTGGATCTCAGCGCTTGCCTCTACCTGATGCACAGAACGATTACGACTACTTTCAAGTGTCAATTGATGTCTTACCTACCCAGCAGAATCTTTTATCAGCTGCCATGCATCCTCCGGGTACATGTTGCAAATGTCCCCTCCTGCGCATGCATTCAGTAGTCGCAGCTCCATGGGCAGCAGTCCATTCAGAAAGTTCTCTATCAGCACATTCTAGGGAAGCCCGTGATTGTAGCAGTTGGCTTCCAGCTCCCTGAAACGCTCGTAGTATTCTGACAGAGACTCCCCTGCGCCTTGCCTTGGCGCGGCCAATTCCCTTCTGAGCAGCGCAATCTTCGCTGCTGGATAGAATTTATCTAAGAACTTCTTCTGCAGCTGCTCCCATGTGTGAATAGATCCTGCAGGTAAATTCATTAGCCAGTGTCTAGCTGTATCACTTAGTGAGAATGGAAATGCCTTCATTTTTAGCGCTTCATCGCTTTCCCCTTCGGTCTTCATGTTTTCGCAAATGACCAGGAACTCTCGCACATGCTTGACTGGATTTTCATTGTTCATCCCGTGGAACTTGGGCATGTGATGGATGAGTGAGCTCCTTAGCTCGAAGTGACCGCCTGGTGGAAGCACGATGCACCATGGCTGGTTAACAGTGATAGGGGCCGACATCTCGCGCACTGTTCTGCGTCGCGCGGCTTGTGGCACGGGCGGCGCATGATACACCTCAGCGGCCCTCCTTGCTTCAACCTCGCGCTGCACTTCCTCTCTGAATAGGGCTGCGCGGTTATGTGCCCTTGCTTCCTCTGGGGTTCTGTCTCCCAGGTTATCTCCAACCACACTGTTATCCTCCATGTCCTGATCCAAACTCAAGAAACGAAATTAAATGGCAACGAAGTTGTTGCGTCTGTCAGTGCGCAACTAGAATCTGCGCAGCGCAACTGTTTCAAGGTTGCGCAGGCTGATGTGATTGTGCGCTGTCAGAAACAACAACGAGAAAACAAAACAAAATGAAATAACTAGTTACTAAAATGAGAAATGTAAGCTAGCTAAAACTTAGCTGTGTCGATCCCCGGCAACGGCGCCAAAATTTGATTGCGCGTCGTTGTGCGCGTCAAATATAATTCCTTCCTCTCCCACTAGTACAGCGGTTAAGTAAGGGTCGATCTCCACAGGGAGCAAGCAGTGAGTCTTAGCCAGTAACCTACACTTAAGAAAACGGGGGTTGCGTGAGTGATTGGGGGTTTTGCGCGATGCGCGAGTAACAGCGAATATCGTAACGCGGGGAATTGCACTAGACGTGCGCAAGCAGTAGAGATTAAGTACTATCTTTATGAGAAGTATTGGGCAGACAATCCTCTATGACTGCATTCCTTATCATCAACTCTAAACGTCTATAGTTTGTGTCCTACTTGGGTTAGTGTCCGGTAAAGGCTTCCTAACACACGCGCATGTTCCGTTCAAAGTTCATGTGCTATTAATCCTAGAACTAGACTAAACAGCTGCGAATCCTGTCACAGTAGCAACTGCTTACCCTAACTCGTTACTCCTAGTTGTCACGATAAGTTTGCGGTTCAAGGCTTCCCCTACTCATGCAACTAGTTTAACATAGGACAAGCAAGCAACACAAGTAGGATTGCGGTTCAAGGCTTCCCCTACTTATGCAACTAACTGTCTCAGTACGCGCAGGATTAATACAAATAAGTAAACTACGCATTAAGCTCAAGTCTCAAAGGTAATACATCATAGATTCATGCCCGACCAACACTAAGTGTTTAGCTAGACATGCTAGTGGTAAACATCATAAAATAGTAAATAACAACTACTGAATCCAAGAAAACGGTAGCAAACAGTGCGTGCAGTGTCTTCTCTCGGCTGGCGCAGTCGGCTAGCGCAAATCTCCTTGACAGGTCCGTGTGTTTTCCAGTTCTGCCGCGCAGTGCCTCTGGAATGCCACTGGGTGATGATGTTCCGATCCTCTGAAACCCTAGACTTTCTTTGTTTAAATAGTGCCCCAGGAAGTTCATCTTTTGGCAACTTCCAAATCTGGTCACTGGGACTTTGCGCCTGGCGCACAGCATTGATTGGCGCAATCGGGTAGCGCACCTCTGCTGTCTTTCGCCATTTCTTCTTCTGTCTGCGCCGCTAGCTCCGCAGGCTGATCTTTCACTCCTAGAATGCTGCCTGTTAGCGCGTATCCGACTCAAGGACTCGTTCTGACCTGATATACAAAAACATTGGAAACGAGTAATCTTGCTCATGAAATATTGCAAACAAGCACAGGGTTATGACCTAAATAATGTGTATAACTAGGCTCTATCAGCGCACATTGCGAATTACCTGGTCACAGGTACGTTTCCTCCGCATTTCAATAAAACCCAGTGCATGAGATTGAAACATGAGTCCAAACATTATATTTGGGATAATCCATATATGCTTAGAATAGGACCAGATCAGATATTGCGGCGCTGCGTGCCTGACCATGAATTTAACTCTGTTTTGATGTTTTGTCATGCGCACGCATGTGGGGGACACTTTGGTCCCAAGCGCACAAGCAGAAAGGTCCTGGATTGCGGATTTTATTGGCCGCACCTGTTTAGAGACGCATATGACTATTGCAGGAATTGTGACAGGTGCCAGCGCACAGGAGGCATATCAGCGCGCAACGAGATGCCGCAGACGCCAATTCTAGTGGATGAAGTGTTTGATATATGGGGAATTGACTTCATGGGGCCATTTCCTCCGTCTGCAGGATACGAGTACATATTGGTCGCGGTGGATTACGTCTCCAAATGGGTCGAAGCTAAGGCCACACGGAAGAATGATGGTAAGACGGTCGCTGAGTTTCTGAAAACTAACATCTTTTGCAGGTACGGGGTGCCTAAGGCAATCATCAGCGACCAGGGGACGCACTTTTGCAACAGGATCGTGGCGCAAGTTTTCAAGCATTATGGGGTGCGCCACAAGACGTCCACTGCCTATCATCCTCAGACAAATGGACAGGCCGAGGTTTCCAACAGAGAGATCAAGCGCATCCTGGAAAAGACTGTTAGACCTTCGCGCAAAGATTGGAGCCAGCGCCTGGACGATGCGCTGTGGGCATACCGCACCGCGCATAAGACACCCATCGGGACTTCACCATTCCGGTTGGTCTACGGAAAAGCGTGCCACCTGCCAGTAGAGCTAGAGCACAAAGCATATTGGGCCTTACGCATTTGAAACCTCAACCTAGACGAGGCCGGAAAGGAGCGTGCGTTTGAACTGAGTGAATTAGAAGAGCTGCGCCTGGATGCCTATGAGGGACTGCGCGATTACAAGGAGCGGACAAAGGCGTTTCATGACAAGCATATCCTCAGACGCACTTTTGCGCCAGGAGACCAGGTACTATTATTCTCATCGCGCCTGAAGCTCATGCCTGGAAAGCTGCGCAGCAAATGGACTGGACCATACACAGTCACCAAGGTCTTCCCCTATGGAACAATCGAATTAGAAAACGAGCACCGGCATCGTTTTCAGGTGAATGGGCAGAGAGTCAAACGGTATCTCGGAGAACCTTGGGATGGTACAACGCGCGACATTGAGTTGGCAGAACCAGTAATAACAGATGCGCCAACTGCCGCGCCAGAGGCACCACCAGATGCACCAGAGGGAGAACTGGAGACTATTGCTCACATTTCTTCTTCCTCTTCATCTACCCTCGTTACTGCAGTCTTCTCACATATTATCCATGCTGACTATCCTTCTCACCCTTTGCGCAGGACCAAGAAAAACACAACACATGCACAAGCGCAAGGTCACTCAGGAGCAAGAGTGGGGGAGGTCACTGGCACGCATTTTGGCACGTAACGAGGTACAGTCGAGCCAACGACGTTAAACAAAGGCACTTGTCGGGAGGTAACCCTTTGCGCGCTACAGTGCGCAGGACCTCTGCGCCAGCCAGAGGGGTATATAAGGGCAGGACTTAGAACTTTTCAGCACTTTTTTCTCATTCGACCGTTGCCAGCTGCTCCCGCCTCCCGTTTCCACCAGCCGTTCAGAGCTTCCAGTTAGAGAGATTTGCAGAGCACTCAGTCGCACTACCCTCAGGTAACCTCTCCCCCCGATCTGAGCAGATTTTATTAGGGTTTGTACGGTGGAGGAGTGCATTAGGGTTTTGAAATCGCACCAAGCTAGAGTGCACTGACTGGATTGCTGTTTAGTGGGGTGTGTAGGCGAGCAGTAGGCGCTAAGTTGGTGAGAGTTTCAGCGCATTCGGAGCAGTTTGGATTTTTCTGGGTTTTGAGAAGTGTTGACCAGCGTTGACCAGAGAACCGAGCGCAGTATGAGGCCCGCCGAGGACCAAGAGACCCCTACCGACTTCGCCTACAAGTATGCGGCGTTTATGAGCCTGGAAATGTACGGGACCCCGTACATTAGCCGAGAATTCCTGCGCGAGGTCGGACTGGAGGACCTCGTTGTAGAGCGCCTGGCGCTAGCAGGCTGGGAGGCGTTGTTGGAACTCAACAGCGCATCAGACAGAGAGGACACATGCGAGTTCCTGGCGTCGCTGGAGACGGGCGACCAGGAGATCAGATATAGGCATCGGGGCGTATGGTTCATCGCCTCAGCTGGGAGGATGAAGCGCGCACTCGGATGCGGTAAGGTGCGCGAGGGGGACACAGACACGCACTCCAACCAGGAGGCCTGGCGCGAGATGGCGACCGGGTCAGCTTTTGCCGCGGGGCGCAGCAGAGGACGCGAGCTGCGTGACCCGTGGATGTTCTACTTGTGGCGCTTGGTCGCCTATGCAGTCATTGGCCGATTTAATGGCGCACCGAAGATCAACCTCCTAGATTTGGACATTTTGAAGGGGCTGTACTATGGAAGGAGGGTGTTATTTGTTTCAAACATGGTAGTCCATTGGGGCCGGGTCAGCGCAAGGGGACCGCTGACGTGCGGTGGAATTATTACGCACCTGCTGCGGGCATTACATGGAGAGCCCGAGGTGCCTGAGCACACTATGGTGCCGGCTGTCCCGCTGGACCGCGCCCACATGCTGCAGATCAGGGCGGTAGCTGTGAAGGAAGACGACACATTGGAGTGGTGCTACCGCCTGCAGCCGGCCAGAGCACCGCGGCCCAGAGCAGAAAGCAGTGCGCAGGGCGCAGCAGCCGCACAGGAGATAGACGAAGACGAAGCCCCAGAACCAGTTGTGCCTCTGGTTTGGCGCGCGAGGACCCGCGCGCAGACTGGAGCGCACCAGAGGGCCCGTGCACCACAAGGGGAGCCAGTTACCATTTCCATTGAGGATTCTCCACCTCGTGCACGCGAAAAGCGCCCAAGGACCGAGGCTGAGGAGGCGCCAGAGGAAGCATCAGCTGAGCAGCGCATGATGTTCAACGTCATGCGTGTGCTCGAATACTTAGCGCCCGAGGGGGCGGATTTAAGTATGAGTCCACCATCCGGGTGGAGATTTGGAGACGCGATTCCCCCTCTCCTCAGCCTGCACCGGCCACCTCCAGGTTCCCCCAGTGAGCCACATCAGCCAGACAGCCCTCCTCAGCCCCCAGTATATCCAGCTGCACCCTCTCCAGTACAAGTACCAGCACCTACACCTTCCCCTGCCCAGCCGTCCATTCCAAGGTCCCCTATAACCGAACCCATCATTAGCACCAGTTCAGAATCGCTATGGGACCGCGTTTCAGAGGATGACGGCGAGGCGCAGCCTGTCGCCCTATCAGTTGTACCGCCTTCCTCCAGCTCCGAATATACGACGGATTCTTCAGAGGAGGAGGCGCACAGTTCAGCGGCTATGTCCAGCTCAGATGACCTCTAGAGCTGCGGAGGGGAGCGCTTATTTCTTTCGGGTGGTGTCTATTTTTCTTTATGTGCTGAACTTTATTTGCTATTACGTTGCTATATTTGTGTTGAACTCTTGTGCTCCATATTTTTTGTGCCCCTATGCTATATTTGCGCTGCTTTGACTTTTTGTTCTTAGGCTTTTATGTTCTTTATTTTTGCTTGCATGCGTGTGCGCATCCTCCGTGCGCTTGAGCTTGAGTCGTGGGGACACGTCTCTGTTTAAGTGTGGGGGGGGGGGGGGGAGCGTTACACTTACATTTCATGTTTTTTTGAGCTTTTTAGTGTAGCTTAGTTTTATTGAAGGAAACAGTAGCAGTAGTGCGCTGTGTGCGGGTTGCGCTCACTGTTCAGCTTTTTGCACTATCCATATTGCGCCGTGCGCTATCAACTGTTTTTAGTATATTTTTTTCGTTTTTTCTGCTCCTGTTAGTTGGGATATACAGGGGATGTGGAGTTGACAGAAACGCTCCAGAGAGGCGGTTAGTCGCTCGCGCTTCAGAGGAGAGGTATATGGTCGAGAGCGCGAGTGGAGGCCAGTGCTTCGCGACCTTCGGAACAAGAGAGTGCGCTCGGTCACGCAGATGCCAAAGGCGAGATACCCAAAGCGTGGCGAGGTGGGAAAACAGACCACCTTCCCTCTGGAAGTCGAGCTAAGGAAGGCGGGCGCGGGTGTAAACGCGTGCGCCGACCTGCGCAGATAGACCAAAGAGGGAGAGCGGGGCGGTGTTCCATAGCTGTTATCCGGAGGCCGAGACTGGAATCGTTCATGGAAGATGGGAACCATAGACAAAGCTGTACAAAAGAAAAAATACCAGCAGATGATACGCGCCACAAAAGAATCATCATGCGCACTGATAACCAGCGTGCGCACAGACCACAAAGAAAAAAATCATCAAAAGGCTTGAGTTCCCAGGAAGTGCGCGGAAGAATCACGCATCGGAAGAAGCTTGCGCTGTTAACCATATACCCATCCTCGGAGCAAGAGCTGACAACCTGGAGCCTAGGAAGAGCTATCTCCCAACCATCCAAAATGATTTTTCATCCCAGCTGAGAGGTAATGAATTTCCAAATTATTATACTTGAAAACTGTTGAGAGCAGATGTGCGCAGGTGGTAGAGCAGCGCAAGGTGTTCAGCAGCGCAGACCGCGCCAGAATGCAAGGCTGTGCGCTAGACTCCAGAAAGGTAATGGTATCCGTGCTTGAGTGCTTGTTCGAGGACGAACAAGGGGCAAGTGTGGGGGGTTTGATAGAGCCTATTTATACGCATTATTTATATCATAACCCTATACTTGTTCGCATTATTTTGTGTACAAGATTACTGGTTTCCAGTGTTTTTGTATTTCAGGGCAAACAAGGGCCTAAGTCGGATACGCGCTAACAGGCAGCGTTTAGGACGCTGATCGCGCGTCGTTGTGCGCGTCAAATATAATTCCTTCCTCTCCCACTAGTACAGCGGTTAAGTAAGGGTCGATCTCCACAGGGAGCAAGCAGTAAGTCTCAGCCAGTAACCTACACTTAAGAAAACGGGGGTTGCGTGAGTGATTGGGGGTTTTGCGCGATGCGCGAATAACAGCGAATATCGTAACTCAGGGAATTGCACTAGACGTGCGCAAGCAGTAGAGATGAAGTACTATATTTATGAGAAGTATTGGGCAGACAATCCTCTATGAATGCATTCCTTATCATTGACTCTAAAACACCTATAGTTTATGCTTTACTTGGGTTAGTGTCCGGTAAAGGCTTCCTAACACGTGCGCATGTTCCGTTCAAAGTTCATGTGCTATTAATCCTTAGAACTAGACTAAACAGCTGCGAATCCTGTCACAGTAGCAGCTGCCTATCCTAACTCGTTACTCCTAATTGTCACGGTAAGTTTGCGGTTCAAGGCTTCCCCTACTCATGCAACTAGTTTAACAGGTGACAAGCAAGCAACACAAGTAAGTTTGCGGTTCAAGGCTTCCCCTACTCATGCAACTAACTGTCTCAGCGCGCACAGAATTAATACAAGTAAATAAACTATGCATTAAGCTCAAGTCTCAAAGGTAATACATCATAGATTCATGCCCGACCAACACTAAGTGTTTAGCTAGACATGCTAGTGGTAAACATCATAAAATAGTAAATAACAACTACTGAATCCAAGAAAACGGTAGCAAACAGTGCGTGCAGTGTCTTCTCTCGGCTGGCGCAGTCGGCTGGCGCAACTCTCCTTGACAGGTCCGTGTGTTTTTCAGTTCTGCCGCGCAGTGCCTCCTCTGAGGCCGTGGTGCTGCCTCTCCGTGTTGTTTTTGTGAAACCCTAGACTTTCTTTGTTTAAATAGTGCCCAGGAAGTTCATCTTTTGGCAACTTCCAAATCTGGTCACTGGGACTTTGCGCCTGGCGCACAGCATTGACTAGCGCATATGGTTAGCGCACCTCTGCTGTCTTTCGCCATTTCTTCTTCTGTTTGCGCCGCTAGCTCCGCAGGCTGATCTTTCACTCCTAGAACGCTGCCTGTTAGCGCGTATCCGACTTAAGGACTCGTTCTGACCTGATATACAAAAATAGTGGAAACGAGTAATCTTGCCCATAAAATATTGCAAACAAGCATGGGTTTATGATCTAAATAACGTGTATAACTAGGCTCTATCAAACCCCCCACACTTGCCCCTTGTTCGTCCCGAACAAGTACTGAAACGCGGATACAATTACCTTTTCTGGAGACTGGCGCACAGCCTTGCATTCTAGCGCAAGATGCACAGTTGCTTCAACTTGTGCTGCTTTATCACCTGCGCACAACTGCACTCAACAGTTCTAGTATAATAATCCCGAAATTTCATTACCTCTCAGCCGGGATGAAGATCTTTGGATGACTGGGAGATAGCTCTTCTTAGGCTCCTGGTTGTCAGCTCCCGCTCCGAAGATAGGTATATGGTTTCTTGCGCGAGCTTCTTCCAGTGCGTGATTCGTTCGCACACTTCCTGGGAACCTGAGCCTTTGATGATATCCTTCTGGTCTTGCGCACGCAGGTACTAAGTAGTGCGCGTGCTGATTCTTTGTAACGCAAATCATCTGCTTCTGCTGGTATTTTTCTTTTGTACAGCTTCCTTTCCAATTTGTTTCATTCCCAGAACAGTTCCAATCTCAGCCTTCGGATAGCAGCTATGGAACTCGTTCCGCTCTCCCTCCTTGGTTTGTCTGCGCCGGTCAGCGCACGCGTTTACATCCGCGCCCGCCTTCCTTAGCTCGGCTTCCAGAGAGAAGGTGGTCTGTTTTCCCACCTCGCCACGCTTTGGGTACTTTGCCTTTGGCATCTGCGTGACTGAGCGCGCTCTTTTGTTCCGAAGGTTGCGAAGCACCGGCCTCCACTAGCGCACTCGACCATATACCTCGCCTTCGAAGCACAAGCGACTAACCGCCTCTCTGGAGCATTTCTATCAACTCCACATCCCCTGTATATCCCAACTAACAGGAGCAGAAAAAACGAAAAAATTATGCTAAAACAGTAGAGAACGGTGCACGTAATACGGATAGCGCAAAACAAGCTGGAGCAATTGCGCATCCTGCACCTTAGCGCACTACTGCTACTAATTCTCTTCAACTTAAACTAAGCTATACTAAAAATGCTCAAAACATGAAATGTAAGAGTAACGCTCCCCCCCACACTTGAACAGAGACGTGTCCCCACGACTCAAGCTCAAGCGCACGGAGGCTGCGCACATGCAAAATGACAAGTCCTAAACTGCCTAAAAGAAACACTAAAAACTAAAAAGAAAAATATGTAAAAATAAAAACAAGTCGGGTTACCTCCCGACAAGTGCCTTTGTTTAACGTCGTTGGCTCGACTGTACCTCGTTACGTTCCAAAACGTGCGTCTGCGACCTCCCCCACTCTTGCTCCTGAGTGTCCCTGCGCCAGTGCGTGTATTGCGTTTTCCTGGGTCCTGCGCAACGGGTGAAAAGGGTAGTCAGTATGTGATAAATCATGCGTAACGAGGATAGATGCAGAGGAAGAAGAGATATAAGCAATAGGTTCCAGTTCTCCCTCTGGTGCATCCGGTGGTGCGTCTGGCGGAGGCTCTGGCGCAATGCTCATGCGCCATCCAGCCTGAATGCGCCTGGGAACTAGCTCGCCCTGCGCATCGGCAACCAAGTCGTCTATGCTGCCCATCGCGTGCACTGTGGCGTCTTCATGAGGGTGCTGCATTCCTTTGAATATGTCGAAGTAGATCTCTTTCCTATCAACCTCCATGGACAGCGTGCCCCTCCATACGTCTATCTTCGTGCGCGCGGTCATCAGAAACGGTCTGCCTAGGAGGATCTGCGCACTGCTGGCGCTTGATTCACCCTCCATTTCGAGCACATAAAAGTCTGCTGGGAACACCAGCTCTCCTGCTCGAACTAGGACATCTTCTATCATGCCTGCAGGTTGTTTGCACGATCTATCTGCTAGCTGAATTGTGAGACCTGCAGGTTTTAGTGGTCCAAGGCGCAAGGTTGCATAGAGAGAATATGGTAATAAATTGATTGATGCGCCTAAATCGATCATGCAGTTGCTTACCGTGGTTTTACCTAAGGTGCAAGGGATAGTGAATGTACCTGGATCTCGGCACTTAGGTGGTACCTTTTGTTGCACGATCACTGAGGCCTGCGCATTTAGCATTTCCTGTGCGCATTCGCCTTGCTTGTTTGTGGCTGGCATTTCTGGTTGCGCGTTTTGCTCTGGTTGCGCACTCTGTTCTGCTGGGTCTGGGACTTGCGCAACTGGTTGCGCGGGCGCCTGCGCGGTCTGCTCCGTTCCTACTGTGTGCCTAGTCCTCAGTGTCACTGCATTGACTCCTCCTTTAGGGTTCTGAACCACTTGCGAAGGCAGGTTGCCATCGCTCTTTTTTATCTCATCCACCATGGTTGCGATCTGTGATAACTGCTTTTCGATGGATTCGAACCTCTTGTCATACTTTTCGTCATTCTTGCGCACTGTGTCTGCTAGCTGCCCCATGATATCTTCCAAGGATCGCCTTGGTTGCTGATTGTTCTGCGCGGGTGCGTCTGTGCGGCGATGCGGTGGATTGTAGGGTGCAGCTTGTTGCGTCTGCTGTGGCGCGCGCTGATCAGTGGGCTGCCTCTGGAAATTGTTCTCTTCTCTCCATCTGAATCCATTTGCAGCAAGCCCAAAGCGCGGCTGATTCTGCCTCTGCGGTCCTCTGTTGTCCCATCCTCCAAGGGCATTTACATCTCCAGTTTCTTCAAAAAGTGTTGGGCACTCGTCTGTCTTGTGCTCAGTGGACCTGCAGAATTCACATACCTTTGGCGCAACTGGTTGTGCGCTCTGCGCACTCATCAGCTTCTGTAGCATGGCCTTCATTTCTTTGATCTCAGCGCTTGCCTCTACCTGATGCACAGAACGATTACGACTACTTTCAAGTGTCAATTGATGTCTTACCTGCCTAGCAGAATCTTCTATCAGCTGCCATGCATCCTCCGGGTACATGTTGCAAATGTCCCCTCCTGCGCATGCATTCAGTAGTCGCAGCTCCATGGGCAGCAGTCCATTCAGAAAGTTCTCTATCAGCACATTCTGGGGAAGCCCGTGATTGTAGCAGTTGGCTTCTAGCTCCCTGAAACGCTCGTAGTATTCTGACAGAGACTCCCCTGCGCCTTGCCTTGGCGCGGCCAATTCCCTTCTGAGCAGCGCAATCTTCGCTGCTGGATAAAATTTGTCTAAGAATTTCTTCTGCAGCTGCTCCCATGTGTGGATTGATCCTGCGGGTAGGCTCATCAGCCAGTGTTTGGCTGCATCGCTCAATGAAAATGGGAACGCTTTCATCTTCAGCGCTTCATCGTTTTCCCCCAAAGCCTTCATGTTCTCGCAAATGATTAGGAACTCCCGCACATGTTTGACTGGATTTTCGTTGTTCATTCCGTGAAACTTGGGCATGTGATGGATGAGTGAGCTCCTTAGTTCGAACTGTCCGTCGGGCGGAAGCACTATGCACCATGGCTGGTTAACAGTGAGTGGGGCCGACATTTCGCGCACTGTCCTGCGCCTCGCGACTGGACGAACGGGTGGCGCAATGTATGGTTCAGCGGCCATCCGTGCGTCGTCCTCACGCTGCACTTCCTCTCTGAATAGGGCTGCGCGGTTATGCGCCCTTGCTTCCTCTGGGGTTCTGTCTCCCAGGTTATCTCCAACCACACTGTTATCCTCCATGTCCTGATCCAAACTCAAGAAACGAAATTAAATGGCAACGAAGTTGTTGCGTCTGTCAGTGCGCAACTAGAATCTGCGCAGCGCAACTGTTTCAAGGTTGCGCAGGCTGATGTAATTGTGCGCTGTCAGAAACAACAACGAGAAAACAAAACAAAGTGAAATAGCTAGTTACTAAAATGAGAAATGTAAGCTAGCTAAAACTTAGCTGTGTTGCTCCCCGGCAACGGCGCCAAAATTTGATCGCGCGTCATTGTGCGCGTCAAATATAATTCCTTCCTCTCCCACTAGTACAGCGGTTAAGTAAGGGTCGATCTCCACAGGGAGCAAGCAGTAAGTCTCAGCCAGTAACCTACACTTAAGAAAACGGGGGTTGCGTGAGTGATTGGGGGTTTTGCGCGATGCGCGAATAACAGCGAATATCGTAACTCAGGGAATTGCACTAGACGTGCGCAAGCAGTAGAGATGAAGTACTATATTTATGAGAAGTATTGGGCAGACAATCCTCTATGAATGCATTCCTTATCATTGACTCTAAAACACCTATAGTTTATGCTTTACTTGGGTTAGTGTCCGGTAAAGGCTTCCTAACACGTGCGCATGTTCCGTTCAAAGTTCATGTGCTATTAATCCTTAGAACTAGACTAAACAGCTGCGAATCCTGTCACAGTAGCAGCTGCCTATCCTAACTCGTTACTCCTAATTGTCACGGTAAGTTTGCGGTTCAAGGCTTCCCCTACTCATGCAACTAGTTTAACAGGTGACAAGCAAGCAACACAAGTAAGTTTGCGGTTCAAGGCTTCCCCTACTCATGCAACTAACTGTCTCAGCGCGCACAGAATTAATACAAGTAAATAAACTATGCATTAAGCTCAAGTCTCAAAGGTAATACATCATAGATTCATGCCCGACCAACACTAAGTGTTTAGCTAGACATGCTAGTGGTAAACATCATAAAATAGTAAATAACAACTACTGAATCCAAGAAAACGGTAGCAAACAGTGCGTGCAGTGTCTTCTCTCGGCTGGCGCAACTCTCCTTGACAGGTCCGTGTGTTTTTCAGTTCTGCCGCGCAGTGCCTCCTCTGAGGCCGTGGTGCTGCCTCTCCGTGTTGTTTTTGTGAAACCCTAGACTTTCTTTGTTTAAATAGTGCCCAGGAAGTTCATCTTTTGGCAACTTCCAAATCTGGTCACTGGGACTTTGCGCCTGGCGCACAGCATTGACTAGCGCATATGGTTAGCGCACCTCTGCTGTCTTTCGCCATTTCTTCTTCTGTTTGCGCCGCTAGCTCCGCAGGCTGATCTTTCACTCCTAGAACGCTGCCTGTTAGCGCGTATCCGACTTAAGGACTCGTTCTGACCTGATATACAAAAATAGTGGAAACGAGTAATCTTGCCCATAAAATATTGCAAACAAGCATGGGTTTATGATCTAAATAACGTGTATAACTAGGCTCTATCAGACGCGCATCACACAGCCTGCGGAGCTAGCGGCACAAACAGAAGAAATTGGCAGAGTCGACCACGGTGTGCCAACCGATTGCGCTACGCACATACCGTGCACCAGGCACAGATGATGATGTTTCCAAATCCTGACACGACCAGATTTGGAAGTTGCCAAGAGCGAGCCTCAGAGCAGTATATAAAGAAGAGAAGGAGGCTAGGGTTCAGAGGATCATTATTCAGAGATCATCCGAGACACACAGAGAGGCAACACCCCACATCAGAGGGCCACGAGAGAGCGGCAATCTGGAAAACACACGGACTTGTTGAGAGGACTTGCGCCAGCCGACTGCGCCAGCCGAGAGACATACTGCACGCACTGTTTGCTACTTGTTTCTCAGATACATTATACCTTATTTTACTATTCTATGATGTTTATCACTAGCATGTCTAGCTAAACGCTTAGTATCGGTTGGACATGAATCTATGAGTATTTCCTTTGAGACTTGCGCTTAATGCATAGCTTGCTTGCTTATATTAATTCTGTGCACATTGCTGGCAGCTTGTTGCATGAGTAGGGGAAGCCTTGAACCGCAATCTTACTCTTGTTGCTTGTTGTTGTCTATTAAACTAGTTGAATATCCTGACGGTGCCAACTAGGAGTAACGCGCTAGGATAGGCAATTACTACCTTGATCGGATTCGTAGTTGTTTAGGTCTAGTGCAAGAATTAATAGCACATGAACTTTGATCGGAACATGCGCACATGTTAGGAAGCCTTGATCGGACACTAACTTAAGTAAAATCAAGCTATAGACATTTAGAGTCGATGATAAGGAATGCACTCATAGAGGATTGTCTGCGCCGATACTTCTCATAGTCATAGTATCTAATCTCTATTGCCTGCGCACGTTTAGTGCAATTCCCTGCGTTACGATACCACTGTTTACTCGCACACTGCGCAACCCACTCACTCACCCCTCAACCCCAGTGTAGGTCACTGGCTAGAACTGAACTACTTGCTCCCTGTGGAGATCGACCCTTACTTAACCGTTGTACTAGTGGAAGAGGAAGGAATTAATTTGACGCGCACAACGACGCGCGATCAGCCTCCTTCTTTGATTGGTTGTCCCTTTAACACTGACAATTTCTTACACAGAAACATGATATCCTCGGTTCCACAACATCTGCGTATTATGTATTCATGGGTAAACGGAAGATTTCTTGCATTTGTTCTGACTTGTCTGGTATTATGTGCTCTTCTAGGCTTCCAGTACTTGATTAGGATTGGACAATGTCTCTTGTAGTGTCCTGTCTGATCACAGAAGTAGCATCTTCCCTTCTTTGTTTTGGGCTTTCTAGCAAGAGTTTGATCAAGAGGTTGCTGCAGCATTTTCTTGTTCTTTTTCTTTGGCACCTTTTTCTGAACATGTTGAACTATTTTGACTGGGCTCTTTTGGACACTTCTTTCAGTTTGTTCGGGATCCGTGGTGAAATTTCAAGTGTCTCTACTTATGCAGATTTGTGAACTAGCAGTTGCTGCAGCACACTCTTGTTCACTTAAATGTAGGCACAGCAGACAATGAATAGGACATAGATTTGTTCACCCAGTTCGGCCAATCTGCCTACGTCTAGGGAGGACTATTCTCCAGTCCTCAATCCACTCAACCAAAGGTTCAGATCACACTAGGTTACAACGCACGCAACCTATGCTACTTTAACCCCGTGTGGACTACTCAACACAATCAGAACAAGCTCTGATTTGTGCCAGCACACCCTCTACAATATGTCAGTCTAGAATAGCTACAATCCTCTTCAAGAACTCAGCCTATTCTAGCCTACACTACTCAGCAGGGTTGCTGCAGCAACAGCTGTAACACCAGCTGAAGCACTCTGTCCGCGTCGCTCCAAGGCCTCCTCCCGAGCCGATCGAACCACTCCAAGAGCGCTGCACACTCTGAGTAACTCCCCCTCACTCAGTGACCACCTGCCACTAGTGAGTTCTTCCGCACGAACCTCGACCGAGCCTTCCACCCGTCAGCTCTCCCGCGGCTGCCTTTGATCAACCAACAAGCTCCACAGCTCTAAATTGGCTTCCAGATCAAAGCACGAATCAGTCTCTGCAAGACCTGACTCTCTTCTGCAATACGCACCACAGCTCTGCGCTCAACGCTCTGCCCGTGTATGTTGATCGAAGAACAACTTCCGTAGCACACCCAGAAAAAAATCCTCTCTCTGAATTTCGTGTCTACTCTCGTGTATCACTCAGCTTCGATCAACCTCTTCAGCCCTCGAACCTTCTGCTTAAATACCCTCACCACTTTAAGCAATTTCCAGGTTTAGGCCATTGACCCACAAGATCAATTATCTCCTAAAATCTAGGAGATTAGATTTGATTAATATCTTGAAGTATCTCTCCTTCTCTGACTGATAATCCTTGCTGAAATATGCTCAGCAGCATTTTAGAAATTCTTCTAAGCACTTTCACAAAGCTGCCAAAACTTCAAAACGCACCCAGCACAAAACTGTTATTCGGACAGTTGAACTAGCTCTTGAACCAGCACCTGCTGCAGCATCCCCTGCTGCATCTGTTGCTGGTTTACTTCTGCTGTATACTTCTGCTGGCCTCCTTGATTGAGTGAGCTGCAGCAGCTCCTTGTTCACTCATGCTGGTTTTGTCAAACACTGCCATACTTGCATTATCAATCTCCCCCTTGGCATTTTGACAAAACCTTAAGGCCAATGCACTCTTCCGAAAACCAGAAACGAAATACTCTAAATAAAATTAATAGAGAGTAAGTAGATGAGGCCACACTCGGCCATAGCATACTGACCACGCAGGGTCAAAAAAAATGTATCAATATTCAGCAGCATATAAATCTTCTCTCCCCCTTTTTGTCATAGATGCTCAAGGGGCCTGCTCCTCATCCTCCAGGAACTCCAAGTCTCTGATGAGGCTCCTGATCTGTCCACGCCTGGCATCTCTCCTCTTGGCTTCAGCATCAAGAATAGCCAGCTCAGACCGGAGGTGACACACAATCCTGGCACGAAGAGCAGACTGGATTGTGGCAGCAGGGGGAAGAGATTCCTCCAAGGGAGCTGGAGCTGAAGAACCACCCATGAGAAGATCCTCATAGGCAACATCCACTGCATGTTTTCCCTTGAATAATTTGTGATCAACAGTAAAGACCTGCAGCTCCTCAGATAAGCCTTCAGTAATCGCTCCGAACTCTGGGTGCTGAGATACCATGATCCCATGGATGAGGGAGGGCAGCACAATAGGCTTGCTGGAGGAGGCACTCCCGGCATGTGTAGCAAGCTGAGGGAACATCACACTTCCCAGGCTGATCTTCCTCCTCTTTCCAATAGAATAAAGAAGGTTAGCAAAGTCTTTGTTGACCTTCCCTCTGTGAGAACTAGGAATCCAGTTCCTTGCACCAAGATGATACAGCAGAGCATACTTGGAGGTTAGCTCAGCTGCACTGAGATTCGGGCCGCCCCAAGACAGGCACACTCCCGCTGTAAGGGTCTTCGCCAATAATTCAGGCTTCACATCAGTGGGAGCCCTTGCATTCTCAGAAATCCCAAGGAATGCATCAATAATTTCCGGAGTAATAACCACTTGTTTACCCCTTACCCAGCTTCTCCCATACTCATCAGCTCCTTCTTCTCCAAATTTTTCTTCCATATTCACTATAAATTCTCTAACCAGAATAATATTGAAACGGTGAGGAAAGGTTAGGGACTTGAGCAGTTTTACCTCAGTCAGGAGCTCAATCATAGCAGCTGATCTATACTTGTCTTGCACCAGACGCTTCTCATGCACAATGTGTTTCCTCTCAACAGCACTCCAGGATTGAGAGACGCTTTTGTTCCTGAACCATGTGCCTCCGACAGTGAGAGCAGAGAAATCTTCAGCTGCAGGACCTTTCTCAGAGGGTCCACCAAGAGATCCTGCTTCCACTTCTTCACTGGATGAGCTTTCACTACTGGAGCCTGGGATCAGGATAGGAGCTTTGCCCTTGTCTGAAGAAGGGGGATGTGCTGCAGCAGGTTCTTGTTCAGGGGACTCAGCAGCTGTTTCAACCCCTTCACCAATAATACCTGGAGACATGACCAGTGATCTGCACTCTTCTCCTGCAGGAACTGCTGCAGCAGTCTCTGCTGCTTGTTCTTCCTCTGAAGCAGCTTCAGTCATATCCGCTTCTGGCAGCACAGCAGAACCGGAGACAGGTTCTCCATCACGTACCAGCCGCCTCCTCTTCTGCGAAGCTTCTTCAGAGGGAGAGGGCTCACTGTGCGACACAGGGAGAGGGTTTGGTTCCCACACAACCACCTCCAGCGGCTGAGCAGGGTCTTCGTTGCGTGCCTTGGTCCTTCTCTCAGACCTGCTTTGCCTGTCAGCTGCCAGATTCTTCTTCAGTCCGCGTGTCTTCACCATTGCTGCAGAGATGTGGAAGGAAAGAGGAGCGCACAGAGGATGATCGGCAGAGATTTCTGAAACCCCCTTTGCTCTTGATCTGTGCCCTAGAAAATATTTACCCGTTATTTTCTTTTCCTTTTTGAAGTGTAAGTCACGTGCCTCTCATGTGCAAATATTTTCCTTTCCATCTTTAGCAGCCAACACATGTGAACAAGCTAATTCGGACCAGGTTGCTGCAGCACATGTGAGCTTGTTCACCTATTCACTTCAGGCTGCAATTTTTGCTCAGAGGATCCTTGAGAGATTCTGGTGGAGCCTTCTTCACCCATACTTGGAATACACCAGAGCTTTTCTTCTTCTGATCTTCCAGCCTCCTAACCCTTTGTTTGGGTTTCCATATTTGTACCATCTTTGATTTACCCTTGTTTTTTGTAATCCAGTGCCCTTGTGCAGCAACATGAAATGGAGTCTTTGTGCAACATGTGCTGATTCTGGACTTTGCTCCCCCTTTTTCAGCTGAGCAAGTTCTGTGTTGCTGCTTCAGATTGAAGTTGATCTTCTGCTTCCCAACACTTGTACCAGTACTCCACTTGTTCTGAGACTTTTGTTTTGTTTGAGAAAAATGTTGTCCATGATGCTGCAGCATCCTCTTGTACACATGTCTAGATCCAATTTTCTCTGCCATTTTTGAGAAGGCATCTGAATTCTTCTTCTCGTCTGTCTCACCATCTGAGGCTTTAATGAACACTGTCCCTTTAGAGCTTTCTTCACCAGTATATCCAAGCCCTGTTTTCCCTTTTCCAAGTCTTTGGTAAGTAATATTTCGTCCAGAATATTGCTCTGCGGGTCAGCTGTCTTGGCTGCTGCTGGAGTGGATTCAACAGAGGTCTGTCTTTCTGAATCTTCTCTTTTCAGAATAGTAACTTGATTATCAACTGAGGGTAGACATCTCCTTCGTTCTTCTTCCAAGAGATTTACTCTGTCAGTCAAGGTCTGATTGGTCTGAAGAACTGCCTCACACTGTTTGAGTATCTTCCTCAGAAGATCAGCAAAACTGTCAGATGAGTCATCGTCATCTTCACTCTCAGAGACTTCAATCCCATAGTGAATTTCTACCTTCTTTAGCTCATTGAGGTGGACATCTGAAACACTTGTCAGCACAACACAGTTTTCTTCATCACTCTCATCCGAATCACTCCATTTTGCTGTCATGGATTTGCTGTTCTTTTTCTCAGAATTCTTGAAGGGTTTGCTTGGACAATCAGCCTCAATGTGTCCGTACCCTTCACAGTTCCAGCATTGAACTCCCTTTTTCATCTCTTTCTTGTCATCATCGTCCAGTGCCGGTTCTTTCCCTTTCTTCTTTCTTTCACTGCCCCGTCTGAATTGTCTTCGCGAGGAAGAGCTTCTCTCAGTTCTGGATTCCATGTTTTTCAGAAACTTTCCTAGATTTTTAACCAGCATGCTCAACTGATCGTCTGGAACTGTCTGCTTGATTTCTGCTTCAGCCTTCAAACCAACATTCTTGTCCTTGGAAGTGGTGTCTTCTTTGACCAGTTACATCTCAAATTGTTTGAGAGACCCCATCAGCTCTTCCAACCTCATGAATCTGACATTCTGAGCTTCTTCAATGGCGGTCACCTTCATGTCAAATTTTGTGGGCAGCGATCTGAGAACCTTTCTGATAAGCTTTTCTTCTGGAATGGGCTCACCAAGGGCATGAGCTTCATTTGCAAGATCACAGAGTTTAGCATTAAACTCAGTGATAGTTTCTTCATCAAGCATCCTCAGATTCTCAAATTGTGTGGCAATAATCTGGAGTCTTGACAGCTTTACTCTATCAGTTCCCTCATGGGCAGTTTGCAGAATCTCCCATGCTTGCTTGGCCATGTCACAGTTTGAGATCAACCTGAAGTTATTAGCATCAACTGCAGCAAAAATTGCATTCAGAGCCTTTGAATTACCAGTTGCTGCAGCACCTTCTTTAGCAGTCCATTCCTCTTCAGGTTTAATTCTTGTCACTCCTTGCTGATCCATGGTGATTGGGGGAGACCACTGAACCACAACAGCTCTCCATGTCTTCTCATCAATAGCTTTGAGAAATACTTTCATTCTAGCTTTCCAATAACCATAGTTGCTCTCTTCCAGGAGTGGAGGTCTACTCGTGCTCTGTCCTTCCTTCATTGTCTTGGCAACTTCGGAGACACTGTAGGACCTTTTAAACTCTGTGTGTCGAGTTCCCGCTCTGATACCAATTGAAATTTCAAGTGTCTCTACTTATGCAGATTTGTGAACTAGCAGTTGCTGCAGCACACTCTTGTTCACTTAAATGTAGGCACAGCAGACAATGAATAGGACACAGATTTGTTCACCCAGTTCGGCCAATCTGCCTACGTCTGGGGAGGACTATTCTCCAGTCCTCAATCCACTCAACCAAAGGTTCAGATCACACTAGGTTACAACGCACGCAACCTATGCTACTTTAACCCCGTGTGGACTACTCAACACAATCAGAACAAGCTCTGATTTGTGCCAGCACACCCTCTACAATATGTCAGTCTAGAATAGCTACAATCCTCTTCAAGAACTCAGCCTATTCTAGCCTACACTACTCAGCAGGGTTGCTGCAGCAACAGCTGTAACACCAGCTGAAGCACTCTGTCCGCGTCGCTCCAAGGCCTCCTCCCGAGCCGATCGAACCACTTCAAGAGCGCTGCACACTCTGAGTAACTCCCCCTCACTCAGTGACCACCTGCCACTAGTGAGTTCTTCCGCACGAACCTCGACCGAGCCTTCCACCCGTCAGCTCTCCCGCGGCTGCCTTTGATCAACCAACAAGCTCCACAGCTCTAAATTGGCTTCCAGATCAAAGCACGAATCAGTCTCTGCAAGACCTGACTCTCTTCTGCAATACGCACCACAGCTCTGCGCTCAACGCTCTGCCCGTGTATGTTGATCGAAGAACAACTTCCGTAGCACACCCAGAAAAAAATCCTCTCTCTGAATTTCGTGTCTACTCTCGTGTATCACTCAGCTTCGATCAACCTCTTCAGCCCTCGAACCTTCTGTTTAAATACCCTCACCACTTTAAGCAATTTCCAGGTTTAGGCCATTGACCCACAAGATCAATTATCTCCTAAAATCTAGGAGATTAGATTTGATTAATATCTTGAAGCATCTCTCCTTCTCTGACTGATAATCCTTGCTGAAATATGCTCAGCAGCATTTTAGAAATTCTTCTAAGCACGTTCACAAAGCTGCCAAAACTTCAAAACGCACCCAGCACAAAACTGTTATTCGGACAGTTGAACTAGCTCTTGAACCAGCACCTGCTGCAGCATCCCCTGCTGCATCTGTTGCTGGTTTACTTCTGCTGTATACTTCTGCTGGCCTCCTTGATTGAGTGAGCTGCAGCAGCTCCTTGTTCACTCATGCTGGTTTTGTCAAACACTGCCATACTTGCATTATCACGTGGCTTTGACAAATGTGGTCACACTTGAGCTTGCTTGGCCTGTGTACCCAAGTCGTTCAGTCCCACCTCCATATCTTTGGTAGTCCAGAATTTCATCCAGAATGGATGTCTCTGAGTTGTCTGCAATAGACACACCTTTCTATTAACAGTCCTCTTCAAATGTCTCAGTATCATCTGATTGTTATTCCTTAGATAGTGAGGAAATGATGCTCTGGAGCTTGTCTAGTTCTTCTTCCAATCCAGATATATTTGACAACGGGTCTTTGTTAACTTCAATCTCTTCCGGACACTTTTCTTATATCAGTTTCAACTGATCAGCAATTGACTCTTCTGAGAACTCTTCGTCATCGCTGCTGTTAGATTCAACAATCCCATAAAGAATGTCTGAATTTATTTGATCGGAATCCTTACAGTGAAATACAATAGTTAGGCAAGGTTCCCTTTGAGATCAGTCTCCTCTTCACTGTCATCATCTCTCCAGTTGGCCAATAGGGACTTGTTGTCGTCTTCTGATAGCTCGGGCATTCAGTCTGTCTGTGGTCGTATCCTTTGCAGTCCCAACATTGGATCCCCTTCTATTTGTCTTTGCTTTTCTCATTATTTGGATAAGCATCCTTGTTTCTTCTCTGAAAATTTTTTCCTCTTCTTTTTCTCCCCCTGGAAGACTGACCTACATAGGAAGGTTTCTGGTCCATTCTCTTCATGAACTTATCAAAGTTTTTGACCAACAGGGAAAGTTGTTGGCTCACATCATCTGGTACAGTCTCCTTCTCTTTTGTCTCAGCTTTCAGTTCAAGGAGATTGGTGTAGCATTCTCTATAACTTTCATCTCAAACTGTCTTAGTGAACCAATCAGTGCCTCTAGCCTCATGTTCTTGACATATTGAGCTTCTTCTATGGCAGTCACCTTCATGTCAAACTTTGAGGTGAGAGATCTGAAAACCTTTCTATGGCAACATCTCTTCCTGAATTGGTCTTCAAGAGCATGGGCCTCGTTTCATATATCACACAGTTTGGCATTGAACTCAGAGATGGTCTCCTCTTCCTGCATTTTCATGCTTTCAAATCTTGAAGTGATCATATGCATTCTAGAGATCTTCACTTTGTCTGTTCCCTCATGAATTGTTTCAAGGATCTTCCATGCTTGATTGACCATGTCATAATTGGAGATCAACCTGGAATTGTTGGCATCCACAGCAGCAAATATAGCATTCAAAGCCTTGGAGTTTCCTGATGTTGAGGCTACCTCATCGACAGTCCACTTTTTTCAGGTTGTTTGTGTGCAACTCCTGTGCTATCAACAGTCATTGGGTGAGACCATTCTGATATGACTTCCCTCCATGCCCTTTCATCAATAGCCTTGGTAAAGGCCTTCATCCAAGCCTTCTAGTAGTCATAATTTCCTCCCTCGAGCAGTGGCGGTCTGCTGGTGCTTTGTCCTTCTTTCATGGTGTCATAGATGACAGCAACGCCCTCCCGGATCACACTCTATATGTCGAGTGATCGGCTCTGTATGTCGAGTTACAGCTTCAGCTAAAGCACTCGCTGTATCTTTCTGCGGAATTTGTTCTTCTGGTCGAATAAGAAAGACACAAATAATTTTTTTCACCCAGTTTGACCTATGTCTGGGGAGGATCACAGTCCTATCCTCAAGATTTCACTATCCGGTTTAAAGCACAAAGGACTCTAACCTCTACTTCTTATACCTAGTTGATATTTTTTGCTTAATCTAACCACCTAGACTAGCTCGTAGTTTGATCACACAGACTCGCTTCGTTCTACCTACAAACTTCCAGTAAAGAATAGCTACAGACATGACACTCAGACTTAGCCTACCCTATGTGTAGTAGACGGAATGCTATAACACACTGTGTATCAGAGTTGCTGTAACTCCTATCGACAGCTTATCTAGCACCAACTGCCACGCCTTCAAACTCTCTATCTGAATTCTTCCAACTCAGATGTTACTCCTCCTTGATCGATACCCACCTACATTCGGCTCTCCAACAACCTATGACTGGTTTGTCCGATGCTGTTCTTCGAAGCTTCCTGTTTTTATCCTTCAATAAGCCACGCTCCAGCGAGTTCTGATCTCTTCAGCGCACCCCTCAACTCTATCAGCCTTCTGCTACAAACTAGTTATGTGTTCTATGCTTCGATTGATTGATCGCTCTGCTTCAAAGGAATGCCTCTGCACTGCTTGTATAGTTTTATCAATCATCCCTGACGAAAACCTGGTTACCTTAGGATTCGTAGTGCAGCACATCATTACCTGAATTTTTTCCTAGATTTTTACGAAGTTGTTGAGATAAGGTTGCCTAAATCTGAATTTAGAAACCTTATCATTTTGCATCTCTTACGGCCGCGTAATGACAATTGCAGACCACTTGATGACGTTTGCAAGGCTCATTGAGCCTCTTCGACGCTGGTTGCAACTCTCTGAACACTCTTTGTGCATCTGCAGGACTCTTGCCCATTCTCCTCTAGCTTCATATCAACATGGGTTGCTATAGCAGAATCTATCACTTGTCCGTTGCCCAGTTTGCCTCAACTATTGTGGTCCACAAAGTGTTGTAGCAGATCCTTGTGCTTGGTTGCTGTATCTCGCCCATACTTCAGATTGTGCTCCAACTTCAAATCTTTAGGGAGTGGTAAAGCAGAATCTTGTGCAGTTTTGTCAAGGATGTCATACCTCAACACTATATGACCTACACAACACCATGAGTGATCATAAAACGATACTTATCGTAATTGAGCACCAAATTCATAGAAACACATCTCTTCAATACTTTACTCAAATATCCAAATAAGTATCAAAAGTATCACCATACACAGTAAAATCATGCATGAACATTTCAATTGAATCACCTAACATATTAAAGAAAATACTCATGACAACTCTTTGAAATGTACCTGGCACATTGTTCAGATCAAAAGACACACAGCGAAAAGCGAATTAACTAAATGGACAGATGACAGTGCTTTTCACTTTGTCTTCTATTGCAATAGAAATCTTATCGTATCCAAAAAGACAAAAATAGGGCTAACCTGCCAATCAATCTAACATTTGATCAACAAACGATAGGTGCTGATAGTTCCATCATTATGCGCTAGGCGCCACAAGTGGTCTATGAAATTGTAGCGCCTCCGATTGCTGAGAGTGTACAAGCAGTTGCTATAGCAACCTCTTGTACCTGATGAGCTTGTACCGTGAATAAAAATAGTGAACACCAAATTTGTTCACCCAGTTTGCCCAATGTGCCTACCTCTGAGGAGGGCTGTACTCTAGTCCTCAATCCACTAATCTCCAAGGTTCTCCGTACAACATAGACTCGACTCCACGTCAGTCTATGCTACCCAACCCCAGCTAGCAGATTCCACACTTAATCTGAACAACCTCAGATTAGTGTCACACACCTATACACTTGGATTAATTCAGAGTAGCTACAACTCTGATCCCACAGACTCAGCCTATTCTAATTAAGACTATGTCACCTTAGGTTGCTTCAGCATACCCTTGTGCAACTAGCATGTACTGGTTCTGTCCGCGTCTCTCCAAGCTACTCCGTTGAGCCGATCGAACTAATCCGCGAGCGCTGCACACTCTGGAATACTCCCCCTCGCTCTGTGACCACCTATCACTAACGAGACTGAGTCTTCGTCCGTCGATGAGTTCCACCCACTCACTCGACACTCCCTCAACTCGCTGTGATCAAACGATAAGCCCACTACTTCAATCGACCTTCTCTGACCATACCCCGATCAGACTCTGCAAGTCTTCTATCAGTCTCTGCTTCAATCACACGGCTCTACGCTCAAGCTATGCTCTTGGTGGTGATCGAAATCGTTGCTTGGCACTGTGAATTTCTCTGTGAGTATTCTGTGTTTTTCACCGTTTCACCTCTCTCCTTTTGTTGCACTTCATTATCTTTTGGGTTGATCAATATCACAATTTGGAAAGCTTCCTGTTCTCCTATTTTGTCGCAATCTAGATAATGATCCTTACCTTCCAAATATACCAATATCTTCTAGCTGGCTTGTTGCGGCAGGCTGGCGGCTCTAGAATATTCTTCAACTGCATTTAGAAATATTCCTTTGATCTGCTAAGCAATTCTGGAACATCTTGATCTTCAGCAAAAATCTACTACAAAGGTTGCTACAGCTCTTCTGCTACACAGGTTGCTATAGCAACCCCTTATGCACCCTTCTTGTTCACTCGGCGTGTTCACTCTTGCAGTTTTGTCAATTTGAATGCCATTACTTTATCTATCTCCCCCTTGACATTTTTGACAAAACTTGGCGACTACTGATGATGTGAGCACCCGCTTCCCAATGTTGGATTGACCCCCCCCCCCCCCTTTTCTTGGAAATTTGGCCATCGCTGGTCTGTTTCTTCAACCTTTGGATGATCGTATCAGACCTTTCCCAGTAGATATCTAAATTACTTATGATCCTGTCTTATGCTAGTATGCTAGATTACTACTTAGAGAATACTGTAAACAGTTTGGTCACATGCGGCCTTTAGCCACGCAGGGCTCCTGCCAAAAGTTAATTGTAATAGCTACCTATTAAATTTTTCTCACATCATATCTTCTCCCTCTTTTTGTCATAAATGACAAAGGGGAGGGGCAGCATCCTCTTCGGCTGGATATTCCATGTTGCTCAGCAATCCTTTGATTTGATTGCCGCCTTGCAGCAATCTTCTTTGCTTCTGTGGATAAAAGGCTTAGCTCTAACTTCAAATGCCCAATGATTCTGGCCTTGAGAGCAGCCTGGATTGCTAGAGCAGGGGCGTCTGCCTATTCTTCTAAGGCTGGAACTGGTAGGGGAGCAGTAATCAGGGGTTCGTCTTGAGCAATGTCTACTACATGCTTGCCTTTGAACAGTTTGTGATCCACCACTAACACTTTAAGCTTCTCAGACATCCCATCAGAAATATCCCTCAACTCAGGGTGTTATGAAATTATCAGCTCATAAATCAAGGAGGGAAGCACTATGGTCCGGACTGTCTTAGTGCAACCAGTGTGAGCAGCTACCAGAGGAAACATAACTTTTCCCAAGTTGACATGCCTTGGTTTTCCTATGGCATACAATAAATTCCCGAATGTACTGCTTACTTCCCCCTTATGAGAGCTGGGAATCCAATTCCTGATCCCAATATTGTATAAGAGGGCATATTTTGATGACAGCTCTGATGCACTCAGTTTATGGGCTACCCATGTTCTGCATAACCCTCCAGTGAGGGTGCTGGCCAGGATTTCTGGTCTGATGATTGCAGACTCCCTTGTTTCATTATCAATTCCAAAGTATTCATTGATGGTTTCTGGGGTAAACACTACCAACGTACCCCTAGCCCAGCTTCTCCCATAATCACAGCTATCCTCAACATCAAATTTGTCTTCTAGATTCACTAGAAATTCCCTAATTAATGTAGCACAAAATTTCTTAGGTAGAGTAAGGGATTTCAGAAGGTTTGCCTATTCCAAAAGATGGATGATTGTTGAGGACTTGTACCTCCCCGGCACCAGTACTTTTTATGGGACAATAGTTTTGCTCTTCACAGCTAACCAGGATCCAGCCACATTATGATCTCTAAACCACGTTCCTCCAATAGTGATTCCTTCAATGGTCTCTGGCAGAGGTGAGGTTGCAGTAGTCTGTGCACGGGAAGATTCTCCAATGGTGCCTGATTCAATGTCTTCAGAGCTTTCCTCGTCTTCACCGCTGGAATCTGAGATGACTAAGGGGGCCTTTCCTTTGTCTGTTGTTGAAGAGGGAGCTCGTTCTTCGCCCGAGAAGTCCTCGGACCATGATACCTCAGAGTCTTCATCCGAGTATGCCATAGTCACTATAGCTGTGGGTTGTTCTTCATTTTGCTGGGGTGCTGCAGCTACCCCTTCTACATCTTCATCACTTGAGGAGTCCTCAATATCTGCTCCTAAGTCGGTAACCTTGGCATTGCTGTCAGTAGTCTCCTTACTTCACCAGTCTCCTCTTCCTACTTGACCGTTTTGCCACCGGTTCAAGTCTTGGGGAAACAGGTCGAGGACTTGCGTATGACTAATTGGAGACAAGGTTCAGCGGCTGTTTGGGGAATATTTTGAAATTCGCAGTGCTTCCTAATTGAGTACAAGCAGTTGCTATAGCAACCTCTTGTACATTCAGATCCTGTTCAGCAAGCAAAAATAATGAACAGTGATTTGTTCACTCAATTCGGCCAACTGCCTACGTCTGGGGAGGACTATACTCCAGTCCTCAATCCACTAGTCTCCAAGGTGCTCCGTACAACACAGATTCGACACACAGCCAACCTATGCTACCTAACCTCAACTAGTAGTACTCACACAATCATGTGTCTCACACACCTACACACTCTAATTAATTCAGAATAGCCACTCTTCTGATCATACAGAATCAGCCTAATCTAATTAACACAATGGCTTAGTAGGTTTGCTATAGCACACCCTCGTGCAACTAGCTTGTGCAGGTTTTGTCCGCGTTGCTCCAAAGCCTTCCGCTGAGCTGTTCGAACTCTGTGAGTGATCCTCACTCCGGGATGCTCTCCCTCACCCAGTGACCACCTGTCACTAGCGAGAACAGGCCTTCTACAGATTGTCCGAGTTCCTCCACTCGACAATTCTCTTGCCGCCTACCTTGATCGGCCAACAAGCATGTCCTGCTCTGAATTGGCCTTCTCCAATCAAGCACTGACCAGACTCTACAAGTCTTCGATCAATCTCTGCTCTAATCACTCAGCTCTGGGCTTACGCTCTGCTCACATTGGTGATCTAATTCTCTGCACGACTCTCTGATCTTTCTCTGTAATCTCAGGTGCTTGGATTCTCTCTTTGCTCGATCATTGCTACTCTGCGTGGTCTTCTCTAAATAGAAACTCCGTGACCCATCAGTACATTTGGAAGTTCCTAAAAGATCTCAACAAGATTCTATCGCCTACTTTGTAAGAGATTTGATTTCCCAGTCAAATCTTAAAGCTCTGACACGGAATCTTCACTGGGGATATTCTGAGAGTATTTGGAAGCCTCCCATTATACAGCTACTTCATATCTGAGCAGATTTCTCTTTGCGCTTAAACTTCTCCTTGCTGTAGCAATTGCTTGTTCATTGAGTTTGTACACTCTGGCAGGTTTTGTCAATTGATTGCCATTTGCATTATCACATTTCTTTGCTGTTTTTCTCCGGCTTGTCTGGCTGACGGTAGGTTCTTCTTTAAACCTCTGGTGCGCACCATTTTAGTCTTTAGGGGTCGCCTAAGTGATGTCGTTCTTCTGGAGGGGATCTTCGGAGAGGACTGTTGTTTCGGCAAATTATGCCATATGTTTGATTTTGCCGCGTTTTCTTCAAACAGCTGGCGCGTGCTTCGCACGTGATCCCTTTCTTTTAGCAACCAAAACACTTCACAAGCTCCTTTTGTGTCAGTGGGTTGCTATAGCAACTTATGCTTGTGCCAAGTTATGACGCAGTTCCTGCACGTCTTCAGGGAATTTTTCGTTGAGATCTTTTGGTTGCTTCTTCACCCATATTTGTCTTGGTCTGTTAAGCCATCGTTTCCGAGCTCTGGAGTGTCCAACCATCCTCTCTTCCTTTCTGACACGATTGGGCAGACACTCCCAATCTGAGTAGTTTTCTTTGGTGATCATTGTTCCACACCTCTCTGACCTTCCATTCTGTCTGACAATTTCACGCCTAGTTGGGTAATGACAGTTGCTCATTTGCCTTGCTGTGTTGAACACCACAGCCTTATGTTATTTAATCTTTGGCTTTTCTTGGAAATTTTTTAACTTGATAGTTTTATGACAACTCCAGTGTTTTTTTGGGATCAGACATCTTCTCTGAATGTGGCCCTCCTTATTGCAAAAGTAACATCTGTTGTCCTCGCTACTGGTTTTCCTTTCTGCTACAGGTAGTTGATAAAGAGGTTGTTGTAGCATCCTCTTGTTCACTTCTCTAGTTATTTCCTTTACCACACTCCTGTCGAGTTCCTCTGTTGCTTTGACAAATACAGTTGCCCCTGAGCTCTCTTCTTCTATGTATCCAAGACCAGATCGTCCTCCTCCATATCTTTGATACCCTAGAATTTGGTCTAGAATATTTGGGCTCAGGGTAAGTTTCTGATGATGTAGTATGGCAGTGTTTGACAAAACCAGCACAAGTGAACAAGGAGCAGCTACAGCACAAGTGAACAAGCAGCAGCTTCAGCAGGGGATGCTATAGCAGGAGCTTGTTCAAGTGGCTGCAACATCTGTCCATGTAGCAGCAGCAACCTGGGCTTGGCTAGAAGACCTGGAAGCTCTTACGGATAACACCAGAGGAATATTTTAAAGTACTGTGGAGAATATTCCAGTGGGGTTTCCTAGCTAGAAAAAGAGATTTGTGTTGAAGATCAAAATCAAATCTAATCTCCTAAATTTTAGGAGATAATTGTTCTTTTTGGGACATTGCTTAAACCTGGTCTTGCTTAAAGCTGGTGCTACTATTTAAGCGAAAGGTGTTCAGAGCTGAGAGGTTGATCGAAGCAGAGGGATACACGAGTGCATACACAGAATTCAGAGAGAGCAATTTTGGTGTGTGACGGACGAATTCTTCGATCATCACCCGAGAGCAGAGCGTGAGCGCAGAGCTGTGGTGACAGAAGCAGAAGGTGATCAGGACTTGCATAGTCTGATTCGAGCTTGATCTGGAAGCCAATTCAGAGCAGTGGTGCTTGTTGGTTGATCAAGGGCAGCCGCGGAAGAACTGACGGGTGTGTGGCTCGGTCGAGTGTCTAAGCGGTGGTTCTCGCTAGTCGCTGGAGGTCACTGAGTGAGGGGGAGTATTCCAGAGTGTGCAGCGCTCGTGGAATCGTTCGATCAGCTCGGCAGAAGGCTTTGGAGCGACGCGGACAATTGTGCATCAGCTGTGTGTTACAGCAGTTGCTACAGCAACCCTGCTGAGTGAGTGTAGCTTAGAATAGGCTGAGTTTTGAGAAGACTGTAGCTATTCTAGATTGACATTTGTAGAGGGTGTGCAGACACAAGTCAGAGCCTGTTCTGATTGTGTCCAGTGATCCACACAAGGTTGAGAAGCATAGGTTGCGTGGAGTTGTAACCGAGTGTACTTGGAGACCGTTGTGTTTAGTGGATTGAGGACTGGAGAATAGTCCTCTCCAGACGTAGGCAGTTGGCCGAACTGGGTGAACAAACTTCTGTCTTGTTCATTGTGTGCTGAGATAATTTCCGAGTGAACAAGAGTGTGTTGCAGCAACTCCTTGTTCACAAAATCTGTCTAACTGAGACGCTGCGAATTTCAGTTTCTCCTCTGTCAACTGACTCAGATCCAGTTCATTCTTTTTAGCAATTTCTTTATGTTGAGTACTTTTGTCAGTGAGTGATGAAATCTTGTCTAGCAATTCTCCATGCTCCCTTCCACAATAGTAATTTTGTTGCTTAATCATTTGTTGATTTCGAAGGTTTCTTCACACCTCTGAAGAATCATTCTGGGATTTTCTACCAGGTTCTCTTATGTGTCATCTTCATCTTCACTGTCTGACAATTCAGTCCCATAAGTAAACTCATTGTTTATTGATTTTTCTGAGTCAGATTTTGACACAGTGGTCAAAGTAATGTAGTTTTCCTCCTCCCTTTTGTCAGAGTCTCCGTCACTCCACTTTGCTGCAAGAGAGTTGTTGCCTTTCTTCTCAGAACTGGTTTTCTAGTTACTTGGGCAGTCGGCTTCTCGGTGTCCATATCCCTCGCATCCTCAACATTGTATACCTTTTCTTCTTTCTTTCTTTTCTTCATCATCTTGAGCAGGTTCCTTTCCCTTTCTCTGATTGACACTTCTCCTGAATCGGTTTTTGTACTGAGATGATTATCCAAGCTTGGATTCCATCTTCTTCAGGAATCTGCTGAATTTCTTTACTTGTAGTCCGAGTTGATCTTTTGTTGAAGTCTTCTTCAGAGTTTCAGCCTTGAGTCTCACACTCTTGGTCTTTGCTGGGGAATCATCCTTGGTTACTTTCATCTTAAACAGTTTAAGAGACCCACTCAGCTCTTCCAATCTCATGTTTTTGACATTCTAGGCCTCTTCAATAGCTGTCACCTTCATATCAAATCTGGGAGGCAGAGACCTGAGCACTTTTCTGATCAGCTTCTCTTCAGGAGTGGGCTCTCCAAGGGCATGTGCTTCATTGGACAGATCACAGAGCTTGGCATTGAACTCAGTGATGGAATCTTCTTCTACACCCTTAAGCTCTCAAACTAAGAGGTGTCTGCATTATGGAGGTCTTCACCTTGTCAGTCCCTTCATGTGCTATCTGGAGGATCTCCCAAGCCTATTTTGCAACATCACAATTTGAGATCAACCTGAAATTATTAGCATCAACAGCAACAAAAATTGCATTCATGGCCTTTGAGTTTTCGGTTGCTACAACTTCCTCTCCAGCTATCCATGTCTCCTCTGGTTTCTTCCGGGTAACTCCCTTTTCATCAATGGTCAGGGGATGTGACTACTAAGAGACCACTGCTCTCCAGGTCTTCTCATCAATGGCCTTGAGGAAGGACTTCATCCTTGCCTTCCAGTACCTATAGTTGCTCTCTTCCAACAGGGGCGGCCGACTTGTGCTCTGCCCTTCTTTCATCTCTACTCAACAATGCGCTCAAGATCCTTACTTACGAGTTCCAGCTCTGATACCAATTGAAATTGCCGTGCCTCCAATTGCTGAGGGTGTACAGGCAGTTGCTAGAGCAACCTCTTGCACCTAATGAGCTTGTACCAAAAATAGTGAACACCAAATTTATTCACCTAGTTCGCCTAATGTGCCTACCTCTAGTGAGGACTGTACTCTAATCCTCAATCCACCAATCTCCAAGGTTCTCCGTACAACACAGACTCGAGTCCACGTCAATCTATGATACCCAACCCCAACTAGCAGATTCCACACTAAATCTGAACAACCTCAGATTAGTGTCACACACCTACACACTTGAATTAATTCAGAATAGCTACAGCTCTGATCCCACAGACTCAGCCTATTCTAATTAAGACAATGTCACTGTAGGTTTTTATAGCACACCCTTGTGCAACTAGCTTGTACTGGTTATGTCCGCGTCGCTCCAAGCTACTACGCTGAGCAGATCGAACTGTTCCGCGAGCGCTGCAAACTCTAGAATACTGCCCCTCACTCTTTGACCACCTATCACTAACGGAACTGAGTCTTCGTCCGTCGATGAGTTCCACCCACTCACTCGACACTCCCTCAACTCACTGTGATCAGTCGATAAGCCTACTGCTTCAATCGACCTTCTCTGACCACACCCCGATCAGACCCTGCAAGTCTTCTATCAGTCTCTGCTTCAATCACACGGCTCTACGCTCACGCTATGCTCTTGGTGGTGATCGAAATCGTTGCTCGGCACTGTGAATTTCTCTCTGAGTATTCTGTGTTTTTCACCTTTTCACCTCTCTCCTTTTGTTGCACTTCATTATCTTTTGGGTTGATCAATATCACAATTTGGAAAGCTTCCCGTTCCCCTATTTTGTCACAATCTAGATAATGATCCTCACCTTACAAATATACCAATATCTTCTAGCTGGCTTGTTGCGGCAGGCTGGCGGCTCTAGAATATTCTTCAACTGCATTTAGAAATATTCCTTTGATCTTCTAAGCAATTCATCTTGATTTTCAGCGAAAATATGCTACATGGGTTGCTACAGCTCTTCTGCTACACATGTTGCTATAGAAACCCCTTGTGCACCCTTCTTATTCACTCGGCTCGTTCACTCTGGCAGTTTTGTTAATTTGAATGCCGTTACTTTATCAGTCTACGTACAGCAACCGGTTCAAGTGATGCTTCCCGGCATCTCTGATGTGTTTCTTGCTGATAACAATGGAACAGCCGCTCTTAATATGAGAGGATGTGGCACGCGTTGTCGTATGCGCCAAGTTAATTATTCTTTCTTAGGCACTAGTATAGTGGTCGAATCACATGGAACTTATTCTTCCAAAATTATTCCTATATCAATAATGAAAAAGGAGGGTGTTGGTCACCTGATTATGTATGGCATGTTTTTGTGCAAAGAGTTGTTCAAGTAAGTTAGAGATATGCATAAAATAATTAGATGCTAAAACTGCAAAACTGAAGTCAGGAGATGCAACGCAAGATGTTATATCAAGTGTTGGAGTACGCGCTGGTTTAAACCAAAGGTGTATATTCTTAGCAATCAGCAGATCTCGAGAATCAAGGGCGTGGGACACACCTCTGAGATTACTGGGGCCTTGGATGGATAAAGAATTAGAATATCTTCAACTATACTTTGGAAACGCAATCTCTTGGTTTGGCGACAAGATGAAGATAAAATTAACAAATATTCAAATATATTCTTTTTGAATATTGTTTGAGATATTTTAGGAGATTGGCGTGCACTATAAAAGAAGGTGAAACGAAGTTGAAGGGGATGAATGATTATGCATCTGTCTTGAGTTATAAAAATATACAAGAGAATTTATGGTTAAGTGATTGAGTGCACCCATCGGAGACCGGAGCAAAGTTATCACTCAAGCACGAGAACTAGGAGTATCTGCTGAAGATATAAGTTCCACAAATCCTGTTACAAAACATATCTGTCTAGTAATTCGGAAGGAAGCCAACAAACTGAGAGGACGTTGAGTGGACGTGCAGTTGTTCAGGAGAACGAAGCTGTTGTGACAAGCCATAGAGAGGGATCTCTAAACTGAGGAGATCTTAGTACGCATCGAGACGAGTCAGTGGTAGAAGTACTTGAAGAGGGAGTCTTGTAAGTTTGTACTTCATTGTCTGATCGTTATTAGTGGATTGCTGCTTGTTGGGGTTAGGAGAAACCTCCCACCCCCACATTACGGACACATTGTCCCGAAGTGGGTTACCAAATCTCTGTGTCTCGTATTTACTTTCTGAAGCGGAGCGACTCGCGCTAAGGTGCGCGTTAGCAAGCGGTGCACGTTAGTGAGAGAAGGCGCCGCAGAGTCCGATTGGGTCGTGTAATACCTCGTTTCGAAGAGAACGACGGCCCGGTCCAAACTCATGACTTTCGCTCATGTGTTGTGGGCTTATGGGCCCATCCGGAGTGTTTTACTATTTTATTTTTTATTTTTAATGTTCTTAGAAAGGTTTCCTTATTTTCGAATTTAGATTTGGAAGGGTATATTTTATGTTTCCTAGTTAGTAGGCTCTGTTTACTATATAAACAGAGTCAGGGTAGTAGGGAAAGACAGTTTTGGAATTAATAAGATTTCAGAGTTCTTTCATTCGTGCCTAGGGTTCTAATTCAGGTTTCATCGTCCCTTTGCCCACACACGCTACATTAGAGTGGTATCAGTTTCCAGTCGTTCCTGCGCAGATGGCTCCTAAACAAAGGCGTGCAGTCGTTGAACAAGCAGCCCTTGAAGAGGAGAATCGAAGGATCAACGCAGTCAATGACGATCTGGTGCGAGATAACGCTGAGTTGCATCGGCAGTTGGATTTTGTGACGCTGAGTCCCAATGTTGCGGCTGGTACTGGTGAGGAGGCCAACCCGTTCGGCGTTGTTTGGCAGAATCGTCGTTGGGAGTCCGGTTTTAAGGTTGACATCCCAGAGTTTGATGGCAGCCTTAAAGCGGAGGAGTTCATCGATTGGCTTGCTCAGGTTGAGGAGATTTTGGACTTCAAGGAAGTTCTAGAGGACCGTCGTGTTTCACTGGTTGCTATCCGATTGCGGGGATGCGCACAGGCGTGGTGGCAGTAGTTGAAGATGACTCGTGCTCGGGCTGGGAAGGACAAGATCTCCGGGTGGGATAATTTCAAGAAACACCTCAGAGCTGGGTTTCTTCCTGATAACTTTGAGAGGGAGCTGTACCAGCGTTTCCAGAATTTGCGCCAGAATTCTCATTCGGTGGAAGAGTACACCACGGATTTCTACCAGATGATGTCTCGGATTGATCTCAATGAATCCCCCATTCAGTTGGTTTCACGATATATTGGTGGCCTTCGCCTTCAATTGCATGATGTGCTGAATATGTTTGGCCCGATGTCGGTATTCGAGGCTCACCAGCGAGCGTCCCAGGCAGAGAAGCAGCTGCTGAGGCGCTCGGCCACGGGGTCTCGGCAACCCCCGATTTCAGCGGCTTCCCCCTCGATTCCCCGCCCTTCTGAGTTGTCCCCACTAGCTCGCAGTCAAGCGGCGGCTGCCCAAGGACGTGGCAGTGGAGGTTTTTGGTGTTTCAGTTGTGGCGAACGCGGTCATCGGGCTTCGGAGTGTCGCAAGGCACCCTCAGGCTCACGCGGCCTTTTTACAAATGATGTTAGTGATGCTGCTGTTGTAGTCCCAGAGGGCCCCCCAGTTTTCAACAATTATGGTGTTGTTACGGAAGAGATTGAGGAGGTAACAGGCGATGTTGGCTCTGTCTTGATGTTGAGGCGTACTTTCCTAACCCCTCGCGCTCCTGAGCCATCTGAGTGGCTATGGAACAATCTGTTCCAGTCGACTTGCACGATCGGGGGAAAAGTTTGCACTTTTATTATTGATGCCGGGAGTTGCAAAAACGTAATTTCGGAGGTTGCGGTCTCCAATTTGGGGCTGTCCATGGAGAGTCCTTCGAAGCCATATAAGCTTGCATGACTTAGTAAAGGTACTGAAGTCACGGTCTCCAAATGTGTGTTAGTGTCTTTTTCAATCGGTCCTACTTATTGCGATGAGATTTATTGTGATGTGGTTCCTATGGATGCTTGTCATTTGCTACTTGGTCGCCCCTGGCAATTTGACCATGTTGTCATTCATGATGGGCGCACCAACACATACTCTTTCCTATTTCGCGGCAAGAAAATTCTGCTCCTCCCTGTGAAGCCCCGGGCTGTGTCGGCGGCTGCAACTGCGGCAAACACCACCTTGCTGTCTCGGGCCCCCTTTCAGGCAGAGATGGAGGAAGCTGGTATGGTTATTATTATGTTATGTGGCCTGATTGGTATTGATAGTGCTGCTGTTCCTCTCGGTAGCATCCAGCCCCTTTTGCAGGAGTTCGCTGATGTGTTCCCCGAGTCTTTACCACCTGAACTCCTACCTTTCCGTGATATTCAGCATCATATTGATCTGGTTCCGGGTGCTGCCTTGCCAAATCGACCCCATTATCGCATGAGTCCGAAGGAACATGAGGAGTTACGAAAACAGGTCGAGGAGCTGCTGCTCAAAGGGCACATTAGCGAAAGCTTCAGTCCCTGCGTCGTTCCTGCCCTTCTCACGCACAAGAAGGACGACACTTGGCGGATGTGCGAGGATAGTCGCTCGATCAACAAGATAACGGTGTGTTATTGGTTCCCCATTCCTCGTCTTGATGACTTGTTGGACCAGTTGAGTGGCTACCATCAGATTCGTATTCGACCGGGGGATGAGTGGAAGACATGCGGAGCGACTCGCGCTACAGTATACAGAGAAGCGGGATCATCCTAAGGTGCGCGTTAGTAAGCAATGCACGTTAGTGAGATAGGGCGCCGAAGAGTCCGATTGGGTCGTGTAATACCTCATTTCGGCTGTGGGCTTCTTTATTTTCTTATTTTATGTGTAATACTTCGTTAGTGAGATAGGTTTCCTTATTTTCAAATTTAGATTTGGAAGGTTATATTTTATGTTTCCTAGTTAGTAGGCTTTGTTTACTATATAAACACAGTCAGGGTAGTAGGGAAAGACAGTTTTGGAATTAATAAGATTTCAGAGTTCTTTCATTCGTGCCTAGGGTTCGAATTCAGGTTTCATCGTCCCTTTTCCCACACACTCTGCATCACTTTCACTCCAACCGTCGAAAGATTCCTAACGTGTTTACTCAGAAGTTGTCATAACAATTCTACCATCCGTACTAGAACTACAGAGGGTTGTAAGTAACTTAGAACACAAGAAACAAGTAGAAAACTTTTCAATTATGAGAGATATCAATTCAGAACAATCATTTGTGATTATTGTTTATCATAGGCAATAAATATCATATGTCATCAAATCTCGTAGTCTACTCAGACAAAGGTAGTACATTAATTAATATGTCCTGGCAAAGGTGATATATTCTAGTTCTTCTATGCAGACATATTCCGAAAAATGTGATAATTAACCTAGTCGTTACTACTTGTGTTTCCGGTAAAGTTTCGAACACGTGTTAATAATAGAAAACAAATTACATAAAAAAGAATCGCACTCATGTATCCATTAAATTCAGTAATTTAATATCATAATAATAGGCATAGAGAACTAGTAACAGAAAAGATAACATATGTATTAAAATCAAGCCTCAAAACGTGTTGCCACAAGCTCATGTGCTGAGTTGAAACAAGGGATTTAGCTAGACATTGTCATAACTAAACATCAATAATAAAAGGAAAGAAGGTTGTCGTAAGGGAATTTCAATATTTCATCGCTTTGCTCCTGGCCACTTCTCTACACTCAAAATTCTTGTATTAGACTTGTATTCTCGTTTCTTGGATTTATTTTACTGCTGTAAGGGCACTCTATATATAGCTTAAAGGCTGGCCACAACCTAGAGAAAGTAGGATTCATTTCCATAATATTCTCCAACTATTTTGGAATTATTTTGTTCTTGAAAATATCTTGAAGATTTGAAACTTGAAATGTTGGCAACCTGTGAAAATTATCAAAACTTGAACTACAAAAGACATTGATTTTTGAATTTGCTGATGTCATCATTCTCGATTGTTGACATCATCCACACGCAAAGGCCAAGTTATGGCCGCGCGCACAAGCTAATTTACGAGCATGTGCGCGACCGTAACGTCTCTTTAGCTTGCAGTGCCTACTGAGTTGGTTTCTCATTTGTACTTTTTTTTGTCACTATTTTGCCCCACCAAAAGTTATATTTGTCTCTCGGTGTCAGCTACAGAGTTATAAGGCACCGAATTAGCTTCGTGATAGTGTTTAGCTCACATCTTCTGCAGATCATCCATGAATGCGCAGTGAGCTCCCGAAGCACCACAGGTCGTTTTGCCTTGTATTGAAAAAATGGTCATTTTAGCTTGTATCGTCTCCTAACATTCAGAATACACCTAAGATATAAAATTACACGAAACAAACAATCGTAAATATATAAACATATAAAATATATGTATTAAGATAATCAGATGTGCATATAATACGACTCATCAAAATGCTACAAGTGTTTGCTTGAAAACGTGTTTACCACTTATCGTTTTGGAGGGTGGTTGAGTCTTCCCTTCTTTACGTAGCCTTTTCCTCCTTTATAAATATCCAAATGCTAACAGTTTTAACAACTTTCAAAAGGTTCCTATTTTTCTGGAGTTCTGAGAAGCTTGCACGGCCCAACCCAACACCATTTCGTTGGGTCTAGTCCGATTAAAATAATCTGTCCGTGACATGATGAAGCTTGAGAAAGGAATGAGACGCGATACCTCATGTTATTTGCTTAAATAATATATATTTTTAGGGACCAATTTTATTTCGCCGGGACCTAATATATTCTCGGATCGGTGCCATGAGGACCAGGGAAGATGATACTATAACGGAGAACGAGTGCGTACAGCGCATTTCAGAAGACAAAGCTTAGGGTGAGGGTGAGGGTGAGGGTTTTGTGTGCATCAGGCCACGCTCAGGTATGTATCTAAGCTGTGGTGTGGTGCAGTCGTGGTGATGGTGATGATAATTAAATTAAGCTGTAAATGTTTGAACATTTAGGATCTGAATGTACAAGGTTTAATGTCTTTATTGCCACTATGACTCAGAACTCAGAATCTGCTATTCTGATATCAACCTGAATATGAAGTTCAAAATGCTGCCCAATCTGGATGTGGGCATTCATAACTCCAGCCAGGTCCTGTGTAGCGACAGCAATGTAGCCATAAAGCCTCTTCATGTCCCTCATAACTGGTCATAGGAATAAGAAGAGATCAATAATAGACTTTTAATTCATAAACTCTGAATTGGGAAAGTCAGTTTGAAATCGAGATAAACATGTTACCCTTTAGGAGCTAAATTTGGGCAGTTTGTGCACATAGGGTCAACTGTGAAATCTTCACTGAAGTTCTCTGTATTTTCACTAGTTGGATCTTCCATATGTGTGGATTCTGGGGAGAGCATTCCGATTGAAGCTGCTCGATCAGCCGACATCCTTTGAACTGTGCGCAAGTTGGTGTCGGTAGACAGGTAGAGATAGTCATTAGCTATTGGATGTCCCGTATACTGCAGATGGACTCGAATCTGCACCATGTGTGCATGCCTAGCAGTTAGAATGCCGCAATAGATGAATACATATGATATGATGAGTAACGAGACTAAAATCCTTACTTGATGAGTTCTGCCAGTGACAGGCTCACACAGAACAATGCTCTGGTTACCATTAGTGCTTATCCGAGTGAACTTTGTACATGCAGTCTTCCCTTTTGGTGGCATGTTGTTATGTTCTTCTTTTACCTGTGAGACCCATTTTTGAACATAAATCCTAAATCTTCCATATACATTTGTTTGACTTTTCGGTTGACCTAATCCAAGAAAATCCATATCCCATCTAAGCAAAAAGAGACCTTAGGATTTCAAATTTGTTAAAGTGCAACATAGTTCATCAGTTGACAGTATGTACAAATATGTCTATCTATATCCGACAGAACATATATGTGCATACTGCACAATGGGATCAAAATCTCAGACAAATCAAACAAAAACAAAGCATGGTGTGATTTCCCTAAAGCGGTCTGAACACCATGGTGTCTATATAGTCAACCTGAAACCAGAGACGGTTGACATAAATATGAACTCGAGGAAGCTTTACAATCTTCATACCATATATAGACATTAGAAACATTGCACGCTCGAGTCATAGCAAGCACATTTAGTTTACCCAGTCATCCATGAGTTTCTCACTTACTAGGCTTTCATCCATTAATTTCGAGGCCCAAGTCCTTGTAAATCACTGATAACACACGATCAACTTCCTAAGCCAATAACTACTTCAACAATAACATTCTATGACGAAGTTACCGCATGGAGCTGACCTCTGCAGTACTTTTTCCTTCCCGTGCATTATAGTCGATGTTAGCGTTGACAACTTGCTGAGAAAAAAATACATGTAATTCCAAAATAAGTAAAAAAATGGTATAAAGAGGAAGATGTCTACATATGAGCTCCAAAAAGCAAATTAATGCACCAGCCAACTCAGGGCTATGCAGTTTCTCTATTTTCATCATTTACATTGAGCATAACAGGGACTTCCCTATCAATGAGAGCAACCACCAACCAGAAAATAACCATAGGTAATGAAAGAAGCAGAGCCTGAGTTTCATTTCCAATTGAAAATACAATGATCAAAGTATTAGATTGTTAAGCTCAATGTACAAATGGATGATGGTTGAACTCGGTCTTATTAGCATGTAGTATTATCAGTTGGAACTACACTCGAACCCATATCAATACCTCACCCTCGGGGAATACCCCAACAACTCTTGCAACATACTGTTTCTGTACTAGCCCAGCTTCAATCTGCACCGTCACCATAAATTTTGGAAATTACTAATACTTTCAAAAACCTCCTACAAAAGACTAAGCATGCCCATGATAGTCAGCAGCTAGATGTTATCTTTGTGAACAAATTAAGTGGCACCAAAGAGATTGAAATGTCCTAATGCAATACTCCACACAAAGAAATCAAATTTACCTGTTGTCTGAACATATCAGCCCTGGAAGAGTTCCTAGCCAAAATTAGAAGTCCTGATACTAGGCGATCCAATCGATGAATGGCTAACATATGCATGTCAAGGGATACAGAAAAGTCAACTGAAACAGACCAATTACATATATGAAGACATTGTGTTGGAAATTACATGGGATTTCTTCCAATAAGGATACGAAATAGAGGTGCCAAGTCATACTCGGCTTGAAGGATTCCAACAATGGTATTTTTTCGGTATTGCCCACATGGATGAACCTGAACAACAATGACGAACATCTTAATGAAAGTTATGTAATTAAACAGACATATGTCAAATATGTGAAAGGGGGATATGGACAGGGCAGAATGGTGTAAGCTTTTCGAGTATAAAACCAAGATATCAAATATATGAGCAATTCAAGACCAGTTTCTTTGAGAACTTACTAGTGATGCACGAGCAAATCACATATCAAGAAATATCAATATGTGAGGGATAAAAAAATCATGAAAGTGAAAGCATGCTAGGATACATGCATGTTGCTTACCACTCCAAAGTTGTAAAATAAACAAAATGCTAGCAACCAACTATAGACTTACCGGAACAGATGCGGGCTTACAGACAGTGACCACGTCAGACTCTTTCTGCAATATCAAGACATCCCATGCCATCACTGGTGGTTCATGCCTACAGGCTTTGCCAATATCAAATACTAAGTTTATCACCAAACAATTGAAACTCAAATTGGAAAACATAATTCATAATAGTATGAGATCGCTTTCATGCATTGCAAGAAAGGAAATGTACAAATTAAATTATCAAAGCCACAAACCTGTGCAAGAAGTGGCTTATCTTTTGCGATGACTGAACTACATAGGATACAGGCACTATCTGGCCATCAACTTGAATCCGACCACTTTTTACAGCAGACACCTGCATTACAAAACATTACTCTCAATCTCAAATTTTTATAAAGAAATACGCAACGGAATGGACTAAAGGTCTGTTTTTTAAAGCTGAACTTATACTTAACTTAACTTAATACTTAAGTAAATACTGTAAATTTGTAGTAGTCTAGTAGTGTTATGGTTGGGGTGGTGGTGGTGTGGTGTTGTAGTGGTAGTGGTGGTGGTGGTGGTGTTTAGTAGTGTTATGGTTGGGGTGGTGGTGTAGTAGTGTGATGGTGGTGTGGTAATGTAGTAGTATTATGGTTGGGGTGGTGTAGTAGTGTTATGGTTGGGGTGGTGGTGTAATAGTGTGGTGATGCAGTAGTGTCGTGGTGGTGTGGTGATGCAGTAGTGATATGGTTTGGGTAGTAGTGGTGGTGTGTGTGGATGAAAGAGATGATGAATAGTGATGGTGGTGTTGTTATGGTGGTGATGAATAGTGATGGTGGTGTTATTATGGTGGTGATGAATAGTGATGGTACTTAATTTAACTGAATTTAACTTAACTTAAGTACTGAAAATTTAAGTTATAAAGCTTAAGTTATTTACTTAAGTACTTAACTTAACTTAAGCTTATTTAACTTAACTTTAGTACTTAAGTTACTATTCATCATCACAACAACCCCGTCTTAACAACACCACACCACCACAACAACACATTCACACCACCATCAACAACATCACCACTCCACTACCTTAACATTAAAATTATTATTCATCACCACCACAACACTACCACTTCACTCCACAACACGATCACCACCTCCACAACAATACCACTCCACAACACCACCACCGCTATCACCACCATCATCACCACCTCACTACCTTAACAATAACAACCACCACACAACCACAATATCACCACCTCCACAACAACCCAACACCACAAAAATACTACCATCACCATAACACCTATTAACACATCACCACACCACCACAATACATTCACATCACCACCACCAACAACACCACCACCACACCATTACCACCACCATTACCACAACACATTCAAAATCACAACAACCCACCACCACCACAACACCATATCACCACCCGGACAATAACATATCCACACCACCATACCACTAACACCCAATTACCACACCACCACAACACCACCATACCATTACCACCCTATTACCACACCACCACCAACAACAACACTACTCCACTACCACCACCACCACCACCCACCTTAACATCACAACCACAACATCACCACCACCACCACAACACCACTACCACCACCATTACAACACACTACCACAACAACAACTCACCACCACCACAACACCATACCAACCCACTGCCACGCCACCATAACACCATTACCACCACACCACTACCACCACCATTATCATCCCACCACCACAAAAATAACACACCACCAATAAAAAATAATAAATTAACTTAACTTAAGTATTTAAAATTTAAGTGCAAAAGAAGGCTTAACTCCCATGTCTATCACCACTATTCAACAGTAAAAACATACATAATAATCATAGGGACGCCCTTTGAACTCTTGAGCAAACAAATCCACAATCCTTTTTCCCGTCCATCGATTCTTGACCTGAAATCACGAAACACGCTCATTGAAAAACAATTAATTATCACAGAAGTAGAGTAGTGTCTCATCAAAGCAGGTTAATGAACAAATACAAATTGAGCGAAGACGACAAATAATAAGCATACATGAGAGATGAATTCGAAGTAGTAAGGTTTAACGTGTCGCCTCCCTGCACAATTTTTCCGGAAAAATACGATAAAACAATGCTAAAACTGGAATGGAATGCGAATGGTCAAAACCACACAGGACAATTTATACCGTTGACAAAGACGTAGTCATTTTTCTCAGGAGGATTTGCCGGTGTTTGCCACACAATCTCCATTTCGCCGTCCCTCTTCCTCTTCATCGCATCGCACCGCACCGCACCGCACAGCCCCCTCCTGCTGCTTGGTTTGTTTGATAGGTCAGTTTTCAAGTCGGGTTTCGCAGAAGCCAAACGCGCATAGATTGTGCCGTTTTTGACATGATAGAGTTTAGTCATTATAACATTCTCTCATCATCTTTTGTTATATATTAATAAATAATTTTTTTTCCTCAATGTACCATAATAATATATGTCATATTATTTAATGAATGAAAATTTAATAAAAATGAAATTAATATTCAAAATATTAAACATTTGAATCTTTAAAAAAAAAACAGTTTTACATTTACTGGACAAATTTTTAATTAGTATAAAAATCATGTATTGAAATGCATTAAATAGTATCATGGCCAAATTTCTGTCGTATATTCCATCAAATTATTTTTCGAGGAAAAATGTGTGTTGATCTTCAACTTCATCCTTATTTTCGAAGTAAATATTGATATCCACTATTCAAGCATTGTAATATTGAAATGACTCTTCATCGCACCTCGTGCTTCTGTTGAACTCTGTTATATTTTCATAGTGTGCATATGCTTCTTGTTCATCTTCAACAATCGTGTTGAGTATTATAATGCATGACAACATGATATCATTAAAGTATATCTTCATCCCACGTAAGAGATGACAACATGTGTTCTTCCCTGATATTGTGCATTCCATGTTGTTGGATAATTTTTCCACTCCCAATGCATATAATCTATGCTTCTAATCATTCCCAGAAATCTACGTTCTTTACCAATTTGAAGTAACCTTCTCAAATCATCTAAGTTGGAGGTCTCATATATTCGCATCTAAATTGGTTGATTGTACTTCTGGTAAATTTCATAAGCGCTAATCATGTTGTACTTTCAGTAATTCCCACGTACTCATCAACAGCGTCAGCCGCTATTCCATTTGCTAACATTCGAAGGGCGGCAGTACACTTTTGTAATGATGATAAACTCAAACGTCCAGATGCATCCCTTTTTGTGTAAACCATTCATCATTTGATGCAACCCTTCCATTATTCGAAGATGTATACCTGTTTCAGTACGTAACTACCTAGTTGCAGGAGTAATTGTTGAAAAGAGAACGGAGAGATTTGGTTGTACGACATGATTTAGAAACTCGTCTACTTTTTGATCAACTACGACTCGTCTTGATCTTCTTGCCTCGTCAGAATCAGAGGAACTTGAAGACTCAAAATTGTAGGAGTTCATTGAATATTTTTGAGTGTGTTTGTTTCGTCTCATAGCTCATAGTTACATACCACCAACAAATTGCTTTCTTTAAAGAGTTGAATAATTGAATTCAAGTGGGTACTAAGGCACATGGTTGTTGTCCTCAATCAAATTACTTGACATAAAGCTTTAACGAAATGTTATTTCCTTGCTTTAAAGAGTTGAATAATTCAAGTGGGTATCAATACACATGGTTGTTATCCTCCATCAAAATACTTGTCATAATGCTTCAACGTATTGTCATTTCATTGTTTCAAAGAGTTGACTAATTCAACGCAAGTGGGTACGAATGCACATGGTTGTTGTCATCAATCAAAATACTTGTCATAAAGATCCAACAAATTGCCATTTCCTTGCTTAAAGAGTTGAATAATTCAACTCAAGTGGGTACCAATGCACATGGTTGCGGTTCTCAATCATAATACTTGTCATAATGCTCCAACGAACTGTCATTTCTTTGCTTTAAGCAATTTTAAAAAACCATAAACCACTAGGACTTAGACATTGACTAAAAAACAACTTCAACTTAAACAGAACTTTAATAGGATAATCCAAGCTTCTCTTCACTCAATTTTATGATTATGAAACTAGACTGTCAACTGTTACCACTTGCCTCCTCAAATGGTAAGAGGTTCTTCTTGAGAGATAATGTTTGTAACATGTCCAAGTTATTTCGATACTCTTTCACCTTCAAACTAGTTGTCTGTGGTTCCATATGTTGTTTTCTGAGGGAAACCTTTATCTTTCTGAACATTCAATCTCTTATTTTCTCTTTCGACATCTTTAACCATGGACTATGAATAGAGTCGTAATCTTTCATTAAATTAACTAAAACATTCAGTTGCTACACCTGCCACCCAATTCAGTCTGGATTTGGCTTTTTTTATACTTTCAGGTCGAGACACGCTCCCTTCCCCTCTTTCAACATTGGTTGATGTGTCAAGATGTGAGTCACTACCATCACCTCTGGGTTTTCTACCACTACTTCCGCTTCCAAGAGAACTAATATTTTCTTCTTGAAGTTTTGGACGACCGCGCAGGGTATTCATAGATTTTAATACAATAGACTTCCATTTAGAAAATATATACAAATATTCTCAGCAATGAAAAAAGATGAACCTACCATGCTTTCTTTCATGAAATATATGAGCCTCTCTAAGAACATCATCATCATTTTGACCACTCATCTTTCTTATAAGAGCTTTGTCATAGATTGCAGTCCACCTTAAAACGGCTGAAGCAATTCTACCCCAACGACCCTTGACCATATTCATATTCCTTAAAGCAATTTCATTTTGTTTGGTTGATCTAACCGCCTCGAAAGTTGTCCAAACATTTTTCCAAAACACTTCTTTCTTTTGATTTCTCCCAACCAATTGATTTGAATTAGTGTTTATATATGATGAGATGAGAGCATCATCCTCAACCATCGACCAAATTTTCTTCGCAACTAACTAATCTGGAGAAGCTTGGGGAGGTGATTGGAAGGATGTTTGTTATGATAACAATTCTATATAGTATTGTTGGGTTGGATGAACAAACTCATCATTTCTTCTTCTTCTTCTACGTCATTATTGGTGGCATATTCATAACCATCATCATACCCATAACTGCTACCGTGACCAAAATCCTCGTAAGTAGAGTATGAATAATGTCTTGACAAATCTTCAGGAAATTGAAACTAATTTCGTGAGTCATGCTGAAAATTTCAAACTTCAACTTCACGAAAACTTCGTTTTCTAAAAAGTTTTTTCTTTGTTCTTTTTCCATAATTAGAATGATTAGAATCCATAATTTATGGTGACTTTTTGTAAGAAGAAATAAAATTTAGAAAGAAAACTAAAAAGAAATTAGTAAGAGAGGAGAAATTTGTGTCTTCAAAACATAGCAACATGAGTCTCTAGTTATAGAGGTCAAAAAACAAATTTATAGGTATATATTTTATAAGATTTTACTTTTTTTTTATTTGTGGCTTTTTTAAGTTTTGAATCGCTTAAATTTTTATCAACTAATAGAAAAATTGCAAACTTCTTCTTTTTTCAGCCAATGAAATTATATCATGTGTCAGCTTCTTCTTCCATTTTCCAGGTCGTGAGTGAGGTCGTCCGATCAAAAATATTTATCCATCCACCTTTCTTTTTTTTACCTCTTAAGAGAACAAAAGAAAATATTAGATCCATAATCTTTATTTTGATCGTTGGTAAGGGTGCCCTTATATCATATGGAGTTGAGTTTTTTTTTTTTAATTCTTAGAATATGTGTACTCATTCAAAAGAGGGAGGTTGTAGAAATTCCGATCAATGCTCAAAGACGAGTTGTAATGGTCGAGATCAAAGATTTGAACTCGAATCCAAGATGGAGTTTGTTCCACATGAAATACAGAGTTCTTTGTAAGGTGCAACGCAGCTTGAATGTCACGAGCTAAAGAAACAAGATGGGAACTTTGGCACCCATATCATCAAGAAGTGTTGCTGCCTTTTGCTGCGTTTTCTGCACAAGCTGAGTTAGCTAGACAATGAATACAAATACAAGAGTTTGAATTGAACCGTAGTTGAGTTTTTCCGGTTGAGTCACGTTCGACGCTTTCCTTGAAGCGAAATTACCGTCCAATTCGTCGGACTTTACAGGCAGCTTTGCTTCCCAGGATAAAACAACCCTTTTCAGCTCGTTGGTTGCACAGGACCTAGCTGAAGCGAGCTTCGTTGAACTTCCACTATCACCAGAACTCACACGGCAAAGAACTCAGAAAGTAGGGACTTCGGTTTCGGTGTGTTCTCTTCTCTGTTTCTCATCTTCCTTTATAGGATGGAAAGCAGAGAAGTTCCAGGAGCTGTTACCTCCATTCCCGCAGCCACCCAACACGATATCAGGTAACCGCATATTCCATGGGCTGACTTCGTTTTGAGGCTCCGTCATTTCAGGTTTACCCAGTGTTTGATTCGGTCACTTCCAAAGTGCACTGGGTAAGTGATTCAGCCACTCTAGTCGAATCACTTCTAGGGCAGCCCGAATCACTTAGTGATTCGGTCAACTCTGGTCAACAGTCACAAAAATTGCAAGTTTATTCTTGTAACTTTGAGTGTTTGTATCTCATTCAAAACACAACCGAATTTGATGTTTCTTGGATCAGTTTTATACTACTTTCAACAAGGAGTATTTCATTAGTTTACATCAACTTGATCCGAGGTGTTCTCCATCCTCAAAACTTGGTCACAAAATGAGGCACACCCCATTTTCTTCACACCTTTATTTCCAACAATCCCCCACATGAAGAAAATCAAGTAATAAAGGAAAATCAAAACGACTCGACTCTTTGTGTTGATAGCTTCTACGGTCAATATCTGCATAAGATAGGTGGGCGACGCCCTTGAACCTTCTCTTGAGAAACCTGATTCTTTTACTGACTATTCAGTGGACATGATGTCTTTGAACTGTTCATCTTATAATGTAAATAAAACCAAGTTCTCACAGATATCTTCCTGATCAACTTCAGCTCTTACTGGTGGGTCCATTTCGGCCATGGTTCCGCTTCCTGGTTCTGCAAGAGTTTCTAAATGATTAAGTCTTATTAATCATCCTTTGAAGCGGTCAAACTCTTAAGTCAAGGAATGGAACCGAGGTGTTACCCCCACAATGACTTCATACAGTCTTAGCAAGTAGGTTGTCCCTTTGAACCAAGTTTTTGGGATCTCCAGTCATCATGGTAGGGTTTTCCTTTGCTTCGACTTTATTTCTCCAAGGACTTTAGTCCCATTCCTTTAGTCGTCTTCTCTACCTGGTCTCTGTTTAACCCTTTGGTTAATGGATCCGCTATATTATCTTTGGATTTCACGTAGTCAATACTTATGACTCCAGACGAGAGAAGTTGTCTAATGGTATTATGTCTTCGACGTAGATGTCTCGACTTACCATTATACATGACATTCTATGCTCTCCTAATTGTTGATTGGTTATCACAATATACACATATTGCTGGCACAGGTGTTGTCCATTGAGGAATATCCTCTACAAAGTTTCTTAACCACTCTGCTTCTTCGCCACATTTATCTAGTGCAACGAATTCAGCTTTCATCGTGGAACGGGTAATTGCTGTTTGCTTAGAGGATTTCCAAGACACTGCTCCACCACCTAAAGTGAATACATATCCACTAGTGGCTTTAGAGTCTTGTATATCAGATATCCAGCTAGAATCAGTGTATCCTTCAATGACTTCAGGATATCTGGTATAATGTAGACTGTAGTCACGAGTAAATCGAAAATACTTTAGTATCCTTACAATAGCTTTCCAATGCTTTGTTCCAGGATTACTTGTGTATGTAGCAAGTCTACTAACCGTATATGCAATATCAGGTCTAGTGCAGTTCATCAAATACATGAGACTGCCTATTACTCTTGCATATTCAATTTGAGAAATTCCTTCCCCTTTGTTCCTAGACAAGTGTTGATTCATTTCTATAGGAGTTCTACATACTCCTACACTGTCCTTTCCGTACTTATCTAGGATTTTATCAATGTAGTGTGACTGACTCAGGATATATCCATCAGGCGTTCTTGTAATTTTAATCCCTAAAATTACATCAGCTCGTCCCAAATCTTTCATATCAAATTTCGAATTTAATATGGTTTTCGTGGACTTAATCATCTGTTCATTGCTTCCTACAATGAGCTTATCATCAACATACAAACACAAAATCACATATCCATGATTAGTGTTCTTAATGTATACACATTTGTCACACTCGTTGATTTTGAAACCATTTGACAGCATCACACGATCAAATTTTTCATGCCACTGTTTTGGCGCTTGTTTCAGGCCATAAAGAGACTTGACAAGTTTACACACTTTCGTCTCCTGTCCTGACACTGAGTAACCCTCGGGTTGTTCCATGTATATCTCTTCATCAAGATCTCCATTAAGGAAAGCAGTTTTCACATCCATTTGATGAATTTCTAAATTGCGCAACGCTGCAATGGCAATTATTATTCTAATGGAAGTGATTCTGGTTACAGGTGAGTATGTGTCAAAGTAGTCTAGACCCTTCTTCTGTCTGTATCCTTTGACCACAAGTCTCGCCTTGTACTTATCAATAGTACCATCTACTTTCATTTTCCTAGAAAAGACCCACTTGGAACTAAGTTGTCTGTTTCCACTTGGAAGATCAACTAATTTCCAAGTATGATTTTGCATAATGGAGTCTAGTTCACTCTTTATGGCTTCTCTCCATAAAGGTCCTTCAACTGAACTTATGGCTTCCTTATACGTGCGGGGTTCAGCCTCAAGCATAAACGTTAGGAAATCAGGACCAAAAGATTTTCCAATCCTGGTTCATTTACTTCGTCTGAATTCCCCTAGGTTTGTATCCTCATCGGACACTTCCTCTTGCGGCTGAGGCATTTCATCCCCATCTCCGCCTAGCTCACACGGTGAACTTAGTATCATTTCATTGAACTTATGAGGGAATATCTGTTCAAAGAATGAAGCATTCTTCGATTCCATAATAGTATTTTTGTGTATGTTAGGATTCTTTGACTCATACACAATAAATCTGTATGCACTACTATTTTGCGCATAGCCAATGAAAATACAGTGAATTGTCTTTGGTCCTATCCTCATTCTTTTAGGACCAAGAGCTAGTACCTTTGCTAAGCATCCCCACACTCGCAGGTGCTTATAACGATTTTCTCCCCTTAAATGACTCATAAGGAGATTTATCCTTTCTTTTCCGGGGTATCCTATTTAAAAGATAATTGGCTGATAAAACAGCCTCCCCCCACATTCCTTGAGGTAGTCCTGAACTAAGCAACATTGCATTCATCATTTCTTTGATGGTGCGGTTCTTGCGTTTAGCTATACCGTTTGATTGAGGCGAGTAAGGTGGAGTGACTTCATGTATGATCCCATTTTATCCACAAAATGCTCCAAAAGGTTCCACATATTCACCTCCACGATCACTGCGAAGCCTTTTAATCTTTGTATTCAGTTGGTTTTCAACTTCCAACTTATACAAGGCAAACTTTTCTTTTGCCTCATCCTTGCTTTTTAGAAAATAGATTGAACAATATCTTGTACTATCATCAATGAAAGTCACAAAATATTTGTTCCCACCTCTTGATGGCATGAATTTTAAGTCACATAGATCACTATGTATTATGTCAAGAGGTTCAGTATCTCTTTCAACATTATGAAAAAATGTTCTTGTCAATTTTGCTTAAACACAAGATTCACACTTGTATCTGGAATCAATTTGAGACTTGGGTATACAATCCAATTTCATTAGATTCCTTATTGACTCATAATTTACATGGCCTAATCTACCATGCCATAAAGAAGAAGATTCAAGCAAGTAAGCAGAAGAATTTTTCTTTATTGATAAGTTTAGGTTTGATGGCATTTACATTCAACTTCCACATGCCATCTTTCACATAACCACGTCCCACATACATACCGTTCTTAGTAAGTACAACTTTTTGGGACTCAAATACCATCCTAAACCCATGATTATCAAGTAAAGTACCAGAGACTAAATTCTTCCTGATGTCAGGCACATATGCGACATTTGTCAGCTTCAGCTCTTTTCCTGATGTCATCTTCAGGATTACAGTGCCCTTCCCCTTGACTTCCGATGTGGCGGAGTTGCTCATGTAGACCTTCTCTCCAGCTTCAATCAGCTGCAGCTCTGAAAAAGCACTCTTCTCCGCACATATGTGGCGAGTTGCTCCAGTATCCAGCCACCAAGCATGAGGATTCTGGTCCACAAGATTGAGCTCAGTGATCACTGCCACTAACTCCTCTACCTCAGCGAGGTTCACATTCTTCTTCCTTTTCGGCTTCTTGCACTCAGCTGACCTGTGACCCTCTTTGTCACAATTGAAGCACTTCCCAGTAAATTTGGTTTGCACTTTCTTTTTGAAGGTTTTACCCTTCGGGGCCAGTTCTTACTGTGCTTGTTGGGGCTACCACCATGCTCCACAACATTAGCCTTCTCACCCTGGATTCTCAAGTTCTTATCAAATCCCTTGTTGTCCTCCTCAATTTTCAGGCGAACCACCAAGTCTTCAAAGGACATCTCCTTTCGCTTGTGCTTCAAGTAACTCTTGAAGGTTTTCTAGCCCGGGGGAAGCTTCTCAATCACTGCTGAAACCTGGAATGACTCGCTAATTTGCATCCCTTCTGCATGGATCTCATGTATAATGAATTGCAGCGCTTGCACTTGAGAAGCTACTGTCCTTGAATCCATCATCTGGAACTTAAGGAAGCGGCCCACAATATGCTTCTTGGACCCAACATCCTCAGTCCGGTACTTCTGATCCAAAGACTCCCAAACCTCCTTGGCTGAGTTCTTTGTATAGTACACATTGTACAAATAATCAGTCACGCCATTCAGCACATAGTTGCGGCACAAATAGTCTGAATCCTTCCAGGCACTGTATGCATACCGCACATTTGTATCTGCATCCTCAGATACAATAGGTGCATCATCAGTGATGAAGCGGGTCAGAGTTTGAAGTTTGATCCAGCAAACTTCTCTGGCTTCTCACCAGGAACTAAAGCAGCTGGCACTTGTGCCACTGGAGTGTTTGGAATCAGACCCGCAGGCCTATTCCCGACCGGAGCCATAGCTGGTGATTGCATCCAAGAGGTGGATGTCACAACCCGAGGAGGGACTGAGGTGGAACTTCCCGCAGCAGTAGGTTGCTCGACTTCCACCTCCATATTAACAACTTCGTTGTTTGCAGGATTCATTATCTACACTCACGAGGCAGATATGTCAGTAATCAGATCAAATAATTCAGATTACAACGCAGTAAACAATTGCTCGAATCAAATCTGATTCGGGCAAATTAACATGGTACACAAGTTGATTCGGACAAGTAGTATCCTGTATGAGTTAATTTTTGATTCGGGCGAATCAATTCTGCACGAGTCAATTTTCCAGTTCGGGCGAATCCACCAATCTGCTCGAGTCGACTCTGATTCGGGCGAATCAACCAATCTGCTCGAGTCGACTCTGATTCGGGAGATTCAAATTTGGTATGACCGAATCGACCCTGATTCGGACGAATCAAAAATCTAGCTCCCCGAGTTGATTTTGATTCGGGCAAATCACCACCGTCTGCACGAGTCAGCTTTGATTCGGGCTAATCAATCTCAGTCTCTGCTCGAGACAACTATGATTCGGGCGAATCAATTCTGCACGAGTCAAAATTCGATTCGGACGAATCAGATACAGTCTGCTAGAGACAGAGTTGATTCGGACGAATCAAACACTGTCTTCCCGAATCAATCTGCAGGTTCGTGCAGAACCTCGCACAAAGCCGAATTTCGCTTCAACACTGTTGCTTCCTTTTTCTGCGTTTTCTGCACAAGCTGAGTTAGCTAGACAATGAATACAAATACAAGAGTTTGAATTGAACCGTAGTTGAGTTTTTCCGGTTGAGTCACGTTCGACGCTTTCCTTGAAGCGAAATTGCCATCTAATTCGTCGAACTTTACAGGCAGCTTTGCTTCCCAGGATAAAACAACCCTTTTTAGCTCGTTGGTTGCACAGGACCTAGCTGAAGCGAGCTTCGTTGAACTTCCACTATCACCAGAACTCACACGGCAAAGAACTCAGAAAGCAGGGACTTTGGTTTCGGTGTGTTCTCTTCTCTGTTTCTCATCTTCCTTTATAGGATGGAAAGCAGAGAAGTTCCAAGAGCTGTTACCTCCATTCCCGCAGCCACCCAACACGATATCAGGTAACCGCATATTCCATGGGCTGACTTCGTTTTGAGGCTCCGTCATTTCAGGTTGACCCAATGTTTGATTCGGTCACTTCCGAAGTGCACTGGGTAAGTGATTCGGCCACTCTAGTCGAATCACTTCTAGAGCTGCCCGAATCACTCAGTGATTCGGTCAACTTTGGTCAACAGTCACAGAAATTGCAAGTTTATTCTTGTAACTTTGAGTGTTTGTATTTCATTCAAAACACAACCGAATTTGACGTTTCTTGGATCAATTTTATACTACTTTCAACAAGGAGTATTTCATTAGTTTACATCAACTTGATCCGAGGTGTTCTCCACCCTCAAAACTTGGTCACAAAATGAGGCACACCCCATTTTCTTCACACCTTTATTTCCAACAAGAAGACCACTGAATCATACAACTTCAGAACGAGCACCAGTCATGGCTCTGTATTCTGATTCAGCTAAAGGCCTAGAAACGCCTGATTACTTTTTGATCTTTCAAGAAATGACAGAAATTGCCAGTAAAACACAATGCTTGGAGGGGATAAATAATTCCAAACCAAACTCCATCTTTGTTAGATTTTTTTTTTTTTCAGAGTCGAGTATCACCCTTTCCTTGAGAAAGCATCTGTACTACTGCTCCATGAGAAACTAGCATCTTCATTTACACGGGTACGTTTTAAGGCATGGGTCCTCAACTTCAAAATATTTTTAACGAACATGAATGATGACTTTTATTAGCAATCTCCCTTAAACTTTGATTCTTGATATAATAGTTATTCTTGAAATGGAAAATCTAAACTAAGATTAGAAAGCCCTAAATAAAAATAAGCCTCCCATTCACGTAATTCAATTTCAAATACTTTGGCTTGCTAAGTAGCGTTGAACAAAGTATCCGAGAGGAAACAACATTGATTCAAGAGAAGCAAAATCAATTAGATAAATCGACTCAATGAAGAAGATTTATCTACTTTTTATTACTTAGTCTTTGAATTATTACTTTCAATTTGATAAGATATTTGTTGACTTTCTCACCATGAGAGTAGTGATCATATTTTGTGATTCTACAAATTGTATTACCATTGATCTTTCATGTAACCAATCAATGTGAAATGTTTATGTTATGGATTCAATTTGTTACGGTTATATGTTTGAGTTAATGCATGTTTGTGTTTCACATACTTGCATGTATGTAGGTGATCAACCAATATTTGTAAGAGGTGAGATAGAAAATTGAACATTTAATGAATTGACCTTAAATATTGGTGACCAAGCCGATGTCCTACTTATTGTAAGCGTTAGGAGTACATCTTCGAAAGATTAGGAATTAAAAGATTCTGACATATAATTATACAATGATAATTGACGATTAAATGATTTAGAGATAATCGAGTTGATACTCGATAGAGAAGACTTAGTTTTAAATTTTGTCAAAGAGTAGAAGTACAATGATAATCTATTACCGAAAATCGTGTATTTATTTGTGTTTTTTTAACTCATCCAAAATGTCTTTGAGTGCGAAATAATTGTGTTTCTTATAAATCATATTCAATTGTGTACAAGGATTCTATATAATGGAATTATGGGTCATCAAATGCCTCGAAGAGCCAAAAGGCTCGAGGGCGGCCCTAGCCCGATCCAACCTTAGTCTGGCCCTCATCCGAACAAAGCTTAGTGGAGAGCCTATCCTAAAAACCCGAGGATTGGGCCCTGCCCAAAAGGTTTACACCCGACCCGGCCCGCTCCCAATTTTGCTTAAAACATACATTTCTAATAGATTTGGTTACTTAGTCCTAAGTTTTATTAAATTTGTAAATAGTCATTAAAGAGAGATGTAATTTTCCCCAAAAATGTATTATTCGTTTGACAAAAATATTGGCATATTTATATTCTTAAGAAAATTTAAATTTACACTGAAATGGCCAGGTCCGAAAAATATCGAGTCGGTTCAAAAAAATATCGGGTCGATCCGACCCGATGACCCAGACAAAAGCCCAACCAATGAGCAGCCCTAAAGCCGAAGGATATCTAACCAGCCCGATAAAAAGTAAGGGCGGCTCGGCCGACCCCTAAATGGAACCAAAGTATAATTCCAAAATCTTTTTCAATTTAACCGCTTGGTGATTACATACATTTTAAATTAATATATGCATGTAAAATGCCTTCAATCTCACTTGAAGAGGATATGGGTTTATGATTTTGAGGTAAAATAGCGTATACCATATTTAAGTCATTATCTGCTTCCAAGATTTTTCTTTATAATTATGTTTCTTGATCTTCATGAGCAGCAAGGATTGATGAAAAAATTTCATAAGTCAAAGTCAACACATAAGGCACCTCCATTTCAGAAAATTTCTATGTTCGTTATCTTCTGATAACTTTATTCCCTATCTGTCATTCCTTCCAAACACATCTCCAATTTGCCACTTTTTTCACAAACCGCCACCTCCAGTGACGGTTTCTTATCTTGTTTTTTTACTGGCATTGCCATGGCGTTATAGTAACGATTTACCTCAAACAGCCACTCATAGTGGCGGTTTAACAAAAAAACTACCGTTTGTACCAACGGTTTGTATGTACTTGAAGACTCAGTGGATCTAAATTCATTTTTCAATAAACCTCCACTCAAAATGGCGGTTGGCACTGGAAACCGCCATTATGACTAGCGGTCTGTTTCTTTGGCAAACAAATTCATCTCAGTGAGTTTGAAATTTATTTATCTAAAGACCACCGGTCAAAGAAGTGGGTTAACCTTCAAAACGCCACTCTGAATGGCTGTTTGAGGTAAATCGTTACTATAACGCCATGGCAGTGCCAGTAAAAAAATAAGATAAGAAACCGTCACTGGAGTTGGCGGTTTGTGAAAAAAGTGGCAAATTGGAAATGTGTTTGGAAGGAATGATAAATAGGGATTAAAGTTATCAGAAGATAATGAACCTGGAAATTTTTCTGAAATGGAGGTGCCTTATGGCGGTTTGGAAAGATATCACATTATTCCGTCATTAAAACAATGATAAATCTGAAATTTCACAGTGTCTCAATTAGGCAGACTTGTGAACAAGCAGTTGCTGCAGCACACTCTTGTTCACTCGGAAATTGTCTCAGCAAACAATGAACAAGACAAAAGTTTGTTCATCCAGTTCGGCCAACTGCCTACGTCTGGGGAGGACTATTCTCCAGTCCTCAATCCACTAACCACGAAGGTCTCCAAGTACACTCGGTTACAACTCCACGCAACCTATGCTACTCAACCTTTGTGTGAATCACTTGACACAATCAGAACAAGCTCTGACTTGTGTCTGCACACCCTCTACAATATGTCAATCTAGAATAGTGATCGCGCGTCGTTGTACGCGTCAAATATAATCCTTCCTCTTCCACTAGTACAGCGGTTAAGTAAGGGTCGATCTTCACAGGGAGCACGCAGTTCAGTTTTAACCAGTGACCTACACTTACGAAGATTGGGGGGTGAGTGATTGGTTCGCGCGATGCGCAAATAACAGTGGTATCGTAACGCAGGAATTTGCATTAGACGTGCGCAGGCAATAGAGATTAAGTACTATGACTATGAGAAGTATCGGCGCAGACAATCCTCTATGAGTGTATTCCTTATCATCGACTCTAAATGCCTATAGCTTGATTTTACTAATGTTAGTGTCCGATCAAGGCTTCCTAACATGTGCGCATGTTTCGATCAAAGTTCATGTGCTATTAATTCTTGAACTAGGCTAAACAACTACGAATCCAATCAAAGTAGTAATTGCGTATCCTAGCTCGTTACTCCTAGTTGGCACCGTCAGGCTATTCAACTAGTTTAACATAGAACAACAAGTAACAAGAGTAAGATTGCGGTTCAAGGCTTCCCCTACTCATGTAACAAGCTGCCAGCAATGTGCATAGAATTAATACAAGCAAACAAGCTATGCATTAAGCGCAAGTCTCAAAGGGAAATACTCATAGATTCATGCCCAACCGATACTAAGCGTTTAGCTAGACATGCTAGTGGTAAACATCATAGAAACAGTAAATAATAACTAGAGTGTCCAAGAAAACAATAGCAAACAGTGCGTGCAGGTTGCAGTCTTGGCTGGCGCAGTCGGCTGGCGCAGGTCCTCTTAACAAGCTCGTGTGTTTTCCAGTTCTGCCGCTCTCTCCTCTGATCTGACGATGATGGATGGTGTAATATGAATGCTCAAACCCTAGCCTTCCTCTTCTTTATATACTGCTCAGAGGCTCATTCTTGGCAACTTCCAAATCTGGTGGTGTCAGGATTTGGAAACACCACCATCTGCGCATGGCGCACGGCATTGGTTAGCGCAATCGGTTAGCGCACCGTGGTCGACTCTACCAATTCTTCTGTTTGCGCCGCTAGCTCCGCAGGCTGTGTGATGCGCGTCCTAAACGCTGCCTGTTAGCGCGTATCCGACTCAGGCCCTTGTTTTGCCCTGCAATACAAAAACACTGGAAACCAGTAATCTTGTACATAAAATAATGCAAACAAGCACAGGGTTATGATCTAAATAATGCGTATAAAGAGGCTCTATCAAACCCCCCACACTTGCCCCTTGTTCGTCCTCGAACAAGCACTCAAGCACGGATACTACTACCTCTCTGGAGTCTAGCGCACAGTCTTGCACTCTGGCGCGATCTGCACTACTGATCACCTTGCGCTGCTCTACCACCTGCGCACAACTGCTTTCAACAGTTTAAGCATAGCGTTTTCGAAATTCATTACCTCTCAGCTGGGATGAAGATCATTTCGGATGACTGGGAGATAGCTCTTCATAGGCTCCAAGTTGTCAGCTCTTTCTCCGAGGATGGGTATATGGTTAACAGCGCAAGCTTCTTCCCGTGCGTGATTCTTCCGCGCACTTCCTGGGAACTCAAGCTTTTTGATGATTTCCTTTGTTGATTTTGCGCACGCTGGTACTTATTGTGCACATGCTGATTCTTTTGTAGCACATATCATCTGCTGGTATTTTTCTTTTGTACAGCTTTGTCTATGGTTCCTATCTTTCCCAGAACGATTCCAGTCTCGGCCTCCGGATAACAGCTATGGAACACCGCCCCGCTCTCCCTCCATGGTCTGTCTGCGCAGGTCGGCGCACGCGTTTACACCCGCGCCCGCCTTCCCTGGCTCGACTTCCAGAGAGAAGGTGGTCTATTTTCCCACCTCGCCACCCTTTTGGGTACTTGCCTTCGGCATCTGCGTGACTGAGCGCACTCTCTTGTTCCGAAGGTCGCGAAGCACAGGCCTCCACTCGCGCTCTCGACCATATACCTCTCCTCCGAAGCGCGACTGACTAACCGCCTCTCTAGAGCGTTTCTGTCAACTCCACATCCCCTGTATATCCCAACTAACAGGAGCAGAAAAACAAAAAAAAAATACTAAAAACAATTGATAGCAGTGCGCGCAGCCCGCACTCAAGCGCACTACTGCTACTGTTTCCTTCAATTAAACTAAGCTACACTAAAAAGCTCAAAAAAACGTGAAATGTAAGTGTAACGCTCCCTCCCCCCCCCCCACACTTAAACAGAGACGTGTCCCCACGACTCAAGCTCAAGCGCACGGAGAACGCGCACATGCATGCAAGCAAAAGAAAGAACATAAAAACTAAGAACATATAGTCAAAGCAGCGCAATATAGCATAGGGACACAAAATATTTAGCACAATAGTTCAGCACACAAATATAGCAACAGAATATCAAATAAAGTTCAGCATATAAAGGAAAATAGACACCACCCGAAAGAAATAGTGCGCCCCCCCTACAGCTTTAGAAGTCATCTGAGCTAGACGCAGCCGCTGAACTATGCGCCTCCTCCTCTGAAGAATCCGTCACATAGGTGCTGGAGGAAGGCGGTACAACTGAAAGGGCGACAGGCTGCGCCACAACCTCGTCCTCGGAGACGGGGTCCCATAGTGAGTCTGAGCTGGTGCTAATGATGGGTTCGGCTATAGGGGACCTTGGAATGGACGGCTGGGCAGGGGAAGGTGCAGGTGCTGGTACTTGTTCTGGTTCGGGGGTGGGTTCTGGTGCTGGGGCTGCTGCGGGTGCTGGGACTGACTCTGTGGCTGGCTCTGGGGCTGGTGCTGGTACTGGGATGGGAGAGGGATCTGCTGGATGCACTGGGGGTTGAGTAAGAGGGCTGGCTGGCTGGTGCGGCGCACTGGGGGAACCTGGAGGTGGTCGGTGCAGGCTGAGGAGAGGGGGAATCGCGTCTCCAAATCGCCACCCTGATGGTGGGCTCATGCTTAAGTCCGCCCCCTCTGGCGCTAAATATTCGAGCACGCACATGACGTTGAACATCATGCGTTGCTCTGCTGATGCTTCCTCAGGCGCCGCCTCAGCCTCAGTCCTTGGGCGCTTCCCTGGGGCACGCGGGGGAGAATCCTCGATGGAAATGGTGACTGGCTCCCCCTGCGGTGCTCGGGCCCTTCGGTGCGCTCCAGTCTGCGCGCGGGTCCTTGCGCGCCTGACTGGAGGCACAACTTGCTCTGGAACTTCATCCTCCTCCATCTCCTGCGCGGCCTCTGCTGCTTGCACACTGCTCTCTGCTTTTGGCCGCGGCACTCTGGCCGGCTGCAGGCGGTAGCACCACTCCAATGTGCCATCTTCCTTCACGGCTACCGCCCTGATCTACAGCATGTGGGCGCGGTCCAGAGGGACAGCCGGCACCATTGTGTGCTCTGGCACCTCGGGCTCTCCATGTAACGCCCGCAGCAGGTGCGTAATAATCCCTCCGCAAGTCAACGGCCCCTTGGTGCTGAATCGGCTCCAGTGGTGCACCATGTTCAGAACAAAGAGCACCCTCTTCCCATAATAAAACCTCTTTAAGATCTCCATATCCAGCAAACTGATCTTCGGCGCACCATTAAAGCGCCCAATGATGGCATAGGCGACCAGGCGCCACAAGTAGAACATCCACGGGTCACGCAGCTCTCGTCCCCTGCTGCGCCCCGCGGCAAACACTGGCCCGGTAGCCATCTCGCGCCAAGCCTCCTGGTTGGTGTGCGCGTCCATGTCAGCTTCTCGCACCTTAGCGCACCTCAATGTGCGCTTCAGCCTCTTAGCCGAGGCAATGTACCACACCCCTCGGTGCCGGTACCTTATCTCCATCTCTCCTGGTTCCAATGACGCCAGGAACTCGCAGGTGTCCTCCCTGTCTGCTACGCTGTTGATCTCCAACAGCGCCTCCCAACCCACCAGCGCGAGCCTCTCCAAAATGAAGTCCTCCAAACCGACCTCCCGCAGGAACTCCCTGCTGATGCACGGAGTCCCGTACATCTCGAGCCTCAGGAAGGCCGCGTACATGCTGGCGAAGCGAGCTGGGGTAGCTTGGTCCTCGGCAGGCTGCATTTCTCTGGTCAACTCTGGTCAACACTCCACAAACACTCCAAAAATCCAAACTCCTCCGAATGCCCTGAAACTTTCACCAATGGAGCGCCTACTGCTCGCCTACAAAACCCTCTAAACAACACTCCAATCGGCGCACTCTAACCTGGTGCGATTTCAAAACCCTAGAACACTCCTCCTTCGTACAAAACTCTACTAGAATCGTGCTCAAGTCTGGGGGAAAGGGTACCTGGGGTGAGTGCGGCCGTGTGCTCTGCAAATCTCTCTAAACTGAAGCTGGGTTGGGCGCCGGACAGTGGGCGGAGGTGCGAAGGCGGGAGCTGCTTGCAATGGTCGAGTGTGAAAAAGTGCTGAAATTTTCTAAGTCCTGCCCTTATATACCCCCCTGACTGGCGCAGCTGTCCTGCGCACTGCTGCTCGACTAAAAACTTACAAGACCTAAACTAACTAAAAGACACTTGAAAAACTGATAGAAAGACATGTAAAAGTAAAACGAGTCGGGTTACCTCCCGATAAGTGCCTTTGTTTAACGTCGTTGGCTCGACTGTACCTCGTTATGTGCCCAAATGTGCGCCAGCGACCTCCCCCACTCTTGCTCCTGAGTGATCTCGCGCTTTTGCATGTGTTGTGTTCTTCTTGGTCCTGCGCAAAGGGTGAGAAGGGTAGTAAACATGGATAATATGTGAGAAGTCTGCAGTAACGAGGGTAGATGAAGAGGAAGAAGAAATGTGAGCAATAGTTTCCAGTTCTCCCTCTGGTGCATCTGGTGGTGCCTCTGGCGCAGCAGCTGGCACATCTGTTATCTCTGGCTCTGCCAACTCAATGTCGCGCGTTGTACCATCCCAAGGCTCTCCTAGATATCGTTTAACTCTCTGCCCATTGACCTGAAAACGATGCCGGTGCTCGTTTTCTAATTCAATTGTTCCATAGGGGAAAACCTTGGTGACTGTGTACGGTCTAGTCCATTTGCTGCGCAGCTTTCCAGGCATGAGCTTCAGGCGTGATGAGAATAATAATACCTGGTCTCCTGGCTCAAAAGTGCGTCTGAGGATATGCTTGTCATGAAATGCCTTTGTCCGCTCCTTGTAATCGCGCAGTCCCTCATAGGCATCCAGGCGCAGCTCTTCTAATTCACTCAGCTCAAACGCGCTCTCCTTGCCAGCCTCGTCTAGGTTCAAGTTGCAAATGCGTAAGGCCCAGTATGCTTTGTGTTCGACTTCTACGGGCAGATGGCATGCTTTTCCGTAGACCAACCGAAACGGTGAAGTCCCGATTGGTGTCTTATGCGCAGTGCGGTATGCCCACAGCGCATCGTCCAGGCGCTGGCTCCAATCTTTGCGAGATGGTCTCACAGTCTTCTCCAAGATGCGCTTGATCTCTCTGTTGGAAACCTCGGCCTGTCCATTTGTCTGAGGATGATAAGCAGTGGACGTCTTGTGGCGCACCCCATCATGCTTGAAAACTTGCGCCACGATCCTGTTGCAAAAGTGCGTCCCCTGGTCGCTGATGATTGCCTTAGACACCCCGTACCTGCAAAAGATGTTAGTTTTGAGAAACTCAGCGACCGTCTTACCATCATCCTTCCATGTGGCCTTAGCTTCGACCCATTTGGAGACATAGTCCACCGCGACCAATATATATTCATAGCCGGCAGATGGGGGAAATGGCCCCATGAAGTCAATTCCCCATGTATCAAACACTTCATCCACTAGAATTGGCGTCTGCGGCATCTCGTTGCGCGCTGATATGCCTCCTGTGCGCTGGCACCTGTCACAGTTCCTGCAGTAGTCATATGCGTCTCTAAACAGGTGCGGCCAATAAAATCCGCAGTCCAGGACCTTCCTGCTGGTGCGCTTGGGACCAAAGTGTCCTCCACATGCGTGCGCATGACAAAACATCAAAACAGAGTTAAATTCATTGTCAGGCACGCAGCGCCTTAAGATCTGATCAGGTCCTATTCTGAGCATATAAGGATCATCCCAAAGATAATGCTTGGACTCATGTTTCAATCTCATGCACTGGGTTTTATTGAAATGCGGAGGAAACGTACCTGTGACCAGGTAATTCGCAATGTGCGCATACCATGGTACCTTACCTGTCAGCGCCATCAGATGCTCGTCAGGAAATGTCTCCGTGATCTGCCCTGGCTCCTCCTCTTTTACGATCCTGCTCAGGTGGTCCGCAACTGTGTTCTCCGTGCCCTTCTTGTCTTTGATCTCCAAGTCAAATTCCTGAAGTAGGAGCACCCAGTGCATCAGGCGCGGCTTAGTTTCTTTCTTGGACATTAGGTAGCGGATGGCTGCGTGGTCTGTGTATATGATGACCCTAGCGCCTAGAACATATTCACGGAACTTCTCTAGCGCAAACACAATTGCCAGAAGCTCCTTCTCCGTGGTGGTGTAGTTCCTCTGCGCAGCGTCCAGTGTGCGCGATGCATAATAAATGGCGTGCGGCTTCTTGTCCACTCGCTGCCCCAGGACTGCACCTACTGCATAATCGCTTGCGTCGCACATTAGTTCAAATGGCAGGTTCCAGTCTGGTGCGCGCATCACTGGCGCACTGGTCAGCGCCTCCTTCAGCTTATCAAACGCGGCCCTGCACTCATCAGTAAAATCGAAGCACACATCCTTTTGCAAGAGGTTAGACAGGGGAATACAAATTTTAGAGAAGTCTTTTATAAAACGCCTATAAAACCCGGCATGTCCTAAGAATGACTTCACATCGCGCACGTTCGTGGTATAAGGTAGATTAGAAATAATATCAATTTTAGCTTTATCTACCTTGATCCCCTCCTCTGAGATGATATGTCCTAGTACTACACCATGCGTTACCATGAAATGGCATTTTTCATAATTGAGTACTAGGTTCTTAGAGATGCAGCGCTCTAAAACCTTATCAAGATGAGTTAAGCACGCATCAAAGGTACCTCCATATACAGTAAAATCATCCATGAACACTTCTATGCATATACCAATCATATCAGAAAAAATGCTCATGACAAGGCGTTGGAACGTACCTGGCGCGTTACACAGCCCAAATGACATGCGCCGAAACGCAAATGTACCGAACGGGCAGGTGAACGTGGTCTTCTCCTGATCCTCCGCAGCTATGGGTATCTGATTGTACCCTGAATATCCGTCCAAGAAACAAAAATAGGGCTTACCTGCTAATCGGTCCAGCATTTGATCCATAAAGGGTAGCGGGAAATGATCCTTGCGCGTGACTGCGTTAAGCTTCCTGTAGTCGATGCACATGCGCCATCCAGTCTGAATGCACTTGGGAACTAGCTCGCCCTGCGCATTCTCTTCCACTGTGATTCCTCCCTTCTTCGGCACAACGTGCACTTGACTGACCCATTTGCTGTCCGAGATGGGGTAAATGACTCCTGCGTCAAGCAACTTTAAAATCTCCTTCTGCACTACCTCTATCATATTTGGGTTCAATCTGCGCTGAGCCTCCCTGGATGGTTTGGCACCATCTTCCAACAGAATTCTATGCATGCATACGTCTGGGCTCACTCCACGCAGATCTGCCAGTGTCCATCCTATAGCGCGCTGGTTCTTGCGCAGCACCTGCTGTAAGCGCACTTCCTGCTCCTCTTCTAATCCTTTCTTTATGATCACTGGCAAGGTGTCTTCATTTCCCAGGAAAATGTATTTGAGGTGTTCTGGAAGTTGCTTCAGCTCGACCTTGGGTGCCTGTTCAATAGAGGGCAAGATTTTATTGGCAGTGCAAATATGAACTATATCGTGTACCTGTCTGAGCTCTTGTTCAGCACTGCTCAGCTCCTCGTCCTGCTCCTCCAACTCTGCCTGTGCCAGTGGCTCTGGTCCTACCGTTGCGCTTGCGCATTGCGCATCTGTGACTAAATCATCTAAGCTGTCCATTGCGTGCACTGTGGCGTCCTCATGAGGATGCTGCATCCCCTTGAATATGTTGAAATGGATTTCTTCGCCATCAACCTCCATGGAGAGCGTCCCCCTCCACACGTCTATCTTTGTGCGCGCGGTCATCAGAAAAGGTCTGCCCAATAGGATCTGCGCACTGCTGGTGCTTGCTTCACCCTCCATTTCTAGCACATAAAAATCTGCTGGGAACACCAACTCTCCTACTCGCACAAGAACATCCTCTATCATGCCTGCAGGTTGTTTGCAAGACCGATCTGCTAGCTGAATGGTGAGACCTGCAGGCTTTAGTGGTCCAAGGCGCAATGTCGCATATAGGGAATAAGGTAAAAAATTGATGGATGCGCCTAAATCAATCATGCAATTGCTTACTGTGGTTTTACCTAGAGTGCATGGGATGGTGAACGTACCTGGGTCTCGGCACTTAGGTGGTACCTTATGTTGCACGATCGCTGAGGCCTGCGCATTTAGCATTACCTGTGCGCACTCGCCTTTCCTCCTCTTGTTTGTGCACAGCTCCTTTAAAAACTTGGCGTACCTGGGAATCTGCCGAACTGCTTCGATAAGGGGAATGTTGATTTCCACCTTGCTGAATAACTCGTATAGCTCCTTGTCCAGCGCTTCCTTCCTAGCCGATGGTGCCTGCACAGGAAAAGGTGCAGGTATATTAGTACGATTCGTGCCCTTGCCTTTTATTTGTGTTATACCTGGCGCTTCGCCCTGCTGGCTTGTGGCTGGCACTTCTGGTTGCGCATCTTGCTCTGGTCGCGCATTCTGTTCTGTTGGATCCGGGACTTGCGCAGCTGGTTGCGCAGGCGTCTTCTCGGTCTGCTCTGTTCCTATCGTGCGCCCAGTCCTCAGTGTTACTGCATTGACTCCTCCTTTGGGGTTCTGAATCACTTGCGAAGGCAGGTTGCCATCGCTCTTCTTTAGCTCATACACCGTGGTAGCAATCTGTGATAGCTGCTTTTCAATGTACTCGAACCTCTTGTCATACTTCTCGTCATTCTTGCGCACTGTGTCTGCTAGCTGCCCCACGATATCTTCCAAAGATCGCCTCGGTTGCTGGTTGTTATGCGCTGGTGCGTCAGTACGGCGATGCGGTGGATTGTAGGGCGCAGCTTGTTGCGTCTACTGTGGCGCGCGCTGATCTGTGGACTGCCTCTGGAAATTGTTTTCCTCCTTCCATCTGAATCCATTTGCTGCCAGTCCAAAGTGCGGCTGATTCTGTCTTTGTGGTCCTCTGTTATCCCATCCTCCAAGAGCATTGACATCTCCAGTTTCTTCAAATAGTGTGGGACATTCATCAGTCTTGTGCTCGGTTGACCTACAGAATTCACATACCTTTGGCGCAACTGGTTGTGCGCTTTGCGCACTCATCAACTTCTGCAGCATGGCCTTCATTTCCTTGATCTCAGCACTTGTTTCTACCTGATGCACAAAACAAGTACGACTATTTTCAAGTGTTAGCTGATGTCTTACCTGACCAGCAGAGTCTTCTATCAACTGCCACGCGTCTTCTGGATACATGTTGCAAATGTCGCCTCCTGCGCATGCGTTCAATAGCCTCAGCACCATGGGCAGCAGCCCATTCAGGAAGTTCTCTATCAGCACATTCTGGGGCAGGCCATGATTGTAGCAGTTGGCCTCTAGCTCCCTGAAACGCTCATAATACTCTGACAGTGACTCTCCTGCGCACTGCCTAGGTGCGGCCAGCTCCCTCCTGAGTAGCGCGATCTTCGCTGCGGGATAAAATTTGTCCAGGAACTTTTTCTGCAGCTGTTCCCATGTGTGAATTGATCCTGCTGGTAAGTTCATCAACCAATGTCTGATTGTATCACATAGTGAAAATGGGAATGCCTTCATCTTCAGCGCCTCATCGCTCTCCCCTTCGGTCTTCATGTTCTCGCATATGACTAGGAACTCTCGCACATGTTTGACTGGATTTTCGTTGTTCATCCCGTGGAACTTGGGCATGTGATGGATGAGCGAGCTCCTTAGTTCAAAATGTCCGTCTGGCGGAAGCACAATGCACCATGGCTGGTTAACTGTGATTGGGGCTGACATCTCGCGCACTGTTCTGCGTCGCGCAGCTTGTCGCGCGGGTGGCGCATTATACAATTCAGCGGCCATCCTTGCTTCAACCTCGCGCTGCACTTCCTCTCTGAACAGGGCTGCGCGGTTATGTGCTCTTGCTTCCTCCGGGGTTCTGTCCCCTAAGTTGTCTCCAACGACACTATTATCCTCCATGACCTGTTCTAAATCTCAAAGGAAATGAAATTAAAAGATAACTAATGCTGCTGCGTCTGTCAGTGCGCAACTAGAATTTGCGCAGCGCAACTGTTTCAAGGTTGCGCAGGCTAATGGTGATTGCGCGCTGTCAGAAACAACAACGAGAAAACAAAACAAACTGAAAATAACTAGTTACTAAAAAGGAAAAACGTAAACTAGCTAAAACTTAGCTGTGTTGCTCCCCGGCAACGGCGCCAAAATTTGATCGCGCGTCGTTGTACGCGTCAAATATAATCCTTCCTCTTCCACTAGTACAGCGGTTAAGTAAGGGTCGATCTCCACAGGGAGCACGCAGTTCAGTTTTAACCAGTGACCTACACTTACGAAGATTGGGGGGTGAGTGATTGGTTCGCGCGATGCGCAAGTAACAGTGGTATCGTAACGCAGGAATTTGCACTAGACGTGCGCAGGCAATAGAGATTAAGTACTATGACTATGAGAAGTATCGGCGCAGACAATCCTCTATGAGTGTATTCCTTATCATCGACTCTAAATGTCTATAGCTTGATTTTACTAATGTTAGTGTCTGATCAAGGCTTCCTAACATGTGCGCATGTTCCGATCAAAGTTCATGTGCTATTAATTCTTGAACTAGGCTAAACAACTACGAATCCGATCAAAGTAGTAATTGCGTATCCTAGCTCGTTACTCCTAGTTGGCACCGTCAGGCTATTCAACTAGTTTAACATACAACAACAAGTAACAAGAGTAAGATTGCGGTTCAAGGCTTCCCCTACTCATGTAACAAGCTGCCAGCAATGTGCACAGAATTAATACAAGCAAACAAGCTATGCATTAAGCGCAAGTCTCAAAGGGAAATACTCATAGATTCATGCCCAACCGATACTAAGCGTTTAGCTAGACATGCTAGTGGTAAACATCATAGAAACAGTAAATAATAACTAGAGTGTCCAAGAAAACAATAGCAAACAGTGCGTGCAGGTTGCAGTCTTGACTGGCGCAGTCGGCTGGCGCAGGTCCTCTCAACAAGCTCGTGTGTTTTCCAGTTCTGCCGCTCTCTCCTCTGATCTGACGATGATGGATGGTGTAATATGAATGCTCAAACCCTAGCCTTCCTCTTCTTTATATACTGCTCAGAGGCTCATTCTTGGCAACTTCCAAATCTGGTGGTGTCAGGATTTGGAAACACCACCATCTGCGCATGGCGCACGGCATTGGTTAGCGCAATCGGTTAGCGCACCGTGGTCGACTCTACCAATTCTTCTTTTTGCGCCGCTAGCTCCGCAGGCTGTGTGATGCGCGTCCTAAACGCTGCCTGTTAGCGCGTATCCGACTCAGGCCCTTGTTTTGCCCTGCAATACAAAAACACTGGAAACCAGTAATCTTGTACATAAAATAATGCAAACAAGCACAGGGTTATGATCTAAATAATGCGTATAAATAGGCTCTATCAAATAGCTACAGACTTCTCAAGACTTAGCCTATTCTAAACTACACTCAGTCAGCAGGGTTGCTGTAGCAACTGCTGTAACTCACAGCTGATGCACAATTTGTCCGCGTCGCTCCAAAGCCTTCTGCCGAGCCGTTCGAACGATTCCACGAGCACTGCACACTCTGGAATACTCCCCCTCACTCAGTGACCACCTGACACTAGCGAGTACTGCCGCACGACACTTGACCGAGCCAACCACCCGTCAGTTCTTCAGCGGCTGTCCTTGATCAACCAACAAGCACCCAGCTCTGAATTGGCTTCCAGATCAAGCTTTGATCAGACTCTGCAAGTCCTGACCACCTTCTGCTTCTATCACCACAGCTCTGCGCTCACGCTCTGCTCTCGGGTGATGATCGAAGATTTCGTCCGTCGCACACCAAGAATTGCTCTCTCTGAATTCTATGTATGCACTTGTGTATCCCTCAGCTTCGATCAACCATTCTGCTCTAAACCCCTTTCTCTTAAATAGCAGCACCAGCTTTAAGCAATGTCCAGGTTTAAGCAATGTCCCAAAAAGAACAATTATCTCCTAAAATCTAGGAGATTAGATTTGATTTTTATCTTCGATACAAATCTCCTTCTCTGACTAGGAAACCTCACTGGAAAATTCTCCACAGCATTTTAGAAATTCTTCTGAGGCTCTCAACAGGGCTGCCAGGCCTTCTTGCCAAAGGCCCAGGTTGCTGCTGCTACTCGGACAGATGCTGCAGCCAGTTGAATAAGCTCCTGCTATAGCATCCCCTGCTGTAGCTGCTCCTTGTTCACTTGTGCTGGAGTTGTTTGCTGCTGCTGGAATTTCCTAAATGCATTAGGAAACAATCCCATCAATTTTAAGGAAGATCCTCCAAGATCTCTACAAGATCATATCTCCTAATTTATAGGAGTTTTGATTTTCCAATCAAATCTTCACTCAACAAATCTGCCCTTGTTCTTGAGAAACACTCCAGAAATATTCTCCTGAATATTCAGCTCTTTCCAGAAGCCCTTCGGTCCACTGATTTGTTGTTTGAACGCAATCTCCGAGAAAGCTTTGAATTTCTGCTACAGCATTTTAGCTCCAGCATCTGATGTAGCACATGCTGTCTGAAGGTGTGCTCTGGATTTCTGCTACAGGGACTGCTGTAGCACATACTCTGAAGAAGTGCAATACTTCTGCTGCAGCTTCAGGCACCAGCACCTGCTGTAGCACTTGCAGCTTTTCTGCCTTGTACTTTCACTGGATTTCTGAAGGAGAGCTGATCCTCTGGTACTGAACTTCTGCTCCAGCACTTGCTTACTCCACTGCTTGAGCACTGAGATAGTCACTCTGCCCAAATTGCACAAGCTGATGTCTTCATGATCTCTTCCAGTTTTCTGAGCGCCCCAAGGCAACATTAGGTGGCGCGCCTGGTGAAGACATTAAGCTCAGGCGCCACATAATGTCTTCATCTGGAGCGCCACTTAATGTCTTCATCTGGAGCGCCACTTACTGAGTTTGCTCACTCTGGAATGCTCTTCATCAGCTGTTTTCTTTACATACTTGTTGTAGCAGGCTCTAGTGCACTTTGTAGGAGTTTGTCAATGATGCCACATACCTTAACAAAATCCTATAACAATCAAATTGCTAGAATAAAGGTCACAAAAAATTCATATATGAAGATAACAACATTATCCATCACAAGTAAACTCAATAAATGCATAACAATCAAAGTTTTCTATTAAGTTTTTAGCCAAGTTCTTAACCGATTCAACGAGCTAACGATGCCTATTGATTTTTAAAAAACTTTTCTAGCTCTTGTACTTCCTCTAAGTGCATGTTCGGGTTCAACCTCCACTTGAGAAGAACCTTGTAAGTAGTCATACATGGCTTGATCTGTAGACATATGTGGCTTAGATTGCTCGCCACCACCTGTGTTAAAAGCAAGTGATATGTTAGTAAAAGAAATTAGAAAAAATCATATTATATATAAATAGTTAAGTACGTACCATCACTAGCAAATTGAAAAAGTGTTGAATCAATATCCAATGTACTTTCAGAACCTAGCTTCACTAGGACTTCACGAGAAGTGTGAAATAAGTCGAAAGCCACTCTTCTCATTTCTGGAGAAGCATTCATAGAAAATATATGCCCAGTCATTCGGCCTGAGCAAACAAGAGATTGAATATGTTTAAGAGACAGAAAAATACGTACGTAAGTGTACAAAAATGTATATTCCACTGAAGTATAGTAATTATAGGCACTCACATGTGTGGAATGCTCTTACGAATGTGGCCGATAATACATCGGCTGCATCATTTCACTTCGTGGTGAGATGAATCTACGGGTGACCGTGTTGTACAATGATATGTACTCTACAAAACATTCATCGATATCTTCTATAGGATCACCTATGACAATGCACTCTCGTCTACTGTTCCATATAGCGACATAATATCCAATTCCATCGACCAATTCTATTTTTTCTTCTTTCTAGTTTTAGTGTGAAGATTTTTATAGCTTCGATGTGGCATGTGTGGAATAGGTTGTTTGTAGCCGAATTGTCTCAAACCCCCCAAAGGATAACACCACTTTAATATGTTAAAACATAGTAGAGGCACTTCGGTCGTCCAAATGTCTCTCTCTGCTACGTACATAGAGTTGACGTTGTTTAGTATCTTCTCAGAATACAGCATCCATCAGCCTTTTTCTAATATCCAAATGATCTTGATAGAATGCGAACACTTGTCATGGTGTCTCCTTATAAGTTCCATATGACATCTCTTTTAGATGATTAAAGCTTCCATGCAACAACATAAAAAAACTCAACTTTAAAATACAATAACTATTATTGAGATGATTGACCCGAAACGTTGCATGTTTTTTTATTATGCCCAAGTACATGGCACAAGGAATATTTAACAACCCCTGTGGTTTTCCTTGTCCCTCTTTGTTGAATGTGTTGAATAATATTTAACAATTTGTGTGCGATAGAAAAAGAATTTACTATTGAAATTAGTAAAACTGTACAAACCCATAGTAGTAGGAGTAGAGGCTCGTTTGACGATACCTTAAAGCATTATTGGCCTCCCTTCGGTGCTAGGCTCTTTTGGTCAACCGCTTCTCAGGATACAACGACTCAGCGTGCTTTCTTCTTGCACCGAAGAATTTCTCGTCAAACTATTTTGCGCCTTTCGCTAAGACCACGACTTGGAAAAACTCGAGGAGGGGGAATAACTTGAAATCAGCCGGCTTAGAATTCACTGAGGATTGTTGGTGTTATGTATTTGGTTTGGTATATTGTACAAATGAGGAGAGGGTCTCCTGTTATAGGATTTTGAAAAGTAACGCTCCAGGCATCGCCTCACCTAATTTTGTGACAGACAACGCCTCACCCAAACATCGCTTTGTCATTAAGCCTCCAGGCGATGCCTCGACCTTAAATGACATGAAATGGATAAATGGTCACTCAGGCGTCACCTCAACATCTAAGCTCCAGGCGACGCCTAAATCTTAAATGACTATTAAATGCCTTATTGTCACCAAGGCGTCACCTAGACTTTTAAGCGTCAGGTGACGCCTCGCTTAAGGCCAAACCCACGCGACACCTGCACCTTTATGTGTCGCTTCCAAGTTACATTGAGGTGTCGCCTCAACCTGCATGCTCAAACTAAAATTTTGAGTAGAAAAAAGTGTACAATGGGCTTGTCCATATGCGACTAAATCGTTCAATGATCGGTTGATTCACTTACCGATTACCATTCACTCGATGATGAATTTTGCTTCTCTCCCGAACTTTTCTATGTGTTTTTACCACTTCACTCTCGTTTCAGGTCAAAATTATATTAAACTACAGCTTTGTAGCCAAAATGAAGAAAATCACAAGATTCAGACGAATACGAACAAGGAATGTGCAAATTTACCTGTACATCATCAAAGGCTTGCCGAGCACACAATTCTTATTCGATTAAAGCATGCCATGTCTTGTTGGAAAGCTGATTCGAAGGTCTACAACTTTTTAGTTTACACAAAGACCAAATTAGAAGGTTCAGTAGGTCAAACAAGCAGTAACCCGGTTCAATGCAGAACCGCTAGTTCACTTCTGAACCGACATAAAGCATAAGCTCTACGCTGGCCCGGTTCGTGACCGAACCGGCGGTTCAATAAGAAAACCTACGGTTCGGCCATTGAACCGCCGGTTGGATCTGAACCGTCTCGGAACCTATTTCTAAAAATCAGCCCAATTGATTTTTAGTATCAATAAAAATCGAGAACTCATTCATGGGGTGGATGATTTCGGAAGAACCAGAAGCCAGAGAGAAGAAAAAGACGAGCTTGAAGCGGAGATCATTGTCACGGTTTCTTCGTTCTATACTTTCTTCACTCTTGTATTGGTGGTAATCACCATGAATAGCGAGTAGTCTTTTAGCTCTGGGATCCTACGGATCCCATGCCCGTAACATGATTTCATGTGATTTGTACGAACATCAGTTTTAATCTAATGCAAGGTTATGTTTTTCCATTTTATTATACTTCATTCTATCGTTTTATCATGGTTGATCGTTGATTGAGATGACAGCATGTTAGAACGAAATTAGGTTAAGGATCAAAAAGATGATTGGGTCTAAGGTAATTAACCGGATTGAGTAGAGTTGATATCGAAACATGGAAGCTATATTGTTAGTACATGAATCGATAGGATTGACACGCGTCGTTGTGCGCGTCAAATTAATCCTTCCTTCTCCACTTAGTATAGCGGCTAAGTCATGGTCGATCCACAAGGAGCTAGCAGATTCGCTCTAACTAGTAACCTACACTTACGAAAATTGGGGTGTGAGTGATTGGGTTGCGCAAGTGCGCGAATGACAGTAGTTAACGCAGAATTTGCACTAGACGTGCGCAGGCAGTAGAGATCAAGTACCATGACTATGAAAAATTTGATGGTGTCAAGATTTAGAAACACCAATATCCTGCGCATGGCGCACTGCACACGTTGGTTAGTGGAATCGGTCTTCGCACCGTAGTCGACTCTGCCACTTCCTATCCTGTTTGCGCTGCTAGCTCCGCAGGCAGTGTGTTGCGCTCTTTAAACGCTGCCTGTTAGCGCGTATCCGACTTAGGCCCTCGTTTCGCCTTGGAATACAAAAACACCGGAAACCAGTAATCTTGTACACAAAATGATGCAAACAAGCATAGTGTTAGGATCTAAACAGCGCGTATAAATAGGCTCTATCAAACCCCCCACACTTGCCCTTGTTCGTCCCGAACAAGCACTCAAGCACGGATACAATTACCTCTCTGGAGTCTAGCGCACAGTCTTGCACTCTGGCGCGATCCGCACTACTATTCAACAGTTTAATATAACAATTTCGAAATTCGTTACCTCTCAGCTGGGATGAAGATCATTTCGGATGGCTGGGAGATAGCTCTTCATAGGCTCCGGGTTGTCAGCTTTTACTCCGAGGACGGGTATATGGTTAATAGCGCAAGCTTCTTCCGGTGCGTGATTCTTCCGCGCACTTCCTGGGAACCAGAGCCTTTTTGATGATTTTCTTGTGAATCTTGCGCAAGCTGGTACGTATTTGTGCGCATGCCGATTCTTTTGTAGCGCATATCATCTGCTGGTGTTTTTTTTTTCTTTTTGTACAGCTTAACCTATGGTTCCTATGTTCCCAGAACGGTTCCAGTCTCGGCCTCCGGATAGCAGCTATTGAACAACGCTCCGCTCTCCCTCCTTGGTCTATTTGCGCAGGTCAGCGCACGCGTTTACACCCGCGCCCGCCTTCCCTAGCTCGACTTCCAGAGGAAAGGTGGTCTGTTTTCCCACCTCGCCACGCTATGGGTATTCACCTTCGGCATCTGCGTGGCTGAGCGCGCTCTATTGTTCCGAAGGTCGCGAAGCACCGGCCTCCACTAGCGCACTAGACCATATACCTCACCTTCGAAGCAAAAACGACTAACCGCCTCTCTAGAGCGTTTCTGTCAACTCCACATCCCCTGTATATCCCAACTAAAAGGAGCAGAAAAAACGAAAAAAATATACTAAAACAGTTGATAGCAGCGCATGCAAGATGAATAGGGCAATACAAGCTGAAGAGTGTGCGCAACCCGCACACAAGCGCACCACTGCTACTATTTTCTTCAACTAAACTAAGCTACACTACAAAGGTCAAAAAAACAAGAAATGTAAATGTAGCGCTCCCCTCCCCCCCTCACACTTAAACAGAGACGTGTCCCCACGACTCATGCTCAAGCGCAACGGAGAACGCACACATGCATGCAAGCAAAACAAAGAACATAAGAAAGAAAAAAACATATAGTCATCGCAGCAACAATATAGTCAGGGGCCACAAAATATTCAGCACAATATAGCAACATCGAGCAATATTTTTCATAAAAAGATAAGAAATAAGAAACCACCCGAAAGAAATGCCCGCCCTCACTACAGCCCTAGATATCCTCGGAGCTGGACTTAGCTGCGGATCCGTGCGCCTCCTCATCTGAAGAATCGGTCTCATACTCGGTACTGGAGGCTGGCGGCACTACAGAAACGGCGGCGGGCTGAGTCAAGAGGTCGTCCTCTGAGATAGGATCCCATAGTGAATCTGAGCTGGAACTTATGATGGGATCGGCTTCAGGGGACCTGTGCCGATCTTATGAAGGAACTTATGAAGGCTGTGCAGGGGGTGCTGCAGGTGCTGGTACCGGGTCTACTGCTGGGGTGGGCTCTGCTGCATGGACCGGGGACTGGGTAGGAGGGCTGGCTGGCTGGCGCTGCTCGCTGGGGGATCCTGGGGGCGGCCTACGCAGACTGAGGAGAGGGGGGGATAGAATCTCCAAATCTCCACCCTGATGGTGGGCTCATGCTCAGGTCTGCCCCCTCTGGCGCTAAATACTCGAGCATGCGCATGACGTTGAACATCATGCGCTGCTCCTCTGGTACCTCCTCAGGCGCCTCCTCTGCCTCTGTTCTGGGGCGCTTTCCTTATGCACGCGGGGGAGAATCATCGATGGCTATGGTAACTGGCTCCCCCTGCGGTGCACTCGCCCTCCGGCGCGCTCCAGTTTGCGCACGAGTCCTCATGCGCCTGACTAGAGGCGCAACTGGCGCTGGGGCCTCTTCCATCTCCCTTTCCTCAGCGGATTCCTCTGTCTGCGCGCTGCTCTCTGCTCTTTGCCTCGGCGCTCTGGCCGGCTGCAGCTGGTAGCACCATTTCAAGGACCCATCCTCTCTCACGGCCACCGCTCTGAGCTGCAGCATATGGGCACGGTTCAGGGGAACAGTTGGCACTACCGTGTGCTCGGGCACCTCCGGCTCTCCATGCAGCGCATGCAGCAGGTGCGTGATCATTCCTCCACAAGTCAGCGGCCCCTTCGTGCTGACCCGACTCCAATGCACCACCATGTCCGAGACAAACAGCACCTTCTTCCCATAGTAAAATCCCTTCAATATGTCCATGTCCAGCAGGCTGATCTTTGGCGCACCATGAAAACGCCCGATGATTGCATAGGCGACGATGCGCCATAGGTAGAACATCCACGGGTCGCGCAGCTCGCGTCCTCGGCTGCGCCCCGTGGCAAAAACTTGGTTGGTCGCCATCTCACGCCACGCCTCCTGATTCGTGTGCGTGTATATATCCGCCACACGCACCTTGGCGCACCTCAGCGTGCGCTTCAGCCTCTTGCCCGAGGCAATGTACCAGACCCCTTTGTGCCGGTACCTGATCTCCAATTCGGCCGTCTCCAGCGACGCCAAGAATTCACATGTATCCTTCTTGTCAGCTGCGCTGTTGATCTCCAACAGCGCCTCCCAGCCCGCCAGCACGAGCTTCTCCACAATGAGGTCCTCCATCCCGACCTCGCGCAAGAGGTCCCTATTGATGTACGGGGTCCCGTACATCTCCAGCCTCATGAAAGCGTCATATTTGCTGGCGAATGATGCTGGGGTCTCTTGATCCTCGGCAGGCTGCATGGTGCGCTAGGGGTTCCTCCGGTCAACTAAGGTCAAAGCTCCACAAATGCTCGAAAATCCAAACTTCGACAAACTCCCTGAAACTGTCACCCACAGGTCGCCCAACGTCCGCCTACAAAACCCACTGCCCAGAACTCCAAATGGTGCGGCGATCTAGGTGCGATTTCAAGCCTAGGGCAACTTTCCTACCGCACAAACCCTAACCGAATCGGCTCAAAGCTGAGGGGAAGGGTTACCTGGTGAGTGTGCGACGGTAAGCGCTTCAAATCTTTCTAAACGGATGCCTGGTTGAGTGCCGGACGGTGAGGGCAGGAGCTTTCTTGCAACGGTCGACTGTAAAAAATGCTGAAATTCTTTCTAAGTCCTGGCCTTTTATACCCCCTGTCTGGCGCAGCTGTTCTGCGCACTGAATTTGCGCACTGACCTGTGCACTGCTGCGCGACTAAAACTACAAGTCCTAAACTAGCTAAAATACACTAGAAAAACTATAAAAAAACGTGTAAAAGTAGAACGTGTCGGGTTACCTCCCGACAAGTGCCTTTGTTTAACGTCGTTGGCTCGACCGTACCTCGTTACTTGCCTAAAAGTGTGCCAGCGACCTCCCCCACTCTTGCTCCTGAGTGACCCCGCGCTCGTGCTTTTGTTGCGTTCTTCTTGGTCCTGCGCAAAGGATCGGAAGGGTGGTCAGCATGGTTAATAGTATGTGATAAATCATAAGTAACGAGGTTAGGTAAAGAGGAAGAAGAAATATGAGCAATAGTTCCCAGTTCTCCCTCTGGTGCATCTGGTGGCGACTCTGGCGCAGCAACCTGCGCATCTGCTATCTCTGGCTCTGCCAATTCAACTTCGCGCGCTGTGCCATCCCAAGGTTCTCCTAAATACTTTTTGACTCTCTGCCCATTGACCTGAAAACGATGCCGGTGCTCATTTTCTAACTCGATTGTTCCGTAAGGGAAAACCTTGGTAACCATGTATGGTCCCGTCCATTTGCTGCGCAGCTTCCCAGGCATGAGCTTTAGGCGCGAGGAGAACAACAGTACCAGGTCTCCTTGCTCAAAAGTGCGTCTGTGGATGTTTTTGTCGTGAAATGCCTTTGTGCGCGCCTTATATTCGCGCAGTCCCTCATATGCATCCAGGCGCAGCTCTTCTAATTCGCTTAGCTCAAATGCGCGCTCCTTACCAGCCTCGTCTAATTTCAGGTTGCAAACGCGCAATGCCCAGTATGCTTTGTCCTCCAACTCCACTGGCAGGTGGCACGCTTTTCCATAAACCAACCGAAAACGGTGAAGTCCCAATTGGTGTCTTATGTGGGGTTCGGTATGCCCATAGCGCATCATCAAGGCGCTGACTCCAGTCTTTGCGCGATGGTCTCACAGTTTTCTCCAGGATGCGCTTGATCTCTTGGTTGGAAACCTCGGCCTGTCCATTCGTCTAAGGGTGGTAAGCGGTGGACGTCTTGTGGCGCACTCCATAATGCTTGAATACCTGCGCCACTATCTTATTGCAAAAGTGCGTCCCCTGGTCGCTTATGATTGCCTTAGGCACCCCGTACCTGCAAAAAATGTTAGTTCTCAAAAAATCAGCGACCGTCTTACCATCATCCTTCCGGGTGGCCTTAGCCTCAATCCATTTGGAGACATAATCCACCGCGACTAATATATACTCATATCCGGAAGATGGAGGAAATGGCCCCATGAAGTCAATCCCCCAAATATCGAATACTTCATCCACTAGTATTGGCATCTGCGGCATCTCATTGCGCGCTGATATGCCCCCTGTGCGCTGGCACCTGTCACAGTTCCTGCAGTGGTTATACGAGTCACTAAACAAGTGCGGCCAATAAAATCCGCAATCCAGTATCTTTCTGCTCGTGCGCTTTGGACCAAAGTGTCCTCCACATGCGTGCGCATGACAAAACATCAAAACAGAGTTGATTTCATGGTCAGGCACGCATCGCCTCAAAATCTGATCAGGTCCTATTCTGAGCATATACGGATCATCCCAAATGTAATACCTGGACTCATGCTTTAATCTCATGCATTGGGTTTTAGTGAAATGAGGAGGAAACGTACCTGTGACCAGGTAATTTGCAATGTGCGCATACCATGGTACCTTACCTGTCAACGCCATCAGATGCTCATCAGGGAATGTCTCCATGATCCGCCCTGGCTCCTCCTCTTTCACGATCCTGCTCAGGTGGTCAGCGACTGTGTTTTCCGTGCCCTTCTTATCCTTGATTTCCAAGTCGAATTCCTGAAGTAGGAGCACCCAGCGCATCAGGCGCGGCTTAGTCTCCTTCTTGGACATTGGGTAACGGATTGCTGCGTGGTCTGTGTAGACGATGACTCTGGCGCCTAGAACATATGCGCGGAACTTCTCCAGTGCAAACATGATTGCCAGAAGTTCCTTCTCCGTGGTGGTGTAGTTCCTCTGCGCAGTGTCCAGTGTGCGCGATGCATAATAGATGGTGTCGGCTTCTTGTCCACGCGCTGTCCCAGGACTGCACCTACTGCATAGTCACTTGCGTCGCACATCAGTTCAAACGGCAGGTTTCAGTCTGGCACGCGCATCACTGGCGCACTTGTCAGCGCCTCCTTCAGCTTATCAAACGCGGCCCTGCACTCATCAGTGAATTCGAAACACACATCCTTTTGCAAGAGGTTAGACAGGGGTATACAAATCTTAGAAAAATCTTTTATGAAACGCCTGTAAAACCCAGCATGCCCAAGGAATGATTTCACATAGCGCACGTTAGTGGAATAAGGCAGATTAGAAATAAGATCTATTTTGGCCTTATCTACCTTGATCCCCTCCTGCGAGATAATATGTCCTAGTACTACACCATGCGATACCATGAAATGACATTTTTCATAATTGAGCACTAGGTTTATTGAAATACAGCGCGCTAAGACCTTATCAAGATGAGTCAAGCATGCGTCAAAGGTACCTCTGTACACAGTAAAATCATTCATGAACACCTCTATGCATATACCAATCATATCAGAAAAGATGCTCATGACTAGACGTTGGAACGTACCTGGCGCGTTACACAGCCCAAATGACATGCGCCGAAACGCAAACGTACCGAATGGGCAGGTAAACGTAGTTTTCTCTTGATCCTCCGCAGCAATGGGTATCTGATTGTACCCTGAATACCCGTCCAAGAAACAAAAGTAGGGCTTCCCCGCTAATCGATCTAGCATCTGGTCCATGAACGGCAGCGGAAAATGATCCTTGCGCGTGACTGCGTTAAGCTTTCTGTAGTCGATGCACATGCGCCATCCAGTTTGTATGCGCTTGGGAACTAGCTCGCCCTGCGCATTCTCCTCTACTGTGATTCCTCCTTTCTTCGGCACAACGTGCACTGGACTTACCCATTTGCTATCCGAGAAGGGGTAAATGACTCCTGCGTCAAGCAGCTTCAGGATCTCCTTCTGCACCACCTCCAGCATATTCGGGTTCAATCTGCGCTGAGGCTCCCTGGATGGTTTGGCACCATCTTCCAATAGAATCCTATGCATGCATACGTCCAGGCTCACTCCGCGCAGGTCAGCAAGTGTCCATCCTATAGCGCGCTGGTTCTTGCGCAGCACCTGCTGTAATCGCGCCTCCTGCTCCTCTTCTAATCCTTTCTTTATGATTACCGACAGGGTGTCTTCATTTCCCAAGAATATGTACTTGAGGTGCTCTGGGAGTTGCTTCAGCTCGACCTTGGGTGCCTGTTCAATAGAGGGCAAGATTTTATTAGCAGTGCAGGCATTAACTATATCGTGTACCTGTATGGATACTGGTTCAGCACTTCTCAGCGCATCCTCATGTGCCTCCAACTCTGCCTGTGCCAGTGTCTCAGGTCCTTCTGCTGCGCTCGCACATTGCGCATCTGCAACTAAGTCATCTATGCTGTCCATCGCGTGCACTGTGGCGTCCTCATGAGGGTGCTACATCCCTTTGAATATGTCAAAATGAATTTCCTCGCCATCGACCTCCATTGAGAGCGTACCCCTCTACACATCTATCTTTGTGCGCGCTGTCATCAGAAATGGTCTGCCCAGTAGGATCTGCGCACTTCCTTTGCTCGACTCACCCTCCGTTTCTAAGACATAGAAATCTGCTGGGAACACCAGCTCTCCTACTCGGACGAGGACGTCCTCTATCATGCCCGTCGGCTGCTTTCACGACCGATCCGCTAGCTGAATGGTGAGACCTGCAGGCTTTAGTGGTCCAAGGCGCAATGACGCATATAGGGAATAGGGTAGCACATTTATAGATGCGCCTAAGTCAATCATGCAGTTGCTTACTGTGGTCTTACCTAAACTGCATGGGATGGTGAACGTACCTGGGTCTCGGCATTTAGGTGGTACCTTATGTTGCACGATTGCTGAGGCCTGCGCATTTAGCATTACCTGTGCGCACTCGCCTTTCCTCCTCTTGTTTGTGCAGAGCTCCTTTAAGAATTTGGCGTACCTAGGGATCTGCCGAACTGCTTCAATAAGGAGAATGTTTATTTCCACCTCACTGAATAACTCGTAGAGCTCCTTATCAAGCGCTTCCTTCCTAGCCGATGGTGCCTGTACAGGGAAAGGTGCAGGTATGTTAGTACGATTCATGCCTTTGTCTTTTGATTGTGCCATACCTGGCGCCTCGCCCTGCTGGCTTGTGGCTGGCGCTTCTGGTTGCGCATCTTGCTCTGCTGGATCTGGAGCTTGCGCAACTGGTTGTGCGGGCGCCTTCGCGGTCTGCTCTGTTCCTATCGTGCGCCCAGACCTCAGTGTCACTGCGTTGACTCCTCCCTTGGGATTCTGGATCACTTGCGAAGGCAGGTTGTCATCGCTCTTTTTCAGCTCATACACCGTGGTAGCGATCTGTGATAGCTGCTTTTCAATGGACTCGAACCTCTTGTCATACTTCTCATCATTCTTGCGCACTGTATCTGCTAGCTGCCCCACGATATCTTCTAAGGATCGCCTCGGCTGCTGGTTGTTTTGCGCTGGTGCGTCAGTGCGGCGATGCGGTGGATTGTAGGGCGCAGCTTGTTGCGTCTGCTGTGGTGCGCGCTGATCCGCGGACTGCCTCTGGAAATTGTTTTCCTCCTTCCATCTGAACCCATTTGCGGCTAGTCCAAAACGCGGCTGATTCTGCCTCTGCAGCCCTCTATTATCCCATCCTCCTAGAGCATTGACATCTCTTGATTCCTCAAAAAGTGTGGGACATGCATCGGTTTTGTGCTCAGTGGACGTACAGAATTTGCATGCCTTTGGCTCAGCTGATTGCGCCCCCTGCGCATGCATCAACTTCTGCAGCATGGCCTTCATTTCTTTTATCTCAGTGCTTGTTTCTACCTGATGCACAGAACGAGCACGACTATTTTCAAGTGTTAGCTGATGTCTTACCTGTCCAGCAGAGTCTTCTATCAGCTGCCACGCGTCCTCTGGGTACATGTTGCAAATGTCGCCTCCTGCGCATGCATTCAATAATCTAAGCTCCATGGGTAGCAATCCATTCAGGAAATTCTCTATCAGCACATTTTGGGGCAGGCCGTGATTGTAGCAGTTAGCCTTCAGCTCTGATAGTGATTCTCCTGCGCCCTGCCTAGATGCGGCCAGCTCCCTCCTGAGTAGCGCGATCTTGGCTGCGGGATAGAATTTGTCCAAGAACTTCTTCTGCAGCTGCTCCCATGTGTGAATTGATCCTGCTGGTAAGTTCATCAGCTAATGCCTGGCCGTATCACACAATGAAAAAGGGAACGCCTTCATCTTCAGCGCTTCGTCGCTCTCCCCCTCGGCCTTCATGTTCTCGCAAATGACTAGGAATTCTCGCACATGCTTGACTGGGTTCTCGTTGTTCATCCCGTGGAACTTGGGCATGTGATGAATGAGCGAGCTCCTTAGCTCAAAATGACCGTCTGGTGGAAGCACTATGCACCATGGCTGGTTAACTGTGATTGGAGCTGACATCTCGCGCACTGTTCTGCATCGCGCAACCTGTCGCGCGGGTGGCGCATTATACATTTCAGCGGCCATCCTTGTTTCAACTTCGCGCTGTACTTCTTCTCTGAACCGAACTGCGCGGTTATCTGCGCCTGCATTGTCTGGGGTTCTGTCCCCTAAATTGTCTCCAACGACACTCTTATCCTCCATGACCTGTTCTAAATCTCAAAGAAAACGAAATTAAAAGACAACTAAGCTGTCGCGTCTGTCAGTGCGCAACTAGAATCTGCGCAGCGCAACTGTTTCAAGGTTGCGCAGGCTGATGTTGATTGCGCGCTGTCAGACACAACAACGAAAAAAATAAAGCAAACAGAAATAACTAACTATTGTAAAAAAAAACTTAAGCTGGTTAAAGCTTATCTGTGTTACTCCCCGGCAACAGCGCCAAAATTTGATGCACGCGTCGTTGTGCGCGTCAAATTAATCCTTCCTTCTCCACTTAGTATAGCGGCTAAGTCAGGGTCGATCCACCAGGAGCAAGCAGATTCGCTCTAACTAGTAACCTACACTTACGAAAATTGGGGTGTGAGTGATTGGGTTGCGCAAGTGCGCGAATGACAGTAGTTAACGCAGAATTTGCACTAGACGTGCGCAGGCAGTAGAGATTAAGTACTATGACTATGAAAAGTATCGGTGCAGACAATCCTCTATGAATGTATTCCTTATCATTGACTCTAAACGTCTATAGTTTGATTTACTGAAGTTAGTGTCCGATCAAGGCTTCCTAACATGTGCGCATGTTCAGATCAAAGTTCATGAGCTATTAATTCTTGAAACTAGTCTAAGCAGCTACGAATCCTGTCACAGTAGCAGCTGATTATCCTAGCGCGTTACTCCTAGTTGTCACCGTCAAGCTACCAACTAGTTTAACATATAACAAACAAGTAGCAAAAGTAAGATTGCGGTTCAAGGCTTCCCCTACTCATGCAACTAGCTGTCAACAGTGTGCACAGAATTAATAAAAGCAAACAAACTATGCATTAAGCACAAGTCTCAAAGGAAATACTCATAGAATCATGCCCAACCGATACAAAGCGTTTAGCTAGACATGCTAGTAGTAAACATCATAGAAATAGTAAATAACAGCTAAAGTATCCAAGAAAACAGTAACAAGCAGGTGCGTGCAGGTTGCAGTGTCTCGGCTGGCGCAGTCGCCTAGCGCAGATCCTCGCAGTAGCTCGTGTGTTTTTCAGTTCTGCCTCCCTCTTGTGTGTGTCTTGATGCCTTTCGATGATGATCAAACCCTAGCCTTCCTCTCTTCATATACTGCTCATGAGGCCCAAGGACGGCCTTGGCAACTTCCAAATCTGATGGTGTCAAGATTTGGAAACACCAATATCCTGCGCATGGCGCACTGCACACGTTGGTTAGCGCAATCGGTCTGCGCACCGTAGTCGACTCTGCCACTTCCTATCCTGTTTGCACTGCTAGCTCCGCAGGCTGTGTGTTGCGCTCTTTAAACGCTGCCTGTTAGCGCGTATCTGACTTAGGCCCTCGTTTCGCCCTGGAATACAAAAACACCGGAAACCAGTAATCTTGTACACAAAATGATGCAAACAAGCATAGTGTTAGGATCTAAATAGCGTGTATAAATAGGCTCTATCAAAACCCTAGGCTTACTAAATCGAAACTGTTGATAATCCGTGATTGAGCGGCGTTCAATAGTGTAGATTAATTCAGGTGATGATCCGTGATTGGACGGCTCACCTGATGTCAATTAGGTTATTTCCAAAATTATTTTGCATGACTATATGATGTGACTGATTGCATGAATTGTGTTGCGATATTGGGTGAAGTTCGATCTTGAAATTATCTTCTCTTATCTAATCAACCATTAGAATTTAGGACAATTAGGATAATTAGAATAATTAGGATCAGTAGGATAAAACCCAGAATTTCTATTAGGAGTAGCTAAACACATTGATTGCTAGCTATTATATACACGCGCCTGTTCCTTGGGTCGATTCTTGGCTTACCAAGGTTTATAAATTGTTTTTGACTACAGCTTGACCCCTGAAACATAATTGACAACTATAAAGGGTTAAAAATATGATTCTCATTCAACCATTTGCGTCACGTACGTCGCGGGTGCACCAATTGGACCCAAGTATCAAACCAGAATCGGCTTGTGATCTGCACGCGCACCAGCGCGTACAGAGAGCCTCCTTGGTTACCATCTTACCAAGTAAGTAGAGTGCATTCATTTATAAACTTACCATCCAGTCACTTTCCAAGCTATGTGACATACTTTCACATTGCTTGTATTTCTACTCCAAAACAGTGAGTGTTGAGATCTTAATGGACTCACATTTTCAATAATTTAGACCATTCTTTGAGCATCAATATCTTATTCGCTTTAACTTGGATTTTGGCTGATGCATAATCAATTTTATACCTCTCATCTCAAGGCATTTATTTATAATTAATTCATTTCAATCCGAGGTGTACTCCACTCTGAATACAAACCAAATATTTAGCAGATTGACATATTCGTCTTCAAAGGCTTGCCGAGCGCATGACCGTTGTTTGATTGAGGCGTTCCATATCTTGTTGGAAAGCTAACTCAAAGGGCTACAACTTTTAGTTACATTAAGATGTAATTCAAAGGTTTAAAGGGTCAAAATAGCAAGCAAAGTCAGAATCATCGTGCATAGTGAACAGTGGCCCGGTTCGAGACCAAATAGCTGGTTCAGGTCAAGCCGGCCAAAAACATGATTTTTGAGAGCCTCTGAGATGGTCCGATTCAGAATCCAAATGGCAGTCCACCAAGTGGACCGGCAGTTGGACAAGTCAACTGTCGATTTGAGACTAAATCGGGCCAGACGAAATTTCCCAATTTGACCGAGTCAATTTTATTATTAGAGATCAAAGGCCTAAAATTAGCATTCTGGGCCTGAGTAAGATTTAACCTACTTCTTGAAGAGAGGAAAGACGACAAGACTCCAAGAAGATTAAAAGTCGAAGACTCGGCTTCATAGAGAAGATTTCTTCTCTCCCTTCGGTATTTTTATCTTTGATTCTCTTTCTAAATATGTTTTCTGGTTTTATTATCATGAGTAGCGAGTAGTAGTCTTATCCCGGGATCCTACGGATCCCATGCCTATATACTTAACAATTCATGCGATCTTAATGATACCTTTCAATTATGTTAATGGAGTTCTTCAATTCTATTGCTCTTAATTCATCTTTCTTGCATGTTTGCCATTGACTGGGATGCTTTCTTATTAAATTGAAATTAAGATAAAAACTAAAAAGATGATTGGGTCTGAGGTAATTAATCGGATCGAATATAATTAATATCGAAGCATGGTAGCTATATTGTTAGTACATGAATCGATAGGGAAGTTGACATTGTTTGTCTGAAAACCCTAAGCTTAATAAATCAGAAACTATTGATAATCCGTGATTAGGCGGCATTCCACGGTCTATATTAATTCAGGCAATGATCCGTGATTGGAAACACAAGCATTTACTCCTTGGATCCACCCTTCGCTTACCAAGGTTTACAAAAAAAAAATTGACTGCAAATTGACCCCTAAACATACATTTGAAAACTATAAAGGGTTAATAATACGTTTGTCAATGTGCCTACAAAGTATTCCGGAGCAACAAAGGAGCTAATACCAAGACGCTCCTTCATGCAAACAGCTAATTCATGGTTACAAGGGTAGTGATATCCCATTTTTCACAAGTACAACCATGCATACTTATGGTATGTTCTTTTGTACTGAAAAAATTACTGATATTTATTACTTTACTTATCTATACTGATATTTATTGAAATGTATTCATATTTAGATCATGTTTTTCGGTAAATAAGTTAAGTTAAGTACATTAATTATTATTTTTTATTGTGATGATGGCTTTATGGTGGTGATAGTGGTATTGGTGTTGTGGTAATGGGTTTGTGGTGGTGGTGTTGTTGTGGTTGGGGTGGTGGTGGTGGTGGTGTTGGTGTTGTGGTATTGATGGTGTGGTGTTGTGATGATGGTAGGAAAGAGATGATGAATAGTAATTTACTGATATGTACTTATATTTACTAATATTTACTTATATTTACTTATATTTACTTACATGTACTAATATAAGTACTTGATAAGTACAAAATAATACCCTTAAGTTAATTGTATGAACGACATGTTTCTAAAAAGTTATAACTGTGGCCACACCATTTGATCAGTCGAACATATTCACCTCGTGGCTGTAAGCTTTTTTTGTCATTCGGTTCAACTTCTTCTCAATTATGGGGACAAATAAACTTCTGTCGTCTTGGTACTGGTCACACGTTTTTGTAAAATATTCATTAACCAATTTGAAAGAATAATGCAATTAAGGCAGTAATAAGAAAATTGCTTGCCCCTTTAAAGATGTGGTTGAAGCATTCCAAACCATTTGCAGTCATAGACCCTCTTCTTCCCCCACCATCGTCATATGCGAATGCCCATTGGTCGTTGGCTATTCCATCTAACCAGCTTAGAACACTCAAATTGTCTTTCAACATCTTCTCAAACCTGAAAAATACCTAACAATCTTCTAATGTTGATAAGTACCCACCACGAGATTGTCTTTTAGTTGCTTACTTTTCACTATCATATTAAAATTACTCGCTAAATGTTTGATACACACACAATGGTATGCCTTTAGTGGTGTCCATTCCGGATCTTTCATGGCATTAATAAATAAAACATGTCTATCTTAAATAAACGGTAACTCTTGCCTTTTTCGTAACATCGTACCGGATGCAAGTGATGAACCAGGCCCAGTTGTCATTTTTCTCGGACTCAATCAATGCATATGCAATAGGAAGAATATGATTGTTGGCAGTAACGCCCACTATAACCAACAAAAACCTTTATATTTTCAATATCAATGTGTCCCATCAATATAAAGGACTGGATGAAAGTGTTTGCAGACTTTAATTTTAGGGCAAACACACGATCCATGCTGATTTTATCAACTTCCATGAATGATATCTGCGAAAACGCAAGTATATCTGGATTAGATACAGCATCATGCTCATATACGCCGGTAAACGAGCAAAAGATTCCTTCCAGTCACCAAATAAGTATTTTAATGCCTTATGCCTTCTAAGCCTTTATATAGGGAACGTCATATCCATACTGATGATGCAGTTTGGCAGTGTTTGACAAAACCAGCACAAGTGAACAAGCAAGTGAACAAGCTGCTACTACAGTCAAAGTTCAACACAAGTGAACGAGCTGGTGAACAAGGAGCTGTTATAGCAGGAAGAAGCTTTAACAGGAGCCTGTTCAGAAGAGCTGGAGCGTCTGTCCGTGCAGCAGCAATCTGTGCTTTGGAATGAAGGCGTGGCAGTTCATCTAAGAGCATCAGGAGAGTTTCTAAGTTGCTGTAGAGAATATTCCAGAGTGGAGATTCCTAGTTGAAGTAGAAGTTGTGGTTTGAATCTCAAATCAAATCAAATCTCCTAGAAATTAGGAGATATTGATGCTGCAAGGGGAACTGTTGTAATCTGATAATGAAGCAGTGGACGCTCATATTTAAGTGAGATCCTTCAGAGTGATGAAGGGCGATCGAAGAAGAGAGCTGAAAGCGAACACACAGAATTCCGAGAGAGTAATTTTGGTGTGCGAACGAAGTCTTCGATTATCACCGAGAGCAGAGCGTGAGCGCAGAGCTGTGGTGACAGAAGCAGAAGGTGATCAGGGCTTGCGTAGTCTGATCCAAGCTTGATCTGGAAGCCAATTCAGAGCAGAGAGTGCTTGTTGGTTGATCAAGGGCAGCCGCTGAAGAACTGACGGGTGAGTGACTCGGTCGAGTGTCTGGGCAGCAGTGCTTGCTGGTGACAGGAGGTCACTGAGTGAGGGGGAGTATTCCAGAGTGTGCAGCGCTCGTGGAATCGTTCGAACGGCTCAGCGGAAGGCTTTGGAGCGACGCGGACAATTTGTTCATTAGCTGTGTGCTGCAGCAGATGCTATAGCAACCCTGCAGAACTTGAGTTTTGTTTAGAATAGGCTGAGTTTGAGGATAAAGTAGCCATTCTCGATAGATATCAGTAAAGGGTGCGCAGACACAAGTCAGAGCCTGTTCTGATTGTGTGCGAGGATCCACCTAAGGTTGAGTAGCATAGGTTGCGTGGGTTGTAACCGTGGGTACTTGGAAACCTTGAGAATAGTGGATTGAGGACTAAGAAGAGTCCTCCCCAGACGTAGGCAATTTGGCTGAACTGGGTGAACAACTTGTGTCCTTGATCGTTTCTGCTGAAGCAGTTTACTGGTGAACAAGAGTGTGCTGTAGCAACTGCTTGTTCACTAATCAGTTTTTAGAGGCGCTGCGAATTTCACATACTTTTTATTCATTAATTTCTTGATGGCTCTCGGAGAAAGTCACAACTTTTTTGAATTACGTCACTAATTTCCATATCAATAAAATGCTTGCTGAAATGAACATTGTCTTGAAGAAAGATATCATTTTCACATGTACATTTTCCCCATATCTAGCAGCTTTCTTTTTCTTCCTTGCTCCAACGTGACATGCACATTTTTCCTTCCCCTCTCGACAATGTAACATGACCCTTGGTAAGTCCGACTTATAAGTGTAATATTCAACTCTATTCATAATTGAATACTGTTAGAATCAGGTAATTTGAATGGCATATTTTTTATAAACAAGACAAAGAACTCGGCTATGACAGAAGGTGTAACAGTATCTGTCAGACAGAAGTTGTAGTAATATCAATCAGAGATATGCTAATATAATGTTATCATCAAAGCAATATTCGAAAGATATTCCGAAGATATTCTCTCCTGGATTTGAGGCTCCGAAGATCAGATTCTACATTATTAAAATTGGATTCGCTCCGGATTATGGATGTGATACAAGATTATCTCCTTTCCAACGATGAAAAATAGCGGATCTATTCTATTTATGCGGAGCTGGAAGATTGCAGAATGAATCACGAAAAATAAGATAATCAAACGGAGGCAGATCGGAGCTATTGACTGGCGATCATCATCAGAGTTAGGGTCTGTTCTTTAGACCTTAACTTATGCTTAACTTAACTTAACTTACCTTAACTTAACTAAATTTAACTTAACTTAACTCATCATTGCAGACGACCATTGAAAGAGCATTTGGTGTTCTGAAGAACACCTGGAAAATACTTAAGAACATGCCTCAAGCTTCAGATGTGCGTCAAATAGATATAATCCTAGCTGCGTTTACTCTACATAATTTTATTCGCATGCATAATCTGAGGTTACCTATTTTAGAACATGAGTTAGTGCAGGGGACGGCTGATTCGAATCTGTTTGATGTAAGTCGAAAAGAACAGATAAATCAGGTGCGAAACTTCATAGCATCCGAAATTATGTTAGCACATCCTGACAATGAAGTTGAAGATATCATGGACGAAGATGGTGATATGTAACACGTTTTGTGTGTAATTGTCAAACGTCATTCAATACAATGATAAATCCTTCATTATCATACTACTTTGTTTATCATTTCTTATATATCATAAAGTTTTACTTTCTAACACTTTGTAAATCAAAGAACATTGCATGAGACATTATATTGACAAACGAAAATAATAAGCAATTTTGTTAAAGGTTGTTCATTTTCAGTCCTTAACTTAATTTAACTTACCTTAACTTAACTGAATGTAACTTAACTTAACTGAACTTAACTTAACTTAACTTAAGTGTTGAAAATTTAAGCTCTAAAGAACAGGGCCTTAGTCGGAAACACGACAAAGCAAAAGCTTGATCGTCGTGAGTTGAAGAACAGTGTTGAACTGACTGATTTCCAGGTATGATATTCTCGGGAAGAGAATTACCGATCTGTGGGAGACAGATCGAAGTGGGAAGAGGAGGATCTTCGTCTGAGGGAGTCAGACGCGCTCACATTAGCTCAACTACACAGTGGTAACAAGTGAAGATAAGTTACTTAAAGATCTGTTGTACTTGATCAAATACTTGTGAGTTATTTCCAATTGGGGTTTTGAGTAACCCCCCTAAGTAGGCTCGGTGAGCTGAACAGGTAAATATATCCTGTGTCGTTTTTTGTTCTTCGTAACGTTTCTATTACAACTAACAATCACCGAAACGAAATCTTTTAAAGCTTTCTGAAACAGTTAAACAAGCGATCTAGAACAGCTCAAGTAGAACAGACATTTAACTTTCAATTGGTATCAGAGCGGTACACTAGCTGTACAAAGTATGATTCGGGGCTATAACAGAGCTGTTCAAGATGAGTATGCGAGAAGGACAGAACATATCTCGGCCTCCTCTACTTGACGGGTCAAACTACCCCTACTGGAAAACGCGCATGAGGGCCTTCATCAAATCTATAGATTATCTAGCATGGAAATCTGTAATCTCTAAATATAATGCACCTATGGTCTTGAATACTGGTGGAGTGGCCTACCCTAAGGCTGAAAGTCAGTGGACGGCAAGTGAGGATAAAGCTGCTGCAACAAATGCTAAAGCGCTCAATGCGATCTTCAATGTAGTCGAACCAGACATTTTCAGACTGATTTTCACCTGTGAAACTGCAAAAGACGCATGAGATATACTCGAGACAGCCTTCGAAGGAACTGACAAGGTGAAACAGTCTCGGTTACAGATGATTACCACTAGGTTTGAGAATCTGAAAATGAAGGAGGAAGAGTCGATAACCGAGTTCAATGCGAAGTTGATGGACATTGCAAATGAAGCCCATGCGCTTGGAGAGCCAATCAGCAATGAAAAGCTTGTCTGAAAAGTCCTGAGGTCATTACCACCAAAGTACGCAATGAAGGTTACGGCTATTGAGGAAGCCCACGACGTAAAAGGAATGAGGCTTGATATCTTGATGGGTTCCCTTCGGACATTCGAGATGAACAGATGGCGCTTCTGGCAAAAACTTTTGGCAGGTTTATGAGGAAGCTGAACCAGCGCTAGTCTGAGCAGAGAAACAAATCTGGAACAGACATCAGAAGTCAACAAGATGGTAAATTCAGAAAAACTAGAACCACTGAAATTTCAAAGGAAGAAAAAGGTAAAGAGATTCAATGTCGAGAATGTGAAGGCTTTGGATACATGCAAGCAGAATGCGCGAATACCCTCAAGAAACAGAAAAGGGCTGTTATGGCTGGATGTGGTTATACTGATTCAGAGGAGTCTGAAATAGAAGAGGAAAAATCAATCTACCTGGCACTCACCGCTGTCGCAGAAACTCCAGAGACCGAACCTGAGAACCCTGAAACAGATAATTACAGTGAGAGCGATAGTGAAACAGAAGAGACTGAAACAGAAGGTGAAGAATCTAATTATCTGGCCCTCACTACTGTGACAGAGGCTACCAGCACAGAATCGGAAAACTCAGAATCAGATAGTGACACAGAAATCACCAAAGAACAAATAGCTGAGAAGTACAAGGCTTTGTACAAACAGTATGGGCAGGCAGTCAAAGCAAATTCCAAACTGGGCAAGCAAGTTGTGAATTTAAAGGTTGAGAAATACGAGCCGTCTAAATCAGTTAAACGGATCCAATCAGAACTTGAAAATGAGAAATTGGAACACTCAGAAGTTGTGGCAGAACTGTCGAGAATAAGAAAGTATGTCGGTATGATGAACAATGGGACAAAGAAACTTGACTATATTTTGGGTGCTCAGCGTACAAATCGTGGAAGTGCGGGTCTAGGCTACGAGTATCCAAAGACAATGGTAAGACACTGCTTGTTCGAGCAAAGAATATTAATTATGCTAACATTGTTCATCCCAGTCACAGATTTAATAAGCGTTGGATAAAGGACAAGCATATCTACCATTTTTGCAAAGCTCAAGGCCTCATATAGAGAAAGTGCCCCAAATTTCTTGCAAAATATCGTCTACAAAAGTCCTTTCCCATCTCAAAGACTTATACCAATCATTGCTACGTCACATACAACTCATCTAGTCACCTTGAGAAGGACCAGTGGTATTTTGACAGTGGCTGTTGATAGAGCCTAGTTATACACATTATTTAGGTCATAACCCTATGCTTGTTTGCAATATTTCATGAGCAAGATTACTCGTTTCCAATGTTTTTGTATATCAGGTCAGAACGAGTCCTTGAGTCGGATACGCGCTAACAGGCAGCGTTCTAGGAGTGAAAGATCAGCCTGCGGAGCTAGCGGCGCAAACAGAAGAAGAAATGGCGAAAGACAGCAGAGGTGCGCTACCCGATTGCGCCAATCAATGTCGTGCGCCAGGCGCAAAGTCCCAGTGACCAGATTTGGAAGTTGCCAAAAGATGAAACTTCCTGGGCACTATTTAAACAAAGAAAGTCTAGGGTTTCAAGGGAGCGGATCATCATCACTCAGCGGCATTCCAGAGGCACTGCGCGGCAGAACTGAAAAACGCACGGACCTGTCAAGGAGAGTTGCGCCAGCCGACTGCGCCAGCCAAGAGAAGACACTGCACGCACTATTTGCTACCGTTTTCTCTGATACAGTAGTTGTTATTTACTATTTTATGATGTTTACCACTAGCATGTCTAGCTAAACACTTAGTGTTGGTCGGGCATGAACCTATGATGTATTACCTTTGAGACTTGAGCTTAATGCATAGTTTATTTACTTGTATTAATTCTGTGCGTACTGAGACAGTTAGTTGCATGAGTAGGGGAAGCCTTGAACCGCAATCTTACTTGTGTTGCTTGCTTGTCACCTGTTAAACTAGTTGCATGCGTAGGGGAAGCCTTGAACCGCAAACTTACCGTGACAATTAGGAGTAACGAGTTAGGGTAGGCAGTTGCTACTGTGACAGGATTCGCAGCTGTTTAGTCTAGTTCTAGGATTAATAGCACATGAACTTTGAACGGAACATGCGCGTGTGTTAGGAAGCCTTTACCGGACACTAACCCAAGTAGGACACAAACTATAGACATTTAGAGTCGATGATAAGGAATGCATTCATAGAGGATTGTCTGCCCAGCACTTCTCATAAACATAGTATCTCATCTATACTGCTTGCGCACGTCTAGTGCAATTTCCTGCGTTACGATATTCGCTGTTACTCGCGCATCGCGCAAAACCCCCAATCACTCACGCAACCCCCGTTTTCTTAAGTGTAGGTTACTGGCTAAGACTCACTGCTTGCTCCCTGTGGAGATCGACCCTTACTTAACCGCTGTACTAGTGGGAGAGGAAGGATTATATTTGACGCGCACGACGACGCGCGATCAGCTGTTCAGCCCACATGATAGGAAAAGTCAGCTATCTGACCGATGTACAGAACCTGGATAGGAGATTTGTTACATTTGGTGATGGGACAAAACGAAAGGTCATTGATCAAGATCCATTATCAGTTCGAGGGATGCCTACAATAAAAAATGTGCTTCTTGTGGAAAGCCTCCAGGCCAATTTACTAAGTATAAGCCAACTGTGTGATGGAAAGCTGATTGTCCAATTCACGAAGGATTTATGACAGGTCATCAGCAGTGAAGGAAAGTGTGTTTTGAGAAGAATTCGTTCATCAAATAATTGTTATCTGTTGAATTCTGACACAAAGCCTGTCACGGCTTGGTGTTTTCTGTCTCAATAGGATGAACTGATTATGTGGCACAAGCGGCTGGGACACTTGAATCTCAAGACAAACATGGTCTAGTGCGAGGAATACCAGAATTAAAGGGAAAGACGGATGCCATTTGTGGTGAATGTAAGATAGGAAAACAGACAAGGTCTGCTCACCCTAGATCGAATCAGATCCGTACAACCAAAATTCTTGAACTCATACACATGGACTTGATGGGTCCCATGCAGATTGAAAGCATTGGTGGAGATCTACGTTCTAGTCTGTGTTGATGATTTTTCCCGTTTTACCTGGACTGTGTTTCTCAGACAGAAATCAGACACTGTTCAAGCTGTGATTCACTTGATTCTGAGACTGCAACGTGAAAAAGGCACAACTCTGATTGCAATCAGGAGTGACCATGGTAAGGAATTTGAGAACAACGACATGGAAGAATTCTGTCTAAAATAGGGCATACTTCATCAGTTCTTAGCACCCATAACACCCCAACAAAATAGAGTTGCTGAGAGAATGAATCGTACCCTTCAAGAGGTGATGCGAGTCATGATTTATGGAAAAGAGCTGGCCCTCACTTTCTGGGCAGAAGCGATCAACACTGCCTGTTACACCCTGAACAGGGTCCTTGTTCGCCCTGGAACACAGAAAAGAGTCCTTACTGTTGTGGAGTCAATTAACGTGGCGATTCAAGACTCAGATTATTCGATCAACACAGATGAAGATGATGTTGTTTGTCCTGATTCAAAAACTAGCAAGCCGTCTCAGGAAGAACCGATGTATTGTGTCAAATTCTGTACCAGAAATTCAAGATGATGAACATGTATCTGATAAGAACCAGAGCCAGTTCTAGCTACTCAAACACCGCAGTGTATTCTGCAAAATCATCCAATGACCAACATTATTGGGGATCTGTGGCTGAATGAAGAAGTATATGTTGCTCAGCCTAAGGGCATTGAAGACACGCATCTCCCGGATCATGTGTATCGTCTCAAAAAGGCCTTGTACAGACTGAAACAGGTGCCCAAAGCATGGTATGAACGTCTAAGGATATTTCTCGTTCAACATGGCTATGTGCGAGGGGGAGAATACAAGACTCTATTTGTGAAGCACGTTCATAAGGAATTCATCATTGCGCAAATCGATGTGGATGACATGGTATTTTGATATCGATCACAGAAGTTGGTGGATCAGATTGCTGAACAGATGCAGAGTGAATTTCAGATGAGTATGGTGGGTGAGATTATCTACTTTCTTGGTCTGCAAGTGTCTCAGAAATCAAATGCAATATTTGTGACACAAAGCAAGTATGCTAGGAACTTGGTGAAGAAGCTCAGATTGGAAAATGCCAGCCATAAGCACACTCCTGCCGCTACACATGTAAATATCACAAAAGATGAATCTGGGGTCAGTTTGCAACAGGCCCTGTACAGGAGTAGGACCGACAGCCTACTCTATCTCACTACTAATGCGGAATACATAGGCGCAGGAAGCTGTTGCACCAAGATGATCTGGATAACAGATGCTGGAAGAGTATGGTCTGACACAGGGGAAGATGACTCTATTCTATGACAACTTGAGCACAATCAACATTTCAAAAGACGTCAAGCATCACTTCATATGTGAGTTGGTTGAACAAAAGATCATCAGTCTGAAACATGTATCCACCGATGGGCAGCTAGCAGATATTTTCACTGAAGCCTTGAACAATGCTCAGTTTGAAACACTTAGACTCGACTTGGGTCTATGTGTTATTGACACTTAGTCAGTTTCAGAAAGTCTTGACCAGTTCTGGAACAATGTGTAAGGAACTGTATAACTGGTTAAGCATCTAGAGGCAGAGATTCTGATTTCTATCTCTCTTGTTGGGTGAAGCAGAGTCTGAGGCAGAGTTGTGTGACAGGTCATGAATGACGAGGCTGATATGTTCTAGATCCTTTGGAAAGAAGAAATCAACAAGATCCTAGACTCAGATTGAGGTTTATATTGTTTTGAAATTTGAGTTTTAAATTTCTAATGCGCTCTTATATATTCCTAGAGCATCTAGGTGAAAGCTCCAAGTGCCAAAAAGGGGCGGAGAAAAGAAGAAGAAGAACCCTAGGATAAGCTTCAGTTCCGAAGTCTGTAGCAGCTGAACCTAAACCAGCCTTGAAGAAGGAGGTTGGAGTTGTTGATAATGGTAGCAAATCTAGGGAAGATCAAGTGGCTTCAAGTTCTGGCAGTCAGGGGGAGTTGCCTACCGAGAGGATTGAGATGACTCAGCGATAGAAGGCTAAGTCGGTCAAAAGGTCTCTGGCAGACAAGTCTGAAACAGACCTGTTTCAAAGAAGAAAATGTGTGAAGTCTGTTATTAAGAAAAAGGGTCAGACCTCAAGATAAGCCAAGCTATTTGCTCTAAAGACTGAGAAGAAGGTAAAGGAAGCAAAATTTAGGTTCAAAGTATGCATTGTCACGAGAGAGTAAGAATCCGGCTGCTGAGACAGTCTCTGGTGAAGCAGACAAAGAGGCAGATGGGTGACGCTGAGGCCGTTCAAGTCAGTTTTCCTCCAAAGATCACTGAACCTGAGACAGTTAAACAATATGAGGAAGGGATGGAGTCCTTTGTTGCAACACGACTGTCTAAGCAAAATGGGATAGTCGAACAAGACAAAAGAAGAGTGCGACCACTGAGACAGGGGGAGCAGTGTCAAGAAGAAGGGAAAGATTGGTGCCAGGAAGCCCGAGAAGTGACCACCTTATCAGAAATCTGGATCTACTCAAGGTGGAGAGTCTCCGACAAAGGCTGTCACGGTATCAGGAGTATGGTTCTGCAACAGTGAGGATAGCAAGAAATGGAAGATTGTCCAGGAGAGTGTTTTGAAGTCAATGAGGATGTCAAGGACATTGAGAATGAAGGAAGCAAAGACACCCCTATCTTGTTTTGATTGGGCATGTATATCCTTATCACTTTTATTTGCAAAAAGGGGGATTCAATGGGCAAATTCGGAACTCAGTAGATACACACCATTTGCACCCTATAAAGAGAAAGTTTTGTCAAAAAAATGTCAAGGGGCAGAATGTTAGAACCAGGTAGTTCATGAATGGCATATTTTTGACAAACAAGACAAAGACTTCGGCTGCGACAGAAGGTGTAACAGTATCTGTCAGACAGGAGCTGTAGTAATATCAGTCGGAGTTATGCGAATATAGTGTATTATCAAAGCAATATTCGAAAGATATTTCGAAAACATTCTCTCCTAGATTTGAGGCTCCGAATATCAGATTTTGCGTTATTCAGATTAGATTCGCTCCGGATTATGGAAAGTGTGATAGAACATTATCTCCTTTCCAAAGATGAAAATTAGCGAATCTATTCTATTTATGTGGAGCTGGAAGATTGCAAAATGAATCATAAAAACTAAGATAATCAAACAGAGGCAGATCGGGCGATCATCATCAGAGTTAGTCGAAAACACGACAAAGGAAAAGCTTGATCGTCGTGAGCTGAAGAATAGTGGTTAACAGACTGGGTTCCAGGTCTGATATTCTCGGGAAGAGAATTACCGATCTGTGGGAGATAGATCGAGGTGGGAAGAGGAGGATCTCCGTCTGAGGGAGTCAGACGAGCTCACATTAGCTCAACTATACAGTGGTAACTAGTGAAGATAAGTTACTTAAAGATTTGTTGTACTTGATCAAATACTGGTGAGTGATTTCCACTTGGGATTTCGAGTAACCCCCCTGAGTAGGCTCGGTGAGCTGAACAGGGTAAATATATCATGTGTCGTTTCCTATTCTTCGTACTGTTTCTATTACAACTAACCTCACCAAAACGAAATCTGTTAAAGCTTTCTGAAACAGTTAAACAAGCGATCTGGAACAGCTCGAGTAGAACAGACGTTTAACTTTCAAATACCTTTGACACGCATGGATCACTGCCCCTTTCGAAGGAAAAATCATTCCTATTTGTAGTGTGTTCATGTCGTATTTTTTGATACCCATCATGTAGCCTTCGACATTCATATTGTCCATCTATTCAAACACATCTTTAAATGCCAAAAAAAATCCCATAAAATACCATTACGTCTCATAAACTCAGCAACCGGTTCAATACCCACCCTTGCCGTATTAACTTCACCATTCAAATTTTCTCCAACTTCATATAATAATTCAAGCGCATCGCAATCATACTGATCCGGTATGTTTACGTCAATGTTTCCATTGTCATCATAATCATGCTATCTAATTCTCTATTTTCCATTGTTGTTAATATATTTTTACAAGAAAACAATTTATCTATCGCAATGGAAGAAATCCCTAAATACTAGAATCAAATGCCTCAAAATACTAAATTTTACAAATTTCACCAATTTTATCTACCAAGTTGAACCAAAAATCAACAACATACACACATATATTTATCAAACCTAATCCATATTCTTCATTTTACCCTAAATTATTACAGCAAAGCAACAATTTTAATAAACACTAGAAACAAAAATCAAAATCAAGGCTAATTAAACCCTAAAAAATAAACTACCCTAATCTTACACAACAATTAAATGTGGATGCGAACCTCAGATTAATGGCAGACGGGAAGAAGGAGCCAAGTTTGTCGAAAGCAACGATGGTCGTCGAGCAGCGGCGAGGGTCGTCGAGCAAAGGCGACTAGCGTGAGAGGGAGAAGGAAAAAGGAAAAAGATATAGCGAAATACCGCAGACAGCCACTTGGCGGTTTGACGTAAATCGTGACTAGGACGCCATATCAGCGCCAAGTCAGAACACAAGATAAGAAAGTGGCAGTTTGTAAAAAAAGGAGGAGGCTTATTGAGAATGTTTTTGAAAGGAATGACAAATGGGGAATATAGTTATCAAAAGGTGGCGAATAAGAAATTTTGCTCCATTTCACGCTTGTCATTTAAAGAGTTCTTTAGTTCACTTATAGTTATTGATGAAAGATTGTCTTGGAAATAGATCTAAATTTCATTAGAATGCAAGAATGCTTTAACAAGATATTCACAAGCTCGATCTATACTTTTTTCTTTAAACTCACTCGAAAAAGATACGGATGTATGATTCTCAAGTAAAATGACTTATGTCTCCATTTACAAGTATTTTTTGTCTAATTCATCGGAAGATTTAATGAGTTTTCCTATAGTATTCTCTTATACTTATCATCGCTTGATTTCAATATTTTTCTTCATAATAATTTTTTCAATCTTTATCGGCTATAGAGATGGATGAACAAAACTTTTAAAAGCATGAGTCAACCTATGATGACACACATCCGTTTCATCTGAGAATTTTTTGTAATAAAATAATTACATTTTGTGATTAAAATGTAAGGGCGTTTCAAACCTCTAAATGAAGAGATTTAAACTTTTCTATTTTGTTAGGTATAGAATCAGTTATTTACATGTGAAACTTAAAGTTAAGATGAACAGAAGTATTCGAAACTCAAGGGAAGTTGTAAACTCATAGTGAATGAAACACTCAGCCTTATGGATTGAGTATAGAGTTTTAGCGTGAGTTTTAGGCTCTTTGTATGCACGGGTGGGCAAGGGGATGTAAATCTCAGAAGGATCCGGGTCAAATTTTAGTAATCAATGTGTCCGCTCGCGACCTAAGTGCGAATGATGGACTGGTTGAGCTGCCTCCCTTATATTATTTTTCTTTACTAACAACCAACATTTAGGACATGGATTTTATAATAAAAGGAAGAGGCAAGAACGAAACAATCAACTCATCTTCTTCTTCTCTAAACTTTAGTCCTTAGGTGGCAAGATCGACCTGGGTAATCCTATTCTAGGAAGTGATTATCAAGTGCCACCTTGTGGGCAGATCGGCCTTATTCATTTTGTTTTAATTGTTTACATTACACTCTGTTAAATTATTATTATTACTGTTAAGTCAAGAATTTAACCTAACAAAACTCATATCTTATTACTCTTTCCATAAAACAACTGACTTGAGGGATGCAACCATCTCCTAAAGTCTAGCCACATATTTCTTTGACAGAATTTAATGTTCCAATCAAAGTTTGTCAAATCTATCAGGAAGATAAAGGAAATACGTAATATTATTCATGAACCTTCTTTCTTCACTAGTGTTCGAGTGATTATTGTTACAAAGAATTGAAAGTATTTCTTTGTAATTACAATCAAACTATCAGAATATCTCTGTCATTATACTGCCCCAAGTGTCACCTTTATATTTAAGGTCGGACAATAGTAGTTATAATTGTTATCACATTAAAATTAAAAACATAATTGTATGGTAACATAAGTATTTATAAAAAACAATCTAAGGTAATACGACGGGTTTGTGATAGTACCTAATGTGGCGTTACATTCCGTCATACATCCATCCTATTATACGATAGTTGTACGACGCGCATGCTTTCTTTCGTAAACACGGTACACAATACGACAACTTGTACAATGTGCTTAAGATAGAATTACGACGATAAGGTTTGCATTGATTTTCACGGTCATAATATACGATGGTGATTATTTTCATCATAAATATTATTATGCGATGGACCGATATCCCCGGTATAACCGTCGCATATCTACGACATTTATCTCTTCTTTTAGAATGTCTTCTATCTTTGTTTGTTCTTTCTACACCATATAATATCTTTTTCTCTTTACTTCATATATTTTGAAATTTTGGATTCAGCAACTCATAATCAGGTAGTTTACTTCCCAACTGATTATTTAGTTGATGAACCCGTATATATAGATTAGGTAGGTTTATTTATTATGTTTGTATCTTATTTGACGAACAAGAGGTAGTGTAAATATGTCTAGCATATTTTTCATGAAAGAGTTAGTTCGAGAACGTTTTTAGATATATAAATAATGTAATCCCGGTGAATCGTATAATAATGATATGTTTATGGACGGTGTCAGGAGGTTCTTGAAGCGGTCTCTACGAATGGGCAAGTATTTAATAGAAACAAGATGTGTTGTCCATGCAGTAAGGGTCTTTTTTTTTACCTGAACTTATTTACTAAAGTATTTAACTTAACTTGAGTACTTAAATTACTATTCATCATTTCTTTTCTACCACTCATCTCTCACTACTGTAACCACTCAGTCATCTCTCACCACTGTAACCACTCACTCCAATCTCACCACCACCACAATTTTGCAACTAAATTTCCGTGAGAAGTGAAAATAGTTAATCATAAATATAAGAAATCAAAATACACATAATTATTAAGTTTTAAGTGTCAACGAAAACGGTAGGAAATAAATTTGTAGCAAATATTATTTTTATGTTCAACAAATATTTGTCATATTAAAATTCATAGTCTTTAACTATTATTTAGTCAATAACACGTACTTAATGTTGGAATCGTGGCTTTCTAAACTTCGCGTTCGTCCAATATTTAAGTTGAATGGACAATCAATAGAATACTAGAAAAGTAAAGAACACAAGTCTTTTAAAGTGGTTCGGTTATTATTGCAAATAACCTACTCCACTCCTCAAGTAACCACTTGAGGCTTTTCTTATTAACGATGGCTTTTCAATAGGATCTGCCAAAGAACCTGTACAATGGTTTTCAGTGGGCTAAACCAGAAACCCCTTTGTTTTCAGATCAACAAAGAAACTCACAACTTTGCTTTTGCAGGCTAAGCAACAACCTTGACGGTGTAGATTCTTTGTTGTGGGAGCACGTCTCTTTCTGCACAAGAGTTGGATTCAACTGATGAATCTGTGCAGAGTACTTCAAAGCTTCAGAGTATATGGCAGCGGGAAACTTTGCTTTGAAGGAGAAGGGAACTCTCGGAAAGATTGAAAGTAGAAAATCTGCGAGAGTTGAGTTTGCTTTTTGTGCGCTTATGTGTATTTCAAAAGTAGAGAGAAAACGTTTTGTTCTTCTCAAGATTGTAAGGAATAGATATAGGAAAAGAGATGAATGGTTGTGTCGGTTTGTAATTTGAATTCAACAACCGCTTGCACCTTTTAACTTCTAAAGGATAAGCTTTGATTCAAATAACAAAACTGCCCTGAACTGTCAAGAAACTGCTAAGTGTGGAAACTGTTTAACTGACATGTAGCCTACATCTGGATAGTTACATGTAGTCCACATGAAATACCAGACAACTGGAATTTGTCCAAGTATATGAACTATCACTGTGATGTAGTCTACATACAGATTTCCATATGAAGTCTCCATTAGCACAAGCAGTTAACAATGTAACTTTATGTAGCCTACATCTCCCCCTTAGTATGTAGTCTACATTGCTAATGAGATTCCAGTTTCAACAAGATTACTTAATATCGTTTCAATATTGTTAATCATTGTTATCATCAAAACTAATGCAGGATAGAGATGAAACAATCTCCCCCTTTTTGATGATGACAACCATATAGCATGATTAATCAGTATTGAAATAATCTCCCCCTTTGTCAAAATCAAAAAGAATCAAACTCCCCCTGAATTAAAGCGGGGATATATTCTAAGTGACTTGACGATAGGAAGATCAAAGGACCAAAGTTCATTAGGGCGTGGAATGGAACATCACGACCAAGGGACAGACGCTTTGCTTGTGAAAACGAAAGAACAAAAAGACAGAATTTTAGTAGAGTGAAGAAGGGTAAGTACAACCTTAGTCCGAATCACTGATTTCCACATTGGAAGAGGAAGTATTACTGGAGGGACGCTTTCTCGAGGACATGGGCTCTTCTGTGAATCTGCTTGCAGAGGCTCGGTGGGTTTTTGGATTGGAAGGTCTATCCATAGGTATACCACCAACAGACACTGGAGGAGTCTTTTCTTTGCCTTGGGACTTAAGGATTTTAGTGACAAGATCCTTACTGTGGTCCAAGAGGGCATAGATGGATAGAAAGTTGTTATTAACAGCTCTGTCCAACGTCTTAAGAGACCTTTGATATGTGTCCAGCTTCTGCATCAAGTCCTCCTCAAAGCCCTTGACCCTTCGCTTCTCCAAATCTATTTCATTCCTTAGAATTTGATGGAGCTCAGCGAAGTCATCATACTGCTTGAACAGGATAGTATAGAACTTATCCAGTTCTGCCTTAACCAAGGCCAGTATAGAGGCTGTGGAGGGAGATGATGAGGTAGAGCCATCAGCAGGAGAATTCTTCTGAGATTCCAAGAGGAGGGTCTTGAGTTCCTTGTTCTCAGCTTCGATCCTATCAAGCCTTTCCAACAAGGGTTGAAGATCTACTTGTGAAGATGAGCTAGCAGTCTGAGTAAGCGGAGGAGGCCTGGAATCATTGCTGACTTGGATTACCAGATCAGTATAAGATCTCTCCATGTCCCGGAGCATATCCATAACAGGAGCAAGATCAACTGCATTAGACGAGTGTTGTAACCCTAAAGTCCCATAGTCTGAGGACTTAGGCAACTGTCCAGAGGCAGCCTTGCTCTTGAAGATAGCTGAGCATGGGACCAGATCAATCACAGGGGCTGGTATGGGGACACCTTCCAGATACTTGGATGTTTTGGCAGACTTGTCATTGAAGTAACAGTCCACTTCATCACAGAATTGCCATCCAGTGTTGATGAAGTTGTCATAGCCATACACAGATGTAGGCACCATAGGCCGTTCTCCAGACAAGGGAACTCCAAACTTCTCAAAGAAGATAGTGAACACATTACCAAATGGTAGATCAGTGTTTCTCTGTTTCTGACCCATGACCTTGGGTTCTGCCCAAATTTTAATAATCAACCGATACATGACATACGGAAGATCGATTAATTGTTCATCCCCTTGAATGATCTTAGCCGCAACCAACAGATTATAGTATGGTTCAAACTGCAATCGACCACCACGAGGAAGGAAATTGTACATTAATATGTGAAGTACTAACCTTCCTAGCATAGGGGGCCTGGATAGAGTAATCCGTTCGCCGCCAAGATCCAAGCCGTCCATGACAACCTTTAGTGCCTCAGATGGAGACATGGAGGTTTCAGGGTCCCATTCTGGGAAGCAGAAGTCACGACAGTCAGATCTGTCCAAGTCCAAAATGTCAGCAATAATCTGGGGATTCAATTTGATGGAGACCCCCTTGACCGTTGACTGGATCATCCCCTGATCATTAACCCTCAAGTTTGCAAAGAAGATTCGAACCAAATCTTGGTAACAGTTGCGAGGATTAGCAACAATAGAGTTCCAAGAGCGAAACTTCCCTTTCAAATTGAGTGTTGGGAACGAATCCAGGTCGTAGGCGTATCCATGTTGGACTTGTCGATCTTTGAACTTGTGGTTGAAGAGCTGAAGGTGAGTAGTGCTGACGAAGTTGTCAGGATGAAGTGAAGATTCTTCCCCATCAACTCTCGCTTTCTTGGACCCACTAGAAACGATTTCCTTTCCAGGGCGCTTCTGAGCATGACGAGGGGACTCAAACTCCACATTTTCGTCAACTCTGCCGGTATGATCCTCCTGAGACACATGCGTCGCCTTAGTCTGACGACTGGCGCCGCGGGTCTTTCCTGACCTAGATCCCTTTTGAGTCATTTTATTGATTAAGGGAGTGAGGGTGAGGAAAGAAAGAAAGTCCTTTTTTTTTAAAAAAGGAGGTAAAAGGAGGTTAAGGGGAGTTAAACGGAGGTTATGGGGAGTTTAAAGGCGGTTTAGCAGAGAGTGGGTCAAAGAGGTTTGAGCAAGAAAGTAGTGGGAGGTTAAGATGTAACTTGATCTGATTTTATCCCACTAATTTCTAACCATTTGACCACCCCATTTTTAACCGTTGGAAACTGTCAGAGTGATTGGTGAATGCCAGTAACATTTCCAATCTTTGGACAGGTTGTGGGCTTCATCAAATATTCCGAATGAAGTCTACATTGTAACTATAGAGTATAGTTACCTTTAGACTTCTTCAAGATCAATCATTCCAAGTTCTCTTCGTAAGAATGAGAATCTGTCTTTATCAAGAGGCTTAGTAAAAATGTCAGCAAGTTGTTTTTCAGTACAAACAAACTTGACACATATATCTCCTTTCGCAACATGATCTCTAAGGAAATGATGCCTTAGATCAATGTGCTTAGTTCTTGAATGAAGAACAGGATTTTCTGAAATACTTATTGCACTTGTGTTATCACAAAATATAGGAATTTGTGAATAACATAGCCCAACATCTTTTAATGTTTGTTTCATCCAAAGGACTTGGGCGCACGCACTAGCTGCTGAAACATACTCAGCTTCAGCAGTTGACAAAGCAACTGAATTTTGTTTCTTGCTGTTCCATGATACTAAGGATGATCCTAAGAAAAAGCAGTTCCCACTTGTACTTTTTCTATCAACCTTGTATCCAGCAAAATCAGCATCTGAATATGCTATTAGATCAATAGTTGATCCTTTTGGATACCATATACCAAGAGATGGGGTATATCTTAGATATCCAAGAATTCTCTTTAGAGCACGCATGTGTGATTGCTTAGGATCAGATTGATATCTAGCACACAAGCATACGCTAAACATAATGTCTGGTCTAGATGAGGTAAGGTATAGTAGACTCCCGATAATACTTCGATAAAGTTTGATGTCTACTGATGCACCTTCTTCATCTTTACAAAGACTTATGCTAGTACTCATAGGAGTAGGATACGTCTTTTGACTATCCTTGTCAAATTTTCTAAGTAACTCTTTAGTATACTTAGTTTGACTCAATAGAATGCCTTCTTCAGTTTGTTTAACTTGAAGTCCTAGGAAGAAATTCAATTCTCCCATAGAAGACATCTCAAATTCCTCTTGCATGAGTTTCTCAAATTCAGCGCACAATTTCAAGATTGTAGCACCAAAAATGATGTCGTCCACATAAATTTGGACTATGATCATTTCTTTACCATCATGTTTGGTAAATAGAGTATGATCAATTGCTCCTCTTTTGTAACCTTTCTTAATAAGAAAAGTTGTCAATCTTTCATACCATGCTCTAGGAGCTTGTTTTAGACCATAAAGAGCTTTCTTTAGTCTATAAACATATTCAGGATTACTAGGATCCTCAAATCCAGGAGGCTGTTTAACATAGACTTCTTCCTTAATGACTCCATTTAGGAAGGCACTTTTGACATCCATTTGATAGAGTTTCATATTCATATGACTTGCTAATGCACATATCATACGAATAGATTCAAGTCTAGCAACAGGAGCATAAGTTTCATCATAGTCTATGCCTTCTTGTTGATTGTAGCCTTGTGCTACTAATCTAGCCTTATTTCTTATAACATCTCCATCTTCATTTAACTTGTTCCTAAATACCCACTTTGTACCCACAATAGGATAATTAATGGGAGGAGGAACAAGTTCCCATACATTATTTCGGACAAATTGATCCAATTCTTCTTGCATGGCCAATATCCAATCAGGATGTGGTTCTGCTTCTTTGAAGTTCTTTGGTTCAATGTTTGAGATGAAGGCTGTCCATTGATATGTTTCATCAAGGACATTCCTTCTTGTCCTTACAGGAAGGTCTGCTGGACCAATGATCTGCTCCATAGGGTGATCACGGTGTTCCTTCCAAACTTTTGGGAGATTTATACCATCATCAACAGCATGATTATCATCAAGTGTTGAAGATGTAGTGCAGGGTGTCAAACCTTCATCATTTCTATCTTTTGGAAGACCAATGATGGATTCATCAAAAGCGACATGCATAGATTGTTCCACTTTAAATGTTCTCAGGTTATAAACTCTATAAGCCTTAGAATTTGTGGAATAACCTATGAAGATACCTTCATCACTTTTAGAATCAAATTTTCCAAGATGATCCTTTTCATTTAAGATGAAGCATCTTGCTCCAAAAACTTTAAAATAGGAAATTCTAGGTTTCTTCCCATGATATAGTTCATATGGAGTCTTTTGTAGATGATTTCTAAGATGTACTCGGTTGATAATATAACATGAGGTGTTCACAGCCTCAGCCCATAAATATTTAGGCAAGTTATTTCCGAGAATCATACATCTTGTCATCTCTTGAAGAGTTCGGTTTTTCCTTTCCACCACTCCATTTTGTTGTGGTGTTCTAGGATTAGAAAAGTGATGTTGAATTCCTTTTTCTTTACAGAATTCTTCAAACACTTCACTATTGAACTCTCCACCTTGGTCACTTCTTATTTTGATGATTTTATCATTCTTTTCATTGCATACAAGATTATAGAACTCCTTGAAACATTCCAAGGCTTCATTCTTATGTGCAAGAAAATATACCCAAGTATATCTAGAATAATCATCAACAAGAACGAAAGCATAGGATTTTCCACTTATACTTTTGACATCCACTGGTCCAAACAGGTCCATGTGGATTAAGTCAAGTGGCTTAGACGTAGTTATGTCTTTCTTGCTTTTAAAGGAGGTTTTGTGTTGTTTACCCTTCTGGCATGGACCACACAATCCTTCCTTTTTGAAACTTGTCTCAGGAAGTCCTCTCACTAACTTATTCTTTTGGAGGAACTTCAGGAGATCATAGTTGACATGACCAAGACGCTTATGCCACAATTGACATGTGCTTTCGGTAGTGGCTGATAGGCATACAATGGATGAGGATATGTTCATATCTAATTTATAAACATTTCCTATCCGTAACCCTTCAATGGTTTGTCCTTTAACTGAATCATGAATAATACAGTTATTAGGAGTGAAGGTTACTTTGTATCCTTTGTCACATAGCTGGCTAACACTAATGAGATTATGCTTTAGATGAGAGACTAACAGCACATCCTCAATTAGTAATGAATTTTCACCAGTTATGTTACCAATCCCAATGATCTTTCCTTTCTTATCATTGCCAAAAGATACGGTCCCACCATTGTAGGATTTGAAAGATGAAAACATGGTTTTATCCCATGTCATATGGCGTGAACATCCACTGTCCAAATACCAACTTTTGGTATTGACATCCTGCAATAGGTGAGGAGATGCATTTAAGGAACCCTAACTAACATGGGTTCTCTTGACTTTATAAGAATGTCTGGTAGGTATTCTTTAGGAATCCATACCCTATGTATCCTAGGTATGATCTTAGAAACATGTCTAGAGTGTGACATCCTAGAGGAGTTTCTTATTTTATTGACAGGCTTCTGCCTTTTCCTAACATGTGGCCTACATAAGTTATTCTCATGTTGCCTACATGTATCAGTGATGCGTGATTTGTGCAGACTTTGCTTTCGTCCATTCCTGACATGTAGCCTACATGAACGAGTGGCATGTTGCCTACATGCAGCATTGTTATGACGTTTATGCAAAGTTTGACTTGGCCTGTCTATCACATGGAGGTTACATGCGTGATCATTTTGTTTCCTACATGTATTGTGAATCTTATGACAGGTATAATCTGATTGCCTACGTCTACGTGGGCTAATCTGATTGTACTTGGATCGATCATTTATATGAGTCTTACTGATCCTTTGTCTAGTATCAATAGTTGTTGATACACGGGTTTTCTCAACTTGATGACCTGATTCCTTAGCTATTTTAGGAATAGTATGGTGAACAGAGGTTTGTTCAGGAAGTTGTTCTCTTGTGTCAGTAGATCTTACAAACTTAATGGGAGTGATATTTCCACCCTTTTTGATGGAGTGATCATAGCCAATCCCATGTTTGTTGTCGACAGATCGTTGGACATCCAAGAGATTATTTAAGTCACAAGTACCTTTGTTAAGATTTGAAATTGTATCTTTCAATTTCGTATTTTCTTTAACAAGGGTACTTTTCTCACTACGGAGTGATTTTACTTCCTCATACAATTCCTTGTATCTATAATATAAATTAAAATATGCATTGGATGCTTCATCAAATGAGAAATTTGAGGGATCATTACTTACTTGATCGTCTTTATTTGCCATAAGACATAGGTTTACTTCATCCGTTGAAGTTGCTTCTTCATCTTCACTTGATTCATCCCAAGTGGTGACTTTGAAAGATTTTTCTCCTTTTTCAAAGTTCTTCTTCTTTAAAGTGCATGTACTTTTATAATGACCCTTTTTACCACAGTTGTGACATACAACTTGTGATGGATCAGTTTTCTTTCCTGATCTCTTTCTCAGGAATTGCTTGAATTGTCTAGTGATTAATGCGATATCATCATCATCATCATCACTGTCAAATTCTATCTTTTCGGATTTGAATGCTATTGTCTTTGGTTTGATAGGTTCTGGTTCAAAACCTTCCAAATCAATCTCATGAGTCAAAAGTGATCCAAGTAGATCCTGTAGACTTAACACATTCAGATCTTTACTCTCAACGATGGCAGTAACTTTTGGTTGCCATGTTCTAGGGAGACTTCGCAAAACCTTTCTGACTTTTTCATGGTTTGCGTAGGTCTTCCCGAGAGATTGAAGAGAGTTGGTAATGGATGTAAATCTTGTGAACATGCTTGATATGTTCTCATCCTTTTCCATCTTGAAGAGTTCATATGCTCTTACAAGTCTGTCAATTTTCTGCTGCTTAACTTGAGAGGTTCCTTCATGGATGACTTCTAAGTTTTCCCATATCTCCTTTGCGTTTTCACAAGTTAGAATACGCTGGAGTTCAACATCACAGAGTGCACAAAAGAGTATTGTCTTAGCCTTGGCATTCAAGGTAAGTTTTCTTTTGTCATCCTCAGTGAGTTCGGAATCTTTCTTAGGTCTCCAATTTGGTTCCTCCTTTGTACCAGCATCTTTGACGGGAACAAAAGGACCTTGTTTTATTACTTTCCATAGATCTACGTCTATACTCTGGAAATACACTTCCATACGTGTTTTCCATAAGGAGTAATTGTCTCCATTAAAGAATGGAGGTCTGGATATTGAAAGTCCTTCTACTGGATTAACGAAGTTTGCCATAGCGAGTGATTCACCGTTTTGAAGCAAAACCGAAGTGAATCAACCTGCTCTGATACCAATTGTTGGAATCGTGGCTTTCTAAACTTCGCGTTCGTCCAATATTTAAGTTGAATGGACAATCAATAGAATACTAGAAAAGTAAAGAACACAAGTCTTTTAAAGTGGTTCGGTTATTATTGCAAATAACCTACTCCACTCCTCAAGTAACCACTTGAGGCTTTTCTTATTAACGATGGCTTTTCAATAGGATCTGCCAAAGAACCTGTACAATGGTTTTCAGTGGGCTAAACCAGAAACCCCTTTGTTTTCAGATCAACAAAGAAACTCACAACTTTGCTTTTGCAGGCTAAGCAACAACCTTGACGGTGTAGATTCTTTGTTGTGGGAGCACGTCTCTTTCTGCACAAGAGTTGGATTCAACTGATGAATCTGTGCAGAGTACTTCAAAGCTTCAGAGTATATGGCAGCGGGAAACTTTGCTTTGAAGGAGAAGGGAACTCTCGGAAAGATTGAAAGTAGAAAATCTGCGAGAGTTGAGTTTGCTTTTTGTGCGCTTATGTGTATTTCAAAAGTAGAGAGAAAACGTTTTGTTCTTCTCAAGATTGTAAGGAATAGATATAGGAAAAGAGATGAATGGTTGCGTCGGTTTGTAATTTGAATTCAACAACCGCTTGCACCTTTTAACTTCTAAAGGATAAGCTTTGATTCAAATAACAAAACTGCCCTGAACTGTCAAGAAACTGCTAAGTGTGGAAACTGTTTAACTGACATGTAGCCTACATCTGGATAGTTACATGTAGTCCACATGAAATACCAGACAACTGGAATTTGTCCAAGTATATGAACTATCACTGTGATGTAGTCTACATACAGATTTCCATATGAAGTCTCCATTAGCACAAGCAGTTAACAATGTAACTTTATGTAGCCTACATCTCCCCCTTAGTATGTAGTCTACATTGCTAATGAGATTCCAGTTTCAACAAGATTACTTAATATCGTTTCAATATTGTTAATCATTGTTATCATCAAAACTAATGCAGGATAGAGATGAAACACTTAAGAACGATAAATTTAAATATAAATTTTAAACCTTTAAATTGGTGTTGTTTCTATATATTTTGAGTATTACAAAAAGGGTTTAAAATACATCGTCATTCGTCACAAATATTTCTGTATGCATTAGTTTTAAATTCATTCCATATATATATATAATATTTTTGTATATGAATGTGTGTTGTTGTTAAGCTGGCATATTTTTGGAAACAAAATTAAAGAATCTTTTTTTACAAACATTATGTTCGTATTTATATCAATCTTTACACTTTGATATTTTAATTATTTATTTTTAGCACATCACTTATTTGTTTATGGAAACCAAACTTCAAAATTCAAGTACGTATGAGAGTATTAATTTACCTTTTATGAATATATACGTAATTAAATATAATAATGCTTTTTTGTACAATAGCATATCATACACATGTTGTGCCGATAATATGAATTGTTTTACTTTATTTTTTTGATAAAAAGTCTGAATCATTAAAGATTAAAAAATATAAAAAATCTTCATATAAAAATATCCTAATCTAAATGGTAAACAAATCCCTTAAAAATCTCTAACCGCATGGAATTAGTTCTTCGATCTTGCGAATTATATTTTTTACAGGTTGTCAATCTGGCCCGCTTTAATTTTTCGCTCCCCGCTTACAGTAAGTTACATAATTTCAATTCATACGAGACTCCAATCACTCACAGATGTTTAACCATGGTGCGAAATAGACTCCAATGACTTGCTTGGACGAGTATGCGGCTAACGCCGATTTGTTCTCACCTTTTCTGTCTTTAATTTAGATAGGTTATTGTTACTTTAATATTTTATGTTTTGTTAGAGCATCTCCAGCCCTCTTATTTAAACAGGCCCATTAGGTATTATTACCCAACTCACCTCAAATATATACATTTTCTCTTCTCCAACGCACATCTAAAATTCTCTATACTTTTACAGAACCAATCCCTCCATCGCCAAATTTGCTATCGATCATCGGATCGCTATCTCATTTTTCTGCACCGGAGACCGGTACAGAGTCGCTGTCGATGCGGATGAGGGACGGAGAAGGAGAGAGGATAACATGGTGGAGATCCGGAAGAACAAGAGGGAGGAAAGCTTGATGAAGAAGAGGCGTGAGGGTGCGCAGTCTCAGCCTTTGCAGGCGCTCGCTGTTGTTGCTTCCTCCGTCAAGGTTTGATGAATTCCGATTTGTTTGAGTTTCATTTTTGATTCTGAGCAGACCCAGAAACTACAAGTTTCGTGATTTGGCCATTATTTTGGTTATGACATTTTTATCCAGTGGAAGTAGATGACAGTATGATGTAGCGGAAGCTTGATAAGGATGGGGAAATCAGTAGACTGTTGATTACTCGCACAATGCCAGTACTGATCTTCCAAAACCTATTGATTCACTCGGGCGAATACTAGGTTTAGGGCATCAAAAATCGTTGATTCGTGACAATGCCGATAATTGGAAACAAAAGACGAATTGTCATTCAACTTCCAAAAACTGAGTTCTGCAAACCCTAATATAAGTTTAAATACCCAAAACAACAAAAACGGAAAATTGCGAAAAAGGCCCTAAAGTTTAAAAGTGATAAAACGTAAAAACGGAGGTCGAAACGATGGAATTTGGCCCAAAAACACCACAGCTCACGTGACTATTGACCACCGGGCCGTTTCCCATCAAGAATAGCCCTCTGAAATCCAAAAATAGCTCTCCGAATGTCACTATTTCAGTTTCTGTTCATGCATAACCATAAACTTCAAATCTGCTTCTACCAGTGCATCACAGTACCACTGAAATTGGTCTCTGATTGATTTTTCTTTGTTGATGATATGTTAATGAAGCTCTCATGGTCTAAGAAACTGGCGAGGAAGTGGTTCAACATCATGAGCAAAACTGAGGATTTTCAAGCTGATGAATTTGTTTATGGAGGTTGGTACTTGGTCTGCATTTTGTGACCTTTTGTTAGTATTTAGGTGGATTTATAGTATTATTTTTTGGTAGAATCTGTGATTTGATTAGGTTTGATCTCCTGTATGATGATGCTTTTGTGATCCATATTTCCATTTTGCTGCTTGTTTAGCTTCATTGGGAATTTCGGAGCCATTTAGCAGAAGAATTCTTCTGTGCAGGAGGAGATGCAGAATGGAAGAATAGCTTCTCCAAAAAGGAGCCAAGCACCATAAAGAAAAGCAAAACAAGTGATAAGTTATAATTTCTTCATACGTGGAGACTGTTGCTGTTTTTGTGTGTATAGAATGTTGATGTTTTGATGTCCTGCATAGAGGTTTAACATTAATTCGGAGCGTGCTCGACGAGGGAGGTTAAATTTGGATAACCCGCGGATTGTGGATGTGCAGAACTAAAGGTACTTGAGTTTCCTAGCTCAATATAGTTGTGGAATTTGCTTTGAGCTATTTGTGACTGTTTGTATGCCCTTGCTATCTCAGCGTCTCTGTCACTAGTTGGAATGTGGCTGGAAGGTCGCCACCGAGCATTTTGAACTTAGAGGACTGGCTTCATACATCTCCTCTTGCAGACATGTATGTTCTCGGGTACAAAAATAAATAGAAAACTGTGGAATGGTTATTTATGTAGAATGATTTCAATAAATTCTTATTTTTCAAATTTCAAGAGATTGTTCCTCTGAATGCTGGCAACATATTGGGTGCTGAAGATCACGGCCTGTAAAGAAATTGAAGGGAGGAGAGTGTTGGGATGAGGATATAATAGTTTATGGATGAAGAGTAGTGAGTGTATGAATGAAGAGATAAGTTGTTGAATTATAGACATTGAAATTTGATTTCTAAAATATACATAATCTCATTGAAGCACAAACTATTTTTCATCATCTAAATTATACATAATCAATAAAATACTATATTTTAGCCAATGATTTTAGATGATACCATTGGAGTTGCTCTTATTCTCTAAAAACAACATATCATTTATTTTAATTGATGAATACAATGCTTCTTGTATAGAGAACTATTGTATTCTATTCAATTAATTTATAAATAAAATCATTTTATGGAATTAAATGATATATATGGCCGTAATTAATTTCATGTTGATTTTAAATAAAATCTTGTCGAGAATGACATAACAGTAATATTTTATCGCAAATAATATAAACAATAACAAAAAAATCTATATAAATCATTGATTTTGTTTTTTTTAATTGTGAAATACATCATAATCGACCGAAAAGTTGTGGTAAATAATATTATACATCCGTATGAATTATAAAAAGGTTATAATAGTAATAGTTGTCATCTAAATAGTATAATCAACAACTTATAAAACCTACGACATGTTTGTCGATTCTATATTTATCTAAATTTTCGGAAATTAATAAAGGCAACGGAATATTGTTGCAAATATTCTTAGAAATTCGTAGAAAATATAAAAGGGTATAAAGGTAAATGCATCTTAAAAATACTTTATCTATAATTTTTAATACCAATGAATTTATCGTCCGTTTTGACTAATTTTTTAAACTGTTTTTAATCGACTTAAGCAACAGAATTTCTGTTGAGAAAATCATAAAACCAACCGATTTCACAAAATCTACGTAATTACAATCTACAACTTCCCAACGGAAATATCTATTGGTTATAACAATATTTCCAACCGATTCATGCCAAAATCAACGGAAATAGTTGTTGATATTGGCTGTTTTTCTTGTAGTGAATACCACCCGCTCTTCACACACCCACCACCGACTCCCACCCAGACCCGACCCTAGGGGTAAGCCACCACAGCACCAGCCTAGAGCCTAAGAAAATAGGGGCCCATTGGGAAAAAAATTCATGCCTAAAGTATCTAAAATGCTAAAGCCTGAGGCACCAAATATTCCTGAAATACCCAAGCCCGAAGCACCAAAAGTACCAGGGCTTCCTAAGCCCGAAATGCCAAAAATAAAAGCTCCAAAGTTGCCTGAACTACCCAAAATGGAAGATCCAAGCCTCCAAAGTTGTCTGAACTATCCAAAATGGAAGCTCCAAAGGTACTTGGGTTCATACTGACTCAAAAACTGAGACTCCACAAGTCCCCAAACTCCCAACTTTGCCTAATATCGATGCTCCGAAGGTGCCTGAACTTCCAAATCCCAAGTTGCCTGAGCTGCCCAAGATTGAAGTTCCTAAAGTTTCTGAATTGCCAAAGGTAGAAGCTCCTAAATTACCTTAAGTACCCAAGATTGAAGCTCCAAAGTTACCTGAACTCCCCACAATCGAAGCCCCAGAGGTCCCAAAACTAGAAGCACCTAAGTTACCTGAACTGCCCAAGATGGAAGCTCCAAAAGATGTTGATTAGGATGAATTTATTTGTGAATTGAAAGTGTTGCGAATGACTTTACCCCATGATGTGTCTATGTCTCCAATTGAAGTGCTTGAGTTCATAAAAATGATTGATTATTATCCAAATGTTTCTATAGCATATCGAATTCTATTAACTATACATGTAACTGTTGCATCCGCAGAAAGAAGTTTCTCTAAGTTAAAATTATTGAAAAATTATTTGAGATCTTCTATGTCTCAAGAGAGATTGAATGGTTTGACTCTCTTATGTATTGAGAGAGATATGTTAGAAAAAGTTGATAATGAGACAATTATTAGTGATTTTGCATCTAGAAATGCTCGACGAAGAGTTCTAATTTAACTTTTATATGTTTTGTAGATGATACATACTTACTTCATGATTTGGCTCTCATGTGTTTAATTTTATTACTTAATTTTTCTTATTTTACAAGTCTTTTTGTATCTTAATGAACGATAACTTTTGTAAGCCACGAATCGGGTTTTTCGCTTTGATTAATATCAATAAGATTTAAGTTTTACTCATAAAGAGGACCCGAAAAAATTCGCCCAGGGCCTACAAATGATTAGGACCGGGCTGCTCCCACCACTCATCTCTCATCCTACCACCACCACTACCCACCCACCCACCCACCTGCCACCACCATCTACCCTTAATCTCACTATTATCCACAAACCAATAGGGAACAATAAAAAATAATAATAAATGTACTTAACTTAACCTATTTACTAAAAAATTAAGTGCAAAAGAACAGGATCAAGGGTCTGTTTCTTACTGGACTTATTTACTGAAGTACTTTACTTAATTTAACTTAACTTAAGTACTTAATTTATTATTCATCGTCTGTTTCTTACAACCACCACAACAACACCACCACAATACCACAACCACCACGCCACAACCACCAACACCACTATCACCACAACCACCACATCACCATCATCACAATACCATCATAATCAAACATCCCAATCAAACCACCAGAATACCCCCACCACCACACCATTCCAAGCACAACACCACCATCACCACAACACCTCCACCACCACAACCCCATAACACCACAATCACACACCACCACCACAATACCAGCATAACCAAACACCCTAATCCAATCACCATCAACACCATTACCACCATCACAATAAAAAACAATAATTTATATACATAACTTAATTAATTTAACTTAACTTGATTTGCCATAACTTATTTACTGAAAATTAAATGCAAAAGAATAGGGCTTAAGTGTAAGAGTAGGTTATTTTGTGAAATTGGGGTTGCTGAAAATTATTTATTTACTTACGGATTTGGTAACGATTATTATAATTGGACTCTTCATGGAGAGGCAATAACAAAAGTGACATATACTCGATGTGTTAAGGAGCATAGTTTTAATTATTCTTATGAGTTGCATGTACGACTACCCTTTGATGGAATTGATAGCATGTTTCAAAATATGATAAGTGATATAGCTGGGCCGAGCAGTAGTTCCCATCGGTTGTACCGGGAACAACCCGAGGAACCTAATGAAGCGGCATGCGAACTGTATAGTATGTTTAAATCGAGCTGCAAACCTATATTTAAAGGTTGTACTATTGAGACGGACTTATCTATTGTCATAAAATTGCTTCAAACAAAGGCATACCATGGATTGTCGGGAGCAACATATGATTCAATTTGCGGTATATAATAAAAAATTTCTTTACTGCGACAACCGGATACCTACTAAGTTTCGTCAAATAAAAAAATTGGTGAGTGGACTAGGCATGGGGTACACTCGAATTAATGTATGTGTAGACGGTTGTACGATCTACTCAGGGGAGGAAAAAATTTGTTAAATTTTTTTTGGTGGAGAAGCAAGACACAAAGAGTCACACAAATCGCATTTCGAGCAATTACAAGAGAAATGGAGATCCCAAATGTTCTACCTTCCTATCATACATTGTCTTCAAAAGTTGTATCTGAATGAAATAACCACTAGACACATGAGCTGACATTCAAATAGGGTTAGAGATGACACTATTATGATGCACCCTTCAGACGATGAGTCATGAAAATATTTTGATCCAACATATCCCGACTTCACTTCCAAATCTTGCAATGTAAGATTGTGTTTGTGCTTGGATGACTTCAGCCCTTTTTGTATGTCGGTAATATCAAACTCATGATGGCCTGTTATGTCGACACATTATAATTTGCCCCCATGGTTGTGCATGAAAACGAGATACATGCTAACTATCATAATTCCAGGAATCATAAGAAACAGATTGATATATATCTGCATCCTTTGATTGATAACTTGCTGACTTTGTGAAGTGTTGGAGTGGATACATTGGATGTGTACAACAAGCAAAACTTCAAAATGAGGGTTGTTCTAATGTGGATAATGTCTGATTTCACTGCCTATGTGATGCGGAGCAACTAGCATTTTAGTACTTGGAAACCAAGATCATACGAAGAAAGTGCACGCGGGCGGTCCAAGTTAGCGGTTTTTGGGCTGCCGAAGTCAGATGGGCCATTATAATTTTTTTTTTTTTAAGCAGAACGGGCTTGCAGACGAATCTTAGGAGCTATGCTGGTGATGTATGGGCCTTTTGGGTCATCTGATGTCGTTTAGTATTTTATTTTGATTTTTCGTGTTTTAGGGTTTTTTTTTCGTGTTAGTTTTTCCTATTTAAGAACTCCTTGCATATCTTTTTGTAAGTTAGTTGAACTTGATTATTAAAAAATTGAGGGTTTTCCTTCATTATGTTCTCGGTATTCTAAGGAATCAACGAGTTTTGACCGATCCCCCTACGTGCGTTGCATCACTATGATATGTTATTTGGATGGTAAACTCAAGAGTACTTAGGATGTCCATATTGTATGGAACATACAAAGATGTTTGTGCTTAAGAATATAAGAAAAGTTTCTTATTTTGATTGTCACAAGAGGTTTTTGCCCTAAAACCATTCGTACAGTCAAAACCGTCAGAAGTTTATTTTGGGGACGGTTCAAACACGATCCTCTAGTAGATATACACAACGGTCACGCAGTTTACCACATCGTATGTTGTACGAAGACCATATTTGAATAGGATACGGATTAGAAATTACCATCTTTGATAACTATCACAACTGGACAAAAAAAAAAGGATATTTTGATAGTTGTCTTATTGAGTGGATATGAAATTAAGCCACAATCTTGATGTCATGCACATTGAGAAAAATGTGTTCGAAAATCTCTTTAACACCATGATGAACGTAAAAGGGAAAATAAAGGACAATGAAATTAAGTGTTGTAAAGACATTAGTCTTTGCGGCAACCGTCCAGAGTTGGAATTACAGTTTCTTCGAGGTAAATTAGTCGCAGTAAAAGCTAAGTACAAACTTACTCCCAACCAGCAAACCAGAATATGTCATTGGATCAAAGGATTCTAGTTTCCAGATGGTTACTCAATCAGATTGGATAACCATGTCGATCTACAATAACATAAGTTGGTGGGGTATAAAAGTCGGGATGCATACGTATTCTTAAAGAGGTTAATGCCGATTGCATTTTGTGGGATGCTTCCCACCACTATATGGTAACCCATATCGAAGTTATGTATATTTCTCTTCTTTTTTTCTTCTTCCTTTTCCTTTTCTTTTGTCCTACTTTGCAGCTCCTACTTCCTTTGCTTTGCTCGGGTGTTCGTGCTCAACTAACTAGTTAATCCTCTTCTCTTGTTCGATTTATGCTTGGTTTTAGGATTAAATTTCGATTTGGTGGTTTCGATTTCAAGCTAGCTAGGTTTATGTTGCTCACGGTTTGTGGCTCGGTTGATCACTTGGTTGATGATGTTAATTTGATTTTGTGATTGATGATTTGGTGGCCAACAGTTTGTGAAGATGGTGTTAATGTTGATTTGGTTTGTTGATGTTGTTGTTAATTTGGTTTTGTCGTTGATGATGATGTTAATTTGTGGAGATTTGTGGAGATTTGATGATGTTAATTTTGTGATGATGTTTTTGAAGATGTATAAATATTTGTTCATGTTTAGTTGAAGATATTTTGATGAATCGAAGTTTGATATTATGATAGTTATTATTGGTTATGCATGTTTCCAAATTAGAGTTTGGATTGGAGTTGTAATTGAGTGAGTTGTTTGATTTTTGTCTTATATAATTATACAAATGTGTAATTGAGTGTGTATGAGTTTCGTATGAATAGATCGTAACATAAGTCGCGCTCTAGTTACAGGAAGGGGAAATGGTAGAGGACAAGGTCGAGGGCGAGGTGTTAAGATCACGATCCGAGAGACATCACGTGATTCATCGCAACCGACAAAGCATGGACCCACATGTAGACGAAAAGAGTTACGATGTGGGACACAAACCCTAGGACACCAACCGGGAAAGTGTTTTCATCGTGCACTGTTCAAGGAATCTACACATGATTGTGTTGAGAGTTCCCTAAGCACAAGCGATGACATAACTAGTGAAATAAAACAAAATTCGGAACAAGACACGGATTTACCCATGTTTCCCAATCCACAGAGGAGTTGGACTAGTCCAGCAACAAGGAGAGATTGTTATTGATCATAATCGAGTACAAGCACTCTTCGAGATAGACATACAAGCTTCTGATAAGTTCTACCACTCCCCAAGCTTTCATCTCCTCTCTACTCTACTTGGCTCACCATTTTCTTCTTGGCTTCCCGGTTAAACAAGAACAACAAAACCCTTCTACCTTTACTGCCTTTTTTTCCTTTAATAGCCTAAGTTAAATGTGCATTTAAATTCCTCTTAACTCTAAACAAATAATTGTCACAATGAATTGTTGAGATCACTAAACTTCACAGACTGAGAGCGTGTCCCTCTGAATACTACTCCCTGGATTTTGTTATGGGGGTCATCGGCAGAAGTTAATAATCTCCGTGAGGATACGAATTTACATGACATATCATCCGCTATTCTAGAGGACCTGACTAAGGATCAGAGAGTCCTGATAGTTCCCACCGGGAAGAACTGGTATGTGTATTACACCAAATATATCTATTTAATAATCAAATAATTACTATTAAATTAGCTTACCTTTTTTTTTTTGCAGTTTTTCCCCTTCTTCGATAGTGCACCAGATTGCCAGCGATTCCATCAGCTTTGATTACCGACCAGGTTGAAAAGGGTTATGTGATGTTGAGGCGACGACATTTGAGCCTTGGTTTGATCGCTTCCGAGTAAGTGTAATAATTATTTTTATAAGTGATTTAAATATAATTATATGATTTATTTTATTGTATTTTTATGTTCATACTGCAAATAGCAAGATAGGCCCCCTGAAAACACATTAATGGTTCGTCATAACTTCTGCAAAACGTGTAGAAAAATTATACAAAACCCTTTGTACTTGTTCAAAAAAAGGTCTAACCTTCTTTACTTCTGAGGCTATGGAGAAGAACCATAAGAAGTGAGAATCAGAATTGACATTTGCTAGCCTATCAATGAAGAATAAGAAGAATTTCAAAGGGAAAGTGTCGGGTAGAGGACCTAGCAGGAACAGAAGCGAAGCTCATCATACTCAGTAGCATCGAGACCAGATGGTAAACCTTACATAAAAATTTTCAACATGATAAATATAGCATGCCTTCAAATTTTTTAACTTTTATTTTAAAATTTAATCTTGTAGGAGTAAGACTTGGGTCTACAGGAAGTTTACGACCGCCTGAAGCTGAAATCAGGCGGGCTCTACCTAGACCGGCAAGGCTAGCAAACTGTGGTATGAAGATTTCTATTCACTATTTCCTTAATTAATACTTGTCAAATTAAAATGTTTGATTTTTATTATCATACAAGATCGACATGAGGAGAGGGGCAAGACACGCATAGACAGTAGCTCTACAAAACCTATAGGAGAGGGCGAGAATTTAGACATGTTTGATGCTGAAGTGGGACTCTCCCAAAGACACAAGTCGTTGGTGTTGCACCTACTATGGTTCGGGGGAGCCGATTCCAGGTAAGGGCTAGCCAGCCAAGTGTCGCGTTCCTACCAGTTATTGCGCAGCCAAGTGAAGAGAAGATGACTGCAATGTTTGAAATTTCACAACCAACTTGGCAAAAGTGGTGAAACAATATGTTCAGGATGCCTTGCATGGGGGTGGGAGCGTTGTTCCTAGGCATCCACCATCAAGTGAAAAGGATGATGACGACGACATCCAAGACCAGACGCCTGATGACGATTTAGGCGATGACGATGAGGCTTGATTTCATTTTGTAATTATATTTGTAGTCGTAAAGATTTGAATTAAATTCTTTTCTATATGTTTGGTTATTAATTACAGTTTTATTTATATGTAATTTTCAGTATTTAATAATTTTAAAAAATATATAAAATAAAAACTAACATTTTTACCAATTTTGTAAATACTATACAAAACCGTCAATTAAGTATCGCATAACTGTCGTATTTTATTCCCAAAATTTCATCACAAACCCGTCGAATATTTTGTTTCGCTAGTGTAGTAAAAAATCATCGTATTATTGTTCGTGATTTTATGAGGTGATATGGCGGTTAAAGAATACTTGAATTTATCGTATTACCGTCAGAAATCATAACTCCATTTCGTCAGATAGTCGTTGTATAAGCACCGCATTTTTCGTTGCAGATATCCGAGGGTTATGTGTCGCAACCTTGATTTTTTACTGTTACCATCGTATTACTATCTTATTATTGATACTGATTTTATGACGAATTCGGAAACCATAGCTCCGCTTCGTCGGATAACCGTCGTATAAGCACCACATTTTTGTCACGGTTATCCGATGTTGTTACACACATTTATGATGGTATTTTTTCCGTTGTAACGATTGTATTTTTCGCAAGTTTTATGTGATATTTATACAAAGGTGTTTTTTTTTTTTTTTTTTTTTTGATGGTTTAGGCATCGGAAAATGTTATGAATGTGTAGTGATATGTCAATTGTGGCACTTCGGAGTTTTGAGTTGTGTTGGGTACTTATGATTGGAGCAGTTGGATTATAATAGTAGCAACTTTCCCATTTATAATTTAATGATAAAACTTTTAGCCGGTAACTTACTCAAAGACAAATACAATCGCTATAAGGATTGATTAAATCTGAAGTTTAGCAGTTGGTTGGTTCAATTGTAGGGCTACAAGATGAATTCACAATTGCAATGGGCGGGTCCGCTTCGCTATATTTATGCATATGTACAATTAATGAATTATGTATCAGAAGATGTTCAAATGTTAATTTGATAGTTGGTATCGTGTTATTAAATTAATTGCGGTACTTTTCATTTGTTTTTATATATATAAATTGCGTTTTGGGTGAAGGTGAGAGATTTGTGCATAGCTTGGTCCGGTTTCTGGCTTCTTCCCATTTTGTAGAGATGCAAAGGAGGTAAGGTCTGAATGATTTGCAAAATTGATTGTGAAGAAATGAATTTAGAAACTTGTGTTGCTTTGAATTAATATAAAAGTATTTAGAAAGGACATCAATCCCTCCTCTCCCCCCACTTCCCCAAATCCCAAGATACGTGCTCTTTTTGACAAGCTCAGTGTTCGCGTGTTGTTCTTCTCATTTGGAGATTCTGCTGGAACAGTGTGTGATTTATGTTTTTCATTTCGTAAGAAAATACCCCACGACGCTTCTCTGTGCTGTTATTAGTTGTTGCTGGTTTTCTAGTAGGCTTATCACCTTTTATTTATTTTATTAATAAATAGATGAATTTCGCTCTCATCAAGCATTAAACTCATTCAATGTGTGTTCAATGTTATTATTAATATATATATATATATATATATATATATATATATGCTAAATCTCACTATTGGATGAGATATTTAGATGTGTAAATAAGAAATTGGATCAAATTAGTTTACTATATTACACAAATACCCTTTTATTATATACCGGTTCTCGTAGAAAGGATTTTGCTCATACTCATAATTTATATATGATGGTAACTCGAAGATCAAGTAAGTATTCTTGATTATAAGTAAATATAATTATTCACCATATCTTTTATAACCACACCACCACTACCGCCATTATTCATCATTTTTCATCAACACCTCACCACCACCAACACTATTCATCATCTCTTTCATCCACACACACCACCACTTCAACCATAACACCACTACACCACCATCATACCACTAGCACAACACAACTACCACCACCACCATAACACCACTACCATAATAATTAATGTATGTAAAATAAATATAAGTAAGTATTAAATATCAGTAGATAGAACACACCCTAAGACACTTTTCACAGCCACGAGATTGACATAATTGGTAATTAATTAAAATAAATCATTTATTTAAATTTGGGACATCCCTAAAATATAGGTCATCAAATTGTCCGAAGGGGCAAAAAGGATGAGGACGGTCTTAATTGGATCCGAGCCTAGCCTGGTTCTGATCTGAACAAAGTCCGGTCCGAGAACCCTATGATCGGGCTCGAACCTATTCTTTTGGGCCCAACCCCGGACTAGATTTGGCCCGAAATGTTTAGGTCTCGTCTAATTTGATTCGAGTTATGCTTAAAATTTGACTTTTTGATAGACATTATTTACCGAGTATAGTCATTATAGAAAACTACACTTTTCACAAGTTGTATTATTCGTTTGACAAAATAATTGAAATATTTTTACTATAATATTTTTATATTTACATCATATAATGCAGACTACGTGATATTGGATCCGATGGGCCCTACAAAAGCTCGATTCATCTACGGCCTTTAAGGCTGAATTTTTTTTTTTTAGCCGGCTTTCAAAGTTAGGGGAAACTCCCGGGCCCATTGCTAATATTTTGTTTCATGATAATGAAATTCAAAAATCATAGAAGAATCGTAATGGAATTCATTAAAATGAATCTGTTTTAAAGAATACGATTGCCGTTAGTGTATTGTATTATTAACTGTTGATTGAATGGACAGCTGGATGAGTTGAAATACATGCATCGAAACTCTGAGTCACTTAGTTTTGAAAGTAGGATTTGAGAAGTGAAAAAGTAAAATCAAACTGACGAGTCTTAAGGCATAATCACAATACATTTTATGATGTAGAAGAATTAAAACGCACCATTTCAAAAAATTGATTGTGAAGAAATGAATGGATTTAACCGTGTTAAAAACAAGACAATGGAATTAGCGATAATAAAAAACTTGTCTAGTTTTCAACTAATAAAAAAGTATTTAAAAAGTCGTCCAAACAAATCATCATTACAAAACCTCCCATTTGCTTCCCACCATCCGCGCAGCTGTTGCCCAACGTTGTGAAGGTGAGCGTTCATGTGTTGTTCTTATATTTTCATTCTCATTTGGTGATTCTGGTGGTAGTTGCTGGTTTTTGAGTTTCTATCTATCATTTTAACTTGCCAGTTACAAGTCCTTATTTTAGTAGAGTAGAGTTTGCTGTGTTCGCCAGTTCATGCTTTTTAGGTAGATTTAAATGGATTTTCTTTTCTGAAATATTTGGACTGATTTTGATGGTTGGTTGTTATGTGCCGTCAGCGGTTGTTGTGCTGGTGATTGAATAGCAGCCATTTGATAGCCTATGTAAAGTTTAATGGGGAAGAAGGTCTTTTTGCTGTTGGTGTTGCTTACGAGTCTGCATTGCGCATTTTGGCCCGCACAGTCTGTTAATTACGAGACTCAGGTACTGCTCGACTTCAAGAGGCAGTTTAAGGATCCGGAAAATGTATTCAGTTCATGGGTCGATTCGGAATCACCTTGTGGGTTTTATGGAGTGCAGTGTGTTCTGGGGAACGTAACAGAGATCACGCTCCACAATCATTCACTATCGGGCGACATTTCACCAGCTGTTTGTGCTCTAAAAAGTCTTGAATCTATTGGTCTGTCAAGCAACTTCATATCGGGTATACTTCCACAAGAGCTGAGCAATTGTAGCAATCTGAGAGTCCTTAATATAAGTAGGAATAACATGGTTGAGGAACTTCCTGACCTCTCCACATTGCATGCCTTGGAATTACTTGATTTGAGCGCGAACTATTTTTCTGGCAAGTTTCCGGCATGGGTTGGGGAATTGACTGGTTTGCGTCAGCTTAGTCTTGCTCTGAATGATTTTGATGAAGGGAAAATACCAGACAACTTGGGGAATTTGAAGAACTTGACGTATCTATATCTAGCAGGATGTAACTTTGTTGGGGAGATACCAGACTCCATTTTTGGATTGAAGGCCTTGGAAATCTTTGATCTTTCATCAAATAGTCTAACAGGGGATATACCAAAAAGGCTTTCCAGATTAAAGAACGTCAAGAAGATCCAGTTATACGCAAACAACTTTACTGGGGTGCTTCCACCTGAGCTGGCTAAGCTTACCAATCTGGAAGAAGTTGATATTTCAACAAACATGATTCACGGGACCATACCCAAAGAGTTTGGGAACTTGAAGAACTTGAGGTTGTTTCATTGTTATTCAAATAACCTCTCCGGGGAACTACCATCTGGCTTGGGGGAGTTACAAAATTTGTTCGCTCTCTCAGTTTATAGGAACAATTTGCATGGAGAGATTGCAGCTAATTTTGGAAGGTATTCACCCCTTATTTATATAGATATATCAGAAAATCAATTCTCTGGTCCATTTCCGAGCCTCTTATGTGGCGGAGGAACCTTAACTAAGTTACTGGCTATACAAAACAACTTTTCTGGAGAATTCCCCGACTCATATGCCTACTGCAAGACCCTTGCGAGGGTGCGGCTCAGCCAAAATAATTTTTCTGGAAAGCTTCCCGATTCATTATGGGCTCTTCCGAACATGTACATGCTAGATGTTAGTGATAATGGATTTACTGGTAGCTTAAGTCCACACATTGCTTCAGCAGTCAGCTTGAATCAGTTAGTGATGCACAATAACAGGCTTTCTGGTGAAATTCCTGCGGAAATTGGAAGGCTTGCAATGCTAGAAAAGCTGTTACTGAATAATAATAACTTCTCTGGCAGAATACCTTCAGAACTGGGGGAACTAAAGCAATTGTCGTCACTGCATTTGGAGAACAATTTGCTCTCAGGATCTATCCCTTCAAAATTGGAGTTGTGTACTCGGTTGGTGGATTTGAATCTTGCTATGAATTCCCTTACAGGTAAAATACCCAATACCATTTCACATTTACGCATGTTGAACTCTCTCAATCTATCTAGTAATAAATTGACTGGGTATATTCCTGGAAATTTGGATACTTTAAAGCTGAGTTCTATCGACTTGCAAAACAATGAACTATCAGGAATAGTCCCTATGGAAATTTTGATAGTGGGTGGGGATCAAGCATTGAGTGGTAACAAAGGACTTTGTATCAGTAATAACACCCGAACTCTTACAAATTCAAAATTGCAAATCTGTGGTGAAGGAAGCTCTCACGGCTGGGGCAAGCATAGGAAAGTTTGGCTTGGCATCATATTGTCTGCTTTGGTTATTCTGATTATAGCATTTGTGATTCTCAGTTACAAAAACAAGAAGAGAACTGTCATTGATCCAGATACAGATTTGGTGGCTGGTAAGGAAGCGGATCGCAAATGGAAATTAGAATCTTTCCATTCAATTCATATCGATGGTGATGAAATATGCAACTTGGGTGACAATAATCTGATTGGAAGTGGTGGAACTGGAAAAGTTTACCGTGTAGACTTGAAGAAGAATGGACATACAGTAGCAGTGAAACAGTTATGGAAAGGAAACGAGGTGCAGCTCATGGCAGCTGAGATGAATGTGCTAGCCAGGATTAGGCACAAAAATATACTGAAGCTGTATGCTTGCTTGACTCGGGGAGGGTCACATTACTTGGTATTTGAATACATGTCCAATGGCAATGTATCTCAGGCTCTCAAGCGGATTATAAAGGGTCAGAAACCAGAATTGGATTGGCATCAGCGGTTTAATATTGCAGTGGGCTCTGCCAAAGGGATAGCCTATCTTCATCATGATTGTTCTCCTCCCATAATTCACAGAGATATAAAATCGTCTAACATTTTACTTGATGATGACTATGAGCCAAAAATTGCTGATTTTGGGGTTGCCAAGATTGCTGGGAAATCACCCAATGGTACTAACACTGGACGTCTCGCTGGAACTCATGGATACATAGCTCCAGGTTTGTTTGTTTCTTGGTTTCCCCTGCCTCTGTTTGATATAGGCAAATGAGGGATCCTTCACCGGAAACTAGTGGAAATCTTTCCAAACACTCCTAATTATTCTAATATATATATATATATATATATATTAATTAGAATTAGAATTAGAATTGTTTTCTTATCAACCTGGCCCTGGCTTATTGTTGCAGAGCTTGGTTACTCTCTTAATGTGACGGAGAAAAGTGATGTGTATAGCTATGGTGTAGTGCTTTTAGAGCTCATCACTTGCAAAGAACCAATTGCAGATGAATACGGAGAAGGGAAAGACATTGTCTGTTGGATAGAGGCTCATTTACGTGACCGCGAAAGTGTACTCAGAGTCCTTGATAACAAAATACCTGTAGAATATCATGAAGACATGCTTAAGGTTCTGAAAATTGCTGTCTCGTGCACTGCAAAGATTCCCTCGGCTCGACCAAGCATGAGGGATGTTGTGAAGATGCTCACCGAGGGATACCCCTCCTACATTGTTAAGCCCCTCAAGTAAGAAACAGAATGCAATGAGTTCTTTTGCTTCCTTGGAATCCTGATGTTGCTACAGATACATAGCATTGCAATACTATTTTATGCAAGCACTAAAGAACCAATTTAGGCCTACATTGTGACATTTTACTTTATTTGATTCCATCATACTTTAATATGATGTAAATAGCGAAAGGCAGAGAGAGTAAGTGATATCTCACATCACCAACTTAAATTAGAAGCAGAAATGTTAACACAATTTGCTGCCTCTTAATCTTGCCTTAACCTACACTTCTTTACTCAATTATTTAGATCTAGTTTTGGATCACACTGAAATCTTAAACCGGCCACAACAAAACGCAATGGAGCCAGAAAAAGACAATATAGAGGTTTTGACGAGTAGCTTCAAAGGGAAGTGAATGTTGTAACTAATGGATGAGGACTCGGCTGAAGCTTCATAATGGGGACGAAAAATTATCAAAACTACCAAAAAAACTTTATTTTAGAAAAGTTATACCTCAAAGTTTTGTTTAAAAGATGTCTTCTTTTTTTTTTTGGAAAGCTTGCTTTTGGAAAATACGATTTTCTAAAAATATTGAATTTTATGTCAAGTCAGGGTACATCTGGCTGTTCCGTGGCCTCCACATCGGCTGTTAAACCGTATTGGGCTTGTTTATCAGCTATTAAACCGAATTGTAGAGGACACATCTCATTCTTGGATTTGGCAAAAACACGCTTGTGGTGAATTTTGAACCGAAAGGCGTGGTTCATGGATGTTTAAGGAAATGCGGTACTAATGAAAAGATGCGAATCGTGTAAATCAAAGTCATGTTCCAACAACCCAAAGAACATGAACACAACGGAGGTCATAAAATTTAGGAATCAAACATATCCAACCATTGCTTTCTCTTCGTGCTTCCAGTTGAAATCGGATTTCCAAACCCTCATCTACTCACAATATGATGGTGTATTTTTTTTTTCGAGTAGCTTTTATTTTCTTATGTGAGTTTTTCCATAAAAAACAGATCCTAAAAATGGGGGTGGTTACCTAAAAAGATGAGAGAAATAAGTGGAATACTTCATTGACCACATAATTGAACAAATGGGTCAATTAAATTAAATGGACCACTTAATTTCTACTTTAAATAATTAGAAAATTCAAATCTTCTCCCATTTGATCCATTTAACAAGAGACATAATATACAGATCATAGTGACGAATTCGCTTATAGCTAGAATTAATCTTCTATGTATCGCACAATATATCAAATCTCTTCTACCACATAGTTTTTAACTGAGAAAACCTTTTGTTCACTTTAGGTACACACATAATGATATTTCTCTAAAATAATACTTTCAATACGCATAAATAAATAGAGAAAATATCAAACTGAACGAAAGTTTCAACATAAACATTAATGATGTTCTACATAGTGGAATCAAGTCTCATTCTAGCTACATGATCCCTGAAATTCTTGATTGGCATGCCTTTAGTCAAGGGATCAACTATCACCAATTCAGTGCTGATGTGTTCGATGATCACTTTCTTTTCCTAAACACGTTCTTTTACAGCCAAAAACTTTATGTCCATTTGTTTACTTCGACTTCTATTGTTCTTGGCCATAAATACCGCAACTAAATAATCGCAGTACATCCTTATCGGCCGACATATAGAGTCAACAACTCTCAGCCCCAATATGAAACTTTTCAACCATAACCTTGTGATGTTGCCTCAAAACACGAAACTAGTTCTGCTTCCATCGTTGAAGTGGCTGTCAAGGTTTGCTTTGCACTCCTCCCGGATATGGCTCCATTGGCTAGCATGAACACATATCTAGATGTGGATTTTTGTGAATCAATGCAGCCACCATAATCGGAGTCTGAGTAGCCTATCGCTTCAAGACAATCAGCTCGTCTGTACATAAGCATGTAGTCCTTCGTACCTTGAAGGTACCTCAACACTTTCTTTGCAGCTTTTCAGTGATCAATGTCTGGATTACTCTGATATCTTCCTAATACTCCAACAACATATGCAATGTCAGGTCTGGTGCAGACCTGAACATACATAATGCTTCCAATAGCTGAAGCATATGGAACATTTATCATTCGTTCCCTTTCAGTATCATTCCTGGGCACTTGTCCAAACTGAACCTATCACCTTTCACAATAGGCGCTACATTTGGTGAACAATTTTTCATTCCAAATCTTTCTAAGACTTCGTTGATATAGGCTTCTTGAGACAAACCTAAAATGTCTAGAGATCTGTCTCTATGGATCTTAATTCCAATGACATAAGATGCCTCGACCATATCTTTCATATCAAAGTTCTTTGAAAGAAATTATTTCACCTCATATAGTAAGCTTAGATCATTGGTTGCTAGAAAAATATCATCCACATATAAAATAAGGAAACAAAGCTTAAGGTACATGCATTGATCCACTGAATTTTCTTCAAAACCAAATGAAGTAATCACATTATGGAATTTCATGTACCATTGTCGGGAAGCTTGTTTCAAACCATAAATGAACTTCTTCAGCTTGCAAACCAAATGCTCACCGTTTTTAGAGGAAAATCCTTCATGTTGTTTCATATACACTTCTTCCTCTAAGACAACATTGAGAAATGCTGTTTTCACATCCATCTGATGTAGCTCATAATCAAAGTGAGCTACTAATGCTATGATAATTAAAAGATAATCTTTCTTTGATACAGGAAAAAAGTCTCTGTCTAGTCAATATCTTCTCTTTGAGTAAACCCTTTGGCAACAAGTCTGGCTTTATGCCTCTCGATGTTGCCTTGTGAGTCTTTCTTTGTTTTAAAGACCCACATACATCCGATGGGTTTTATCCCATCTGGAAACTCGATGAGATCCCAAACTTGATTAGATGTCATTTAGTTCATCTCATCATTCATGGCATTCAACCACAAGCTTGATTCCGAAGAGCTCTAGCTTGTGAAAACGACAAGGATACACTAGATAATCATCAGGAACAGCTGATCGTCTATTTCTACTAGATCTTCTTAATGGATTTTGCTCATCCTCATGAGAAATATTTTGTTCCTCATGCACATCGATCTACTTGAATGTCGTCAACTTGTGAATTTGGTAAAGATGTTTGTCTTACACCAGTTTGAACTTGAGGGGTGTGAATGACAATCAACCTATCACTTGAATCAGCAAGTTAATCTAAATAATGATCTTTTTCAGAAACGACATCCTGAAAAATATCACTCCCATTAATCAAGCCATTCTCAAGAAATTTACCATTTCTTGATTCAACAATCCTAGTATTGTGAGAAGGACAGTAAAATCTATAACCCTTAGACTTTGGCATATCCAATGAAATATCCACTAATAGTCCTTGGATCTAGCTTCTTCTCTTGTGGGTTGTACACTCTCACTTCAGACGGGCATCTCTGAACGCGTATATGACGTAAACTAGTTTTCCATTCTTTAACTAATTCGAAGGGTTTTTCGATGGAGCGTATTTATACGATCCATCGAGTTGTTTATTCCCATTGTTAAATTGCATTTTGTGTGGGAAAGATTACTTCTTTGTAATGTTTCGCTTCGCAGGTGTATCGAGACAGCTTGGAGCTTTATTGCGCATTCGGACGAATATAGACCAATTCTGGGCAGATTGACCTCTTTGTCGTTGAAGGCTCACCGAGCACATGATTCTTATCTGATTGAGGTGTACGATAGCTCGTTGGAAAGTTAACTCAAGGGGTTACAACTTCGTGGTTTAAATAAAGACGAAATTAGAAGGTTTAAAGGGTCAAAAAAGCGAGATTCTATCACTACAGAAATGATCCATCCAAGCAGTGGGCGAATCAGAAATGACTCGCCCAAGACCAGGATTGATTCGCCCTGATCACAAGTGATCCGCCCAGCTCTGGAGGCCACTGATTATTTGACTCGACCAAGAGTGCACGAGTCACTTTGGAGCCAACCCGAATCACTATTGATTCGCCCAGCTTATGAAGACACTTTGATTCGTCCTTTGTAAAACACTGTTCATCGTTTACTATTCATCATGTTTACTATTTATCGCCGGAAGTACTGTTCACAGTTTTAGTATTTTCTTAACTCCATTTATTTTCATTATTATTTTAGATGGATAGTAGTAGCTAAACCCTAATTCGATTTGGGGATCTATGTTGCAATGAACGGTTTGAGATACTTATGTTTTCATAACTAAATTTGGTGAGTTTCTGTTCTTGAACTAAATGGCATGCTTGTATGTTTGATTGGAGGAACTTAGCAGTGATCTAGTTAGAGTAGCAGTGCATGATATTCGATTAGTCCAATATTAGCATAACCCAAGCGGTGGAACTAGTATGGGTAACTAAGAGAATAAATATTACATCTACTTGAGAACTTAGCGGTTAATAGTAGATAGAACTTGAAGTCGACATTACCTTAGCATGACTGTTAGACTAGGAACAGTAGTTTTACAAATTGATGCATGTTTCAATCGATGATTACCAGTTGCAATGCATATCCCTGAACTGATTCTTTCTCGAATTTGATAAACAACAACATCATTCCTGCAAACCCCCCTTTTTAGTTTGACAATTAATCAATAATTTTCTAGACTATTTGCCCTCTCGTGGGTTCGACCCTGCTTCACTAGCTAGTAAGTAGGTATTATAAATTTAACTTTGACACACACAACGACGTGCCTTCATGAGACGACCTTTGAAGGAACCCGGTTTAGAAAATACGATGCCGTCTTAAGAGCTTCAATCCACAAAAATGTAAGAGGTTTCACATTACTGTGCATACTTCTCACCATGTCCATTAATGTTCGATTTATTCTTTCAGCTACACCATTCTGGTCTAGAGAACCAGGCATAGTGTATTGGGCAACAATTCCATGCTCTTGAAGAAATTTCGCAAATGGGCCTTGTGCTTGTCCATTCTCAGTGTATCTACCACAGTACTCTCTACCTCTATCTGATCTCACAATCTTAATGTGCTTACCACATTGCTTCTCTACTTCAGCCTTAAATAATTTAAAGGCGTTTAAAGCTTTATCTTTAGAATGAAGTAGAGATACATATATCGTGAATAATCATCAATAAAGGTGATAAAATATTTTGGATTACTTACATCCATAACCGGACAACATATATCCGTGTGTATGATTTTCAATAGATTAGAACTCCTTTTTGCACCAGTTTTGTACTTGTTAGTTTGCTTTCCCTTAATGGAACCAACACAAGTATCAAAGTCAGTAAAGTCTAAAGTACTTAGTACTCAATCTTTTACTAATCTTTTAACTTGTTCAATGGAGATATGTCCCAATCTCCGGTGCCATAACATAGAGGATTCTTCATTCATAATACATCGCTTTAGCCCATTACTAACATGCATAGAGTTATGAGTGATATCATTTTGCAAGTGAAGACGATATAAACCATCAGACAGAGCACCATAATTGATAACTTCAGAATTTTTGCAAATTCTGAAACCAAAATCTTAAAATTTAAAGGAAAATCCCAAAGGTACAAGTCTTGAAACTGAAATCAAATTTCTAGCGAAATTTGGTACATAAAATGTCTTTTCTAAATGTAAAGTAAAACCACTACTTAAAATTAAGCTGCATGTCCCAACGGCTTCCACACATGAACTCATTTTGCTGCCTGAATAGATGTGATGTTCACTGCCCATTGGTTTCCTTAGGTTTTGCATATCCTGCAAGGTATTCGAAACATGGATTGTAGTTCCAGAATCAATCCACCATATATTATGATTAACACTAACCACACTGGATTCATAGCAAACAAATGCAAGAAAATTAACTTTCTTATCAAGCCAAGTCTTGAATTTAATGCAGTCTTTCTTCATGTGTCTCTTCTTTTTACAGAAATAACACTTTGACTCCTTCTTGATGACTTGGTTAACATGAATCTTTCCCTTAATCTTTTTCTTAATGTGATCCTTACTCTTCCTCGAAAAAGTAGCAATGTTCACTTTTCACCCTCTTCCATCAACAACCTACTCTCCTCTTGAATACACATGGTCATAAGCTCATTAATTGACCATTTATCCTTATGTGTGTTGTAGTAGATCTTCAATGGGGTATATTGCTGAGGAAGAGTGCATAAAATGAAATGCACAAGGAAAGACTCTGACATGGTAACTTCCAAAAGCTTAAGTTGGGCCGCAATGTCCCTCATGCACATGATATAATCACGCACTCCCTTAATCTCAGTGAGCCTCATGGATGAAAACTGCATAATCAATGTGCTGGCTAGGGCCTTATCAGAAGTTGCAAATTGCTCATTGATGGCCTTAAGGAGATCTTTCACCTTAGTATGCTGATCGACAGAACCCCGAATGCTGGCACAAATTTTGGTCTTTATGAACATAACGGAAAGACGATTGGATTGCTCCCGACTTTCCTTAAAGATCAACTGCATCTGGACTACTAGTCTCAGCTATGCCGGATAATTCGATATCCATCCATCCTGAAATTCGCAGCGCCTCTGAGTTGCAGATTGTGTACAAGCAGTTGCTATAGCACACTCTTGTACCGACGGATTTTTTGCAGCAAGACAAAACACTGAAAATGATTTGTTCACCCAGTTCGACCAACTGCTTACGTCTGGGGAGGACCTCGCAGTCCACAATCCACTAGCTCTCAAGAGATTCTCATACAACACAGACTCGACTCCGTGACTCTTTATGCTACTCGATCTCAATTAGGAACTTTCACACACATCAGAAGAACCTCTGATTTGTGTCTCACACACCTACACTTGTATCAATTCAGAATAGCTAACCTTCTATCCCAACAGACTCAGCCTATTCTAATTGATACGAAGTCTCCGTAGGTTTGCTATAGCACCCGCTGTAGCAACTAACTGGTGCAGGTATTGTCAGAGTAGCTCCAAAGCCTTCCGCCGAGCAGTGACAATTCTTCAACGAGCGCTGCACACTCTGAGATGCTCCCCCTCACTTAGTGACCTCCTATCACTAGGGAGACCAGGCTTCCTGCCAATTGCTCGAGTTCCTCCACTCGTCAATTCCTCCGCGACCTACCTTGATCAACCAACAAGCAATCGCTGCTCTGAATTGGCTTCCCTGATCAGACTCTGCAAGTCTTGATCACACTCAACTTCAATCACCTCAGCTCTGCGCTCACGCTCTGCTCTCAGTGATGATCGAAGCTCTACTCGCACACAATCTCCCTCAGTTGATATTCTGTGTATGCTCTATGTGTTTGCTCTCTCTACTTCGATCAGTCTCTGCTCTAACCACTCAGCTCTACGCTCACGCTCTGCTCTTCAATGGTGATCTAATCTCTCTGATCTAGCACTCTGAATATATCTCTCGGTATGTTGCTCTATCTTTGTGCTTGGATTTTGTCTTGGATGGATGGATACTTTGCTGCTCTCCCCAGCCTCCTTTAAATAGGAACTCCAAGCTCCATCAATATCAGTTTTAGGAAATTCCTCCAAGCAACAATATCTTCTAGTTTGTAGGAGATTAGATTTGATTTGAAAATCAAATCTTCCACAACCAAATCTTCACCCTGGGAATGGAATCTTCACTGGGATATTCTTTCTGAATATTTAGAAGCTCCTTGTTGAATTGTCAAACGGTTTCTCCGAAGAGCCGAACTTCTGCTGCAGAACAGTTGCTACAGCTTCTTGAGATAGCTCCCGCTATAGCAGCAGCTTGTTCACGAGTGCTGGTTTTGTCAAATGAATGCCATTCTGCTTTATCAATCTCGTCCTTGGCATTTTTGACAAAAACCAAAGACCCTTCTGATCTTAGGCAATCCTCATCTCGTCTTCAGACTCCTTCTCTAGCAGCTTCCTCAGCTTCTTCAGAATTCATCTCAATTCAAGGACTCAAGCTATCCCTAGCTTGTCTTCTGGTTTCTTCTCAATTGGTGTCTTCAGATAGCTTCTGTTGTCATCGGATGGTGTATCAACTTCTTGCTCTTTGTTGTTTTGTCAGTCTTTTGAAGAAGCTCCAGCTTCAATCTTCTCGGAATGCTGTCTTGTGCTGGTTTTGTCAAGGATGCCATTACCTTAACTCATCCCAAATGCAAAAGCACCCTTTCCTTCCATATCTTATAGTTATCACCTCGTAACTCAGGTATGTCACATTTGACATCAGAAATATTTCCAGGTAAAATTAATCACAAAATTAAGATATAAAGTGAAATCGTGCTTTACCAATGTAAATCATGGTCAACATATGAATCTAAAGACATAAAACTTGCCTGTGGGCTAAAGTCATACTCAAACAAGATTAATAAACCTATGATGAATCATCAAATTATATATATTTCTTAATCACTGTGGGCAAATTAAGAAACATAATTTAATATATCACTCTAATTAATCATACAATTAATTAAAACCAAGGTCTAGTTTCCAACATGTGATTTTAAAATAAAATTTTAAATAACTAGAGATGATGTGGCTACTCCCTAGTAGTTAAATTTTTAAATCACTTGACGTTACTTTAATTTAAACAAAGTCTGATGCAACAAAAACACTAAATGTAACCGCATGTAACATAAACACTAAAATACACATAACCAAAATACGAATGCTCATGTAAAACCATGATTTTAGTGTAACATAAACACTAAAATTTGATTTAATTTTAAATAATTAGATAACCACGTGATGACCCTGCTAATTAGATTTATAACTAAATATGATTTGTAACTAAACCAAAATCTGATGCACTGTCAAATCATCTGATGCAATGTCAAATCGGAGTTACATATTTTCTAATCATCAATCATAATCGCACTGTCAAATCGGAGTTACATATTTTCTAATCATCTCATAATCGCACTGTCAAATTGAAGTTTCATACTTTTCTAAAAGGTCATGTCAATATAATCACAACCAAAGAAAGATAAATATAATCCAAGCAAGGCAGAGGAATAATTACGCTCTGATACCAAATGTAAATCAAAGCCATATTCTGACAACCCAAAAAATATGAACACAGTGGAAGTCATAAAATTTAGGAATCGAATATACCTCCAGCCATTGCTTTCTCTTCGTTCTCCCAGTTAAAATCGGATTTCCAAACCCTCTTCTACTCACAATATGATGGTGTATTTTTTTTCGTAATGTGAGAGCAGGCCTGGTGAACCTCAATCGTAGCTTTTATTTTCTTATGTCAGTTTTTCCATCAAAAATAGATCCTAAAAATTGGGGCGATTACCTAAAGATGGGAGAAATAAGTAGGAAACTTATTTGACCACATAATTGAACAAATGGGTCAGTTAAATTAAATGGACCACTTAAGTTCTAATTTAAATAATTAGAAAATTTCAACAAACCGAAGATGAACTAGTATGGACAAATTGCCATAGTGGATACAAACCCACAACCTTCCCATAGAACTAATGAGAGACAAATATGCATCGAAGTTCGCTGAAGTGGCGGAGTCAGTATGCAAAGGCAGCAGGCATAGCGGGGACCAAGCAAGAGTGAAATATACTAGCTTTCGAATTAAAATTGACGTGAACAAGACCATAATTGCAGGATGTTATTTGAGGAGGAGGAGGTTGAGAGATCCATTTTGGATCGAGTTCAAATATGAGCAGTTGCCAAGACTTTTGGGGAAAAACTGGAACAGATGCGGTGAAAGAATTCAGACACCAATGGGGGAACCCTGGCTAAGGGCAGAATGTTGAAAACCATAGCAGAAATGAACTCACGGAGGAATCAGGCGATCAATTACTGCCACAAGCTCAGCCAGAAAATGCCACGACGACATGAATCCGGCCATAGAAAAATTTGTAAAGTTACTGCGAGACTAATAATCTTGGGAAAACGAACAATCGAGATGGATCATCAAAAAAGAGTGATGGAGACGGAAGGGCGTATGCAATAATGAGGTGGAGTCCGAGGTTGTAGAGAGAATATAAGTTTACGAAAAAGAACCGATGATAGCGAAGCACGCTGTGACACGGTTGAACGAGGTGGGTTTGGGCTTCATACATGGGCCAATGGAGAATCAGAAAAATGAAGAGCTAATACGTATTGTACCTCATATGATACCCAACTTGAGAAAAGTAATGACCAAAGGAATGAACAAGAAGAAGAAAATGTGCAAATTAGGCATTGGCGACAAATAAGTAGTGGATGGAAGGCTCAGCTCCTGTCCGAGATTATGGCTGATGATGGAAGATCCAAGATGTACGAGAAACTGGCGGTGAACAGTAACCGGTCCTGCCGGGACCCATGTGTTGCATAAGTTGAAACTATCGTATCGCAGCCTTGGTCGCCCGTAGACAGTTCGTGCTCTTCGCAACCTAATTAGGTCTCATATGCCTATGGGGTTGGGGTTCATAGAGACGAAGCTCAAATCTACTGACTGAGACTAGCCCTCGCCAATGGGCCAGGCCAACGTTGTAATAAGTCCGGGCCCGATAGGTCAGAAAAAAAATACAAGCCTAATTGTATATTTCGAACCGGGCCCAAAAAATTATTGGCCCGTGGGCTGCCCGTGGGCCCGATTTATATAGGGCCGGGCGGGCCCAGCTCAGCCCATGATAAATTTTACTAAAATAATTAAAAATTAAACAATTTTTTTTTTTTTTTACTTCTGATGTTGTTTCAAACCAGACTGAATTTTATAGACTCAGGTCATTTAGACCCACTTTCTAACTTCATCCCAACATTACAGACTCTGATAATTTTTTTTACAAACTGCTAGCCTATTACAAGAATATTACAAACTATGACAACAAAATAACAAAAAAGCTATCTGTCTGCTGAGCATTGAGCATGGTTGCAAAAAAAGGCTATTTTTGGTGAAGAATCGAGTGAAGAGGGCTGAGGTAATGTGGATCCCTGTCATCACAAACAACATCAAAAGTACACTAACATTTTAAGTAAATTACATCAGGTTCTATGAATAGAGCCACAAAAGCTAACCTATTACATTGTAATATCACTGGTTCCACAAACAGAACCACAAAAACTAACCTATTACATTGTAATATCACTGGTTCTACAAACATAACCACAAAAAGCTAACCTATTACATATTCATATTGTAATATCGTAGATTCTACGAACAGAACCACAAAAAGTGATGATGATCATAACAATTATAACAGGCAGAGTAGGTAGCTAGTAGGCCAGAAAATCATAACAAAATGTGCAAATCAGTAGCTAGTACCACAAAATGTGCAAATCAGAAGCAATGCAGTTCAACATGTTGCATAAAAAAAATGTAACTAGTACCACAAAATGTGCGAATCAATAGCTAGTTCAAAATGTTGCACCAAAATGTAGCTAATACCACAAAATGTGCAAATCAGTAGCTAATACCACTTATAATAGCCTGTTTCTGTAGCTAATCTCAAATCATGTTATTAACAACCACCAAAAATGTCCAAATCAGTAGCTAGGACTACAAAAAAGCAAACAGTAGCTAGTATTACTTTCTAATATCAATTCAAAAGTGGAGATGATCAAGGACATTACAAACAAAGTTGCACTTACTGGTTGCACAAATCAGTTTCAGTAACATTAACATCAGAATTATCATGCAAATCATCATCTTCTAATAACCAATCTGCTCTACTAGCCCTAATGTTCATCAACTCTTTAGCAGCATCTTCCTCAGCTGCTACATCTTGTTTCCTAGACTTAGACAAGGACGAGTCCTTCAAACAAATTAAGATTCAATAGTAGTAGGACTAAGTGAATCCCTTTTCTCAGACACAACCCTGCCTGCAATAGAGAAAGCAGCCTGCGAAGCTACTGTGGAGGCAGCGACACTTAATAAAGCTCTAGCCATGATAGATAATACAGGATACATACTGCTATTTGCTATTTTCATCAAAATCTAAGGTCTCAAGCTCTAAATAAATTTACAAGTCAGTAGATGCACCACCACTACTTACTCAAGATCTTTTTAATTTAGCCATAGAAGCTAAAGCAAGAATAGGAATTGACATCAATAGGTTGAGATTCAACAGCAGTAGAGGGAATAAGAACAAAATGGTCAGCACTCATTGAAGAGGAAGCAGCAAGTAATTTCTGCTTACAAATGTCATATAGTTCATGTAAAACTGACCTAACGTATGCAACTTTTATTTCCATGTCTAATGGATTCAGGTCATACAAACTCAGCCTCTCAATTGCTAAAACCTTAAAACGAGGATCCATAATAGTTGTCAAAAAAATATTAATAATAGGAAACTCAGCCAATATTTATTAATTCAATTTCATGACATCTAAAATAGATTTGAAAGCATCAAGAGGCTCGTAAGTTTAAAGGTGACATAAATATCAACGAAGCTATTTACCACATTATTAGAAGTGGGAGAATAAACACCGCTTCAAACTTTAGTAGTTGAACTAAAAATTGATAAAAAATTCATGCACAAAGAAGCAAGAAGCCAATCATGCTCAGTTGGAACAGTAACAAAACAATTTTAGACTCATTAACTTTTTGACAATATATATAGATAGCAATTTTATATTTTATAGCAACTTTCAAAAGATCATAAGTATTATTCCACCTATGTGACACATCATTATCAATGTTACGCCTACTTAAGCCCAACTCAGAACAAGATTTAATCCACAACTCATGCCTTTTAATAGATGAATTCATTGATCTAACAATTATAGTTATCTTCTCTAAGCTAGGTGACAATATAGCAAGTCCATCTTGAACAATCAGATTTAATATATGACAGGTGCATCTAACATGAAGAAGTTGTCTTAAAATATTTGTAAGCATGAGCTGACCAGCAAGTTGTGCAATAAGAACATCATTGCTAGATGCATTATCTAAAGTTAAAGTAAACACTTTATCATGCAATTGCCAAGCTATTAATTCTTCATACATATGCCTAGTCAAGCTGTCACCCAAATGAGGATATTCAACCATTTTGAATGACAAAATTCTTTTCTGCATGTTCCAATCAGCATCTATTCAATGTGTAGTTACATTTTTTGCCTAGATGACCACATATCAGATGCGAAACATATATTACCCTTAAATGATTTAAAGTAGGCAATCAGTTCTGATTTGCATGCATTAAACATTTTCATGACATCTCGTTTACATGTATAACTAGAAAACTTTTTAAATTGAGGTGCTAACCATCTGCGAACCATACCCACAAAATAATGCGTATCAACAAACGTGCCCATCAGAGCGTGGTCTAGTGGCAAAAAGAGACGTCAAACATCTCATCGACTAGGGTTCGATTCTTGAGAGGCCAGATCGAAGGCTCTAGTGTGGGGTTTGGGGTAGAATAGAAAAAAGAAAGGCAATTCTACTCTAATAGTAAAGTCCACTATTTCAGACCTGGCTCTACCATTATCAAATTGAAAATTAGATACAAAACCCTTATCTTTTGCAAGCAACATGTGATTTCTAATATTTGTCCCTACCGCAGCAGGATTTAAATGTGTCTTAGCATGCCTAGACAGATGAGAAGTACCAGAATTACCGAAGCACATAAGCTTCACACTATAAATACTACATTTTGCCTTCTGAATTTTTTTTCCACTTAATAATTCCTCATCAAGAGCCAGCGTTGTAATAAGTCCGGGCCCGATAGAGCAGAAAAAAAATACAAGCCTAATTACATATTTCGGGCCAGGCCCAAAAAATGATTGGCCTGTCGGCCTTATTTATATAGGCCCGGTCGGGCCCACCTCGACCCATGATAAATTTTACTAAAATAATTAAAATTAAACATTTTTTTTTTATACTTTTGATGTTGTTTCAAACCAGACTGAATTTTATAGACTCAGGTCATTTAGACTCATTTTCTAACCTCATCCCATCATTACAGACTCTGATAATTTTTTTTACAAACTCCTAGCCTATTATAAGAATATTACAAACTATGACAACAAAAGAACAAAAAAGCTATCTGTCTGCTGAGCATTGAGCATGGTTGCAAAAAACGGCTATTTTTGGTGAAAAATCAAGTGGAGAGGGCTACGGTAGTGTGGATCTATCTGCTGCAAAGTCTATTGGCATTTAGGTTCCCTGTCATCACAAACAACATCAAAAGTACACTAACATTTTAACTAAACTACATCAGGTTCTATGAATAGAGCTAAAAAAGCTAACTTATTACATTGTAATATCACTGGTTCCATAAACAGAACCACAAAAACTAACCTATTACATTGTAATATCACTGGTTCTACAAACATAACCACAAAAAGCTAACCTATTACATATTTATATTGTAATATCGTAGATTCTACGAACAGAACCACAAAAAGTGATGATGATCATAACAATTATAACAAGCAGAGTAGATAGCTAGTAGGCTAGAAAATCATAACAAAATGTGCAAATCAGTAGCTAGAACCACAAAATGTGCAAATCAGAAGCTATGCAGTTCAAAATGTTGCACAAAAAATGTAACTAGTACCACAAAATGTGCGAATCAATAGCTAGTTCAAAATGTTGCACCAAAAATGTAGCTAATACCACAAAATGTGCAAATCAGTAGCCACTACCACTTATAATAGCCTGTTTCAGTCGCTAATTATCTCAAATCATGTTATTAACAGGCACCAAAAATGTCCAAATCAGTAGCTAGGACCACAAAAAGTAAAAGTAGCTAGTATTACTTTCTAATATCAATTCAAAAGTGGAGATGATCAAGGACATTACAAACAAAGTTGCACTTACTGGTTGCACAAAATCAGTTTCAGTAACATTAACATCAGAATTATCATGCAAATCATCATCTTCTAATAACCAATCTGGCCTACTAGCCCTAGCGTTCATCAACTCTTTAGCAGCAGCTTCCTCAGCTGCTGCATCTTGTTTCCTAGACTTAGACAAGGACCAGTCCTTCAAACAAATTAATGATTCAATAGTGGTAGGACTAAGTGAAGCCTTTTTCTCAGACACAACCCTGCCTCCAGCAGAGAAAGCAGCCTGTGAAGCTACTGTGGAAGTAGAGACACTTAATAAAGCTCTAGCGATGACAGATAATACATGATACATACTGCTATTTGCATTCCACCAATCCAAAATATTAAAATTACTATTTTCATCAACATCTAAGGTCTCAAGCTCTAAATAAATTTGCAAGTCAGTAGATGCACCACCACTACTTACTCTAGATCTTTTTAATTTAGTCATAAAAGCTAAAGCAACAATAGGAATCGACATCAATAGGTTGAGATTCAATAACATTAGAGGGAATAAAAACAAAATGGTCAGCACTCATTGAAGAGGAAACAACAAGTAATTTCTGCTTAAAATGTCATATAGTTCATGTAAAACTGACTTAACATATGCAACTTTCATTTCTATGTCTAATGGATCCAGATCATACAAACTCAACCAAGTCTCAATTGCTAAAACCTTAAAACGAGGATCCATAATAGTTGTCAAACAAAAAATAATAGGAAACTCAGCCGAATATTAATTAATTCAATTTCATGACATCTAAAATAGATTTGAAAGTGTCAAGAGGCTTGTAATCTTTAAAGATGACATAAATATCAACTAAGCTATTTATCACTTTATTGGAAGTGGGAGAATAAACATCGCTGCAAACTTTAGTAGTTGAACTAAAAATTGACAAAAAATTTATGCACAAAGAAGTAAGAAGCCAATCATGCTCAGTTGGAACAATAACAAAACAATTTTAGACTCATTAACTTTTTGACAATAAATATGGATAACAATTTTATATTTTATAGCCACTTTCAAAAGATCATAAGTATTATTCCACTTATGTGACATATCATTATCAATGTTACACCTACTTAAGCCCAACTCAGAACAAGATTTAATCCACAACTCATGCCTTTTAATAGATGAATTCATTGATCTAACAATTATAGTTATCTTCTCTAAGCTAGGTGACAATATAGCAAGTCCATCTTGAACAATCAGATTTAATATATGACAGGTGCATCTAACATGAAGAAGTTGTCTTAAAATATTTGTAAGCATGAGATGACCAGCAAGTTGTGCAACAAGAACATCATTGCTAGATGCATTATCTAAAGTTAAAGTAAACACTTTATCATGCAATTGCCAAGCTATTAATTCTTTATACATATGCCTAGCCAAGCTGTCACCCAAATGAGGATATTCAACCATTTTGAATGACAAAATTCTTTTCTGCATGTTCCAATCATTATCTATTCAATGTGCAGTTACATTTTTTGCCTAGATGACCACATATCAGATGTGAAACATATATTACCCTTAAATGTTTTAAAGTAGGCAATCAGATCTGATTTGCATGCATTAAACATTTTCATGACACCTCGTTTACATGTATAACTAGAAAACTTTTTAAATTGAGTGCTAACCCTCTCTAAACCATACCCGCAAAATCATGCGTATCAACAAACGTGCCCATCAGAGCGTGGTCTAGTGGCAAAAAGAGACGTCAAACTGTAGGGTTCGATTCCTGAGGGGCCAGATCAGGGGCTCTAGTGGGGGGTTTGGGGTAGAATAGAAAAAAGAAAGGCAATTCTGCTCTAATAATAAAGTCCACTATTTCAGACCTGACTCTACCATTATCAAATTGAAAATTAGATACAATTACATCCTTATCTTTTGCAAGCAACATGTGATTTCTAATATTTGTCCCTACCGCAGCAGGATTTGAAGAGGATGTAATATTACTGGACCCAAGTCATCATTACTCTAACAAAATATTTCCATATTTAACAGAAAATAGTAACAAACATTTACCAAACAACAAGCATCATCCGATAAACATGCAAACTCCAAGCAGCCAACAACATAACATAAAGAGGGAAATAAAAAAGCATTGATATAAAATCAAGCAGCCTTAAACACACACAGTTAAGTGCAAGTTAACAACAATAAACATTACCTCAATAACTTACCAATTAAGTGCAGTGCACATTACATTAAATACCTTAATACCAAGCACAAACTCCTTAACTCATTACAGCTCACACGATAACATTACACCTACAAAAGTATAACAAACACTCGGTAACTTTTCATACACAATTGGCATTGTAACAAACAATTAGAGATTGTTTAAAAATAAGCTAGACATTTTAAAGATTCATGAGGGCACATATCTAAAGTGTGTCATGAGGGCACATGTCATGAGGGTAAATGAGTGATTCACATAGCTGTACATATCTAAAATAATGTAGACAAAATAATTTAATGCTGCTTTTGCTAGAATTTTGCAGTAATGAAGATGAGAGATTTTTATAAGCAATATTTGGAGCTGTCATACTTTGATCTATTACCTGACGAAGATTTTGAATAGGAGATGGTTGGACAAGATATCCCATGTGTACAGATAGTAAATTTGCACAATGTCCACATCTAACTGTCACTATGTTGAGCATACTTGTGCACGGAACACTTAAATGCAAACACACCCTCAAATCAAAAACTCATCTTAAGCTGTATAACGCGATTTTCAACAATATGTAAAGCAAAACTGAATCCAAACAAAAACATGCAGTAAAAACATCCAAACTATAAACTGTTCAACTGACTACTTAGCATAGCAGATCCAGAGCGAGCCATGGACGCAGTTCGGTGCGAGTGATGGACCGCTCGCTGGACGGACGCTTGAGAGATGGAGTGGTTGACGCGACGCCGTCAGTGAAGAGGAAGAAGGAGAACCGAGCGGACAAAGGGAAGGCCGGAACGCGCAGAGGAGGGAGCGGCAGCGGATTTTCCTTTGACTGGTTTGTTTTCTCTTGCTAGGGTTTTAGAGTTAAGACAGATTTATTTGTTTTCTCGAGTAGGGCGACGGGCTTCTTTCGGGCCGGGCCCCGAGCCAATTCGGGCTTGTCCTATTAGGCCTGAATCCGGTCCTTTCTAATCGGGTTGGACTTCATACGGACTTCCGTATGGACCGAACTGGGTCCCAAGCTCGCGGACCAACGGACCAAAATAGAATGGATAGATCTACTTTTCAGTTACTGAGGGCTAAGTGAGACATTGTGAGAGTTCTAATGGGCTTCAAGATCTGCTTTTCAGTAAATAGAATGAGGGTGTCGGGAGGTTTGGAGCTGTTGTGGAATGATGATGTGGAGGTGAAGGTGAAATCATGCTGTAGATTTCATACTGATGCAGAAGTGGAATATGAAAGGGGAATCAGATTGACGTTATTTTATGAGAAACTTAAGATAAAATAGTCGGCAACTTCAATGGATCTACGTACAGCTGGGAGATGGAAAGTGAAAGGAAAAGGGATAAAAACCAAATGCGTAGGTTCAAAGATGGACTTATGGAATGGTCGGTCAGTGATATTGGCTTCAATGACCCCATGTTCACCTACTCAAATGGAAGACAAGGGCAAGAAGAGATATTGCGAAAAGAGATTGGAAGGATTAATTTCTGAAGGCGTTACTAATAGCTTTGCAAACAACTCATATCACTGTACAGTTATCCTGGACTTGGAAAATTAAAAGAAAAAAATCCCCGAGGAATTTTGGGTTTGAGGGATGGCAGTTTAAAGGATATGGTGATGGTGAGAGAGGCGTGGACAAGTACACAGGGATCACTTACAAAGGTGGAATTTAATTAAGTTTTCAGAAGCAAGGAAAAATGTAAAGAGGTAGTTGACTCAGAAGCACGTAGATCAAATAAGCTTGATAAGAACTCCTACGGAGACAAAGAAAGAGCAAGATCCAAGTGGCTGAGGGAGGGCATGAGCAATACAACTTCCTTTTGAGCCAAAGCAACTCAAACAGATTCTCAACATCAAAAATGAATTTACCAACTATTTCAAAAATCTTTCTCAGGTCTCAATTGGGAGGATAGGATATAATTAATGTTGTACCCACCCAAGTGACTAAAGAAATGAACAACAAGTTGAGGGAGTGGAGGAAGTATCGAAATGCCCTCTTTCAAGTGCACCTGACAAAGGCCTCAGGTCTTGATGGGTTCTCTACATTATTTTATTATAAATGTGCAATGAAGTGCTCAGGTTTTTTTGAATAATGGAGAGCTTGATCAAGCGTTGAATGAAACGCAAATATTGTTGCTGCCAAAAATGAAAGGGGCCAATTGCGTTGGGGATTATAGGCCTATTAATGTCTCGATGAAGATAATTACAAAGGTGTTAGAAAATAGTTTGAAAGCCTATTTATAAAACTCAGAGCTTTTTTGTGACAAATAGGCTTATTTTTTTTATAACATAATGGTGGCCACGAGATCGCCCATTATATTAAACATAGGAGACTAAGGTATGTCTTTGAAAATTAACATGCTTATGACATAGTCGAATGGAGTTTTCTAGAGAAAATGCTTCTTAAGCTCGGGTTTTGATTATGTGTAAGCTCAGTGGTGTACAAGGTGAAAATAAATGGTGAGGAGTCTGATTTAATTAAGCCGGGAAAAGGGCTAAGGCAGGGAGACCCATTATCGCCTTATATATTCATTTTATGCCAATAAGTGATGTCTCTTAGTTTAATGAATGGAGAAGCTGATAATAAATTAGAAGGGGTTAAGTATGTCAGGAATGTTCCAAGAATTAACCACCTTTTGTTCGCTAATGATTGTCTTATTTTTGTCAAAGCAGAACTCAACTATTTGCAATGCTGAAAGATTTGTCAAGCTCGTACGAAGAGCTGCGGGGCAAGGTAAATCACCAAATATTTGAATTATGCGGAAGTAATAATATCGATGAATATGTTATGATGTTTTGGTGATTTTTGATAAGCGGATAAATGACTTTACATTTGTTCGTATTTTCACTTTACTTCTTGTTTGTTTCGTTCTTTTATAAAGTCATTTGATGTTTTCTTTGTCCATTTTAGGGTGAAAATGCGTACTACATGATATGAAGTGGTCCGAAGAAAATCTGGTTGAATTCCGATCGATCGAGAGCAAAAACGAGCAAAATTGAGCAAAAGGCAAAAGTGAGTCGGCCACCCTTGGCAGAATGACCTGTTCCTCTTCAAATGCTTTCCTAGCACGTGATGCTTAGAAGTGCTATAGCTTGTTGGAAAGCTAATTCAAAGGGCTACAACTTTGTAGTTTACATCAAGAAGTAATTCTAATGTTTAGAGGGTCAAAAAGGCGAGATTCTAGCACTGCAAAAGCGATTCGCCCGGACCAGTTTGGCTCTACAAGGGTTTGACCGAATCAATTGAAGGTTTGACCGAATTAAAAGTGATTCGGCCAGCCATGAAACAACACTGAGGTATTGATTCGGCAGAGTCAACTCAAGGCCTGCCCGAATCACTTGATTCGGGGAGAGTTCGCCTGAAGATCAAATCTGGGCAGATTGACCTGTTCATCATTGAAGGCTTGCCGAGCGCGGGATTCTTATTCGTTTGAGGCGAAACATAGCTTGTTGGAAAGCTAATTCAAATATTTATAACTTTGTAGTTTACATCAAGACGTGATTCGAAGGTTTAAAGGGTCAAACAAGCGAATATCTAATGCTGCAGAAGTGATTAGCCCAAGCAGTGGGCGAATCAAAAGTGATTCGGCCAAGGAGAAGGATTTCATCTCATGAACCAAGGTTTGACCCAACAAAATAAGGGTTGACCAAATCAAAAATTGATTCGGCCAAGAGAAAGTGATTCGCCCAGCTCAAAACAGCACTGAGATAGTGATTCGCCCAAATCACCTGCAAAGTGACCTATTCACCTTCGAAGGCTTTCCGAGCGCATGATTCTTATCCGATTGGGGCGTGCTATAGCTTGTTGGAAAGATAATTCAAAGGGCTACAACTTTGTGGTTTACATTATGACGTAATTCGAATGTTTAAAGGGTCAAAAAGGCAAGAATCTAGCACTGCAAAGTTGATTCGGGCACTGCGGGTGCTTTGGTAATTTCCAGAAACAGTATAAATAGAAGAAGAGGAGAAAATCAAGGGGTGCCTCCGGCGCCTAAGGTTCCTCTCATGGGACGAAACTCTAATTGGAGAACTTGGAGAATTGGAAGAAGATATCATCAATTGAAGATTCTACATCAACCCTTACTCATACCCTACTTCTCTACTACTCTACTTCTTTACTTTCCCTTGTTAAATTATTTCATTATGTTTTGTTTTAAACTCACCATGAGTAGTTGTTTAGTAGTAGGGATTCTTATGGAACCCTTAGGTTTGATTGTAATGCAAGACTTGTATTTTTATCTATATGAATGAAGTTTGGTTGAAAATTCTCTTGTTTGTTCTTCATATTAATTTTGTGCACACCAAGTGTTTGACGAAGTACCTAAGTGAGTACGAATTGGTAGAACACCTAGGGATGGAATGAGAGTTGAACCTAGGTTATTTAGAAGATCAAGCATGATTATTTTAGGTTGCGTTTGTGTGCGAGAGTGACATACGCATTCCACTAGGCTAAGTATTGAGCAACTTTAGTTAACTATCAATAGACCGAGAGGTTGAGATTGGGGGACTTTAGTTCTACGCGGTTCAATAGAGCGAGAGTTTGAGAACCACACTATTTAAGTGTTATTCCCATTCTAGAGAAGGAGCGAGAGTTGAATTTAGAATGTGTGATACCTTAGCCTAGAACTATCACTCGAAATTACTCATGATTTAGACAAGGTTTGTGTTGCTAATCGCATGACCTAGGGGTAAAGTAGGATTCCAACTATGCTTTCTCTATTATTTTCTCTTAGACCATATTTCATCTTGTCTTTAGTATTTACTAGAGATACCTCACCTAGAGGAAAAACCCCCCTTTATTTAGTAGACTTGCATTAGGCATTACTATCTAGCTTTAGACTAATCTAGACTTTTCTCTTGGGTTCGACTCGAGGTCACTCGGATAATAAATATTGTTTGAACACCGTGATTGGACTAGCATTTATACTACCACAATAACCATAGCGTTTCAATTTTATAAATATGAAAGTTGCACCAAAGCATTCAAAGTACTTAAAGCTTGCATGTGATTGTGGGTCAGAATAAATAGAAGTTTTTCTATGTTTAGAGGATAAAAATATGCAAAAATGTCCAGGATTGAAAATTTAAAATTTATCAGCTACCGGGAAGGAAGTTCTAATCAAATCATGTTTTCATTCAACTCCAGATTTTGCTATAAATTGTCTTAAGCTTCCTAAGTCTCTTTGTAATAAATTTTCTACTATGGCTTTGAGTTTTTGGTGAGTAAATAACTCAAATGATAGAAGCATGCATTGGGTAAGCAGGGAGCAAATGAAAAAAGAGAAGAAAAGAGTGGCAGTGGGTTTAAATGTTTTGAAGCCCTTAACATGGCCAAGCCAACGAAATCACTATGGAGGTTTTTATAGTGTCAGAATCTTCTTGTGAGTAAGGTCTACAAATGCAAGTATTTTAAGGATGAAAATTTATTAAATGCAAAGTCAAGACCTTACGACTCTTATGTATGAAAAGATCTTTGGAGTATAATGGAGATGTTTTCAAAAGTGAACTGAAGGAAAATAAGAATGATCCTCCTCAAGTGGAAATGCTCAAATTCAGGGGACTTCACAGTAGAGACGACATATGAGTTGGCAAAGAATTGGACCATTTCCAGAAGACAATATGTTAGGGAACTTTCTGAGAGCGGAGAAGAAGTCAAGAAGATGTGTTGGAAAATAAACATCCCTGAAAGAATAAAAATCACTATTAATTCCTTACCAGCGGCAGAGAATTTGCGAAGGAGGGGATGTGGTACTGAGATTGCCTGTTTCTTTTGTGCCTATAAAAATGAATCATCTGTGCATTTGTTTATTAATTGCTATTGGCAAAGGAATTTTGGAGGAAATTAAGGACAAAAGTATGGCCACAAGAGGTGGATAATAGCATTACAGACTGAATTTGGCTCTTTGCTACTGAGTGAAGCAAATTGGAGCTAAAGTTGGTTATGGTAGGGATTTGAGTTCTGTGGTTTAATAGGAATTTATAGACCCACAAAAAACAAGGCAAGAGTGATGTTGCAGTATGGCAATGTTTGACAAAACCAGCACAAGTGAACAAGCAAGTGAACAAGATGCTGCTACAGCCGAAGTTCGCATTTGTGAACAAGACCAGTGAACAAGGAGCAGCTGTAGCAGGACAAAGCTATAGCAGGAGCTTGTTCAGAAGGGCTGTAGCATCTGTCCGAGTAGCAGCTATCTGGGTCTTTGGGAAGAGGGCGTGGCAGTCCTTCTAAGAGCATCAGAGGAGTTTCTAAGTTGCTGCAGAGAATATTCCAGTGGAGTTTCCTAGCTGATGTAGGAGATTTGATTGTGGGAGATTTGAATCTCAAATCAAATCAAATCTCCTAAATATTAGGAGATATTGATCTTGCTAGGGGAATTGCTAAATCCTGATAATGATGGCAGTGGACGCGCCTATATAATGGAGACCCTTCAGAGCAATGAAGGTTGATTGAAGCTAAGAGAGATAACACGAGAGTTACACAGAAGTTAAACAGAGAGTGAATCTGTGCGGGCGAATCTTCGATCATCACCGAGAGCAGAGCGTGAGCGCAGAGATGAGGTGATTGAGATAGTGGGTGATCAGGATTTGCAGAGTCTGATCACAGCTTGATCGGGAGACCAATTCAGAGCAGCAGTGCTTGTTGGTGGATCAAGGAAGGCCGCGAAGGGATTGTCGAGTGGAGGGACTCGGGCAATTGATCGAAGGCCAGCTCTTGCTAGTGACAGGAGGTCACTGAGTGAGGGGGAGTATTCCAGAGTGTGCAGCGCTCGTGGAATCGTTCGAACGGCTCAGCGGAAGGCTTGGAGCGACGCGGACAGTTTGTGCATCAGCTGTGTGCTACAGCAGATGCTATAGCAACCCTGCAGAATCTGAGTATTGTTTAGAATAGGCTGAGTTTCGAGGAGACAGTAGCTATTCTAGATAGATATCAGTAGAGGGTGTGCAGACACAAGTCAGAGCCTTTCTGATTGTGTACGTGGATCCACTTGTGGTTGAGTAGCATAGGTTGCGTGGGTTGTAACCGTGTGTACTTGGAAACCTTGAGATTAGTGGATTGAGGACTGAGAAGAGTCCTCTCTAGACGTAGGCAATTTGGCTGAACTCGGTGAACAAACCTTTGTCCTTGTTCTTTCCTGCTGAAATAGTTTCCGGGTGAACAAGAGTGTGCTGTAGCAACTGCTTGCTCACAAATCTGTTTATCACAGGCGCTGCGAATTTCAATTGGTATCAGAGCTGGAGCTCAACACACAGAGTAAAAGATCCTACATCGCCTCTAACGAAGTCAAGGGAAGGACAGAGCACGAGCAGACCTCCATTGTTGGAAGAAAGCAACTATGGATATTGGAAGGCTAGGATGAAGGCCTTTCTCAAAGCCATTGATGAGAAGACCTGGAGAGCTATCGTGGTCCAGTGGTCTCCTCCGATCACCATGGATGAACGGGGAGTTACACGGATAAAACCTGAAGAACAATGGATTGCTGAAGAGGGAGCTACAGTAACTGGTAATTCAAAGGCTCTAAATGCTATCTTTTCTGCGGTTGATGCTAACAATTTCAGGTTGATATCAAACTGTGATATGGCCAAGCAAGCTTGGGAAATTCTGCAAATTGCCCATGAAGGAACTGATAGAGTAAAGCTGTCAAGATTACAGATTATTGCTACGCAGTTTGAAAATTTGAGAATGCTAGAAGAGGAGACGATCACTGAGTTTAATGCGAAACTGTGTGACCTGGCAAATGAAGCCCATGCTCTTGGAGAACATATTCCTGAAGAGAAGCTGATTAGGAAGGTTCTCAGATCGTTACCCACAAGATTTGACATGAAAGTGACAGCCATTGAAGAAGCTCAAAATGTCAGACACATGAGGCTGGAAGAATTGGTTGGATCCCTTAAACAATTCGAGATGAAGTTGGTTAAAGAAGAGCCTCCTCCTAAGGAGAATATAGGACTGAAGGCAGAAACAGGAGTGAAGAAGCCAGCTCCAGATGATCAGCTGAGTATGCTAGTAAAGAACCTTGGGAAACTCCTGAAGAACATGGACTCAAGAATTGGGCAAAGCTCATCCACACAAAAACAATTCAGAAGAGGTGGAGGAATTCAAAGGAGAGGGAAGGAATCTACTCAAAATGATGATGGAAAGAGAGACAGAAGAAAGGGCATGAAGTGTTGGAATTGTGAAGGATATGGTCATCGACAAGCCGACTGTACTAGCAAACCAATGAAGAAGGCCGAGCAGAAAAATGCTTTTTCTGCCAGCGGAAGTGAAGACGAGACAAATCTGAGTGAAGATGAATGCAACATGGTCAGATACAGATCAGTCAGGAAAGGCAGAAAAACACAAGGTAGGGTGGATCAGCTCCTGCTACAGCAATCCCTGTATCACCATGTCAAGACACTATTAAAGTATAAAAGATGCTATAGCTGCGGGCTCAAAGGTCACATTAAGAGGAACTGTCCATCAGCATATCACAGAAAAGCCAGAAAAACAACCAAGCACAAATATGGGAGAACTCAGCATCTTGCTCTTGTCAGCACAGCAAGTTCCTCGAACAAGGTTAGCTGGTATTTTGACAGTGGTTGCTCGGGGCATATGACGGGAGAAAGATCCTTCTTGATAACTCCCTGCTTAGAACAACAGGTGAAGTTTGGAAATGGCCTGAGGGGAAGAGTTCTAGGAAAAAGAACACTGTCAGTTGAAGGGATGCCCGAACTAAGCAATGTCATGCTGGTGGAAGGACTGAAGGCGAACCTCATAAGCATTAGCCAGTTGTGTGATGGGACTCAACAGGTGAAGTTTACGAAAGATTCGTGCAAAGTCTTCAACAAGAATGGAGAATGTATAATGGAGGGGGCCAGATCAAGAAGCAACTGCTATCTTCTCAAGGTAGACACAAACTCTCCTTTACCCAGATGCATGCTAACTAATGCAGAGGAAATGACTCTCTAGCACAGAAGGATGGGTCATGTCAATCTGAGGACTCTGAAGAAAATTGCAGCAGAAGGGTTAGTCAGAGGAATACCGCTGATTAAAGGCGAGACAAGTTTCATCTGCGGAGATTGTCAGATTGGGAAACAAAAAAAAGCTTCACATCCAAAAGTTAAAGATACAAACACAATCAGACCTCTCCAGTTGATACACATGGACCTGATGGGTCCTATGGAAGTAGAGAGTGTGGGAAAGAAAAGATACGCCTTCGTCTACGTTGATGACTATACCCAATTCACTTGGATTGATTTTATCAGAGAGAAATCAGACACTGTAAAAGTCATAGTCTCGTTGGTGTCCCGACTGGAGCAACAGAAAAATCTCAGAATCACCAACATCCGCAGTGATCATGGCAGAGAGTTTGAAAACGAAGCAGTGGATGAGTTCTGTCGCCAAAAGGGTATCTCACATCAGTTTTCCTCTCCCATCACTCCTCAGCAGAATGGTGTAGTGGAACGAAAGAATCGGACAATTCAAGAAATGGCCAGAGTCATGATTCATGCCAAGAGGAGCCCCTTGAGATTCTGGGCTGAGGCAATGAACACCGCATGCTACATCATCAACAGAGTCACCATACGGAAAGGAACCAACCAGACTTGCTATGAGCTCTGGAATCAGAAGAAGCCCACAGTTAAATACTTTCACATCTTTGGAAGTGACTGCTACATTCTGAGAGATCGGGAGTACAGGAAGAAGCTTGACCCAAAGAGCGATGCTGGTTTCTTCCTGGGATATTCAACGAACAGTAGGGCATATCGAGTGTACAACCAGAGGACAAGAACAGTGATGGAATCCATAAATGTAGTAGTCAAAGATATTGAAGAAGGTTCTTCCACTGTCCTTGACGACGAAGACACTGACATTGAAGATGCCCCTGCCAATCAGAGCAGAAGTGAACAGACTTCGGCTCCAGATGATGCTATAGAAAGTGCTGAAGCAGAAAATATAGACGAACTCCAAGAGAGCCTGCATGAAGAACAGAATGATGAGACTCATGATCCACCGTCAAGGCAGCCTCCAAAGAGGATTCAGAAGAACCATCCACTGACCAATGTGATTGGAGATCCGACAGAAAGAAGGAGAACCAGATGCAATGCTTACCTCAATACCTGCTTCCTATCCAGTATAGAACCGAAGACATTCAAGGAAGCTTTGAATGACGAATTCTGGATGATAGCTATGCAGGAAGAACTAGCAGAATTCGAAAGACACGATGTTTGGGACTTGGTGGACAGACCTAAAGAAGTAAACATTATAGGTACCAAATGGATCTTCAAAAACGAAACTGATGAAAAGGGGAACATCACAAGAAATAAAGCCAGGCTTGTTGCTCAAGGATACACTCAAATTAAGGGGCTAGACTTCGAAGAAACTTTTGCTCCAGTCGCTCGTCTGGAGGCCATCAGACTGCTTCTAGCTATGTCCTATTTTCTGGGTTTTAAACTATATCAAATGGATGTCAAAAGTGTGTTTCTAAACGGAGACCTCGCTGAAGAAGTGTATGTTGCCCAGCCAAAAGGTTTTGAAGATCCTCATCATCCGGAGCACGTGTACAAACTGAAGAAAGCTCTGTATGGGCTTAAACAGGCTCCTCGAGCATGGTACGAGCGGCTGACAGTTTTTCTTGAAAACCATGGCTACAAAAGAGGGGGAGCTGACAAAACTTTATTTGTGAAACACACCAAATCAGATGTGATCATTGCGCAGATATATGTGGATGACATTGTCTTTGGATCAAAGTCTCAGCATCTGGTGAAGCAATTTGTGGATCACATGCAAAAGGAATTCAAAATGAGCATGGTCGGAGAATTATCGTATTTCCTTGGCCTGGAGATCACCCCAGATGGCATCTTTATTGCACAAAGCAAATACAGCAAGAATCATGTGCAGAAATTTCAGCTAGATAAAGCCAGTCATAAACGAACGCCCGCTGCCACTCATGTCAAAGCCATCAAAGATGAACATGGAATGGAAGTGAGTCAGACTACCTACAGAAGTATGATTAGGAGCTTATTGTACCTGACTGCCAGTCGTCCTGACATCTCCTTTGCAGTAGGAGTTTGTGCTAGATTTCAAGCCTGCCCCAAAGACAGTCACTTGCAGCTGGTCAAGCGAATCCTTCGGTATGTTGGTGGTACGGTGCACTATGGCTTATGGTATACTAAGGATACAAATGCAAACCTAGTGGGATATAGTGATGCAGACTGGGCAGGTTGTGCTGAGGATAGGAAGAGCACTTCTGGAGGCTGCTTCTTCCTGGGTAACAACCTGGTGTCATGGTTCAGTAGGAAACAAAACAGCATTTCGCTATCTACAGCTAAGGCAGAATACATAGCTGCTGGGAGCTGCTGTGCACAAATGATGTGGATGAAGCAAATGCTGGGCGAGTATGGACTCGATCAAGGTGAAATGACTCTCTACTGTGACAACATGAGTGCTATCAGCATCTCCAAGAATCCTGTTCAGCACAGCAGAACCCAACACATTGACATTCGACATCACTTCATCCGTGATCTGGTGGAAAAGAAAATCATTGCACTTCAGCATGTTGTGTCCGCCAAACAACTTGCTGACATCTTCACAAAACCTTTGGACGCAGTACGGTTCGAAGACCTGAGATCCTCTCTGGGGCTCTGTGTCTCGCCCCCTTGAGACAACAAGGAACTTCCCCTTGTCAATTGTGTCAAAAAAGGGGGAGAAAAAGGGGAGGGAGTTAGTTACCGGAGGATTTGAATTGAAGCTTTCAAAGGGGTTTTGTCAAAATGCTAAGGGGGAGATTGATGTTGTAGTATAGCAGTGTTTGACAAAACCAGCACAAGTGAACAAGCAAGTGAACAAGATGCTGCTACAGCCGAAGTTCAGCATTTGTGAACAAGACCAGTGAACAAGGAGCAGCTGTTGCAGGAGAAAGCTATAGCAGGAGCTTGTTCAGAAGGGCTGTAGCGTCTGTCCGAGTAGCAGCTATCTGGGTCTTTGGGAGGAGGGCTTGACAGTCCTTCTAAGAGCATCAGAGGAGTTTCCAAGTTGCTGCAGAGAATATTTCAGTGGAGTTTCCTAGCTGAAGTAGGAGATTTGATTGTAGGAGATTTGAATCTCAAATCAAATCTAATCTCCTAAATATTAGGAGATATTGATCTTGCTAGGGGAATTGCTAAATCCTGATAATTATGGCAGTGGACGCGCCTATATAATGGAGATCCTTCAGAGCAATGAAGGTTGATCGAAGCTAAGAGAGAAAACACGAGAGTCACACAGAAGTTAAACAGAGAGTGAATCTGTGCGGGGGAATCTTCGATCATCACCGAGAGCAGAGCTGAGGTGATTGAGACAGTGGGTGATCACGATTGCAGAGTCTAATCACAGCTTGATCGGGAGACCAATTCAGAGCAGCAGTGCTTGTTGGTGGATCAAGGAAGGCCGCGAAGGGATAGTCGAGTGGAGGGACTCGGGCAATTGATCGAAGGCCAGCTCTTGCTAGTGACAGGAGATCACTGAGTGAGGGGGAGTATTCCAGAGTGTGCAGCGCTCGTGGAATCGTTCGAACGGCTCAGTGGAAGGCTTGGAGCGACGCAGACAGTTTGTGCATCAACTGTGTGCTACAGCAGATGCTATAGCAACCCTGCAGAATCTGAGTATTGTTTAGAATAGGCTGAGTTTCGAGGAGACAGTAGCTATTCTAGATAGATATCAGTAGAGGGTGTGCATACACAAGTCAGAGCCTGTTCTGATTGTGTACGTGGATCCACTTGTGGTTGAGTAGCATAGGTTGCGTGGGTTGTAACCGTGTGTACTTGGAAACCTTGAGATTAGTGGATTGAGGACTAAGAAGAGTCCTCTCCAGACGTAGGCAATTTGGCTGAACTGGGTGAACAAACCTTTGTCCTTGTTCTTTCCTGCTGAAACAGTTTCCGGGTGAACAAGAGTGTGTTGTAGCAACTGCTTGTTCACAAATCTGTTTATCAGAGGCGCTGCGAATTTCAAAGAGTATAAAGGGGTGCTTCTTAAGAGTAATAATCTCCTCACCCAGTTTGAAAAAAGAAACCTGATTGGCGCATGCAGTGGTCTGGAGAATGGACAGGGGCGCGTCGATTAAATTATAACACTCTTCAATAGTAAATAGTGTTGGAGGCTTTGCGACAGTAGCTATGCCAAAAGACACAATTGTTGGCTGCAGTCCAAATCGGGCTCGGGACTCCAAGCGGTGATAGAGGTGGAATACACGGGTTTGTTGGAGAGAATCTTTCTTTGAGCAAGACTGGAGGCTAATGTAGTCTATATAATGTTAGATAGCACATAAGCTTTTTGGGCCTTCAAGATGGAAGTTGTGAGTGTGAAGGTGTTAGAGACCCGAAAACAACAAATATGCGGAATTCTTTGCTAAGCGCGATGGTATGGCTAGTTGTCCGATATGTGGTGCGGATCCCCCCCTCCGAAATGTCCCTAAAAGTGAAGGAATTGACGGATAGATGGATGACCTTCGGCTGAAACAAGGCAGATTACCTACTAGGCTGGGTCTCTCGACTGGCCTTGGCTGGGCAAGGCTGGGCTGCCTTCGAGATTCTTGTGGGTGAGCTGAGAAGTGAATTTCTGGATGCCTGGACTGGCCTGATTGCTTGCCCTTTTATAGGCCGCAACTGCCCTTGTGGATCGGGCATTGAAGGGCATGCCTCATGATGGTCCGATGTGGAATGGCGTGCCCCTAGATTCATGGGGCAAGCCCGATCGTGTCCTGGGTTGGATGGGACAATGGTGGGCGTGCCCCCTTGTTACCTGGGGCAGGCCCGGGCGTGCCTCGGGTCGGATGGGACAATGGTTGGCGTGTCCCCTGGATTCTTGGGGCAGGCCCGGTCGTGTCCCAGGTTGGATGGGACAATGGTGGGCGTCCCTTGATTGGCCCGGCCATGATGGAGGTAACCCTTGCTTGGATTGTGGATTTCGGCTAGGTCAATGGACAGCGTGCGGGAGTTACCGAGTGACCTGCGCATCGTGGCAGGGCCTTTTGCGGGCAACCTCGAGTGTGCCTGGGAAGTACCCGAGCCTCGTGCGGGAAACCTCGGCTGCCCTCGGGTGAAGCCTGGGTCATGTGCAGAAACCTCAGGGCGTGCTTGGGAAGTGCCCGAGCCATGCTGGGCTTGTGCGAGCATTCTTGTTTTTCCCCTAGTACTTGCTTTTCCCTACTGTCTTTGGGAATTCTTCCGAGTCAGGGCTTGATCTGGGAAGGTCAGTTTGCGGGGACTCATCAGGTCCGGCCCGCCAAAGATTGATTTTGTCCTCAAGATCAAAATCAGGAATCTTTCTTCAATGTCTTCTGCGAGTTCCCAGGTTGCGTCATATTCTTGCATTTTCTTCCATTTGATGAGGACTTCTTGTCCGTCTTGGCTGTGCCGAACTCCTCGTAGTCTCTCAGGGTTATATATGTTTTGATACCCAGGGAACCATTTGAGTTGTCTTACTTGATTAGGATCCTTTGGTGGTCCACTTTTCGGTTTGAGCTGTGAAACATGAAAAACTGGATGGACTTGTGCCTCCTTCGGAAGTTTGAGTTGATAAGCCACCTTCCAAATGCGCTTTTCAATCTCATATGGTCCATAGAACTTGGGTGCTAACTTGTAGCTTGCCTTCCTTGTTATGGACAGCTAGTTGTCTTCCAGGGTGCATCTTGATGTAAACCTAGTCCCCAACATTGAAATTGACATCCCTGCGATGCTTATCAGCTTGGTCCTTCATTCGGATGGGACTCTTTTCCAATTGCTCCTTCAATTCTTAAAGGATTTCGTCTCGGTTGGTCAGGGTCTGCTCAACTTGTTGAACGGGAATTGAGACTTCTTCGTAAGGTATGAGCCTTGGTGGATCTCTTCCATAGAGAATCTTGTAAGGAGTTGTGTTGGTTGAGGTATGAAAAGATGTATTATACCAGTATTCTGCCCAAGGCAGAAGCTTGACCCAATATCATTGCTTGGTGGCTGTGAAACAGCGAAGATATGTCCCAATGCTTCGGTTGACAATTTCGGTCTGTCCATGTTGTGTCGGCCAAACAGCTTGCTGATATCTTCACGAAAGCTCTGGACGCAGTCCGGTTCAAAGACCTGAGATCCTCTCTGGGGCTCTGTGTCTCGCCTCCCTGAGACAGCCAGGAACTTCCCCTTGTCACTTGTTCCAAAAAAGGGGGAGAAAAAGGGTAGGGAGAGAATTTGAATTGAAACATTCAAAGGGGTTTTGTCAAAATGCCAAGGGAGAGATTGATGATGCATTATGGCAGTGTTTGGTAAAACCAGCACACGTGAACAAGATGCTGCTATAGCAGGAGTCCTGCTTCCGTGAACAAGATCAGTGAACAAGGAGCAACTATAGCTGCAGGAAGCTATAGCAGGAGCTTGTTCAGAAGAGCTGCAGCGTCTGTCCGAGCAGCAGCAGCCTGGGTCTTTGGAAAGAGGGCTTGGCAGTCCTTCTAAGAGCATCAGAGGAGTTTCTAAGTTGCTGCAGAGAATATTCCAGTGGAGATTCCTAGCTGAAGAAGGAGATTTGATTGTGGGAGATTTGAATCTCAAATCAAATCTTATCTCCTAAAAATTAGGAGATATTGATATTACTAGGGAAATTGCTAAATCCTGATAATGATGGAAGTGGGTGCTTCTATATAAAGAAGACCCTTTAGAGCAATGAAGTTGATCGAAGTAGAGTGCAGAGAAAGTGAACACACCCAGAATTCCGAGAGAGTATTTTTGGTGTGCGAACGAGATCTTCGATTATCACCGAGAGCAGAGCGTGAGCGCAGAGCTGAGGTGACAAAAGCAGAGGGTGATCAGGACTTGCGTAGTCTGATCCAAGCTTGATCTGGAAGCCAATTCAGAGCAGAGGGTGCTTGTTGGTTGATCAAGGGTTGCCGCGGAAGAATTGATGGGTGAGTGACTCGGTCAAGTGTCTGGGCAGCAGTGCTAGCTAGTGATAGCAGGTCATTGAGTGAGGGGGAGTATTCCAGAGTGTGCAGCGCTCGTGGAATCGTTCGAACGACTCAGCGGAAGGCTTCGGAGCGATGCGGACAATTTGTGCATCAACTGTGTGCTACAGCAGATGCTATAGCAACCCTGCAGTATCTGAGTTTTCATTATAATAGGCTAAGTTCGAGATAATTGTAGCTATTCTAGATAGATATCAGTAGAGGGTGTGCAGACACAAGTCAGAGCCTGTTTTGATTGTGTTTGAGGATCCACCTAAGGTTGAGTAGCATAGGTTGTGTGGAGTTGTAACCGTGTGTACTTTGAGACCTTTGTGGTTAGTGGATTGAGGACTGGAGTTCAGTCCTCCCCAGACGTAGGCAGTTGGCCGAACTGGGTGAACAATTATTGTCCCTTGGTCATCATTGCTGAAACAGATTTCTGGTGAACAAGGGTGTGCTGTAGCAACTGCTTGTTCACGAATCTGCTTACCAGAGGCGCTGCAAATTTCACAAATATTCTTGTATAAGCTCCTTGTGCCACTTAGTGATTCGCATCATACACTTCATCAGGCGGTTTCTCGTAAACTCCAGATGATTGTTTCCTCACCCATACTTGAGTTGGTTTGCACCACTGCTTCTGACTATTGTTGTGTTCAAACAAACTTTCTATTTTTCTCACATATTCAGGTTCCCTCACTTGATTTTCCATAAAGTGGGTTGATCTATCAGTGTGTCTTACTATCCTTTGATCATCTGAAAACCGGTAGTCCCTTACCGGTCTTGCAGAACTGAACAACATATGACTGTGTGGTTTGGTCTTTGCTTTCTCCCTCCGATTTTTGATTCTAGTTAATTTTTGAGGTCTCCAATACTTCTTCAAGATTGGACCTCTATTCTGAACATGACCCTCTTGACCACAGAAATAGCATTTGCACCTTCTCCTGTTGAGTTGTCTTTCTGGTACAGGAGATTGATACAGCGGTTGCTGTAGCAATTCCTTGTTCAGGTTTCTGAATTTTTCTTTCACCGTTGGTATTTCTGTTTCTAGATCCCTGATGTTCTCTGCTTCAGTAGCTTTGACAAAGACAATTATTCTAGTGCTTCCTTCACCAGTGTATCCAAGACCCGACCTTCTTCCTCCATATCTCTGATAGGAAAGAATTTCATCCAGTATAGTGTTCTGAGCTTCAGGCATCTTTGCTGTTTGTTGAAGGATGCTGGGATCACCCTTCTCAGCGGTGAGTTCTTCTTCCTTTGGCTGAGAGACTAGCTTAATGAGTGATGAAATTTTGTCATGTAGCTCTTAACGCTCTTCTTCTAGAGTGGTCATTCTGTCAGTCAATCCTTTGTTTATGTGTAAGGCTTCTTCACACTTCTGAAAGATGATTCCCAGATTCTCTACCAGGTTTTCTTTTGAGAGTTTCTCATCTTCACTATCTAACACTACAATCCCATAATTGAACTCTTTCTTCATTGAATTTTTAGAATCAGAATTGAAAATAGTAGATAACAGAATATAATTCTCCTCCTCACTTTCCTCAGAATCTCCATCACTCCACTTGGCTGTCAGAGAGTTGCTGCTCTTTTTCTCAGAATCCTTCATCTGTTTGCTAGGGCAGTCAGCTTCTCGATTTCCATAACCTTCACAGTTCCAACATTGGATACCTTTCTTTTTCTCTTTCTTCTCATCCTCATCCTGGGCTTGTTCCTTCCCCTTTCTCTGCTTTTCACCACCCTTCTTGGTTTGTCTTCAAGGATTTGAGCTCTGGCCAGATCTTGATTCCATGTTCTTCAAGAATCTCCCAAATTTGTTTACCAGCAGACCTAGTTGATCATCAGTTGAAGGCTTCTTCTTTTCTATTTCAGCTTTTAGACTAACACTCTTGCTTTTGTTTGGTGTATCATCCTTGATCAGCTTCATCTCAAACTGTTTGAGGGATCCTTCAGTTCCTCCAGCCGCATATGCTTGACATTCTGAGCTTCTTCAATGGCTGTCACCTTCATGTCAAATCTGATGGGTAATGATATGAGAACTTTCCTTATCAGTTTCTCGTCAGGAATTGATTCTCCGAGGGCATGAGCTTCATTTTACAGATCGCACAGCTTTGCATTGAACTCCGTGATGGACTCCTCTTCTTGCATCTTTAAACTATCAAACTGAGAAGTAATAATCTTCATTCTTGATGTCCTTTTATCAGTTCCTTCATGAGCTGTCTGGAGAATCTCCCAAGCTCGTTTAGCAATGTCCCAATTTGAAATCAACCTAAAGTTGTTAGCATCTACAACAACAAAAATAGCGTTTAGAGCTTTTGAGTTACCAGTTGCTGTAGCTTCCTATTCGTCAGTCCATTCCTCCTCTGGTTTCTTCCTGATGACTCCCCTCTGATCAATTGTCAAGGGAGGAGACCATTCCGCCACAATAGCTCTCCAAGTCTTCTCATTAATCGCTTTGAGGAATGCTTTCATTCTAGCCTTCAAATACCCATAGTTGCTTTCTTCCAATAGAGGTGGCTGGCTCGTACTCTGACCTTCTTTCGTTGTTTCTTGCTCTTTTCAGCAAGGCACTTAGGATACCAATTGAAATTTGCAGTGCCTAGGAATTACTTGTTGTGTACAAGCAGTTGCTATAGCAACCTCTTGTACAGACGGTTCTTGTGCAGCACAGAAAAATAATGAATAGTGATTTGTTCACCTAGTTCGGCCAACTGCCTACGTCTGAGGAGGACTATACTCCAATCCTTAATCCACTAGTCTCCAAGGTGCTCCGTACAACACAGACTCGACTCCGCGACGAGCTATGCTACCCGAACTCAACTAGTACTTCACACACAATCAGAACACCCTCTGATTTGTGTTTCACACACCTACACACTCGAATTAATTCAGAATAGCTACCCATCTGATCTTACAGACTCAGCCTATTCTAATTAACACAAGGTCTCAGTAGGTTTGCTATAGCACAGCCTTGTGCAACTAGCTTGTGTAGGTTCTGTCAGCGTAGCTCCAAAGCCTTTGACAACACGTCGTTGTGTGCGTCAAATTTATATTTATAATCTCCTACTAACTAGCATGCAGTAAGCAGGGTCGAACCCACGAGAAAGCAATCAGTGATAAAGTTTTACGAACAATTATCACACTAAAAGGGAGGTTGCAAGAAGAATATTTGTTTTGTCAAATCAGAGAAAAGTCAGTTCAGGGATATGCATTGCAACTGGTAATCATCGATTGAAACATGTATCAATTAGTAAAATTAATGTTCCTAGTCTAACAATCCTGCTAAGGTAATGTCGACTCTAGTGTTCTACCTGCTCTCAACCGCTAAGTTCTCGAATAGGTTTAACAATTACTCGATTAACAACACCGATTAGGTTATACCGCTAGGCTTAGCTAATAGGGAAGTCAAACAAGTATCACGCAATAGATATCAATTCAGTTTCACCGCTAGGCTATGCTGACTTGATGATCGAAGCATGCAATTCAAACGAAGAACAGGAATTCACTAAATTGAATGACGAAACATAAGTATCTCAAACCGTGTCGCAATACAAAATCCCCAAACTAAAATTAAGGTTTAGCTACAACAATCCATTTAGAGCAAGAATGAAAATAAATTGAGTTTCGAAAAATACTAAAACTGTGACCAGTAAAACCGGCGTGAACAGTAACGATGAACAGTGATCCGACGTGAACAGTAATTCTGTTTTTCTCCCCTTGATTCCGCTCGAACTCCTCTCTGTCGCTCTGGCCAAGAACTCTGTCTAAACTCCTTAAATTATTGCCTCTAAAGCCCTCCCGAATTAGGGGTTCTTTCTCCATTTTCTTCTCTTTATTTTCATTCTTTTGGGCCGGCCTTCTCTTGCACGAATCACTTGATTCGTGCAAGCTTTGACAAGTGATTTGCGTGACACTTGGTTGACTTCCCTATTAGCTAAGCCTAGCGGTGAAACTGAATTGATATCTATTGATCCGGGCAAGCTTCAAAGTGACTCGGGCGAATCAAAGTGTGTGCATAAGCTTGGGCGAATCAATTTTAAATCGAGCTGCCTTCAAAGTGATTCAGGCGAATCAAATACTCAGTGGCACTCCCCTACTGCACGGATCAATAGTGATTCGGGCGAATCACTCTTGGCTTGGGCGGATCACTTCTGATTCGCCCACTGTGTTGGCGGATCACTTCTGCTGCGTTAGAAACTTGCTGGTTTGACCCTTTATACCTTCGAATCTCGTCTTGATGTAAACTAAGAAGCTGTAGCCCCTTGAGTTAGCTTTCCAAAAAGCTATAGCACGCCTCAATCGGATAAGCATCCTATGCTCAGCAAGCCCTCGACTACGAACAGGTCATTCTGCCCAGATTTGTTCTATATCCATCCAAATGCGCAATAAAGTTCCAAGCGGTCTTGATACACTTGCGATGCGAAACACTACCAAGAAGTAATCTTTCACACTCAAAATGTAACTAAATAATGGAAATAAATAACTTGATTGATCGTATAAATACACTCCATCAGCCTTCCGCTGAGCCGTTCGAACTCTGTGAGTGATCCTCACACCGGGATTCTCCCCCTCACTCAGTGACCACCTGTCACTAGCAAGAACAGGCCTTCTGTAGATTGTCCGAGTTCCACCACTCGACAACTCTCCTGCCATTTACCATGATCAGCTAACAAGTAACTCCTGCTCTGAATTGGCCTTCTCCGATCAAGCACTGACCAGACTCTACAAGTCTTCGATCAACCTTTGCTCCAAACCACTGTGCTCTGACTCACACTCTGCTCACGGTGGTGGTCCAATTCTCTGCACGATTCTGTGATCTCTCTTTGCAATCTCAGGTGCTTAGATTCTGTATTTTTATTTCCTCATTGCTGCTCTGCTTAGTTGAAACGACATCCCGCTCGATCCCATCATTGCCATTTTTGAGATGACTCTAGAATAGGGGTTACCACCTGACGTTGCTTTAGTCGGAGGGTAGTACTTATCCAAAAACTTCCTTTGCATTTGGTCCCATGTCCTTATACTACCTGAAGGCAAAGACAAAAACCACGATTTCGCTAGGTCAGTTAAACTCAAAGGAAATACTTTTAACTTAAACCTTTCCTCCTAGGATAGTCTTTTTTCCCGTCCCGCCACCTTGCATCTTCATTTTTTGGGAGAGCAAAACTCTAATTCCCAAAAGACAGGAAGCGCCAACCTCCACAACAACTATCCAACCATATGATTCAAACTCTGTCCTTTGAATGCTTTGTCAAGCCTCCCTGGAAAGTTGCTATAACTCCACATCCCCTGTTTATTCCAACTCAAAGAACATCATAACAATAATATATTCAAAAAAAATTCATAGGTCAGTTTTTGCAAGTAAAAATACGACTAGAGCTGGCAAAAGTAATTTCACATCATTCACATAATTTAATAAAATATCATCCAACAACGACAAACTTTCACTACAAAATGCATGAAACCAAGTACAAATTCATACAAATAATCGTAATGACACGACAAACACTCCCACCCCACACTTTAAAACAAGCAATGTCCTCACGTTACAACTTGTTTTTCGCAAGAGAATGGGACATACAAACAAAACATACACAACTCATGACATGGCATTATACTTGATGGCCCCCATTACTAGAGAATTGCTCTCGAACCCTGAAATCTGGTGGCAGGATCTGCTGTGTGTCTAGTGAAGGTTGTCCATGTAGATGACGCAACATGTATGTGATGAGGCCACCATAAATAAAAGGTCTTGAGCTGGTTCCTATAGTCAGAAAATTGCACCAAGTGCGCCTTTAATCAGGGGTGCTCCACGTTCAAACCCAATGAGGATAATATGCCATTTTATTCATCCAATTTCCTCGAGCTAGAAGTGTATGCCTAATGACATTCGGGAGGTAGAAAATGGTTGGATCAATTGTGATGTTTGCGGAATAGTGTAGCTAAGACAGAACCTTAAAGCACACACGCACTTTGGTCACTCAATTCGGCTACAACTTGCGTCTAGAGGGGACTTCTCTTCAGTCCCCAAGATTCCACTACTACTGGTTAAAGTATGATACGAATATGACATATGTGACAAAGCGGAAGCTCCCGAGCAGAAGAAGAGGCTATAACAAACTCTGGTACCAAGAGCTGGTACTTGCAAATGAAGACTGACAAAACAAGAGAGGCAGAAGAAGCTATAGCATCCTGTGTAGACTGAAGCTGGTGCAGATGATCAGAAGGGATCAAGACAAGAACTAGAAGAGGCTATAGCAACCCCTGAAGATTTAAGGCTAAAGGTAAAGAAAGTATCTTTGTAGCGATCTATCTTGAAAAGAAAAAATTAAATAAAAAATAAAGCAATCGAGATACTGGGTGTTGCTAGGTCCACTTCTTGTGAGCTTTGCTCCATCCCGCCCTCGTATTGCTTGACCCGTTGTCCATTGACTTTGAACATTTTTCGGGTTTTCAAGCTCTAAGGCTCCATGATGAAAAAACTTCACCAGTGTGTAGGGGCCTGTCCATCTTGAACCCAGTTTTCCAGGCTTTATTTTAAGTCTAGATGAAAAAAAAGTACCTTTCGGCCAATCTCAAAGGTGCGTTGAAGAACGAACTTGTCATGATACAACTTTGTTCGCGTCTTATAGTCTGATTAGCTCTAGTAAGCCTTTTGGCGCAACTTCTCAAGCTCATTTAGTTGAAATGTTTGTTCAATTGCAGCCTTGGTCAAGTCCATGTTCCAAGTGTTTAAATCCCAATATGCTTTATGCTCAAGCTCTAGAGGAAGATGACACGCCTTGCCATACACCATTCAAACGGTAATATGCCAATAGGTATCTTATATGCAGTCATGTATGCTTCCAATGCGCCCTTCAATCGTTTGATCCAATTTTTGCGTGTCGGCTTCACCATCTTTTTCCAGAATGTCCTTAATTTGTCTGTTAGGAATCTCTGTGAAGTTAGGAGTGTTGCTGGTGTCTGGATCAGACAGGTTGCTATAACAACCTTCTACGCCACGTGCGAAATAATCATTGTAATTACTAGCGCTGCTGGTGACTTGTATCAGCAGGTTGCTATAGCAACCTCTGGGTCACTTGTACCAGCTTCTTCTCGGTGGCTACGTGTTCCAGAGCTATGATCTTCTTCTCCACTAAGTCTCTGATAAAGTGATGCCTTATATCAATATGCTAGGTCCACGAATGCTAAACAAGATTCTTAGAAATATTGATTGCACTCATGTTGTCCCAGTAGAGTGCTATAGCATCCTGTGGAACACCATACTCGCCTAACGTCTACTTCATCCATATCAACTAAGCACAGCAGCTTCCGGCTGCAATGTACTCCTCTTCTGAAGTGGATAGGGATATGCTATATTATTTCTTGCTGAACCAAGAAACCAAGTTGTTGCCGAGAAAGAAGTAGCCTCCTGACATGCTCTTCCTATCCTCTGAACATCCTGCCGAATCCGCATCGCAATAATCCACGAGATCAGCATTGGCGTCCTTGGTGTACCATAGGCCATAGTTAGTTGTTCCTCCAATATATCTGATGATTCTCTTAACCAGTTGAAGGTGGCTTTCCTTTGGACAAGTATGGTATCTTGCACATACTCCCACAACATACGATATGCCTGGTCGATTGGCCTTAAGATACAATAAACTTCCAATCATGCTTCAGTACAGAGTTTGATCCACCGCAACCAGTGGCGAAGCCAGGATTTATTTTGATCGGGGGCAAATTTTTTTCTCAAAATAATTATACTAAGTCATTGTTTATTTGTATTTAAAATAAGAAAAAAATGAATAATCTTTACTCTATTAATTTGAGTTTGTACTCATATTGAAGTAATGCGGGGCATAGATTTAAAATTACCGGGGACAATTTGTTATAAACCTAAAAAAATTCAAGCTAATCATACGTAATAATGGTAATATATAGTAAATTTTAAAAAATGACCGGGGGCGGCCGCCCCCCTCCCCAAGCCATGCCTCCGCCCCTGACCGCAACTCCTGCCTAATCTTTTCCCACTTTTGTGTATTCTAGCAGTATTTAGGGGCGACCCAATAGAATGGGAAATGAATCAGTAGGGTCGTTGCTGTCCATTTTCAACACATTGAAATTTGCAGGGACCTATTGGTTGGTGCATGAGCTGTATTATGAGACCTGCAAGTTTTAGTGGTCAAATGCGCAAGGAAGAGTACTCCCCCTCACTCAATGACCACCTGCCAATATCGAGGGCTCAAATCTGCTCTTTGAATTTCCAACGGCCACTACCTCTCTATGGCTATGCTCCAAAGACAGTACTTGACCTTTCAATGAGACTACGCTCCAATCGAACTCAGATCAAGCTTAGATCAGACTTCACTAGTCTTGATCTTCTTTCAGCTCATACACCCACAAAATCTTCGCTCTAGACTTTAGCTTCCGCTCTTTGCTTATGCGAATCACTCACTCTTTTGGGTGCTGGATCCAATCTTTCTCCTTTTTGAATTCTCTTGAATTATTGATGCTCGGATTGATCCTTTGATGCTCTGCCCAGCCTCCTTTAAATAGGAGCTCCATGCTCCATCAATATCAAATTTAGGAAGCCTTCCAAAAAGCTCTCCTAGATTCTTGCAAGATTGTTGAGATTTGATTTCCCAAAACCAATTTTAGAAATCCCATCTTTGCCTTGAGCTTGCTGAGTTGTTGGCTGCTGCTGGAATTTCCTAAATGCATTAGGAAACAATCCCATCAATTTTAAAGAAGATCCTCCAAGATTTCCACAAGATCATATCTCCTAATTTGTAGGAGATTTGATTTTCCAATCAAATCTTCACTCAACAAATCTGCCCTTGTTCTTGAGAGACACTCCAGAAATATTCTCCTGAATATTTAGCTCTTTCCGGAAGCCCTTCGGTCCACTGATTTGTTGTTTGAACTCAATCTCCGAGAAAGCTTTGAATTTCTGCTACAGCATTTTAGCTCCAGCATCTGCTGTAGCACATGCTGTCTGAAGGTGTGTGATGCGCGCGTCGTTGTGCGCGTCAAATTAATTCCTTCCTCTTCCACTTAGTACAGCGGTTAAGTCGGGGTCGAATCCACAGGGAGCAAGTAGATTAACTTTAACTAGTAACCTGCACTTATGAAAACTGGGGGTGTGAGTGATTGGGTTGCGCAATGCGCGAGTAAACAGTAGTAAATGCAGGAATTGCACTAGACGTGCGCAGGCAGTAGAGATTAAGTACTATGACTATGAAAAGTATCGGCGCAGACAATCCTCTATGAGTGTATTCCTTATCATCGACTCTAAACGTCTATAGTTTGATTTCCTGAAGTTAGTGTCTGATCAAGGCTTCCTAACATGTGCGCATGTTCCAATCAAAGTTCATGAGCTATTAATTCTTTAAACTAGTCTAAGCAGCTATGAATCCTGTCACAGTAGAAACTAATTATCCTAGCGCGTTACTCCTAGTTGTCACCGTCAAGCTATTCAACTAGTTTAACATATGACAAACAAGTAGCAAGAGGAAGATTGCGGTTCAAGGCTTCACCTACTCATGCAACTAGCTATCAACCGTGTGCACAAAATTAATACAAGCAAACAAACTATGCATTAAGCGCAAGTCTCAAAGGAAATACTCATAGATTCATGCCCAACCGATACTAAGCGTTTAGCTAGACATGCTAGTAGTAAACATCATAGAAACAGTAAATAATATCTAAAGTATCGAAGAAACAACAACTAGCAGGTGCGTGCAGGTTGCAGTGTCTCGGCTGGCGCAGTCGGCTAGCGCAGGTCCTCTCAGTAGCTCGTGTGTTTTTGAATCTGGCTCTCTCTCTCTGATATCTTGCGTCTCTGATGATTAAACCCTAGTCCTTCCTCTCTTTATATACTGCTCAAGAGGCCCATCCTTGGCAACTTCCAAATCTGGTGGTGCCAAAATTTGGGAATACCACTATCTGCGCATGGCGCACGGCACCTTGGTTAGCGCAATCGGTAAGCACACCGTGGTCGACTCTGCTAACTCTTCTGTTTGCGCTGCTAGCTCCGCAGGCTGTGTGATGCGCGTCCTAAATGCTGCCTGTTAGCGCGTATCCGACTTAGGCCCTCGTTATGCCCTGCAATACAAAAACACTGGAAACCAGTAATCTTGTACACAAAATAATGCAAACAAGCATAGGGTTAGGATCTAAATAATGTGTATAAATAGGCTCTATCAAACCCCCCACACTTGCCCCTTGTTCGTCCCGAACAAGCACTCAAGCACGGATACAATTACCTCTCTGGAGTCTAGAGCACAGTCTTGCACTCTGGCGCGATCTGCACTACTGTTCACCTTGCGCTGCTCTACCACCTGCGCGCAGCTGCCTTCAACAGTTCTAATATAATAATTTTCGAAATTCGTTACCTCTCAGCTGGGATGAAGATTACTTTGGATGGCTGGGAGATAGCACTTCATAGGCTCCGGGTTGTCAGCTTTCACTCCGAGGATGGGTATATGGTTAACAGCGCAAGCTTCTTCCGGTGCGTGATTCTTCCGCGCACTTTCTGGGAACTCAAGCCTTTGATGATTTTCTTTGTGGACTTTGCGCACGCTGGTACGTATTTGTGCACATGCTGATTCTTGTGTACCGCATATCATCTGCTGGTATTTTTCTTTTGTACAACCTTGTCTACGGTTCCTATGTTTCCCAGAACGGTTCCAGTCTCGGCCTCCGGATAACAGCTATGGAACAACGCTCCGCTCTCCCTCCTTGGTCTATCTGCGCAGGTCGGCGCACGCGTTTACACCCGCGCCCGCCTTCCATAGCTCGACTTCCAGAGGAAAGGTGGTTTGTTTTCCCACCTCGCCACGCTTTGGGTATTCGCCTTCGGCATCTGCGTGACTGAGCGCGCTCTCTTGTTCCGAAGGTTGCGAAGCACCGGCCTCCACTAGCGCTCTCGACCATATACCTCACCTTCGAAGCTCGAACGACTAACCGCCTCTCTAGAGCGTTTCTGTCAACTCCACATCCCCTGTATATCCCAACTAACAGGAGCAGAAAAAACGAAAAAAAATATACTAAAACCGTTGATAGCAGCGCATGCAATATGTATAGCGCAAAACAAGCTGAACAGTGTGCGCAACCCGCACACAAGCGCACTACTGCTACTGTCTTCTTCACTAAACTAAGCTACACTATAAAGCTAAAAAAAAAACGTGAAATGTAAATGTAACGCTCCCCCCCACACTTAAACAGAGACGTGTCCCCACGACTCAAGCTCAAGCGCATGGAGAACGCGCACATGCATGCAAGCAAAACAAAGAACATAAAAATAAAAATAAAAACATAAAGCCAAAGCAGCGCAATATAGCAAGGGGGCACGAAAATATTCAGCACAATAGTCAGCAAAATATAGCAACATATAGCAATAGTTTTCAAAAAGATAAGAAAAGAAACCACTCGAAAGAAATGCGCACCCTCCCTGCAGCCCTAGATGTCCTCGGAGCTGGACTCAGCCTCGGATCCATGCGCCTTCTCTAAAGAATCTGTCACGTACTCGGTGCTGGAGGCTGGCGGCACTACAGAAATGGAGGCGGGCTGAGTCACGAGGTCATCCTCTGAGATAGGATCCCATAGTGAATCTGAGCTGGTACTAATGATGGGTTCGGCTTTAGGGGACCTCGGAATGGACGGCTGTGCAGGGGGTGGTGCAGGTGCTGGTGCTGGGTCTGCTACTGGGGTGGGCTCTGGTGCTGGAGCTGGGGCTGGAGTGTGTACTGGGGACTGGGTAGGAGGGCTGGCTGGCTGGTGCGGCTGGCTGGGGGACCCTGGAGGCGGTCTGCGCAGGCTGAGGAGAGGGGGAATAGCATCTCCAAATCTCCACCCTGATGGTGGGCTCATGCTCAAGTCCGCCCCCTCTGGCGCTAAATATTCGAGCACGCGCATGACGTTGAACATCATGCGCCGCTCCTCAGGTACTTCCTCTGGCGCCTCCTCTGACTCCATCCTGGGGCGCTTCCCTTGTGCACGCGGGGGAGAATCCTCAATGGAAATGGTAACTGGCTCCCCCTGCGGTGCACTGGCCCTCCGGTGCGCTCCAGTCTGCGCGCGAGTCCTCACGCGCCTGACTGGAGGCGCTTTTGGCTCTGGGGCCCCGTCCTCCTCCATCTCCTCCACAGCCTCTTCTGCTTGCGCGCTGCTCTCCGCTCTTTGCCTTGGCGCTCTGGCCGGCTGCAGACGGTAGCACCACTCCAATGTGCCATCCTCTCTCACGGCTACCGCTCTTATCTGCAGCATATGGGCGCGGTCCAAGGGAACAGCCGGCACCACTGTGTGCTCTGGCACCTCTGGCTCTCCATGCAACGCACGCAGCTGGTGCGTTATGATCCCTCCACAAGTCAGCGACCCTTTTGTGCTGACCCGGCTCCAGTGGATCACCATGTTCAAGACAAACAACACCCTCTTCCCATAGTAAAACCCCTTCAAAATCTCCATGTCCAGCAAGCTGATCTTCGGCGCACCATTAAAGCGCCCAATGATCGCATAGGCGACCATGCGCCACAGGTAGAACATCCACGGGTCGCGCAGCTCGCGTCCTCGGCTGCGCCCCGCGGCAAAAACTGGGTCGTTCGCCATCTCACGCCACGCTTCCTGATTCGTGTGCGTGTCCATATCAGCTTAGTGTGCGCTTCAGCCTCTTAGCGCACCTCAGTGTGCGCTTCAGCCTCTTAGCCGAGGCAATGTACCACACCCCTCGGTGCCGGTACCTTATCTCCATATCACTCATTTCTAGCGACGCCAGAAACTCGCAAGTGTCTTCCTTGTATGCTGCGCTGTTGAGCTCCAACAGCGCCTCCCAGCCCGCCAGCGCGAGCTTCTCCATGATGAGGTCCTCCATACCGACCTCTCGCAGGAACTCCCTGCTGATGTACGGAGTCCCGTACATCTCAAGCCTCAGGACGGCTTCGTACTTGCTGGCGAAGTGAGCTGGGGTCGCTTGGTCCTCGGCAGGCTGCATCGTGCTCGGGGTCTCTCTGGTCAACTACGGTCAACACTCACAAAAGCTCAAAAATTCCAAATGCCCTGAAACTTTCACCAAATGGGCGCCTACTGCCCGCCTACAAAACCCACTAACCAAACCTCCAATCGGTGCAGGCTAGCTACGTGCGAATTCAGACCTAGGGCACACTCTTCTCGCACAAACCCTAACTCAATCGGCTCAAATCTGAAGGGAAAGGTTACCTGGAGAGCGTGTGACGGTGTGCTCCTCAAATCTCTCTAAACAGAAGCTGGGTTGAGTGCCGGACGGTGAGCGGCTGCTGAGGGCGGGAGTTTCTCTTGCAACGGTCGAGTGTGAAAAAGTGCTGAAATTTTCTAAGTACTGCCCTTATATACCCCTCTGACTGGCACAACTGTCCTGCGCACTGAAGGGCGCACGGACCTGCGCCCTGCTGCTCGACTAAAAAAAACTACAAGTCCTAAACTAGCTAAAAGACACTAGAGAAACTAAAAGAAAAACATGTAAAAGTAAAACGTGTCGGGTTACCTCCCGACAAGTGCCTTTGTTTAACGTCGTTGGCTCGACTGTACCTCGTTACTTGCGTGAAAGTATACCAGCGACCTCCCCCACACTTGCTCCTGAGTGACCCTGCGCTTGTGCATGTGTTGTGTTCTTCTTGGTCCTGCGCAAAGGGTCGGAAGGGTGGTCAGCATGGTTAATAGTATGTGATAAATTATAAGTAAAGAGGGTAGGTAAAGAGGGAGAAGAAATATGAGCAATAGTTCCCAGTTCTCCCTCTGGCGCGTCTGGTGATGACTCTGGCGCAGCAACCTGCGCATCTGCTATCTCAGGCTCTGCCAATTCAACTTCACGCGCTGTGCCATCCCAAGGTTCTCCTAAATACTTTTTGACTCTCTGCCCATTGACCTGAAAATGATGCCGGTGCTCGTTTTCTAACTCGATTGTTCTGTAGGGGAAAACCTTGGTGACTGTGTACGGTCCCGTCCATTTGCTGCGCAGCTTCCCAGGCATGAGCTTTAGGCGTGATGAGAATAATAATACCTGGTCTTCTGGCTCAAAAGTGCGCCTGAGGATGTGTTTGTCATGAAATGCCTTTGTGCGCGCCTTGTAATCGAGCAGTCCCTCATATGCATCCAGGCGCAGCTCTTCTAATTCGCTCAGCTCAAATGCGCGCTCCTTACCGGCCTCGTCTAGGTTCAGGTTGCAAACGCGCAATGCCCAGTATGCCTTGTGCTCTAACTCCACTGGCAGCGCCTAGAACATAGAAGCTCCTTCTCCGTGGTGGTGTAGTTCCTCTGCGCAGCATCCAGTGTGCGCGATGCATAATAAATGGCGTGCGGCTTCTTGTCCACTCGCTGCCCCAGGACTGCACCTACTGCATAATCGCTTGCGTCGCACATTAGTTCAAAAGGCAGGTTCCAGTCTGGCGCGCGCATCACTGGCGCACTTGTCAGTGCCTCCTTCAGCTTATCAAATGCGGCCCTGCACTCATCAGTAAATTCGAAACACACATCCTTTTGCAAGAGGTTAGACAGGGGTATACAAATCTTAGAAAAATCTTTTATGAAGCGCCTGTAAAACCCAGCATGCCCAAGGAATGATTTCACATCGCGCACGCTAGTGGCATAAGGCAGATTAGAAATAAGATCAATTTTGGCCTTATCTACCTTGATCCCCTCCTGCGAGATAATATGTCCTAGTACTACACCATGTGATACCATGAAATGACATTTTTCATAATTGAGCACTAGGTTCTTTGAAATGCAGCGCGCTAAGACCTTATCAAGATGAGTTAAGCAGGCGTCAAAGGTACCTCCGTATACAGTAAAATCATCCATGAACACTTCTATGCATATACCAATCATATCAGAAAAATGCTCATGACTAGGCGTTGGAACGTACCTGGCGCGTTACACAGCCCAAATGACATGCGCCGAAACGCAAACGTACCAAATGGGCAGGTAAATGTGGTCTTCTCTTGATCTTCCACAGCTATGGGTATCTGATTGTACCCTGAATATCCGTCCAAGAAGCAAAAGTAGGGTTTCCCCGCTAATCGATCTAGCATTGGATCCATAAAAGGTAGCGGGAAATGGTCCTTGTGCGTGACTGCGTTAAGCTTCCTGTAGTCGATGCACATGCGCCATCCAGTCTGTATGCGCTTGGGAACTAGCTCGCCCTGCGCATTCTCCTCTACTGTGATTCCTCCTTTCTTCGGCACAACGTGCACTGGACTTACGCACTTGCTGTCTGAAATGGGGTAAATGACTCCTGCGTCAAGCAACTTCAGGATCTCCTTCTGTACCACCTCCATCATTTTCGGGTTCAATCTGCGCTGAGGCTCCCTGGATGGTTTGGCACCACCTTCCAATAGAATCCTATGCATGCATACGTCCGGGCTTACTCCGCGCAGATCAACAAGTGTCCATCCTAAAGCGCGCTGGTTCTTGCGCAGCACCTGCTGTAATTGCGTCTCCTGCTCCTCTTCTAATCCTTTCCTTATGATTACTGGCAGGGTGTCTTCATTTCCCAAGAATATGTACTTGAGGTGCTCTGGGAGTTGCTTCAGCTCGACCTTGGGTGCCTGTTCAATAGAGGGCAAGATTTTATTAGCAGTGCAAACATTAACTATGTCTTGTACCTGTCTGGGTTCTGGTTCAGCACTGCTCAGCTCCTCCTCTTGCGCCTCCAACTCTGCCTGTGCCAGTGTTATAGGTTCTTCTGCTGCGCTTGCACATTGCGCATTTGCAACCAAGTCGTCTATGCTGTCCATTGCGTGCACTGTGGCGTCTTCATGAGGGTGCTGCATCCCTTTGAATATGTTGAAATGAATTTCCTCGCCATCAACCTCCATAGAGAGCGTACCCCTCCACACATCTATCTTCGTGCGCGCGGTCATCAGAAATGGTCTCCCCAGTAGGATCTGCGCACTGCCGTTGCTCGACTCACCCTCCATTTCTAGGACATAGACATCTGCTGGGAACATCAGCTCTCCTACTCGAACCAGAACGTCCTCGATCATGCCCGTAGGTTGCTTGCACGACCGATCTGCTAGCTGAATGGTGAGACCTGCAGGCTTTAGTGGTCCAAGGCGCAATGACGCATATAGGGAATAGGGTAGCACATTTATAGACGCGCCTAAGTCAATCATGCAATTGCTCACTGTGGTCTTACCTAAAGTGCATGGAATGGTAAACGTACCTGGGTCTTGGCATTTAGGTGGTACCTTATGTTGCACGATCGCTGAGGCCTGCGCATTTAGCATTACCAGCGTCTGCTGCAGTGCAGCTTTTCTGCCTTGTATACTTGCACTTCTAATAAACTGATTTGTGAACAAGCAATTTCTACAGCACACTTTTGTTCACTCGGAAATTGTCTCAGCAAACAATGAACAAGACAGAAGTTTGTTCACCCAGTTCGGCCAACTGCCTACGTCTGGGGAGGACTATTCTCCAGTCCTCAATCCACTAATCACAGAGGTCTCCAAGTACACTCGGTTACAACTCCACGCAACCTATGCTACTCAACCTTGTGTGGATCACTGGACACAATCAGAACAGGCTCTGACTTGTGTCTGCACACCCTCTACAAATGTCAATCTGGAATAGCTACTGTCTCCTCGAAACTCAGCTTATTCTAAACTACACTCAACTCTACAGGGTTGCTGCAGCATCTGCTGTAGCACACAGCTGATGCACAATTGTCCGCGTCGCTCCAAGGCCTTCTGCCGAGCCGATCGACCGATTCCACGAGCGCTGCACACTCTGGAATACTCCCCCTCACTCAATGACCACCTGCCAATATCGAGGGCTCAAATCTGCTCTTTGAATTTCCAACGGCCACTACCTCTCTATGGCTATGCTCCCAAGACAGTACTTGACCTTTCAATGAGACTACGCTCCAATCGAACTCAGATCAAGCTTAGATCAGACTTCACTAGTCTTGATCTTCTTTCAGCTCATACACCCACAAAATCTTCGCTCTAGACTTTAGCTTCCGCTCTTTGCTTATGCGAATCACTCACTCTTTTGGGTGCTGGATCCAATCTTTCTCCTTTTTGAATTCTCTTGAATTATTCATGCTCGGATTGATCCTTTGATGCTCTGCCCAGCCTCCTTTAAATAGGAGCTCCATGCTCCATCAATATCAAATTTAGGAAGTGGTGCGCGCGTCGTTGTGCGGGTTCAAATTAATTCCTTCCTCTTCCACTTAGTACAGCGGTTAAGTCGGGGTCGAATCCACAGGGAGCAAGTAGATTAGCTTTAACTAGAATCCTGCACTTATGAAAACTGGGGGTGTGAGTGATTGGGTTGCGCAATGCGTGAGTAAACAGTAGTAAACGCAGGAATTGCACTAGACGTGCGCAGGCAGTAGAGATTAAGTACTATGACTATGAGAAGTATCGGCACAGACAATCCTCTATGAGCCTATTCCTTATCATCGACTCTAAACGTCTATAGTTTGATTTACTGAAGTTAGTGTCCGGTCAAGGCTTCCTAACTTGTGCGCACGTTCCGATCAAAGTTCATGAGCTATTAATTCTTAATACTAGTCTAAGCAGCTACGAATCCTGTCACAGTAGCAACTGATTATCCTAGCGCGTTACTCCTAGTTGTCACCGTCAAGCTATTCAACTAGTTTAACATATAATAAACGAGCAACAAGAGTAAGATTGCGGTTCAAGGCTTCCCCTACTCATGCAACTAGCTGTCAACAGTGTGCACAGAATTAATATAAGCAAACAAGCTATGCATTAAGCGCAAGTCTCAAAGGAAATACTCATAGATTCATGCACAACCGATACTAAGCGTTTAGCTAGACATGCTAGTAGTAAACATCATAGAAACAGTAAATAATATCTAAAGTATCACAGAAAACAGCAACAAGCAGGTGCGTGCAGCTTGCAGTGTCTCGGCTAGCGCAGGTCCTCTCAGTAAGCTCGTGTGTTTTCTGTTCTGCTGCTCTTCCGTGTGCTGTGGTGTGTCTGGATGACATCAATTGTGTCGTGAGTGTCCTTCAAACCCTAGCCTTCTTCTCTTTATATACTGCTCAAGAGGCCCAACCTTGGCAACTTCCAAATTTGGTTGTGTCAGGATTTGGAAACACCACTATCTGCGCATGGCGCACGGCACACTGACTAGTGCAATCGGTTAGCGCACCGTAGCTGATTCTGCCAACTCCTCTGTTTGCGCTGCTAGCTCCGCAGGCTGTATGATGCGCTCCTTAAAAGCTGCATGTTAGCGCATATCCGACTTAGGCCCTCGTTTTGCCCTGAAATACAAAAACACTGGAAACCAGTAATCTTGTACACAAAATAATGCAAACAAGCATAGGGTTAGGATCTAAATAATGTGTATAAATAGGCTCTATCAAACCCCCCCACACTTTCCCCTTGTTCGTCCCGAACAAGCACTCAAGCACGGATACAATTACCTCTCTGGAGTCTAGCGCACAATCTTGTACTCTGGCGCGATCTGCACTACTATTCACATTGCGCTGCTCTACAACCTGCGCGCATCTGCCTTCAACAGTTTTAATATAATAATTTCGAATTTCGTTACCTCTCAGCTGGGATGAAGATCTTTTTGGATGACTGGGAGATAGCTCTTCATAGGCTCCGGGTTGTCAGCTTGCACTCCGAAGACGGGTATATGGTTAACAGCGCAAGCTTCTTCCGGTGCGTGATTCTTCCGCGCACTTCCTGGGAACTCAAGCCTTTGATGATTTTCTTGTGGACTTTGCACACGCTGGTACGTATTTGTGCGCATGCTGATTCTTTTGTAGCACATATCATCTGCTGGTATTTTTTCCTTTTTGTACAGCTTTATCTATGGTTCCTATCTTTCCCAGAACGGTTCCAGTCTCGGCCTCCGGATAACAGCTATGGAACAACGCTCCGCTCTCCCTCCTTGGTCTATCTGCGCACGTCAGCGCACGCGTTTACTCCCGCGCCCGCCTTCCTTCGCTCAACTACCAGAGGAAAGGTGGTCTGTTTTCCCACCTCGCCACGCTTTGGGTATTCACCTTTGGCATCTGCGTGACTGAGCGCACTCTCTTGTTCCGAAGGTCGCAAAGCACCGGCCTCCACTAGCGCTCTCGACCATATACCTCACCTCCGAAGCTCGAACGACTAACCGCCTCTCTAGAGCGTTTCTGTCAACTCCACATCCTCTGTATATCCCAACTAACAGGAGCATAAAAAACGAAAAAAATATACTGAAACCGTTGATAGCAGCGCATGCAGTATGGATAGCGCAATACAAGCTGAACAGCGTGCGCAACCCGCACACAAGCGCACCACTGCTACTGTTTCCTTCAACTAACTAAGCTACACTATAAAGCTCAAGAAAACGTGAAATGTAAATGCTACGCTCCCCCCACACTTAAACAGAGACGTGTCCCCACGACTCATGGTCAAGCGCACGGAGAGCACAAACCCTAATGCAATCGGCTCAAATCGGGAGGGAAAGGTTACCTGGTGAGTGTGCAACTGTGTGCTCCTCAAATCTCTCTAAACGGAAGCTGGGTTGAGCGCCGGACGGTGAGCGGCTGCTGAGGGCGGGAGTGTCTCTTACAACGGTCGAGTGTGAAAAGTGCTGAAATTTTTCTAAGTACTGCCCTTATATACCCCCCTGACTGGCGTAGCTGTCCTGCGCACTGCTGCTCGACTAAAAACTACAAGTCCTAAACTAGCTAAAAGACACTAGAGAAACTAAAAGAAAAAACATGTAAAAGTAAAACGTGTCGGGTTACCTCCCGACAAGTGCCTTTGTTTAACGTCGTTGGCTCGACTATACCTCGTTACTTGCATGAAAGTGTACCAGCGACCTCCACCACACTTGCTCCTGAGTGACCCTGCGTCCGTGCATGTGTTGCGTTCTTCTTGGTCCTGTGCAAAGGATCGGAGGGAAGGTTAGCATGGTTAATAGTTTGTGATAAATTATGAGTAACGAGGTTAGGTAAAGAGGGAGAAGAAATATGAGCAATAGTTCCCAGTTCTCCCTCTGGTGCGTCTTGTGGTGACTCTGGCGCAGCAACCTGCGCATCTACTATCTCTGGCTCTGCCAATTCAACTTCGCGCGCCGTGCCATCCCAAGGTTCTCCTAAATACCTTTTGACTCTCTGCCCATTGACCTGAAAACGATGTCGGTGCTCGTTTTCTAACTCGATTGTTCCGTAGGGGAAAACCTTGGTAACCATGTAAGGTCCTGTCCATTTGCTGCGCAGCTTCCCAGGCATGAGCTTTAGGCGTGATGAGAATAATAATACCTGGTCTCCTGGCTCAAAGGTGCGTCTGAGGATATGTTTGTCATGAAATGCTTTCGTGCGCGCCTTATAATCGTGCAGTCCCTCATATGCATCCAGGCGCAGCTCTTCTAATTCGCTCAGCTCAAATGCGCGCTCCTTACCGGCCTCGTCTAGGTTCAGGTTGCAAACGCGCAATGCCCAGTATGCCTTGTGCTCTAACTCCACTGGCAGGTGGCACGCTTTTCCATAAACCAACCGAAATGGTGAGGTCCCAATTGGGGTCTTATGTGCTGTTCGGTATGCCCACAGCGCATCGTCAAGGCGCTGGCTCCAGTCTTTGCGCGACGGTCTCACAGTTTTCTCCAGGATGCGCTTGATCTCTCTGTTGGAAACATCGGCCTGTCCATTCGTCTGAGGGTGATAAGCGGTGGACGTCTTGTGGCGCACTCCATAATGCTTGAATACCTGCGCCACAATCCTGTTGCAAAAGTGCGTCCCCTGGTCGCTAATGATTGCCTTAGGTACTCCGTACCTGCAAAATATGTTAGTCCTTAAAAAGTCAGCGACCGTCTTACCATCGTCCTTCCGTGTAGCCTTGGCCTCAACCCATTTGGAGACATAATCCACCGTGACCAATATATACTCGTATCCAGAAGATGGAGGAAATGGCCCCATGAAGTCAATCCCCCAAATATCGAATACTTCATCCACTAGAATCGGCGTCTGCGGCATCTCATTGCGCGCTGATATGCCTCCTGTGCGCTGGCACCTGTCACAGTTCCTGCAGTAGTTATATGAGTCACTGAACAAGCGCGGCCAGTAAAATCCACAGTCCAGGATCTTTCTGCTCGTGCGCTTTGGACCAAAGTGTCCTCCACATGCGTGCGCATGACAAAACATCAAAACAGAGTTAATTTCATGGTCAGGCACGCAGCGCCTTAAAATCTGATCAGGTCCTATTCTGAGCATATACGGATCATCCCAAAGGTAATGCTTGGACTCATTCTTTAATCTCATGCATTGGGTTTTAGTGAAATGAGGAGGAAACGTACCTGTGACCAGGTAATTTGCAATGTGCGCATACCATGGTACCTTACCTGTCGCGCCATCAGATGCTCGTCAGGGAACGTCTCCGTGATTTGCCTTGGCTCCTCCGCTTTCACGATCCTGCTCAAGTGGTCCGCGACTGTGTTTTCCGTGCCCTTCTTATCTTTGATTTCCAAGTCGAATTCCTGAAGTAGGAGCACCTAGCGCATCAGGCGCGGCTTAGTTTCCTTCTTGGACATTAGGTAACGGATTGCTGCGTGGTCTGTGTAGACGATGACTCTGGCGCCAAGAACATATGCGCGGAACTTCTCTAGCGCAAACACAATTGCCAAAAGCTCCTTTTCCGTGGTGGTGTAGTTCCTCTGCGCGGCGTCCAGTGTGCGCGATGCATAATAAATGGCGTGCGGCTTCTTGTCCACTCGCTGTCCCAAGACTGCACCTACTGCATAGTCGCTTGCGTCGCACATCAGTTCAAATGGTAGGTTCCAGTCTGGCGCGCGCATCACTGGCGCACTTGTCAGCGCCTCTTTCAACTTATCAAATGCGGCCCTGCACTCATCAGTAAAATCGAAACACGCATCCTTTTGCAAGAGGTTAGACAGGGGTATACAAATCTTAGAAAAATATTTTATGAAGCGCCTGTAAAACCCGGCATGCCCAAGGAATAATTTCGCATCGCGCACGTTAGTGGCATAAGGCAGATTAGAAATAAGATCTATCTTGGCCTTATCTACCTTGATCCCCTCCTACGAGATAATATGTCCTAGCACTACACCATGCGATACCATGAAATGACATTTTTCATAATTGAGCACTAGGTTCTTTCAAATGCAGCGCGCTAAGACCTTATCAAGATGAGTTAACCATGCGTCAAAGGTACTTCCGTATACAGTAAAATCATCCATGAACACTTCTATGCATATACCAATCATATCAGAAAAAATGCTCATGACTAGATGTTGGAACGTACCTGGCGCGTTACACAGCCCAAATGACATGCGCCGAAACGCAAACGTACCGAACTGCTTCAATAAGGGGAATGTTTATTTCCACCTTACTGAATAACTCGTAGAGTTCCTTATGGAGCGCTTCCTTCCTAGCCAATGGTGCCTGTACAGGGAAAGGTGCAGGTATGTTAGTACTATTCGTGCCCTTGTCTTTTAATTGTGTTATACTTGGCGCTTCACCCTGCTGGCTTGTGGCTGGAGCTTCTGGTTGCGCGTCTTGCTCCGGTTGCGCATTCTGCTCTGTTGGATCCGGGACTTGCGCAACTGGTGGCGCGGGCGCCTTTGCGGTCTGCTCTGTTCCTATCGTGCGCCCAGTCCTCAGTGTCACGACGTTGACTCCTCCCTTAGGATTCTGGATCACTTGCGAAGGCAGGTTGCCATCGCTCTTTTTCAGCTCATACACCGTGGTAGCAATCTGTGATAGCTGCTTCTCAATGGACTCGAACCTCTTGTCATACTTCTCATCATTTTTGCGCACTGTGTCTACTAGCTGCCCCACAATATCTTCTAAGGATCGCCTCGGCTGCTGGTTGTTTTGCGCTGGTGCGTCAGTGCGGCGATGCGGTGGATTGTAGGGCGCAGCTTGTTGCGTCTGCTGTGGCGCGCGCTGATCCGTAGACTGCCTCTGGAAATTGTTTTCCTCCTTCCATCTGAACCCATTTGCGGCTAGTCCAAAACGCGGCTGATTCTGCCTCTGTGGCCCTCTGTTATCCCATCCTCCAAGAGCATTGACATCTCCAGATTCTTCAAACAGTGTGGGACATGCGTCGGTTTTGTGCTCTGTGGATGCGCAGAACTCACACGCCTTTGGCGCAATTGGTTGTGTGCCTTGCGCACTCATCAACTTCTGCAGCATGGCCTTCATTTCCTTTATTTCAGCGCTTGTTTCTACCTGATGCACAGAACGAGCACGACTATTTTCAAGTGTTAGCTGATGTCTTACCTGCCCATCAGAGTCTTCTATCAGCGGCCACGCGTCTTCTGGGTACATGTTGCAAATGTCGCCTCCTGCGCATGCATTTAATAATCTCAGCTCCATGGGTAGCAATCCATTCAGGAAATTCTCTATCAGCACATTCTGGGGTAGGCCGTGGTTGTAGCAGTTGGCCTCCAGCTCCCTGAAACGCTCGTAATACTCGGACAGCGACTCTCCTGCGCCCTACCTAGGTGCGGCCAGCTCCCTCCTGAGTAGCGCGATCTTTGCTGCGGGATAAATTTTTTCCAGGAACTTCTTCTGCAGCTGCTCCCATGTGTGAATTGATCCTGCTGGTAAGTTCATCAGCTAATGCCTGGCTGTGTCACACAATGAAAATGGGAACGCTTTCATCTTCAGTGCTTCATCGCTCTCCCCTTCGGCCTTCATGTTCTCGCAAATGACTAGGAATTCTCGCACATGCTTGACTGGGTTCTCGTTGTTCATCCCGTGGAACTTGGGCATATGATGGATGAGCGAGCTCCTGAGTTCAAAATGACCGTCTGGTGGAAGCACTATGCACCATGGCTGGTTAACCGTGAGTGGGGCTGACATCTCGCGCACTGTTCTGCATCGCGCAGCTTGTCGCGCGGGTGGCGCATTATACACTTCAGCGGCCATCCTTGCTTCAACCTCGCGCTGCACTTCCTCTCTGAACAGGGCTGCGCGGTTATGTGCCCTCGCTTCCTCTGGAGTTCTGTCCCCTAAATTATCTCCAACGACGCTGTTATCCTCCATGACCTGTTCTAAATCTCAAAGAAAATGAAATTAAGAGAAAACTAAGCTGTTGCGTCTGTCAGTGCGCAACTAGAATCTGCGCAGCGCAACTGTTTCAGGGTTGGGCAGGCTGATGTTGATTGCGCGCTGTCAGAAACAACAACGAAAATAAAGCAAACAGAAATAATTAACTATTATAAAAGAAACCTTAAGCTAATTAAGGCTTATCTGTGTTGCTCGCCGGCAACGGTGCCAAAATTTGATGCGCGCGTCGTGGTGCGCGTTCAAATTAATTCCTTCCTCTTCCACTTAGTACAGCGGTTAAGTCGGGGTCGAATCCACAGGGAGCAAGTAGATTAGCTTTAACTAGAATCCTGCACTTACGAAAACTGGGGGTGTGAGTGATTGGGTTGCGCAATGCGCGAGTAAACAGTAGTAAAATGCAGGAATTGCACTAGACGTGCGCATGCAGTAGAGATTAAGTACTATGACTATGAGAAGTATCGGCACAGACAATCCTCTATGAGCCTATTCCTTATCATCGACTCTAAACGTCTATAGTTTGATTTACTGAAGTTAGTGTTCGGTCAAGGCTTCCTAACTTGTGCGCATGTTCCGATCAAAGTTCATGAGCTATTAATTCTTAAGAATGAATATAATTGTCTCATTTGTAACTGTCTCTTTTGAGTTATAAGAATGAATATATATTAATTCTTAATACTAGTCTAAGCAGCTACGAATCCTGTCACAGTAGCAACTGATTATCCTAGCGCGTTACTCCTAGTTGTCACCGTCAGGCTATTCAACTAGTTTAACATATAACAAACGAGCAACAAGTGTAAGATTGCGGTTCAAGGCTTCCCCTACTCATGCAACTAGCTGTCAACAGTGTGCACAGAATTAATATAAGCAAACAAGCTATCCATTAAGCGCAAGTTTCAAAGGAAATACTCATAGATTCATGCCCAACCGATACTAAGCGTTTAGCTAGACATGCTAGTAGTAAACATCATAGAAACAGTAAATAATATCTAAAGTATCACAGAAAACAGCAACAAGCAGGTGCGTGTAGGTTGCAGTGTCTCGGCTAGCGCAGGTCCTCTCAGTAAGCTCGTGTGTTTTCTATTCTGCTGCTCTTCCGTGTGCTGTGGTGTGTCTGGATGATATCAATTGTGTCGTGAGTGTCCTTCAAACCCTAGCCTTCTTCTCTTTATATACTGCTCAAGAGGCCCAACCTTGGCAACTTCCAAATCTGGTCGTGTCAGGATTTGGAAACACCACTATCTGCGCATGGCGCACGGCACACTGACTAGCGCAATTGGTTAGCGCACCGTAGCTGATTCTGCCAACTCCTCTGTTTGCGCTGCTAGCTCCGCAGGCTGTGTGATGCGCTCCTTAAAAGCTGCCTGTTAGCGCGTACCCGACTTAGGCCCTCGTTTTGCCCTGAAATACAAAATAATGCAAACAAGCATAGGGTTAGGATCTAAATAATGTGTATAAATAGGCTCTATCAGGAAGCCTTCCAAAAAGCTCTCCTAGATTCTTGCAAGATTGTTGAGATTTGATTTCCCAAAACCAATTTTAGAAATCCCATCTTTACCTTGAGCTTGCTGAGTTGTTGGTTGCTGCTGGAATTTCCTAAATGCATTAGGAAACAATCCCATCAATTTTAAAGAAGATCCTCCAAGATTTTCCAATCAAATCTTCACTCAACAAATCTGCCCTTGTTCTTGAGAGACACTCCAGAAATATTCTCCTGAATATTTAGCTCTTTATGGAAGCCCTTCGGTCCACTGATTTGTTGTTTGAACGCAATCTCCGAGAAAGCTTTGAATTTCTGCTACAGCATGTTAGCTCCAGCATCTGCTGTAGCACATGCTGTCTGAAGGTGTGCTCTGGATTTCTGCTACAGAGACTGCTGTAGCACATACTCTGAAGAAGTGCAATACTTCTGCTGCAGCTCCAGGCACCAGCGTCTGCTGTAGCACTTACTCTGAAGAAGTGCAATACTTCTGCTGCAGCTCCAGGCACCAGCGTCTGCTGTAGCACTTGCAGCTTTTCTGCCTTGTATACTTGCACTGGGTTTCTGAAGGAGAGCTGATCTTCTGCTCCCGAGATTGCTGTAGCACTTGCTTACTCCACTGCTTGAGCACTGAGATAGTCACTCTGCCCAGATTGCACAAGCTGAAGTCTTCATGATCTCTTCAAGTTTTCTGAGCGCCCCACGCCTACATTAGGTGGCCGCCTGGTGAAGACATTAAGCTCAGGCGCGCCACTTAATGTCTTTGATAATGCAAGTGTGGCAGTTTTGCCAAAACCAACATATGTCATTTGTGAACAAGGAGCTGCTGCAGCTCAATCAAGGAGGCCAGCAGAAGTATACAGCAGAAGTAAACCAGCAACAGATGCAGCAGGGGATGCTGCAGCAGGTGCTGGTTCAAGAGCTAGTTCAACTGTCCGAATAACAGTTTTGTGCTGGGTCCGTTTTGAGGTTTTGGCAGCGTTGTGAAAGTGCTTAGAAGAATTTCTAAAATGCTGCTGAGCATATTTCAGCAAGGATTATCAGTCAGAGAAGGAGAGATGCTTCAAGATATTAATCAAATCTAATCTCCTAGATTTTAGGAGATAATTGATTTTGTGGGTCCATGGCCTAAACCTGGAAATTGCTTAAAGTGGTGAGGGTATTTAAGCAGAAGGTTCGAGGGCTGAAGAGGCTGATCGAAGCTGAGTGATACACGAGAGTAGACACGAAATTCAGAGAGAGGATTTTTTCTGGGTGTGCTACGGAAGTTGTTCTTCGATCAACATACACGGGCAGAGCGTTGAGCGCAGAGCTGTGGTGCGTATTGCAGAAGAGAGTCAGGTCTTGCAGAGACTGATTCGTGCTTTGATCTGGAAGCCAATTTAGAGCTGTGGAGCTTGTTGGTTGATCAAAGGCAGCCGCGGGAGAGCTGACGGGTGGAAGGCTCGGTCGAGGTTCGTGCGGAAGAACTCACTAGTGGCAGGTGGTCACTGAGTGAGGGGGAGTTACTCAGAGTGTGCAACGCTCTTGGAGTGGTTCGATCGGCTCGGCAGGAGGCCTTGGAGCGACGCGGACAGAGTGCTTCAGCTGGTGTTACAGCTGTTGCTGCAGCAACCCTGCTGAGTAGTGTAGGCTAGAATAGGCTGAGTTCTTGAAGAGGATTGTAGCTATTCTAGACTGACATATTGTAGAGGGTGTGCTGGCACAAATCAGAGCTTGTTCTGATTGTGTTGAGTAGTCCACACGGGGTTAAAGTAGCATAGGTTGCGTGCGTTGTAACCTAGTGTGATCTGAACCTTTGGTTGAGTGGATTGAGGACTGGAGAATAGTCTTCCCCAGACGTAGGCAGATTGGCCGAACTGGGTGAACAAATCTGTGTCCTATTCATTGTCTGCTGTGCCTACATTTAAGTGAACAAGAGTGTGCTGCAGCAACTGCTAGTTCACAAATCTGCATAAGTAGAGACACTTGAAATTTCAATTGGTATCAGAGCAGGAACTCGACACACAGAGTTTAAAAGGTCCTACAGTGTCTCCGAAGTAGACAAGACAATGAAGGAAGGACAGAGCACGAGTAGACCTCCACTTCTGGAAGAGAGCAACTATGGTTATTGGAAAGCTAGGAGAAGACATGGAGAGCTGTTGTGATTCAGTGGTCTCCCCCAATCACCATAGATGAGCAAGGAGTGACAAGAATAAAACCTGAAGAGCAGTGGACTGTTGAAGAAGGTGCTGCAGCAACTGGTAATTCAAAGGCTTTGAATGCAATTTTTGCTGCAGTTGATGCTAATAACTTCAGGTTGATCTCAAACTGTGACATGGCCAAGCAAGCATGGGAGATTCTGCAAACTGCCCATGAGGGAACTGATAGAGTGAAGCTGTCAAGACTCCAGATAATTGCCACACAATTTGAGAATCTGAGGATGCTGGATGAAGAAACAGTCACTGAGTTTAATGCTAAACTCTGTGATCTTGCAAATGAAGCTCATGCCCTTGGTGAGCCCATCCCAGAAGAAAAGCTTATCAGAAAGGTGCTCAGATCGCTGCCTACAAAATTTGACATGAAAGTGACAGCCATTGAAGAAGCACAAAATGTCAGATTCATGAGGTTGGAAGAGCTGATGGGGTCTCTCAAACAATTTGAGATGAAACTGGTCAAAGGAGACACCACCTCCCAGGATAAGAATGTTGGGTTGAAGGCAGAAGCGGAAAGCAAGCAGACAGATCCAGATGATCAGATAAACATGCTGGTTAAGAACCTCGGAAAGCTCCTGAAAAACATGGAATCCAGAACTGAGAAAAGATCTTCTTCGCGAAAACAATTCAGGAGGGGCGGTGAAAACAAAAGGAAAGGTAAGGAACCAGCTCAGAGTGAAGAAGAAAAGAACGAAGTGAAGAAAGGAGTCCAATGCTGGAATTGTGCAGGCTATGGCCATCGACAGATCAACTGCACCAGCAAACGGATGAAGAAGAAAGCCCTTTCTGCCAGTGAAAGTGAAGATCTGAGTGAAGATGAATGCAACATGGCCAGATACAGGTCAGCAAGAAGAGGCACAAAAACACAAAAAGGAGTGAACCAGGACTTGCTGCAGCAATGTCTATTTCACCGTAACAAGAGAGCTTTGAAGTTTAAGAAATGTTACAGCTGTGGTCGTAGAGGACATATTCAAAGAAACTGCTCCTCAGCTCATGCCAGAATTACATCGCCCAGGAAATCTGCCAAGCAGAAACATGCGCAGACTCAGCTCCTCGCCCTAGTCAGCACAGCTAGCACCTCAGACAAGATAAGCTGGTACTTTGACAGTGGCTGTTCAGGCCATATGACAGGAGAAAGATCCTTTCTGAAGAATATTACTCCCTGTCTGGAACAAAATGTGAAGTTTGGTAATGGTCTGAAAGGAAGGGTGCTGGGAAGAGGAACTTTGGCTGTAGAAGGAATGCCAAATCTGAGCAATGTTCTTCTGGTGGAAGGATTAAAGGCTAATCTTATCAGCATCAGCCAGTTGTGTGATGGAACTAAACAAGTTAAGTTTACAAGAGACTCATGCCAAGTTCTCGATAAATCTGGAAAGTGCATAATGGAAGGAGCCAGATCCAAGAGCAATTGCTACCTTCTCAATGTGAGTTCAAACTCACGGATTCAGAAATGTATGCTGACAAAGGCCGAGGAAATGACCTTATGGCACAAAAGGATGGGACATGTTAACCTGAGAACTCTGAAGAGAATTGCCACAGAAGGGCTGGTCAGAGGAATTCCACTGTTGAAAGGAGAGACAGACTCCATCTGTGGAGACTGTCAGATTGGGAAACAAAAGAGGGCTTCACATCCTCGGGTCAAAGATATTGGTACCATCAGGCCTCTTCAGCTGATCCATATGGATCTGATGGGACCAATGGAAGTGGAGAGCCTAGGCAAGAAAAGGTATGCATTTGTCTGTGTTGATGACTATTCTAGATTCACTTGGATTGAATTTATCAGAGAAAAATCAGACACTGTGAGTGTCATTGTGTCTCTGGTGTCTCGGCTAGAGCAAGAAAAGAATCTTAGAATCAGCAGCATTCGCAGTGATCATGGCAGAGAATTTGAAAACAAAGACATGGATGAGTTCTGTCAACAAAGGGGTATAACACATCAGTTCTCGTCTCCTATTACTCCTCAGCAAAATGGTGTGGTGGAACGGAAGAACCGAACAATTCAAGAAATGGCCAGGGTAATGATCCATGCTAAGAGGATTCCTCTGAAATTCTGGGCAGAGGCCATGAATACCGCCTGCTACATCATCAATAGAGTTACCTTGCGAAGAGGTACCATGCAGACCTGCTATGAGCTCTGGAATCAGAAAAAGCCCACTGTTAAGTACTTTCACATCTTTGGAAGTGACTGCTTCATTCTGAGAGACCGGGAGTATCGAAAGAAACTCGATCCAAAGAGTGATCCTGGAATATTCTTGGGATATTCAACAAACAGCAGGGCATATCGTGTGTTCAACCAGCGAACAAAGACTGTCATGGAATCAATAAATGTGGTTGTCAAAGATGTAGATGAAGCACCTAACTCTGAGTCTGACACTGGTGAAGAAGACTCTGATCCTGAAGAAATGTCTGATAGACAGACCAGAAGTGAACAAGCTGCGGCTCCAGCAGATGCTACAGCAAGTGCTGAAGCAGAGATTCCAGATGACCAAGCAGAGAGTCTGTCTGAGGATTTTCACACTGAAGCTCCTGATCCACCTTCAAGGCAGCCCCCAAAGAAGATACAGAAGGATCATCCCTTGACAAATGTGATTGGGAATCCCTCAGATAGAAGAAGAACCAGAGGCCATGCCTACCTCAATACATGCTTCATGTCCAGTCTTGAACCAAAGAACTTCAAGGAGGCCATGAGTGATGAATTCTGGATTATGGCTATGCAAGAGGAGTTGGCAGAGTTTGAAAGGCACGATGTCTGGGATTTGGTAGACAGACCTAAAGGGGTAAACATCATCGGCACAAAATGGGTGTTCAAAAATAAAACTGACGAAAAGGGCAACATTACAAGAAATAAAGCCAGACTGGTTGCCCAGGGATATTCTCAGATTGAAGGTCTTGACTTTGAAGAAACATTCGCTCCAGTAGCTCGCCTGGAGGCCATCAGACTGCTTCTAGCAATGTCTTGCTGCCTGGGATTCAAATTATATCAAATGGATGTTAAAAGTGCGTTCTTGAACGGAGATCTCTCTGAAGAAGTCTATGTCTCTCAACCAAAAGGTTTTGAAGATCCTCATCATCCAGAACAGGTGTATAAATTGAAGAAAGCTTTATATGGGCTGAAACAGGCTCCTCGGGCTTGGTATGAGCGATTGACAATCTTCCTGGAAAATCATGGCTACAACCGAGGGGGAGCTGACAAAACCTTGTTTGTCAAAAGAACTCGGTCTGATGTGATCATTGCTCAAATATATGTGGATGACATTGTCTTTGGATCAAAGTCCCAGCACCTGGTGAAGCAGTTTGTGCAACACATGCAGCAAGAATTTCAGATGAGCATGGTAGGAGAACTTTCCTATTTTCTTGGTTTGGAGATTACTCAGAAAATGGACGGGATCTTTATTGCTCAAAGCAAATACAGCAAGGCCCTTGTGAAGAAATTTCAGCTCGACTCAGCCAGTCACAAGCGTACTCCTGCTGCTACTCATGTGAAAGCCATTAAAGATGAGCAAGGTTTGGAAGTAAGTCAGACTGTCTACAGAAGCATGATTGGGAGCCTTCTTTACCTGACTGCCAGCCGTCCTGACATTTCCTATGCAGTAGGAGTCTGTGCCAGATTCCAAGCCAGTCCAAGAGACAGCCATATGCAGTTGGTCAAGCGCATTATTCGGTATGTCGGGGGAACTGTGGGCTATGGCCTATGGTATACTAAAGACACAAAGGCTAATCTGGTTGGATTCAGTGATGCAGACTGGGCAGGGTGCTCAGAAGACAGGAAGAGCACCTCGGGAGGATGTTTCTTCTTGGGGAATAACCTGGTCTCTTGGTTCAGCAGAAAACAGAATAGCATTTCTCTATCCACTGCCGAGGCTGAGTACATTGCTGCTGGGAGCTGCTGTGCACAAATGTTGTGGATGAAGCAAATGCTGAGTGAGTATGGGGTTGCTCAAGATGCCATGACTCTCTACTGTGACAATATGAGTGCCATCAGCATATCCAAGAACCCTGTCCAGCACAGTTGAACCAAGCACATTGACATCCGTCATCACTTCATCCGTGACCTTGTTGAACAGAAAGTCATCTCGCTCCAGCATGTTGTGTCTGCCAAACAACTTGCTGATATCTTCACCAAAGCTCTGGATGCAGTTCGGTTTGAAGACCTGAGAGCCTCTCTCGGGCTCTGTGTATTGCCGTCATAAGTGCTCCCGGCAGAGACACCCCCTCGTCATTTGTTCCAAAAAGGGGGAGAAGAAAGAGCAGGCTGAGAAGTGGAGTTATGAAGTGGTTTTGTCAAAATGCCAAGGGGGAGATTGATAATGCAAGTGTGGCAGTTTTGCCAAAACCAACATATGTCATTTGTGAACAAGGAGCTGCTGCAGCTCAATCAAGGAGGCCAGCAGAAGTATACAGCAGAAGTAAACCAGCAACAGATGCAGCAGGGGATGCTGCAGCAGGTGCTGGTTCAAGAGCTAGTTCAACTGTCCGAATAACAGTTTTGTGCTGGGTGCGTTTTGAGGTTTTGGCAGCGTTGTGAAAGTGCTTAGAAGAATTTCTAAAATGCTGCTGAGCATATTTCAGCAAGGATTATCAGTCAGAGAAGGAGAGATGCTTCAAGATATTAATCAAATCTAATCTCCTAGATTTTAGGAGATAATTGATCTTGTGGGTCCATGGCCTAAACCTGGAAATTGCTTAAAGTGGTGAGGGTATTTAAGCAGAAGGTTCGAGGGCTGAAGAGGCTGATCGAAGCTGAGTGATACACGAGAGTAGACACGAAATTCAGAGAGAGGATTTTTTCTGGGTGTGCTACGGAAGTTGTTCTTCGATCAACATACACGGGCAGAGCGTTGAGCGCAGAGCTGTGGTGCGTATTGCAGAAGAGAGTCAGGTCTTGCAGAGACTGATTCGTGCTTTGATCTGGAAGCCAATTTAGAGCTATGGAGCTTGTTGGTTGATCAAAGGCAGCCGCGGGAGAGCTGACGGGTGGAAGGCTCGGTCGAGGTTCGTGCGGAAGAACTCACTAGTGGCAGGTGGTCACTGAGTGAGGGGGAGTTACTCAGAGTGTGCAGCGCTCTTGGAGTGGTTCGATCGGCTCGGCAGGAGGCCTTGGAGCGACGCGGACAGAGTGCTTCAGCTGGTGTTACAGCTGTTGCTGTAGCAACCCTGCTGAGTAGTGTAGGCTAGAATAGGCTGAGTTCTTGAAGAGGATTGTAGCTATTCTAGACTGACATATTGTAGAGGGTGTGCTGGCACAAATCAGAGCTTGTTCTGATTGTGTTGAGTAGTCCACACGGGGTTAAAGTAGCATAGGTTGCGTGCGTTGTAACCTAGTGTGATCTGAACCTTTGGTTGAGTGGATTGAGGACTGGAGAATAGTCCTCCCCAGACGTAGGCAGATTGGCCGAACTGGGTGAACAAATCTGTGTCCTATTCATTGTCTGCTGTGCCTACATTTAAGTGAACAAGAGTGTGCTGCAGCAACTGCTAGTTCACAAATCTGCATAAGTAGAGACACTTGAAATTTCAGTCTTCATCTGGCGCGCCACTTACTGAGCTTGCTTACTTTGGAATGCTCTTCATCAGCTGTTTTCTTTACATACTTGCTGTAGCAGGCTCTAGTGCACTTTGTAGGAGTTTGTCAATGATGCCACATACCTTAACAATCTCCCCCTTGGCATTTTGACAAACTCCAAGAACCCTTCTAATCTTAGGCAATCCTCCTCTCATCTAGACTCCTTTAGCAGCTTCCTCAGCTTCAATCTTCAGGGGATGTTGTAGCAACTTCTTGTGCTTGTTTTGTCAATGATGCCACATACCTTAACAACTATGAGTTTTGGAGTTGATCAAGACTAGGGTTCATAGCTGCCGCCACGCCTCAATTTACATAAATCTCGCGCCAGCAAGGTACATTAGTACCGCGCCAGAAGGAATGTTAGTTTCGCGCCGGATTTGGACATTAATGTCTTCTTCCGGTGCTTTTACTCCTGACTTTCGTTGACTGACAAATTGTACAGACTTGTTTCAGTTTTTTTTTCAAGTTGGAACTAAAGAGAGAACCTACTTTCGAGGAGCTTTACAAAAAATCCAGCCGAACAAAGTGTGGTGCCAGTATATTCACTGAAGAAGAGTTCTTACGGGCCAGCGATTTATATAAACGGGTATTACAATTACTTACTAGAGTTGGGTGGCCTGGACTGCTGACTATCCAGTTCGAGACGGATGTGGAAGACGTGCGGGAGTTCCTAGTTCATTTAATTATATGGGCCTCGCAGACCACCTCTCTATTCGGTACAGGCATTGAGGCCAATATTATCTCACCCACTCGCTTAAGCTGCGTGAATTATTATATATATTCATTCTTATAACTCAAAAAGAGACAATTACAAAAGAGAGCACAAAGCCAAAAGGGAAAGACGGAGCTAATCGAAGTCCTTTCTTAAAAAAAATCCGTCTGCCAAAGCCTTCTGTGAAACAAAAGACAACTTCTGCCTCAAAATGGAGAGCGCTGCCGGCGGCTCCATACCCTTAGCCTCCGCCCACCTTGCCGCCACTGTCCTGATCAGCTGATCCGCCCTCGCTCCGAAACCTCCTACAGATTCCATGATGAAAGGCTCGAACATAAGACAATTGGCTGAACAAAAAGCCCCATACTTAGAGATCTTCCTCTCCTCTGATCTCCTAGCAGCCTCCCCTGACCCCCTCCCTGCCCCACCTCCCACAAAAGGAGAGACAATGGATACATCCACACAAAGATCCCTCCCCGCATCCCAAGCCGGAACTAAAATGTCTGCTGGCTTCTCTCCCCCATCGAGAAGGCCAGCCACCTCCAGCGTAGGCCCCAAATTAGCCTCCCTAAAAAAGGTGTATAACGCATCTCTCACCGCGTTATGCCTTCGAATCCTCCTCCCACCCCCCGGACAATGGGAATCGTGATCCCCCGCCGCGTCGGACGTGTGAAACCCCCGACAAGCCGTACAAGCCCGGGAAACTGCAAACACATCGTGTCCGGTACGGTACCTGAGGGCCAAGCGATACGCCGCCGGGCTCATATGAAGCCCAGAGAAAGGCGTAGGTATCGCTGTGGTCCAAATACTACTCCCCGACGCAGAAACAGCATCCACCAGAGTACTCCCCCGAACCCCTCCCTGCCCCTTGATCTCTACCCTGATGACTTCCGCAGCCAGGGAGGTAAGCCACTGTTGTGGCTTAGCCTTCGACCTAAGCTCATCCAAACCAACTGGGGAGGTAGGACGAAATCTCAAATTCCACCTCTCAAACAAGACTCCGCACCTGGACGAAGAGAACGAATCCTTCGTAAGCATCTCCCACAATCCTCCAGCCTGCACCAAGGAGGCCATTGCAGCTGAGAGAGCCACATCCCTCCCCACCGGAATTCCAAGCCCACCAAACTTAAGAGGTAAACCCACCAATCTTCTTTGCTCCATCGTGAAACCCGTGTTCCATATATGCACCAAACTTTGATGCACCGCTGTGTCGAAAGAGCGAATCGACCCCTCAATCCAATCGGGCGGTGAACACCGCAAATTATACATCATCTTCGGCATGCCTACGCAGGCGCGCAAAAGCAACAACTCCAGCTGCGGATTATCCAACTTAGACACCTCAGTTAGAATGGCCTGAATGCCTAGAACTCTCTTCCCCACCACCCCATCGGCCCCTCTCCCATCCGCTGAAATAGGATTACCCAAAACAGATAAAGCCGAGGAGTTCGAGACCACGATCCCGTCTGGCACCTCCGGAGGCCGGTTCCTGCCACCCCCTGGCCACCACCATAAGGACTTGGTATGGTTCACCACCAACCCAAGCCGTGGCCCCGAATCCCGAATGACCCTAAACGCCATCGACAAATCCTCTCTATGTCCCATCAATATACCATCGTCCAGGTACCAAGCGTTGAGCATCAAACGAGGACACAACTCTCCAATCCGACGAAGCAATGGCTGCAAAGCGACGGCAAAAAGCAAAGGCCCCAAAGGATCGCCTTGCTGCACCCCCCGACAACTAAGGAAGGTCGACTCTCCAAAAAAGAGCAAAGCTTGAGACCCATAACAATACTCAACCCAAGCGCTTAGCGATGGGAAATGCAGCCGCACTCCTTCCAAAAAAACCTCTCTACTGACCAGATTAAAAGCATTTGTGAGATCCACCTTCAAAACTCCTAGCCCCTCATCGGCTGAATGCTTCCCCATCAAGTGGTTTCAAGAGTGTGTAATAGCCTCTGCTGCCCCTCTCACTCCCACCCCCAACTGAAAAGGCAATAAATAAGTCGTCGCTGAAGCTCTAACAGCACTCAGAGCCACCCTCGACGTAAGACGCCGCCAAACCTCACCCACAGCGACCGGCCTAACCCCTCCTCCAGGTTTCGCAAGAGGAATAACTGGAGCACTCATAAGAAGGGGAGCCAAACTAAGAGGCGCTCTCCCGCTGAGCAAAAGCGCGACATGGGCTGTCAAAACTCTCTGCAACAGAACCTCCTCCACCCGGCCTGCGACCCCCTGAACCATATCCAATAACAGCTGCGGCTTAAGTCCATCCCTATCTTCTTTTTTGACTGATCGAAGAACTGATACAACAAAAATCTGCATGATCCCCCACCGGTTAAAGTCACCAGGAACCTCATTAACCGCTCTAATTGCTTCGACATAGCACTTAGCCACCCCTCTCCTACACGCTCTTGGAATGAAGTTCATGGTTGGGATCGCTGCACACCTCAATTTCTTGAGAACCTCAGGATCTTGGTCAACAGGGTCAAAAATACCAGGAACCTCCCCAAGGACCGTAAGGTCCTGCTGCACATCTATCACCTCCCTCAAAATCGGCACCGCCGATCCAGCCGGCATGCTAATCGGCAACTCCTCGGAACCAACGAAGGTGGCTCCACTACCGCAGCCTCGACACCGCGTCCCCACCCTATACGTCTTACTGCACCGCCCGCACAACCATCTCCCATGTCCACGAAGGTGCTGAACTAACTCCACCAGCCCCCTTCCCGATAGGCACTCATTCCGCGACCTTCTCAAGTGGCAAGATACATGATCGTCATATTCACGCCAAATCTTGGACAAAACGAAAAAGGACACTTCCAACCCAGGCCCAAACCGCCCAATACGTCATTAAAAAGAGCACTATCTTGAGACTCCATCTCATTCCACAGCTTTCTTAAACTACCAACTGATTTTTTGAAAGGTTGGAGAAAGACCTGAACCAAGCTGCTCCAGAAACTTCAAGTAAAACCCTAAAAACCATATAAATTCAAACCCCCAGAAGCTGAAATCCTCGACCCTCTAACCAAGATCAAATCTTTTGTCAAATCGAAGAAAGATGTTCTTCTTCATCGTCGGTGGGTTGGAGCAGGACTTCAATTCAAAATTCAAAAATCGACCCACCCCACAACTATAATTCAACAAGCGGCATGTGTCCTTCTCCGAACCGCTAACCATCCTCATCGCTTTCTGGTCAAATGAATGAAGAGGGACATGTCATCCATGAACTTGGCAGCAACCATGACACTGGTGATGAGCAAGCGGTGTACATTGTAGGTGTTGATGGGGAGGGAGGGCTGACGTTGCGTGAATTATTTGGATGGCTGGTGGATCACCACAACAGCTAGGCGTTGCATGAGTCCCGATTTTATCATACCTAATACGACCTCTCTTCGGATACGGTGGCTTACAGCCCTAGCGTCAACAAGGCGCGCACTCTCCGTGAGCTGGCCTACTTCTACCTCCAGAAGCTCCTCTCCGGGTCAGTCTACGGGAGCGACAATGGGAGAGACAAGCTGCTCTCGTACGAGATGCTTGTGTTTCATTGCTGCTATCATCAATTAACTCTCGATTTAGTCGATGAGCTGAGCAAGTTCTGGAGGAGGAGGTCTTTTTGTGGAGGAGTATTCTGCGGTGGTCTGATCACCTATATTTGCGCCGCTTGCATGATCAGCCGATCTTGGAATCCCACCGGCGTGTCCCGACGAAGTTTCTCACCCGAGAGGCTTTCACAGGGATGTGCACATTCACCACTCGTCCGTGGATGCCAGATCAGTTTGCGTGGACATATCATGTGGATCGAAGGTAACATGAGCAGCTTCCAAATGATAGACGCTGCAGGCAGCCAGCAGAGACAGAGCAGGCTGAGTCTTCAACTGCCGGTTCTAGGAGAGCCACGCGTAGGACATCTGCCAGAGCCGGTAGTCCGTAGCCACCGCCGAGCTTCACCTTGGCATAGTTGGAAGCTACGTTCAACGCTTACAGGGTGTTGGATTCTTTCATGCCGCTTGGGACACAACTAGTGCCACCACCGCTAGGGTGGCTTCTAGGGCAGCCAATCCCTCTGGAGTACGTGATCGTGCAGGACTATTCATCATCCTCCAGCAGATCCACAGACGACTCTATTGAGTTCTAGGGGCTGCTTTCTTTCTTATTTCTTACTTTCTTTATCATTTCTTCTATTTGGTAGTGTGTTGCATGACCCGTGAGGACACAAATATGTTCAACAGTGTGGAATGGGATAGTAGAGTCTGTCGCGACAGCACGTTTACCTTTATTAGTATGCATTAGTAGTAGCTAGGGCACGTTTTTTTTTTTTTTCAAATCTGTATATGCTAAGATGAAGATATTGCTTTTATGAGATGATGGTCGATTCTATGAGGTTTTGATGTATATGCTTTGCATAATTTCTGCAGTATTGTGATGCTAGTTACGTGATGTTATATATTCTTTTGAGTTGAGATATTACAGTATGGAGTTGACAGAAAACGAGAGGGACTTGACACACATTCAAAGGTTTAGGGGATTAGTCGCGTAGCACGCTGAGTTTGTGAAGGTTGGCATTTTGAGTTATGAGGAGTAAGACTTTCACTCCACCTTTGCAGCGTTTATGCAATGGTCGGATGGGAAAACGAACCATCCTATCTCTAGTCCTAGTAATCGGGAATGGGTGGGTAACCCCTATCCTGCCTCGCGTTGAAAGGATAATGATGAGAAAGAGCGGGACGCGCTCCATATGCTACTATTCGAAGGCGATGATTGGAATGGTTCAAAGAGCAAAATGAAAAAAAAAAAAAAAAAGGACAAGCAATTCACAGTGGAGAGCAAAGCTCAAAAAGAAAATTCAGACACATGTGAATGAAAAAAAATATAGAAGAGCATTCGAGTTGAGTGAAGTCTTCGGACTAAACAAAATAAGAAGGGTTCAAGAGCTGTCGTACAGAAGAAGAAAAAAAGTTGAGTTCCTCATAACTTGGATCTATCACGTGCCAGAGAAAGCAAATTCAGTGTATGAGCGTGACCATGACTTTGAGCTGAAGAATGGAGTCAGAAGTCTTAAGAGGACTATCTCCTAATCATCCATCAAATTCCATCTCGACCTCACAGATAACATGTATCATTGCAGTATTTACTGATCATTATTGAAGAATGAGTGTGAGCATGTGTTAATGAGCTGATTAGTGAGGACATCTCAAGTAAATCCAGTGTTTAGTCTTTGGCATGATGTAAGTGTTGTGAGTGTTGCGAATCTTGCTTTTGTTCTTGTTCGTGACGAACAAGTTTAAGCGCGTGGTGGTTTGATGAGGTGTATTTATACGACTCGTTGAACCGTTTAAGCTCAGTATCTTCAACATTTTTATATGTGAACAGTTGCTTTTTTAGTGTTGTTTGCATTCCAGGTGTTCGGAATACATAAAAAAGAGACTCATGGCTTAAAATGTCATTTTTAGAGAGTCGATGCGGAAATTGACGTTGAAGGAAGTTTAGTGTGCGTTCCAGTAGACCCAGCGTCGGAAGAAGACGTTAGTGTGGAGCGCCGGAGCGCAATGTCTCTCTTGGCGCACTGGTTAATGTCTTCATGGGGCGCGGCCAACATATGATAACGTCAGCATCGGGCTCACGGCCCGAGATCAGATTTTGAAGCCCAGTCTTAATTAGGGTTTCTAACAAAAAAAAGAGGACAGAGTTTTTGGACGGCAGTTTTGGGGGCGACAAAGAAAAGGAGGAGATTGACATTGCGTCGAGCAGTTGTTCTAGAAGAGATTGTTCCGGCCATCAAATTAGAGATGTTTTCCATTCCTATTAGTTTAATGCGTTTTTCATTTTTGACTATGAGTAGCTAAATTTCTGTTTCAGTTTAGGATTTTCAGTTAGTGACATACATGTTTGAGACTCGAATTTTACGCCTGATTCTATTAAATCTTACTTCTGGATACAAATTACATGAATTGTATTGTACGGTTAGTGTATACTTTGTCATGATGCTATCCGATTATCAATTCTGATTATTAACACTTGTCGAAGCTTTGTTTTGGAAACCAGTAGTAAAATCTAGGTTTAGTATCACCTTTGTCGGGGTACTCTAGGTTATTACCTTTGTCAGAATGACCACACGCTTGATTAGCATTGCAATCCTTAGGAGTTAATGATAACAGTCACTATTGAATTCCCCGGACTGAATACCTCTCTTAATTGATATTCACGTTTTCTAACTTTCTTTCTTGCATCAACTTACTTAAACCCTCTTTAGTTTAATATTTATAGGAAATCAATTCACAGTTAGTTCTCTTGGGTTAGACCATTGCTTCTCGCTACACTAGCTAGAGCTTGGCGCACACAACGACGCGCGTCCCCTTCCTTGCTCACAATTATCTTAGTATATTCCGGTTCAGCCTTCTTTTGCGCGCTGCCAATTTGTCATTTATTTCTAAGACTCACTGCAGTGACATTGCCCTTCGGATTCAGTATTGTTTAAGATGGAACCTTCTTTAAATCATTCTTTTGCTCAAGACGGCGCAGGCAACCTGGGACATCTGCTTAGAAGTTCTACTATGGCTTCGTCAGTTCTAATCTGATACTGCTGCAAGTTGATTATTAGCTGCCTTACCATGTCCTCAAGTGACTTGTTGGAGTTTTGATCATTGGATTGATCGAAGCAATTGTTTAGCTGTTGTGATATAAACGGCTGTGCTGGTTACTTCCAAAAGTTATTGTCACTGCGCCAACTAAATCATTGATTGCCAAGCCGAATTATCAATGAAGCCAACAATTGTTAGAGTCTTGGAATCCTCTTGCTACGTTGACGTCTTTTGTCTCTATTTGAAGGGTGGGGAACTTATCTTTTTTGTGATCAATAGCTTCACAAAATTCACATGGCATGATCACTGTTGTCTGACTCACCAAGTTCTTCTGCAACAGTTGTTTTACTTCTTGAATTTCTAAGGAGGTGTCCACCTTTGAAACAGTCTTTGTTCAGCTTGTCCCTTCTAGATATCTAGCATTAAGAGTGCCCAGGGCGAAGTCCTGAAGGTTCCCGAAGAGTGCCCGAGTGAGTGACAGACAATGCCCCAAAGGTCCTCGAAGAGCTCCCGGGCAAGGACTAGGCCAGATCCCGAAGGTCTTCAAAGAGTGCTCGAGGCAAAGTCTCGAAGGTCCTCGAAGAGTGCTAGAGCGAGGGCTAGGTCTCGAAGCAATCAGGACTTAGTAAATTCAGTAAGTGAAAATTGAAAAAGCTTTCAATTTAAACTTCTCCTCTGAGACTCATATGGTCCATGGCAGTACAGACGGCATGAAACTCTTAAGATGATTGGTTGATTGTTCTCCCTATAACCCTAGAATTTTTGAAAGATGATGCACCACCCCACTCTTAAGTTTGAAGTCCTCGTCATCTTGAAAGACCAGAGCTGACAGTTCCATCATCATGCACCTTTGCTCTCTAAGTGTTGGTGCTTCAGCACGTGAAGGTGCGCCATATTGCGTAGCAGGCACATTATGTTTTTTCGGTGCTCGTCTGTCTCTTAACTCCCTTTGACGTTGGCGAAAGAGGAGTTATGGTTTGTCATGATATAGCAATGCATTAGGGTTAACATCCTCATCTTTGCCATGTACACTATCTACGCGTGACATCGTGGAAATAAGCAATGCGTGTAAAAAAGAGGTTGCAAAAAAAAACTTAAGAAATTCTGTTGTGTTGCTGATGCGGAGTTATAGCTTCTGCTTAAGCACTCTCTGTATCTTTCTGCGAAATTACTCTACTGAAGAATAAGAAAAACACAGTGCGTTTGTTCACCTAGTTCGGTACCTTAACTACGTCTGAGGAGGATGTTTCGATCCTCAAGATTCCACTATCTCAGTTCGAAGTACAAAAATTCACACCCCTACTCCTCTCCTAGTCAAAATCTAATGCTCAGTCTAATCAGCTAGACTAGCTAGCAATCTGAACTCACAGATTCTCTTTGTGTAGCTTACACACTCTCGGTAATAAATAGCTACAACTCTGACTCTCAGACTTAGCCTATTCTATTACAATATGTAGCTCACAAAATGCTTCAGCACACTCTTCACCAGCGTTGTTATATCTTCAGTCGACGACACTCCAAGCTCTCCCGCCAAGTAGTCGGACACTCTAAGTTCTTCAAACTCAGCCTCAGCTCCCCCTCAATCGATGACTCACTCCGTCACTACTGGGTAGCCTCGATCGATGCTCCGCTGCCCGCGACATTGCCTGATGACAGCGCGTCGTTGTGCGCCTCAAATTTGTATTTATAACTCCTGTTAACACTACACAGCGGTAAGTAGGGTCGAACCCAAAGAGAGCAAGTGAGCAAGAGTTCTAATGCTAGTCACAGAGAAATGAAAATACTGAGGATATCAAATAAGAGAATATCAGTTTGGGGAGATACACTGCAACTAGTTATCATCGATCAAACAACATGCATCAACTAATGTATATTGTCACAATTAGTGTTCTACCTATTCTTAACCGCTAGATTCTCAAACAGGTTCAATATTTACTCGACTAACACCACAAATTAGTTCCACCGCTAGGCTTAGCTACAATGCAATTCAGTCGAGTATAATGCAATGGGTACCAACCTAGCTTCACTGCTAAGCTAAACTAAATTGATAATCAAGCATTCAATTCATACAAGTCAAGAGGCAGTAAATCAATAGCTCAAATCATGTGCACATTGACCTCAAACCAAGTGTTGCAATATAAATCCTCAAACTAAGTTTGAGCTTATACTCATAACATCCATCGAATGCAACATAACTCATTTCAGTACACTACAATGAGTTAAAGTACACGAAACTGAACTAGAATGAAAAACGGCATGAATAGTATTTTTCGGCCTTGAATAGTAACAATGATGAACAGTAAACCGGATGAACAGTAGATTCCGGCGACCTCGTGAGCAGTTGCTGGTTGCTTCTCTCTCTAAGCTTCCGCCTCTGGTTCTGCTTCCCTAAAGTTCCTTGTGTTAAATGTTTTTCCAAGGTGTTATGCATTTAGGGTTTGACCAACTCTGTTGACTTGACTACTGTTGACTGTTGTTGACTTGACTGTTGTTGACTTCTGTTGACCGCTGTTGACTTCTTGATCTTGAATGAATGCTCCAAATATGCAATAAAATCCAATGTGATCCTGAACAGACCTGCGATACGAAAAGACTACAAAAGAATAATCGTTCTAAGGCAAAATGTAATAAACTATGGGAATAAACATCTCAATGGAGCATTTAAATACGCTCTATCACCTGTCCGTGGCTAACCACCGATCTCGGATTGTTCCTTCAACGATCAGCACTCCAGTTGAACTCCGGATCAATTCTGAATCAAACTCCATTGAGTTCTAGTTCCTTCTGCACACTACACCAGTCTTCAACTCAATGCATAAGCCCTGCTACAGTGGTTGATCTCTGTGTGTTCTCTCCGTGCACTCTGTGTTTGCTCTCTGATCTTGTGTTCTCTATGCTGCGTCCAGCCTTCCTTTTTAAGAGCACCAGCACACCAAAAACGCCAAGGATCATTATCAGAATCTTCTTCTAGATTCTAGCAAGTTTGTTAAAGATTTCGTTGCCAAATTTGGACTCTTGGATCTTTATCTTCTTTGACCACGTGTTGGCGTTTCTCCTGATGACGTCTGCGTACCTCTCTGAGCTTTCTCAATGCCATTCGGATCATGCCGGAGGCTCACCGTGCCACGCCAAGATTCTGCTTTAGCTCTGGATCACCACGGAGTGCTAAAGCAGACTCTGTCTCTTCATAGATGTGTCTCGCCCATTCTTCAGATAGTGTCTAAGCTTCAAAATCTTCAGGGAGTGCTTCTGCGGTCTCTTGAGTAGTTTTGTCAAGGATGTCATATCCTCAACAATCTCCCCCTTGGCATTTGGACAAAACTAAAACACAATTACAGCTAGACTACTGATCCAGATACTCTGATAAAAAACTAGAGCTATGCTAGATAATTTTTCTTACTATTCCACTTGGGTTACAGTACCTTAATGAATACTAAACATCAAAAGTGATCTAATAGTTCTAAGAGCAGTTCAAGTTAGAGGAAGTGTCTAGGTCTTATTATAACCTTCTCCCCCTTTTTGGCATAAATGTCATGGGCTTCAATTTGGCTCATGGCTCAACAGAGGCGGAGCTGCTGGCAGTGGGGTACTCCAAGTCACGTAGGAGACTGCCAATGTGAGATCTTCGTATTGAGCTCTTTTTATCACTTCAGTCAGATGAGCATGCTCGGATTTGAGCAGACTGATCATTCTGGCCCTTAGAGTTGTATCCACTGCAGGGGTTGGAGCATCAGAGATTGCTTCAGCAGTCTGTGGTATTTCTCGAGCTGGCTCCATGTCAAGCTCATCTTCTTCAATATCCACAACATGTCGGCCCTTAAAGGCCGTGTGGTCTAGTGTGAACCTCATGTGCTGCTCCCAACTCCGTATGCTGGCTGATCATTAACTCATAAATAAGCGAAAGAAATCCAATGCACATATTGGACTTCGGCATGTCAGCGTGAGCAGCAATTTGATCAAAAATGATCTCCCCAGATTTATCCTTCTTCTTTCCCCAACACTGAATAACAACAGCCCTATTGCATGACTCACCTTTCCCTTGTGAGAGCAGGGCATCCAGTTCCTCACCATAAGAGCATACATAATTGTATACTTCATAGCTAAATCAACCACTCCTAAATTGTATGAGCCTCAGCTTTTGCACAAATCCTGAGTAAGAACAACATCTATCTATCAGCACTAACCTCTATCGATGGGCTTGCATTCTCATAAATGCCTAAGAATTTTTTATCATAATCAGGGTAATCACCGCCCTCAATCACCTGACAAAACTAGCCCCATAGAGCAAGCTGTCTAGAACTTCAACATCTCCAATATTGGCTAAGAAATTCTTAACCAAATGTTTAACAAAAGTCAGGGAGTGTAGCAGATTTACCTCTCTCAGTAGTGATATCACCTCTGGCACTCAGAACCGACCAATCTCCAATAACTCTTCAGACACAATCGTCCTGTGATTGATCACCTCCCAGGATCCGGAAGCCTTCTTAGATACGAACCAGACTCCTTGTTGATCACTTCCTGTCACAGCTGGTATTGTTGAAGAGGGTGCAACTTTTCAGGTGGAGATCGGGGATTCTGAAATCATCAGAATCTGTAGATTCTGCCTCAGCAGTCTCTTCATCACTTGATGAGCTCACCGCAGATGGCTCTTTCCCTTTGCTCACATGTTCCTTGGGGAGATGCCGCTCCACCTCCTCGCCCACTGCCTCTCCACTGCTGATGGCAACCTGTTCTGGTTCAGATGGAGGAATGGGAACTGCAGCCACCTGTCTTTACTGAGCCTTCTTTGTTCGTATCTCAAGAGGGTGACATCCGAGTCATTGCTGGACCCTAAAGATGCTGAACCAGTCTTTTCGCCACTCTGAATGTGGCTTTTGCTTGTGGACCTCTGAACTTCATCCACATCTGTGGGCACAATGTCTGTAGTGGTGGACGGGCCAACTTCAGCTTGGTCGGTAGTCAGGATCCAGGTCAACCATGGAACATTTGTGGGTTGATCAGAGTTTGTCATACCAGATAGCAAATAGAGTTTGACAGTTCATACTTCACCCACGACTGACGAAGCAACATTTATCTCCAGATCTCATCAACTAAGTACTTCCAGAAAAAAAAACATGCAATAAAAATTACAATGAAAGAACAAAACATCAGTACAAAATTATAACTTAGACTACTTACCATACCAGATCCAAAGCGAGCCGTGGACGCAGCTCGGTGCGAGCGATGGATCGCTCGCTAGACGCACGTTCGAGAGGTGGAGTGGTTGACGCGGCGCTGCCAATGAGGGAGAAGGAGAACCGAGCGGTGGCAAAGAGAAGACCGAGCCCCACAGAGGAGGGAGCGGCAGCGAATTCAGAGCGTCCTTCGACTTGTTTGTTTTCTCGGATTAGAGTTTCACATCATAGCTGCAACATTTGTTTTCTCGAATCGAACAATTAGTCCGACGAGCTTAGGTCGGACCGGATCACCGGACCGAGACGATTTCAAAATCCACACTCGAGCCAAAATCGAAGACTTAGGCTCTGTTCATTAGCATCAACATTATTCATCAACACACCACCATCCCAACCATAACAATACTGCATCACGGCACCACCACCACACCACACTACTACACCACCATCACCCCAATTATAACACTACTACACCACAACACCACCACTCCAACCACACTCTACTATACAACTCCAATCATACCACTAATACACTACCACAAAATTACAATATTTAATTTAAATATTTAAATTAAATTTGATTAAATTTAACTCTAAAAAACAAACTGTTAGTTGATTATACCATCTACACTTCTGACAAAAAGATAAAACAAATAAATAATAATAATTTCAGCTGCCGCTCGGCTATGTTGAATATAGTCCGTGCCCGGGCGTCAAGTCAACTGCTCCTGGCTTTTAAAACAGTATTCAAGTTCCGTTCAATCACAGAAATCTGCATTCTTATAATATTTGATCGGTTGCAGTAGGATCTTTTATACGCATCATCTATCCACAGCCAAAATTAAACAATTCATCCCCTAGGTCTGCTTGCTATCTGTAAAATCAGCATCGATCACATCTCCTCCATCACTTGCCGCGCCCGGCTGACTGTACAGAGATTGTCCAAGCTGCATGACTTCTTGGTTGAGGGCTGCAATGGCCTCCTTTATCTTTTGGGCCGACTCTGTAGGTAGAATATCCTTCAGCTCCTTTAATTTGGCTTCCACTTTTTCTTTCACAGGAGCTTGCACCTTGTCCCCCAGTTCCTTGAGCTGCTTTTCCGCCTGATATATTACTGATTCAGCCTGATTTTTGGTGTCAATAGTGTCCCTCCTCTCCTTGTCCTCCTTTGCAAATCTCTCTGCCTCCTTCACCATTCTCTCCACCTGCAGCATTTCGTTTGAGTTCAATAAATATCTTGAGCAGAACTAGCTATGTATAATACTTTTAAATTGCATACCTCATCACTGGGTAGAGTACTAGCACCTGTAATGGTAATGTCCTGTTTCTTTCCAGTTCCCTTGTCAATGGCCGTCACAGACAGGATACCATCAGCATCAATATCAAACTTAACCTCTATTTGAGGAACTCCACGAGGTGCAGGGGGAATGCCATCTAATCGGAAGCTGCCGAGAAATTTGTTGTCCTTCACAAATTCTCTCTCACCCTGTAGTACATTAATCTCCACACTGGTTTGCCCATCTGCAGCAGTGGAGAATATTTCCGATTTAGAAGCGGGCAATGTGGTGTTTCTGGGGATGATCTTAGTCATCACACCACCAAGAGTTTCAAGCCCCAGAGACAATGGTGTGACATCCAAGAGGACTATGTCACTGACATCTCCTGATAAGACACCAGCCTGGACTGCAGCACCGAGGGCCACAACTTCATCAGGGTTCACCGTGACATTAGGGTCTTTTCCAGTCATCTTCCTCACAAGCTCTTGGACTGCCGGAATGCGGGTTGACCCGCCAACAAGGATTACTTCGTCTATATCCTTTATTGAAAGCTTTGCATCTTTCAATGCAGTTTCAACAGGAGTTCGAAGCCTACACAACCATTTGAGAAACACCACATAAACCACCAATAACTTGCCCATAAAGACCAAGGTAGCCAAACATACCTGTCAAGCAAATCAGCAGAAAGCTCCTCAAATTTGGCTCTTGTCAAAGTAGCATCAATGTGTTTAGGGCCATCACTTGTGGCTGTAATAAAGGGCAGACTGCAAACAGGAAACAGTTGCACATGTTAACATCATCATCATATATTCAGGACATTACCAATGAAGACACATAGACTTCATACCTGATGTTCGTTTGCGTCAATGTTGATAACTCCATCTTTGCTTTCTCAGCTGCTTCAGCAAGTCTCTGTAGGGCTTGCTTATCTTTTCGAAGATCAATTCCTTCATCCCTCTTGAAATTTTCAGCAAGCCAGTCCACAATCCTCTATTCAACCGAGTAAGTACAAAATTACACAACAATACAAGTAAAATGCCTCTCAAACAGATCACAGAACAAGTCCCCACCTTGTCAAAGTCATCTCCTCCCAAATGTGTATCGCCTGAAGTAGACAGCACTTCAAACACTCCATCCCCAACCTCGAGAACTGCACAACACATATGGACCATTCAACTAAAACTCCCAAATAACTTCTTATTATGCCAGAATAGAAAGCACCATATACTTACTAGACACATCAAATGTGCCACCTCCCAGATCAAACACCAGAATAGTCTCATTGTTCTTCTTCTCAAAGCCATACGCCAGTGAAGCAGCAGTTGGCTCATTGATAATTCTAAGAACTTCCAGCCCAGCAATCCTCCCAGCATCCTTGGTGGCCGTCCTCTGAGAATCATTGAAGTAAGCCGGCACTGTAACGACAGCCTTAGTCACCTTATCGTTAAGGAACTTGGATGCATCATCCACAAGTTTCCTCAAAACCTAAAACACCCAGTAAGAGCTCAGTCGACCGGTTGTATGAAAAATCAATTTCTAATTAAGATGATGGATGAGGCGGAGGACGCAATACCTGAGCTGAAATCTCCTCAGCGGAAAATTGCTTCCCTATGGCCGGACAGTCAAGCTTCACATTCCCATTCTCATCCCTGACAACCTTGTAGGACACCTGCTTGGCCTCCTCGTCCACTTCCGACATTTTCCTCCCAATAAACCTCTTCACTGAGAAGAAGGTGTTCTCAGGATTCACAACCGCCTGCCTCTTGGCAATCTGACCCACCAGCCTATCTCCGGACTTGGTGTAGGCCACCACGGATGGCGTCGTCCGCTGCCCTTCAGCGTTGGTGACGATGGTCGGCTTCCCTCCTTCCATGGCCGCCACGGCCGAGTTCGTCGTCCCCAGGTCGATCCCCACCACCTTCTCGTTCACAACCCTAAGCCTCGTGCTCGTGCTCTTCAAGCATGCTCCGCTCCTCGTGCGATGGAGCTTGCTCCCGAAGAAGACGCTGCTTCTGTTGGAAGAGCAAAGTGCGTCATTTCTGCTTGTTTTCCAGAGCTCTGAGGGAGCTTTGACGAGGATTTGACATGTGGCCATGATCGCTGAGTGGCGGCTCGAGGATTATGTGTTTCCGGTCGGCTAACAAAACCACAGAGTTGGGCTTTTGTTTGAGTGAAGAATGGCGTCATGTTTGTTATAGAGGGAGGAAGAGCGTTTGAGGATGTTCTGGAAAGCTCGAGGTGTGCATGTTCTTTCTCTTTTGGAAGTATTTTGGGTCAAGGAGGTTCTGGGCGTCGAATGGAATAAGCTGGAGAATGTTTTGGATAATGTTCCAAAATATTACTGGATTGGGCTGGGCTGCCTTTTCTTTCCAAAGAAATTGTGCTCTTCCAAAATGTCAATAAACAAAAATGACAACCTTTTTCCCAGAAAAATTGTAAAAATGACAACGCTCAGTCTGGATGTGGGCATTCATAGCTCCAGCCAGGTCCTGTGTAGCAACAGCAATGTAGCCATAAAGCCTCTTCATATCCCTCATATTTGGCCATAGGAATAAGAAGAGATCAATAAGACTTTTAATTCATAAACTGAACTGGGAAAGTCAGTTTGAAATGGAGATAAACATGTTACCCTTTAGGAGCTAAATTTGGGCAGTTTGTGCACATAGGGTGAACTGTGAAATCTTCGCTGAAGTTCTCTGTATTTTCACTAGTTGGATCTTCCATATGTGTGGATTCTGGGGAGAGCATTCCGACTGAAGCTGCTCGATCAGCCCGCATCCTTTGAACTGTGCGCAAGTTGGTGTCGGTAGACAGGTAGAGGTAGTCATTAGCTATTGGATGTCCCGTATACTGCAGATGGACTCGAATCTGCACCATGTGTGCATGCCTAGCAGTTAGAATGCCGCAATAGATGAATACATATGATATGATGAGTAACGAGACTAAAATCCTTACTTGATGAGTTCTGCCAGTGACAGGCTCACACAGAACAATGCTCTGGTTACCATTAGTGCTTATCCGAGTGAACTTTGTACATGCAGTCTTCCCTTTTGGTGGCATGTTGTTATGTTCTTCTTTTACCTGTGAGACCCATTTTTGAACATAAATCCTAAATCTTCCATATACATTTGTTTGACTTTTCGGTTGACTTAATCCAAGAAAATCCATATCCCATCTATGCAAAAAGAGACCTTGGGATTTCAAATTTGATAAAGTGCAACATAGTTCATCAGTTGACGGTATGTCCAAATATGTCTATCTATATCCGACAGAACATTCTCAGAAAAATCAAACAAAAACAAAGCATGGTGTGATTTCCCTAAAGCGGTCTGAACACCATGGTGTCTATATAGTCAATCTGAAACCAGAGACGGTTGACATAAATATGAACTCGAGAAAGCTTTACAATCTTCACACCATATATAGACATTAGAAACATTGCACGCTCGAGTCATAGAAAGCACATTTAGTTTACCCAGTCATCCATGAGTTTCTCACTTACTAGGCCTTTCATCCATAATTTCGAGGCCCAAGTCCTTGTAAATCACCGATAACACATTTAGTTTACCCAGTCATCCATGAGTTTCTCACTTACTAGGCCGTTCATCCATAATTTCGAGGCCCAAGTCCTTGTAAATCACTGATAACACACGATCAACTTCCTAAGCCAATAACTACTTTGAAATTGGCCATGCATTACTGTTGACGAGAAATCACAGTTTGCTTCAGCAACTTCTTCCGCTAAATTGCTGATGCTCTGACCATATCTGAAATACAAAATCAAATTTATTCACCAAATTCGGCAACAGCCTACGTCGGGGAGGACAGCTCTCGGTCCTCAAGATTCCACTTTTGCTGGTTAAAGTACAATGAATCTCGTTCTCAGCCTACGTTAGAACAACTTCTACTTCTAACCTAGCTGGAATCTGCGCTCAGCCTGATCCCACAAATTAGCTACACAGGTAATCTGTTGGATTCCTAAGGTTTTGATGATAACAAATACTTAACTAATTAATTTAATTAGTGCGCAGGTAATATTTTGACTTCATTAAATGCAACAAGATGAATATGAAAGAAGATATGCAGAAGATATTTGAAGACATATTATGTTATCAAATCAAGAAGCCAGATTCTCTAGGATGAAATCCAAATATATCTTAAAGAATATCATAAGAAGATCCGAACATATTTGATGACAACTTTATGGGAAGTTGTCATCAAGTCCAAATATATTATGAGATATATTTTGGACATAACGAATATATCTCCTTAATAAATATGGAAGCAAATCTAATTATATTAGATAAACATTCCTATTTATTAAAAGAGAATTATATATGGATTGGAGGAATATTTGATTTTGGAATGAAGAATCCTATTCAAAGAAAACCTAGGCGTATCTTTGATGCTACAAAGAGCTTAACGCAAGAGCTAGAGATGGCACGGAAAAAGAGAGAAAAAACGAAGAGTGTGCAAAACGGATTAAAGCTTGTTGTGAGCATCAGAAGCTTGAACGATTCAGTTTGAGAGGGGGAAAGATCGGTTCGAGGGTTGGGTGGAGCTAGAGTAACAAAGATAAGGTAGAACTTGTACTGAGTGTACTTAACAAGAATATCCTAAATAATGAAACTAATCTTTTCACAAACTCTTCTAGAGGATACTGGAAGGTAGTGGTTTTACTCAGTTGCTTGATTAAGTACTGATGTTTTCACTATAAATCACTGAGTAAGCAATTTTAATTTTCCTACGTTTAATATTCCTCTGCTGCAATACATGTCGGGTAACACATCTCGCTGGTGCTATACCTGCGGGTATAAGACAACTCTATTACCCCACATGGATAGCTAACTAATGATCCAACAATTGGTATCAGAGCCTTGGCTCTAGATTTTTGTAGCTTTTGCAGGAAAATGGCCGCAAACAACTCGATATACGACTCGTAATGGAAACCACCAGTGCTAAATCCAGAAGAATATGACTGTTGAACTCAACAGATTGAGGCCCACATATGTTCCTTGGATGGACAACTCTGGAGGGTAATTGAACAAGAACTCATATCTATCAGGGATAGCACCGATCCTAATAAAGATAAAAAGAAAAAAGATTACAGGGATGAGGACTATTAGGGCCCTTGAGAAAAATTACCGAGCAAAGAAAGTACTATACGCAGCCTTGACCCAGGTGATTTTAAAAAGGTCTTGAAATAAAAAACAGCTCAAGACATCTGGAATGGACTTTTAAGGTTGTACGGGGGGAAATGAGGACATCAAGAGGAACAGAATACTCGCTGCCTCCAAGGACTATGAAAATGCCATATAAAGCAAGACCGAGTCATTAGAAGACTTACACACTCGATTCCAAACATACATTGGTCAGATGGAGTTTCTTGGGGAAACCCTCCCTGAGTGGAAAGTGACACATCACTTCCTACAAGCATTGAATGACAAATGGGATGTCGTTACATTGGCGCTGCAAGCTTAGAGCAACATCAAGAAAAATCACTCGGGAAGAACCGGTTGCAAATCTCCAAAGGGAATCATTGAAAGGAAAATTGCTAGTCGTGAGCCAGACAAAACCCATTCCATCAAAAAAGCCTTCGATCTCGCACAAACTGATGAATACGATGAGGAAGAGGATGAGACAACTGCTCTCATGATAAGGCATTCAAGATGGCTAGAATCAATGGTCAGCATAACTTCACCAAGAGAAATTCAGAGCAGAAGCGCACCGTCAGGGAAAACAAAGACATTTTATGCTACCACTGTCAACGCAAAGAGCACATGGCCAAGAACTGTATAAGGAAATGAAATGGAGAACCACCAGCTCAGAAGAGTGTACAAGCCATGCTTGCAACTTGGGAAGAATCTGAAGATGACAGTGATGGTGATCAATTAACCAAGGAAGCATGCTTGACGGCTCACTCAAATACCTCTAAGGTAACTTCTCCTTCCTCACTCAATAAACCTGTTTATACTAACTCTGAATTCATTGATGTAATAAAAGGCTTAGTGAAGGAGAACAACCGACTCAGTCAAATCATAGAAGAAAATGATGACCTGATTGATGGGATGATTGAGAATAACACACTTTGGGCTGATAAAGCAATGAGACTTGAAAGGGAAAAGGAGAATGCAAGGATAAGTGCCACACCTGTGAGGTACACCTACTTAAAGTTAGAGATCTCAAAACCAACGTGACTCAACTAAAGGCTGACAATACAGAGCTACTGCACACTTTAAGAGTTATTAGAGAAGGTGAAGTTGAAAGAAAAGAATTATGGATGAAGAAGCAAGAGAGCATAAAAGCTGAAGAGCAATGCAAGAACTTCTCAAAACACTTTACCAGGCCGGGAATTGGATTCCCAAAGGAAGTGTCTCCCTCAACAAGTGAAACAAAATCAAGTGACTTATGCAACTGCTCCTGCCAGAACTCCCTACTAGTTAACATATCCCCAAACAGGTATCCATCTGAGGAATCTGTTCCCTTCAATGCAAAAAAGGCTTACGCAATCTGGCCGAAGCAAGCTATTAACAAAAAACCATTCAGCGTTGATCTCCAAGCCAGAAAGAACAACAAATCCATCCCTGTTGGTAGAAGCAAATATGTAGGACTAAAGTGTCATCGCACGTGCTGGCAATGTGGTAAGGAAGGTCACTACAGGAGAGGCTGCCACCAGCTAAGAAAAATTGAAGAAAAGAACCAGAATACCCTTGGAACGTTTGCCATCAGAAAGCCTAGAGCCTCTCCAAGAATCAAGATTTACCTAACCGATACTCCTAAACCCAGTAAGCCCAAACTTGCTGGGTACGTAAAAACTGATTGTTCCCTTGCAGGTAGGAGTGAAGTCCCGTCCCTGGTACATTGATAGTGCGTGCTCAAAACACATGACTGAAAATCAAGAATGGTTCAAATCACTCCAACAACACTCCGGAGGGTACATACTCTTCGAAAATAAAAGTAAGGGAAAAGTTATAGGTATGGGAGAGGTAAGTTTCTAATAAAATCTATATTGATAATGTGAGTTTGGTAGATATCTTTTGAGTGTGTCACAGCTGTGCCAAGGAGGTAAGAATCAAGTCATATTTAACACTGATGATTGTTTAGTTAAGTGTAGCAGCAGATGCAAAATAATTTTAAGAGGCATTCGAGAAAATAAAATTTACATAGTAGACAACTGTGGCATATGAGGTTTGGGAATGCATGTTTGAAACTTCTGTCCAAATTGAACCAAGGAAATCTTGTGGATGGACTACCCAAAATCGAAGGATCAATGAATCAAATATGCAGTGTCTGTGTGAGAGGGAAGCACTTAAGGTCGTCATTCAAATCCAAAAAGGTTGTAAGTACATCTGCTCCCCTGCACACGATTCACATGGATCTATGCGGTCCAATGAATATACGGAGCAGAGGAGGTATTTGGTAATCGTCGATGATTATTCTAGATTCACCTGAATGATAATTCTAACCTCCAAAGATGAGACTTTTGCAGAATTTGAAGCGTGGCTAAAACTTACTGAAAATAAGATTGGGCGGCATGTAATCTCCATTAGAATTGAAGATCGAATAGAGTTTCGAAATTCTCAATTTTTTTTCTTATGCAGAAATAGAGGGATCGATCACAATTTCTCTGCCCCCAGGACACCCTAGCAGAATGGTGTTGTTAAGAAAAAGAACAGGACCTTGGAAGATATGTCCCAAACCATGCTGAGAGCCAGTGAAGTGCCCAAGAACCCCACTGGGTTGAAGCAGTCAACGCAGCTTGTCACATCCTAAACCGTGCCTCACTTTCCCTCTTGGGGAAGACACCCTATGAGTTACTTCTGGGGAGAATGCCAAACATATCGTATTTAAAAGTGTTTGGATGCAAATGCTACATTCACAATAACGGGAAGGATAATCTCGGGAAGTTCGACCCTAGGAGTGATGAAGGCACATTTGTCGGTTATTCCAGTCACAGTAAAGCCTACAAAGTATACAACAAGAGGCTAAGAAAAGTAGAGGAAAGCATCCATGTGACATTTGATGAAAACCTGATGGCCGATGCTCAGGTACACGAGTCGAGGTCCTCACCTCTGCTAAGGGAGGAAGAACTACAGATTACATCTCAGATTGAACATGAAGTGGAGTATGTTCCTACATCTCCAACATAAATAAATCCTGAAAACTCACTTGATCAAGCAGGCACCACTCTGGAGCCCAACTAGAAACTGAGGATGGATTACTCCAAGTGGAAGGATCAGTAGCACTAATGCCAAGTGAGGAACAGACTTAAAGCAGTACGTCACAGGGCACACAACAACCTGAACTAGAGTAGCACACAGTGGAAGAACAGTCCAGCCACCACTTAGGCTGAGAGACAATCAGTGCTATTCTTACCAAGGACAAGGGGAAGACTCAAACACAATGTTACACATACATCTTCATATTGTGTTGTTGCTTCTTTTGTTTCCCTTGCAGAACCCAAAACAGTGGCTGAAGCTCTCAAGGATTCAGATTGGGTAAATGCCATGCAAGAAGAACTCCACCAGTTTGAAAGAAATAAGGTGTGGAGACTAGTTCCCAAGCCAGAAGATTGCAACATTATAGGAACGATATGGGTATTTAAAAACAAGATGGATGACCAGCGGACATTTGTTCAAAAAAAAGCACGGCTAGTGATAAAAGGGTACAATCAGCAAGAGGGGATTGACTACGACGAGAGATTTGCTCCCATAGCCAGGTTAAAAGCCATTCGTCTTTTATTTCCCTACTCTACTTATCATGGCTTCATCTTGCAGCAAATGGATGATGTGCGGGCAAAGTACATAGTATTTATGCGCATTCCCCTTTTGGTTCTTGTTCATTCCGTGATGTTATATAAGTCTTTTGATGATTTCGCGTGCCTTTCAGGTTTATATCGAGTAGTTGGAGTAACACAGCAGCTTAGAAGAGTTTCGGACAAAATCCAGTCGATTGCGGGCGAAAGTTTAAAAGAATCATGGTAATGAAGATTTGCCCGAGTCAATGTGACTCGGCCTGGACTACTTGACTCGCCCGGATCAAAGCACTTGGGCAAATTAGAACTCTCTGGAAAGTTGACTCGCCCGAGTCAGTTCTGTCCGAGTCAAGAAGCGCAAGACCGAGTCACTATCTCACTCGGCCAAATTGGAACTCTCTGGAAAGTTGACTCGCCCGAGTCAACTATTTGACTCGGTCAACGCTGGTCAACTCGGTCAACGCTGGTCAACTCGGTCAATGCTTGTCAAACCTTCTAGGTACAAATGAAAAACTTTGAAGAGAGAGAAATAGATCTCAATTTCAAGAAAGCTCAAAAACTCTCTCAAATCCTAAAGAGCAAAGATCAAACATTTGGAGAAGATCAAGCTTGGTTGAAGATTGGAGCTTGGATTGAAGATCATTCAAGACCTAGACTACTTTTCTAAACCCTTAACTTTGTATTTACATTCATGTTTCACTTATTAATCATGTATTTGTGCACACTCATTATGAGTGAGTAGTTGTTTATGTGATTGGGGATCAAATGGATCCCCTAGGATTGGATATGATGTAGAACACTATTTTATTGCACTGAATGAAGTTTGGTTTGATTATTTGTGCCCTAGCTATGTATTTATTGTATGCACACCAACTGTTTGACGAAATGCCTAAGTGAGTATGCATGAGTACAACTCCTAAGGATGGAATGAGAATTGAACTTAGGATGTTTAATAGCTATTGTATGATCATATATGAAGTGTTTGTGTGCGAGAGTGACATACATTCTTGACATTAGGCTAAGTTTTAAGCGGATTTGAGTAACCGGCCAATAGACTGAGAGGGTGCGGTTATGGGACTCAAGTTCTACACGGTTCAATAGAGCGAGAGTTTGAGAACCGTGTCATTTGTGTATCCTCTCCACTCTAGGGAAGGAGCGAGAGTTGAACCTAGAGTGGACGATGCATTAGCCTTGCTTTTATCAACCAAACGTAGTTCATGCATGTATTAGTGAGGTATTTCATTTTCCGCATATCTTAGGGAAGAAGTTGAATCCCTAGTCACCTTTTATTCATTAGACAAACCCAACTATCATTTATCTTTAGTACTTACTAGAGATACCTCTATAGGAGGACAACCCCCCCCCCCCCCCCCCCAAACCGTAGACTTTCAATAGTAGTATTAATTAGTTATCAATTAGTCTAGGCTTTTCCCTTGGGATCGACCCGAGTTCACTCGGTTATAAATATTGTTTGATATTTGCGTGACGAGAGTAGCACTTCATTTTACTTGCCTAAAACGCCAATGTCAATGGACGTAAAGACTGCCTTCTTGAAAAGAGCCCTAAAAGAGGAGGTATACGTAAGTCAGACACCTGGTTTTGAAGATCACTCCCATCCAGGCCACATATATATTCTCGATAAAGCTCTGTAAGGACTAAAACAAGCACCTCAAGCGTGGTATGAAAGACTGTGCCAGTTCTTGCTATCCCATAAATATGTACATGTTGAGGTAGATAAGTCTCTATTCCTCATGAGGGAAGGAACCCATACTTTGGTGGTATAGGTATATGATAGAGCCTAGTTATACACATTATTTAGGTCATAACCCTATGCTTGTTTGCAATATTTCATGAGCAAGATTACTCGTTTCCAATGTTTTTGTATATCAGGTCAGAACGAGTCCTTGAGTCGGATACGCGCTAACAGGCAGCGTTCTAGGAGTGAAAGATCAGCCTGCGGAGCTAGCGGCGCAAACAGAAGAAGAAATGGCGAAAGACAGCAGAGGTGCGCTACCCGATTGCGCCAATCAATGCTGTGCGCCAGGCGCAAAGTCCCAGTGACCAGATTTGGAAGTTGCCAAAAGATGAACTTCCTGGGGCACTATTTAAACAAAGAAAGTCTAGGGTTTCATAGAGCGGAACATCATCACTCAGCGGCATTCCAGAGGCACTGCGCGGCAGAACTGGAAAACACACGGACCTGTCAAGGAGATTTGCGCCAGCCGACTGCGCCAGCCAAGAGAAGACACTGCACGCACTGTTTGCTACCGTTTTCCTGGATTCAGTAGTTGTTATTTACTATTTTATGATGTTTACCACTAGCATGTCTAGCTAAACACTTAGTGTTGGTCGGGCATGAACCTATAATGTATTACCTTTGAGACTTGAGCTTAATGCATAGTTTATTTACTTGTATTAATTCTGCGCGTACTGAGACAGTTAGTTGCATAAGTAGGGGAAGCCTTGAACCGCAATCCTATTTGTGTTGCTTGCTTGTCACCTGTTAAACTAGTTGCATGCGTAGGGGAAGCCTTGAACCGCAAACTTACCGTGACAACTAGGAGTAACGAGTTAGGGTAAGCAGTTGCTACTGTGACAGGATTCGCAGCTGTTTAGTCTAGTTCTAGGATTAATAGCACATGAACTTTGAACGGAACATGCGCACGTGTTAGGAAGCCTTTACCGGACACTAACCCAAGTAAACCACAAACTATAGACATTTAGAGTCGATGATAAGGAATGCATTCATAGGGGATTGTCTGCCCAGCACTTCTCATAAAGATAGTACTTCATCTCTACTGCTTGCGCACGTCTAGTGCAATTTCCTGCGTTACGATATTCACTGCTACTCGCGCATCGCGCAAAACCCCCAATCACTCACGCAACCCCCGTTTTCTTAAGTGTAGGTTACTGGCTAAGACTCACTGCTTGCTCCCTGTGGAGATCGACCCTTACTTAACCGCTGTACTAGTGGGAGAGGAAGGAATTATATTTGACGCGCACAACGACGCGCGATCAAATTTTGGCGCCGTTGCCGGGGAGCAACACAGCTAAGTTTTAGCTAGCTTACATTTCTCATTTTAGTAACTAGTTATTTCATTTTGTTTTGTTTTCTCGTTGTTGTTTCTGACAGCGCACAATCACATCCGCCTGCGCAACCTTGAAACAGTTGCGCTGCGCAGATTCTAGTTGCGCACTGACAGACGCAACAACTTCGTTGCCATTTAATTCGTTTCTTGAGTTTGGATCAGGACATGGAGGATAACAGTGTGGTTGGAGATAACCTGGGAGACAGAACCCCAGAGGAAGCAAGGGCACATAACCGCGCAGCCCTATTCAGAGAGGAGGTGCAGCGCGAGGTTAAAGCAAGGAGGGCCGCTGAGGTGTATCATGCGCCGCCCGTGCCACAAGCCGCGCGACGCAGAACAGTGCGCGAGATGTCGGCCCCTATCACTGTTAACCAGCCATGGTGCATCGTGCTTCCACCAGGCGGTCACTTCGAGCTAAGGAGCTCACTCATCCATCACATGCCCAAGTTCCACGGGATGAACAATGAAAATCCAGTCAAGCATGTGCGAGAGTTCCTGGTCATTTGCGAAAACATGAAGACCGAAGGGGAAAGCGATGAAGCGCTAAAAATGAAGGCATTTCCATTCTCACTAAGTGATACAGCTAGACACTGGCTAATGAATTTACCTGCAGGATCTATTCACACATGGGAGCAGCTGCAGAAGAAGTTCTTAGATAAATTCTATCCAGCAGCGAAGATTGCGCTGCTCAGAAGGGAATTGGCCGCGCCAAGGCAGAGCGCAGGGGAGTCTCTGTCAGAATACTACGAGCGTTTCAGGGAGCTAGAAGCCAACTGCTACAATCACGGGCTTCCTCAGAATGTGCTGATAGAGAACTTTCTGAATGGACTGCTACCCATGGAGCTGCGACTACTGAACGCATGCGCAGGAGGGGACATTTGCAACATGTACCCGGAGGATGCATGGCAGCTGATAGAAGATTCTGCTGGGCAGGTAAGACATCAATTGACACTTGAAAGTAGTCGTATACGTTCTGTGCATCAGGTAGAGGCAAGCGCTGAGATCCAAGAAATGAAGGCCATGCTACAGAAGCTGATGAGTGCGCAGAGCGCACAACCAGTTGCGCCAAAGGTATGTGAATTCTGCAGGTCCACTGAGCACAAGACAGACGAATGCCCAACACTTTTTGAAGAAACTGGAGACGTAAATGCCCTTGGAGGATGGGACAATAGAGGACCGCAGAGGCAGAATCAGCCGCGCTTTGGGCTTGCTGCAAATGGATTCAGATGGAGAGAAGAGAACAATTTCCAGAGGCAGCCCACTGATCAGCGCGCGCCACAGCAGACGCAACAAGCTGCACCCTACAATCCACCGCATCGCCGCACAGACGCACCAGCGCAGAACAATCAGCAACCAAAGCGATCCTTGGAAGATATCATGGGGCAGCTAGCAGACACAGTGCGCAAGAATGACGAAAAGTATGACAAGAGGTTCGAATCCATAGAGAAGCATCTATCACAAATTGCAACCACGGTGTATGAGCTGAAAAAGAGCGATGGCAACCTGCCTTCGCAAGTGATTCAGAACCCTAAAGGAGGAGTTAATGCAGTAACACTGAGGATTGGGCGCACAGTGGGAACAGAGCAGACCGCGCAGGCGCCCGCGCAGCCAGTTGCGCAAGTCCCAGATCCAGCAGCTCAGAGTGTGCAACCAGAGCCAGAGGCGCAATCAGAAGCGCCAACCACGAACCAGCAGGGCAAAGCGCCAGGTATGTCTCACTCGACAAACAAGGACAAAAATTGTACTAACATACCTGCTCCTTTCCCTGTGCAGGCACCACTGGCAAGAAAAGAAGCACTGGACAAGGAACTATATGAGCTGTTCAGCAAGGTGGAAATCAACATACCTCTCATAGAAGCTATTCGACAGATTCCCAGGTATGCGAAGTTTTTAAAAGAGCTGTGCACAAATAAAAGAAGGACAGGCGAATGCGCACAGGTAATGCTAAATGTGCAGGCCTCAGCAATCGTGCAACAAAAGGTACCACCTAAGTGCCGAGATCCAGGTACATTCACTATCCCTTGCACCTTAGGTAAAACCACGGTAAGCAACTGCATGATCGATTTAGGCGCATCAATCAATTTATTACCATATTCTCTCTATGCGACCTTGCGCCTTGGACCACTCAAACCTGCAGGTCTCACAATTCAGCTAGCAGATAGATCGTGCAAACAACCTGCAGGCATGATAGAAGATGTCCTAGTTCGAGTAGGAGAGCTGGTGTTCCCAGCAGACTTTTATGTGCTCGAAATGGAGGGTGAATCAAGCGCCAGCGGTGCGCAGATCCTCCTAGGCAGACCGTTTCTGATGACTGCGCGCACGAAGATAGACGTGTGGAGGGGCACGCTCTCCATGGAGGTAGATGGCGAAGAAATCCATTTCAACATCTTCGAAGGGATGCAGCACCCACATGAGGACGCTACTGTGCACGCAATGGACAGCTTTGACGATTTAGTCACAGAAGCGCAGTGTGCGAGCACAACCATAGGACCAGAGCTACTGACACAGGCAGAGCTGGAGGAGCAAGAGGAGGAGCTAAGCAGTGCTGAACCAGCACCCACACAGGTACTTGATATAGTTCATATTTGCACCGCTAACAAAATCTTGCCCTCTATTGAACAGGCACCCAAGATCGAACTAAAGCAACTCCCGGAGCACCTCAAGTACATTTTCTTGGGAGATGAGGACACCCTGCCAGTGATCATCAAGAAGGGATTGGAAAAAGAGCAGGAGGCGCGTTTACAACAGGTGCTGCGCAGGAACCAGCGCGCTATTGGATGGACTCTTGCTGATCTGCGCGGAGTGAGCCCAGATGTGTGCATGCACCGAATTCTGTTGGAAGATGGTGCCAAACCATCCAGGGAGGCTCAGCGCAGGTTAAACCCAAATATGATGGAGGTAGTGCAAAAGGAAGTCCTGAAGTTGCTTGACGCAGGGGTCATTTACCCAATCTCAGACAGCAAATGGGTCAGCCCGGTGCACGTTGTGCCAAAGAAAGGAGGAATCACAGTGGAGGAGAATGCGCAGGGCGAGCTAGTTCCCAAGCGCATACAAACTGGCTGGCGCATGTGCATCGACTACAGGAAGCTGAACGCTGTAACGCGCAAGGACCACTTCCCGCTACCCTTCATGGACCAGATGCTGGATCGCTTGGCAGGTAAGCCTTACTTTTGTTTTTTGGACGGATATTCAGGTTACAATCAGATACCCATAGCTGCGGAGGATCAAGAGAAGACCACGTTCACATGCCCCTTCGGAACATTTGCGTTTCGGCGTATGTCTTTTGGGCTGTGCAACGCGCCAGGTACGTTCCAACGCCTTGTCATGAGCATTTTCTCTGATATGATTGGTATATGCATAGAAGTGTTCATGGATGATTTCACTGTATATGGGAGTACCTTTGATGCATGCTTAACACATCTAGATAAAGTCTTAGCGCGCTGCATCTCTAAGAACTTAGTGCTAAATTACGAAAAATGTCATTTCATGGTAACGCACGGAGTAGTACTAGGTCACATCATTTCAGAGGAGGGTATTAAGGTAGACAAAGCTAAGATAGATATTATTTCTAATCTGCCTTATGCCACCAACGTGCGCGACGTGAAATCGTTCTTAGGGCATGCTGGGTTTTACAGGCGTTTTATTAAGGATTTCTCTAAAATTTGCATACCCCTGTCTAACCTGTTGCAAAAAGACGTGTGCTTCGATTTTACTGATAAGTGCAGGGCGGCGTTCGATAAGCTGAAAGAAGCGCTGACCAGTGCGCCAGTGATGCGCGCACCAGACTGGAACCTGCCATTCGAGCTGATGTGTGACGCAAGTGATTACGCAGTAGGAGCAGTCTTGGGGCAGCGTGAGGACAAGAAGCCGCATGCCATCTACTATGCATCGCGCACACTGGACTCCGCGCAGAAGAACTACACCACCACGGAGAAGGAGCTTCTGGCAATTGTATTTGCGCTGGAGAAGTTCCGAGCATATGTTCTAGGCGCCAGAGTCATCATCTACACGGACCACGCAGCTATCCGCTACCTCATGTCCAAGAAAGAGACCAAGCCGCGCCTGATGCGCTGGGTACTTCTGCTTCAGGAATTCGACTTAGAGATCAAAGATAAGAAGGGCACAGAAAATACCGTCGCTGATCACCTGAGCAGGATCTTAAAGGATGAGGAGCCAGGGCAGATCAAGGAGACATTCCCTGACGAGCATCTGATGGCGCTAACAGGTAAGGTACCATGGTATGCGCATATCGCAAATGACCTGGTCACAGGTGCGTTCCCTCCTCACTTCAATAAAACTCAGTGCATGCGATTGAAACATGAGTCCAAGCATTATCTTTGGGATGATCCTTACATGCTTAGAATAGGTCCAGATCGGATATTAAGACGTTGCGTGCCTGACCATGAGATTAACTCTGTGTTGATGTTTTGTCATGCGCACGCCTGTGGAGGACATTTCGGTCCCAAGCGCACGAGCAGGAAGATCTTGGACTGCGGATTCTACTGGCCGCACCTATTCAGAGATGCCTATGACCACTGCAGGAAGTGTGACAGGTGCCAGCGCACTGGAGGAATCTCCGCGCGCAACGAGATGCCGCAGACCCCGATTCTGGTGGACGAAGTGTTCGATGTTTGGGGAATCGACTTCATGGGTCCATTTCCCCCATCTGCCGGCTACGAGTACATACTGGTGGCCGTGGATTACGTATCCAAATGGGTCGAAGCTAAGGCCACGCGCAAGGATGATGGTAAGACTGTCGCTGATTTTCTCAGAACTAACATATTTTGCAGGTACGGAGTGCCTAAGGCAGTTATCAGCGACCAGGGGACGCACTTCTGCAACAGGGTTGTGGCGCAAGTTTTCAAGCACTATGGGGTGCGCCACAAGACGTCCACCGCTTACCATCCGCAGACAAATGGACAGGCCGAAGTTTCTAACAGAGAGATCAAGCGCATCTTGGAAAAGACTGTGAGGCCGTCGCGCAAGGATTGGAGCCAGCGCCTGGATGACGCGCTATGGGCATACCGCACTGCACACAAGACGCCCATTGGAACCTCACCATTCCGGCTGGTCTATGGGAAGGCATGCCACCTGCCAGTAGAGCTCGAGCACAAGGCATATTGGGCCTTACGTATTTGCAACTTGAACTTGGAGGAGGCAGGAAAGGAACGCGCATTTGAGCTGAGCGAACTCGAAGAGCTGCGCCTAGACGCCTATGAGGGACTGCGCGATTACAAAGCGCGCACCAAGGCGTTTCATGACAAGCATATCCTCCGGCGCACATTTGAACCAGGAGACCAGGTACTGTTATTTTCATCGCGCCTGAAGCTCATGCCTGGAAAGTTGCGCAGCAAGTGGACGGGACCATACACCGTCACCAAGGTTTTCCCCTACGGCACAATTGAATTAGAAGACGGGCACCAGCATCATTTTCAGGTTAACGGGCAGAGAGTCAAACGGTACTTGGGCGAACCTTGGGATGGCGCCACACGCAACATTGACTTGGCCGAGCCAGAGATAGTGGACGCGCAAGCTGCTGCGCCAGACGCACCACCAGATGTTTCAGAGGGAGAACTAGCACCCATCGCCTATATCTCCTCTTCCTCTGCATCTACCCTCATTACGAATAATGTATCACATGCTGACCCTCCCTTGTATCCTTTGCGCAGGACCAATGAGATCGTAACACAAGCACTGGCGCAAGGACACTCAGGAGCAAGAGTGGGGGGGGGGGGGGGCTGCAGACGCACTTCTTGGCACGTAACGAGGTACCGTCGAGCCAACGACGTTAAACAAAGGCACTTGTCGGGAGGTAACCCGACACGTTTTAATTTGGCACATTTTATTCTGCTTGTTTTGTTTTTTGAGTGTTTTTAGTTAGATTAGGGTTTGGTAGTTTTTAGTCACACAAGTGCGCAGGACCGTGCGCCTATCAGTGCGCAGGTCCGTTGCGCTAGTCAGAGGAGGGTATATAAGGCCAGACTTAGAAAATTCCCAGCACTTTTTCACTCGACCGTTACACACAAGCTCCCGCCTTCAGACCTCTGCCGTCGATCAGCGCCCAACCCACCGTCCGTTTAGAGGGATTCAAGGACAACACGACCGCACAGCACCCAGGTAACCCCCCACGATTCCGCTTTGAGCCGCTTCTGTTAGGGTTTGCGCGGAGGAGACAGTTTTTAGGGTTTTGAAATCGCACCAGGCTAGAGTGCGCGGTTTGGAGTGCTGTTTTGTGCGTTGAGTAGGCGACCAGTAGGCGCTCGTTCGGTCCAAGTTTCATAGGATTCTGGGCAGTTTCGAATTTTAGGGTTTTGGGGAGCATTGACCGCGATTGACCGGAGCGCAGCGCAAGATGAGACCCGCCACAGACCAGGAGACCCCAGCGGCTTTCGCTAGCAAGTATGCAGCGTTCATCAGCCTGGACATGTACGGGACACCGTACATATGCCGAGATTTCCTGCGCGAGGTAGGATTAGAGGACCTCGTGGCGCAGAGGCTAGCGATTGCCGGCTGGGAGGCGCTTATGGACCTCCGCAGCGCATCAGACCAGGAAGATACGTGTGAGTTCCTGGCGTCTATGGAGGCAGGGGACAGGGAGATCAGATATAGACACAGGGGTGTCTGGTTCATAGCCTCAGAAAGGAGGCTGAGGCGCGCATTCGGGTGCGCCAAGGTGCGTGAGGAGGAGTTAGACACGCACAATAACCAGGAGGCTTGGCGGGACATGGCAACGGGGCCAGCATTCGCCGCGGGGCGCAGCAGGGGCCGAGAGCTGCGCGACCCGTGGCTGTTCTACTTATGGCGCATCGTGGCCTACACAGTCATTGGCCGTTTCAACGGCGCGCCAAAGATCAGCCTCCTGGATATGGAGATTTTGACGGGGCTTTATTATGAGCGGAAGGTGCTGTTCATTCTGAACATGGTGCACCATTGGAGCCGAGTCAGCATGAGGGGGCCGCTGACGTGTGGAGGCCTTATCACGCACCTGCTGCGGGCCTTACATGGAGAGCCCGAGGTGCCAGAGCACACCTTGGTGCAGCCTGTACCTCTGGACCACACCTACATGCTGCAAATCAGGGCGGTAGCCGTTCGGGACGATGGCACACTAGAGTGGTGCTACCGTCTGCAGCCAGCCAGACCACCGCGGGCCAGAGCAGAGAGCAGTGCGCGGGCCAGAGCAGAGAGCAGTGCACAGGGCGCAGCAGCCGCCGCAGCAGCAGCCGCAGCCGCCGCCGAAGCAGATGAAGAGATGGAGGAGGCCCTAGAACCAGAGGTGCCTCTAGTCAGGCGCCCAAGGACCCGGGCGCAGACTGGAGCGCACCAGAGGGCCCGTGCACCACAGGGGGAGCCAGTGACCATTTCCATCGAGGATTCTCCCCCTCGTGCACGTGCCAAGCGCCCAAGGACTGAGACTGAGGAGGCGCCTGAGGAAGCCACTGCCGAGCAGCGCATGTTGTTCAACGTCATGCCCGTGCTCGAATACTTAGCGCCAGAGGGGGCGGATTTAAGTATGAGTCCACCATCCGGGTGGAAATTTGGAGATGCGATTCCCCCTCTCCTCAGCCTGCACCATCCCTCTCCAGCACCAACCCCAACCCCAGCCCCAGCCCCAGCAGAGTCAGCACCTGCATCAGCCCCAGCAGCCCCAGCAGCAGAGCCCACCCCTGAACCCGAACCAGTACCACCACCAGTAGCTTCCCCTGCCCGGCCTTCTGTTCCGGAGTCCCCCATTAACTTTCCCAGCGTAGACTCCGATTCCATATGGGAGTCACTTTCCGAGGACGAGCAGCCTGACCCCCTCACCATTGTGCCACCATCCTCCAGCACCGACTCCATGACTGATTCTTCAGAGGATGAGGCGCATGGGTCAGCAGCAGCGTCTAGCTCGGAGGACTTCTAAGGCCTTGGGCAGGCGCAGTGATTTTCTTTAGGGTGGTGTCTTTTATTTTTGCTGCGTCTAGTTGACTATTATGTGTGCTGAATATTTGTGCCATACATTCTGTGACTCCCTTGCTATATTTTGTGTGACTTTTTGTGTTCCCTTTTCTGTTCTTTATTTTCGTTGCATTGCATGCATGTGCGCAGCCTCCGTGCGCTTGAGCTTGAGTCGTGGGGACACGTCTCTGTTCAAGTGTGGGGAGGGGGGGGGGGGGGGCGTTACTCTTACATTTCATGTTTTGAGCATTTTTTAGTATAGCTTAGTTTAAGTTGAAGAGAATTAGTAGCAGTAGTGCGCTAAAGTGCAGGATGCGCATGCGCTCCAGCTTGTGTTGCGCTATCCGTATTGCGTGCGCCGTTCTCTACTGTTTTAGCATAATTTTTTTGTTTTTTTCTGCTCCTGTTAGTTGGGATATACAGGGGATGTGGAGTTGATAGAAATGCTCCAGAGAGGCGGTTAGTCGCTTTTGCTTCGAAGGCAGGGTATATGGTCGAGTGCGCTAGTGGAGGCCGGTGCTTCGCAGCCTTCGGAACAAAAGAGCGCGCTCAGTCACGCAGATGCAAGGCAAAGTACCCAAAGCGTGGCGAGGTGGGAAAACAGACCACCTTCTCTCTGGAAATCAAGCTAAGGAAAGCGGGCGCGGATGTAAACGCGTGCGCTGACCGGCGCAGACAAACCAAGGAGGGAGAGCGGAACGAGTTCCATAGCTGCTATCCGAAGGCTGAGATTGGAACTGTTCTGGGAATGAAAAAAAAATTGGAAAGGAAGCTGTACAAAAGAAAAATACCAGCAGAAGCAGATGATTTGCGTTACAAAGAATCAGCATGCGCAATACTTAGTACCTGCGTGCGCAAGACCACGAGGATATCATCAAAGGCTCAGGTTCCCAGGAAGTGTGCGAACGAATCACGCACTGGAAGAAGCTCGCGCAAGAAACCATATACCTATCTTCGGAGCGGGAGCTGACAACCAGGAGCCTAAGAAGAGCTATCTCCCAGTCATCCAAAGATCTTCATCCCGGCTGAGAGGTAATGAAATTTCGGGATTATTATATTAGAACTATTGAGTGCAGTTGTGCGCAGGTGATAAAGCAGCACAAGTTGAGCAACTGTGCATTTTGCGCTAGAATGCAAGGCTGTGCGCTAGTCTCCAGAAAAGGTAATTGTATCCGCGTTTCAGTACTTGTTCGGGACGAACAAGGGGCAAGTGTGGGGGGTTTGATAGAGCCTAGTTATACACATTATTTAGGTCATAACCCTATGCTTGTTTGCAATATTTCATGAGCAAGATTACTCGTTTCCAATGTTTTTGTATATCAGGTCAGAACGAGTCCTTGAGTCGGATACGCGCTAACAGGCAGCGTTCTAGGAGTGAAAGATCAGCCTGCGGAGCTAGCGGCGCAAACAGAAGAAGAAATGGCGAAAGACAGCAGAGGTGCGCTACCCGATTGCGCCAATCAATGCTGTGCGCCAGGCGCAAAGTCCTAGTGACCAGATTTGGAAGTTGCCAAAAGATGAACTTCCTGGGGCACTATTTAAACAAAGAAAGTCTAGGGTTTCATAGAGCGGAACATCATCACTCAGCGGCATTCCAGAGGCACTGCGCGGCAGAACTGGAAAACACACGGACCTGTCAAGGAGATTTGCGCCAGTCGACTGCGCCAGCCAAGAGAAGACACTGCACGCACTGTTTGCTACCGTTTTCCTGGATTCAGTAGTTGTTATTTACTATTTTATGATGTTTACCACTAGCATGTCTAGCTAAACACTTAGTGTTGGTCGGGCATGAACCTATAATGTATTACCTTTGAGACTTGAGCTTAATGCATAGTTTATTTACTTGTATTAATTCTGCGCGTACTGAGACAGTTAGTTGCATAAGTAGGGGAAGCCTTGAACCGCAATCCTATTTGTGTTGCTTGCTTGTCACCTGTTAAACTAGTTGCATGCATAGGGGAAGCCTTGAACCGCAAACTTACCGTGACAACTAGGAGTAACGAGTTAGGGTAAGCAGTTGCTACTGTGACAGGATTCGCAGCTGTTTAGTCTAGTTCTAGGATTAATAGCACATGAACTTTGAACGGAACATGCGCACGTGTTAGGAAGCCTTTACCGGACACTAACCCAAGTAAACCACAAACTATAGACATTTAGAGTCGATGATAAGGAATGCATTCATAGGGGATTGTCTGCCCAGCACTTCTCATAAAGATAGTACTTCATCTCTACTGCTTGCGCACGTCTAGTGCAATTTCCTGCGTTACGATATTCACTGCTACTCGCGCATCGCGCAAAACCCCCAATCACTCACGCAACCCCCGTTTTCTTAAGTGTAGGTTACTGGCTAAGACTCACTGCTTGCTCCCTGTGGAGATCGACCCTTACTTAACCGCTGTACTAGTGGGAGAGGAAGGAATTATATTTGACGCGCACAACGACGCGCGATCAGTATACGTAGATGATATTATTTTTGGATCCACTAATGACAAACTTGCCAGGAAATTCACCAAGCTCATGGCCAGTGAATTCGAAATGAGTATGGTTGGCGAGCTTAACTTCTTTGGACTACACATAGCACAGGGACAAGACGGCCCACGAATTCATCAGCAGAAATATCTCAGGGAAATACTCACTAAACTCGGTATGGATAGCGCCAAAACTTACAGCACCCCCATGTCCCCAAATGAGTCCCTCGAGAAGGATGAGGCTTCCCCCACTGTCGGTTCAACTCTATTCAGGGGAATGATTGGTTCATTATTATATCTAACAGCTAGTAGACCTGACATTATGTTCAGTGTCTGTTTGTGTGCTCGCTTTCAGGCTGGTCACAGGGAAACACATGTGAAAGTGGTAAAGAGGATACTGCATTACCTAAATGGTACAGATGGTCTCTGCTTATGGTATCCCAGAGGGGGAGACCTGCGACTTGCAGGATTTACTCATGTAGTCTATGCTAGAAGCTGAACTGATTGAAAATCCACTTCGGGAATGGCTCAGTTCTTAGGCCCCTGCCTCATCTCATGGGGATCGAAGAAACAAAACTCCATAGCCCTGTCCACCGTTGAAGCCGAATATGTGGCTGCCGCTGCTTGTTGCTCACAACTCCTATGGCTACGTCAACAGCTAAGTGATTATGGTGTTATTATTTGAAATTCGCAGCGTCTCAGTCAGACAGATTTGTGAACAAGCAGTTGCTGCAGCACACTCTTGTTCACTCGGAAAATGTCTCAGCAAACAATGAACAAGACAGAAGTTTGTTCACCCAGTTCGGCCAACTGCCTACGTCTGGGGAGGACTATTCTCCAGTCCTCAATCCACTAAACACAAAGGTCTCCAAGTACACTCGGTTACAACTCCACGCAACCTATGCTACTCAACCTTGTGTGGATCATTGGACACAATCAGAACAGGCTCTGACTTGTGTCTGCACACCCTCTACAAATGTCAATCTAGAATAGCTACTGTCTCCTCGAAACTCAGCCTATTCTAAACTACACTCAACTCTACAGGGTTGCTGCAGCATCTGCTGTAGCACACAGCTGATGCACAATTGTCCGCGTCGCTCCAAAGCCTTCTACCGAGCCGATCGAATGATTCAACGAGCGCTGCACACTCTGGAATACTCCCCCTCACTCAGTGACCTCCAGCCACTAGCGAGGACCACCGCTTAGACACTCGACCGAGCCACACACCCGTCAGTTCTTCCGCGGCTTCCCTTGATCAACCAACAAGCACCACTGCTCTGAATTGGCTTCCAGATCAAGCTCGAATCAGACTATGCAAGTCCTGATCACCTTCTGCTTCTGTCACCATAGCTCTGCGCTCATGCTCTGCTCTCGGGTGATGATCGAAGAAATCGTCCGTCACACACCGAAATTGCTCTCTCTGAATTCTGTGTATGCACTCGTGTATCTCTCTGCTTCGATCACCCTCTCAGCTCTGAACCCCTCTCACTTAAATAGCAGCACCAGCTTTAAGCAATATCCCAAAAAGAACAATTATCTCCTAAAATTTAGGAGATTAGATTTGATTTGATCCCCAAAACAAATCTCCTTCTCTAGCTAGGAAATCCCCACTGGAATATGAAATTTCAAGTGTCTCTACTTATGCAGATTTGTGAACTAGCAGTTGCTGCAGCACACTCTTGTTCACTTAAATGTAGGCACAGCAGACAATGAATAGGACACAGATTTGTTCACTCAGTTCGGCCAATCTGCCTACGTCTGGGGAGGACTATTCTCCAGTCCTCAATCCACTCAACCAAAGGTTCAGATCACACTAGGTTACAACGCACGCAACCTATGCTACTTTAACCCCGTGTGGACTACTCAACACAATCAGAACAAGCTCTGATTTGTGCCAGCACACCCTCTACAATATGTCAGTCTAGAATAGCTACAATCCTCTTCAAGAACTCAGCCTATTCTAGCCTACACTACTCAGCATGGTTGCTGCAGCAACAGCTGTAACACCAGCTGAAGCACTCTGTCCGCGTCGCTCCAAGGCCTCCTGCCGAGCCGATCGAACCACTCCAAGAGCGCTGCACACTCTGAGTAACTCCCCCTCACTCAGTGACCACCTGCCACTAGTGAGTTCTTCCGCACGAACCTCGACCGAGCCTTCCACCCGTCAGCTCTCCCGCGGCTGCCTTTGATCAACCAACAAGCTCCACAGCTCTAAATTGGCTTCCAGATCAAAGCACGAATCAGTCTCTGCAAGACCTGACTCTCTTCTGCAATACGCACCACAGCTCTGCGCTCAACGCTCTGCCCGTGTATGTTGATCGAAGAACAACTTCCGTAGCACACCCAGAAAAAATCCTCTCTTTGAATTTCGTGTCTACTCTCGTGTATCACTCAGCTTCGATCAGCCTCTTCAGCCCTCGAACCTTCTGCTTAAATACCCTCACCACTTTAAGCAATTTCCAGGTTTAGGCCATTGACCCACAAGATCAATTATCTCCTAAAATCTAGGAGATTAGATTAGATTAATATCTTGAAGCATATCTCCTTCTCTGACTGATAATCCTTGCTGAAATATGCTCAGCAGCATTTTAGAAATTCTTCTAAGCACTTTCACAAAGCTGCCAAACCTTCAAAACTCACCCAGCACAAAACTGTTATTCGGACAGTTGAACTAGCTCTTGAACCAGCACCTGCTGCAGCATCCCCTGCTGCATCTGTTGCTGGTTTACTTCTGCTGTATACTTCTGCTGGCCTCCTTGATTGATTGAGCTGCAGCAGCTCCTTGTTCACTCATGCTGGTTTTGTCAAACACTGCCATACTTGCATTATCAATCTCCCCCTTGGCATTTTGACAAAACCTTAAGGCCAATGCACTCTTCTGAAAACCAGAAACGAAATACTCTAAATAAAATTAATAGAGAGTAAGTAGATGAGGCCACACTCGGCCATAGCATACTGACCACGCAGGGTCAAAAAAATGTATCAATATTCAGCAGCATATAAATCTTCTCTCCCCCTTTTTGTCATAGATGCTCAAGGGGCCTGCTCCTCATCCTCCAGGAACTCCAAGTCTCTGATGAGGCTCCTGATCTGTCCACGCCTGGCATCTCTCCTCTTGGCTTCAGCATCAAGAATAGCCAGCTCAGACCGGAGGTGACATACAATCCTGGCACGAAGAGCAGACTGGATTGTGGCAGCAGGGGGAAGAGATTCCTCCAAGGGAGCTGGAGCTGAAGAACCACCCATGAGAAGATCCTCATAGGCAACATCCACTGCATGTTTTCCCTTGAATAATTTGTGATCAACAGTAAAGACCTGCAGCTCCTCAGATAAGCCTTCAGTAATCGCTCCGAACTCTGGGTGCTGAGATACCATGATCCCATGGATGAGGGAGGGCAGCACAATAGGCTTGCTGGAGGAGGCACTCCCGGCATGTGTAGCAAGCTGAGGGAACATCACACTTCCCAGGCTGATCTTCCTCCTCTTTCCAATGGAATAAAGAAGGTTAGCAAAGTCTTTGTTGACCTTCCCTCTGTGAGAACTAGGAATCCAGTTCCTTGCACCAAGATGATACAGCAGAGCATACTTGGAGGTTAGCTCAGCTGCACTGAGATTCGGGCCGCCCCAAGACAGGCACACTCCCGCTGTAAGGGTCTTCGCCAATAATTCAGGCTTCACATCAGTGGGAGCCCTTGCATTCTCAGAAATCCCAAGGAATGCATCAATAATTTCCGGAGTAATAACCACTTGTTTACCCCTTACCCAGCTTCTCCCATACTCATCAGCTCCTTCGTCTCCAAATTTTTCTTCCATATTCACTATAAATTCTCTAACCAGAATAATATTGAAACGGTGAGGAAAGGTTAGGGACTTGAGCAGTTTTACCTCAGTTAGGAGCTCAATCATAGCAGCTGATCTATACTTGTCTTGCACCAGACGCTTCTCATGCACAATGTGTTTCCTCTCAACAGCACTCCAGGATTGAGAGACGCTTTTGTTCCTGAACCATGTGCCTCCGACAGTGAGAGCAGAGAAATCTTCAGCTGCAGGACCTTTCTCAGAGGGTCCACCAAGAGATCCTTCTTCACTGGATGAGCTTTCACTACTGGAGCCTGGGATCAGGATAGGAGCTTTGCCCTTGTCTGAAGAAGGGGGATGTGCTGCAGCAGGTTCTTGTTCAGGGGACTCAGCAGCTGTTTCAACCCCTTCACCAATAATACCAGGAGACATGACCAGTGATCTGCACTCTTCTCCTGCAGGAACTGCTGCAGCAGTCTCTGCTGCTTGTTCTTCCTCTGAAGCAGCTTCAGTCATATCCGCTTCTGGCAGCACAGCAGAACCGGAGACAGGTTCTCCATCACGTACCAGCCGCCTCCTCTTCTGCGAAGCTCCTTCAGAGGGAGAGGGCTCACTGTGCGACACAGGGAGAGGGTTTGGTTCCCACACAACCACCTCCAGCGGCTGAGCAGGGTCTTCGTTGCGTGCCTTGGTCCTTCTCTCAGACCTGCTTTGCCTGTCAGCTGCCAGATTCTTCTTCAGTCCACGTGTCTTCACCATTGCTGCAGAGATGTGGAAGGAAGGAGGAGCGCACAGAGGATGATCGGCAGAGAATTTTGAGACGCCCTTTGCTCTTGATCTGTGCCCTAGAAAATATTTACCCGTTATTTTCTTTTCCTTTTTGAAGTGTAAGCCACGTGCCTCTCATGTGCAAATATTTTCTTTTCATCTTTAGCAACCAACACATGTGAACAAGCTAATTCGGACCAGGTTGCTGCAGCACATGTGAGCTTGTTCACCTATTCACTTCAGGCTGCAATTTTTGCTCAGAGGATCCTTGAGAGATTCTGGTGGAGCCTTCTTCACCCATACTTGGAATACACCAGAGCATTTCTTCTTCTGATCTTCCAGCCTCCTAACCCTTTGTTTGGGTTTCCATATTTGTACCATCTTTGATTTACCCTTGTTTTTAGTAATCCAGTGCCCTTGTGCAGTAACATGAAATGGAGTCTTTGTGCAACATGTGCTGATTCTGGACTTTGCTCCCCCTTTTTCAGCTGAGCAAGTTCTGTGTTGCTGCTTCAGATTGAAGTTGATCTTCTGCTTCCCAACACTTGTACCAGTACTCCACTTGTTCTGAGACTTTTGTTTTGTTTGAGAAAAATGTTGTCCATGATGCTGCAGCATCCTCTTGTACACATGTCTAGATCCAATTTTCTCTGCCATTTTTGAGAAGGCATCTGAATTCTTCTTCTCGTCTGTCTCACCAACTGAGGCTTTAATGAACACTGTCCCTTTAGAGCTTTCTTCACCAATATATCCAAGCCCTGTTTTCCCTTTTCCAAGTCTTTGGTAAGATAATATTTCGTCCAGAATATTGCTCTGCGGGTCAGCTGTCTTGGCTGCTGCTGGAGTGGATTCAACAGAGGTCTGTCTTTCTGAATCTTCTCTTTTCAGAATAGTAACTTGATTATCAACTGAGGGTAGACATCTCCTTCGTTCTTCTTCCAAGAGATTTACTCTGTCAGTCAAGGTCTGATTGGTCTGAAGAACTGCCTCACACTGTTTGAGTATCTTCCTCAGAAGATCAGCAAAACTGTCAGATGAGTCATCGTCATCTTCACTCTCAGAGACTTCAATCCCATAGTGAATTTCTACCTTCTTTAGCTCATTGAGGTGGACATCTGAAACACTTGTCAGCACAACACAGTTTTCTTCATCACTCTCATCCGAATCACTCCATTTTGCTGTCATGGATTTGCTGTTCTTTTTCTCAGAATTCTTGAAGGGTTTGCTTGGACAATCAGCCTCAATGTGTCCGTACCCTTCACAGTTCCAGCATTGAACTCCCTTTTTCATCTCTTTCTTGTCATCATCGTCCAGTGCTGGTTCTCTCCCTTTCTTCTTTCTTTCACTGCCCCGTCTGAATTGTCTTCGCGAGGAAGAGCTTCTCTCAGTTCTGGATTCCATGTTTTTCAGAAACTTTCCTAGATTTTTAACCAGCATGCTCAACTGATCGTCTGGAACTGTCTGCTTGATTTCTGCTTCAGCCTTCAAACCAACATTCTTGTCCTTGGGAGTGGTGTCTTCTTTGACCAGTTTCATCTCAAATTGTTTGAGAGACCCCATCAGCTCTTCCAACCTCATGAATCTGACATTCTGAGCTTCTTCAATGGCTGTCACCTTCATGTCAAATTTTGTGGGCAGCGATCTGAGAACCTTTCTGATAAGCTTTTCTTCTGGAATGGGCTCACCAAGGGCATGAGCTTCATTTGCAAGATCACAGAGTTTAGCATTAAACTCAGTGATAGTTTCTTCATCAAGCATCCTCAGATTCTCAAATTGTGTGGCAATAATCTGGAGTCTTGACAGCTTTACTCTATCAGTTCCCTCATGGGCAGTTTGCAGAATCTCCCATGCTTGCTTGGCCATGTCACAGTTTGAGATCAACCTGAAGTTATTAGCATCAACTGCAGCAAAAATTGCATTCAGAGCCTTTGAATTACCAGTTGCTGCAGCACCTTCTTCAGCAGTCCATTCCTCTTCAGGTTTAATTCTTGTCACTCCTTGCTGATCCATGGTGATTGGGGGAGACCACTGAACCACAACAGCTCTCCATGTCTTCTCATCAATAGCTTTGAGAAAAGCTTTCATTCTAGCTTTCCAATAACCATAGTTACTCTCTTCCAGGAGTGGAGGTCTACTCGTGCTCTGTCCTTCCTTCATTGTCTTGGCAACTTCAGAGACACTGTAGGACCTTTTAAACTCTGTGTGTCGAGTTCCCGCTCTGATACCAATTGAAATTTCAAGTGTCTCTACTTATGCAGATTTGTGAACTAGCAGTTGCTGCAGCACACTCTTGTTCACTTAAATGTAGGCACAGCAGACAATGAATAGGACACAGATTTGTTCACCCAGTTCGGCCAATCTGCCTACGTCTGGGGAGGACTATTCTCCAGTCCTCAATCCACTCAACCAAAGGTTCAGATCACACTAGGTTACAACGCACGCAACCTATGCTACTTTAACCCCGTGTGGACTACTCAACACAATCAGAACAAGCTCTGATTTGTGCCAGCACACCCTCTACAATATGTCAGTCTAGAATAGCTACAATCCTCTTCAAGAACTCAGCCTATTCTAGCCTACACTACTCAGCAGGGTTGCTGCAGCAACAGCTGTAACACCAGCTGAAGCACTCTATCCGCGTCGCTCCAAGGCCTCCTGCCGAGCCGATCGAACCACTCCAAGAGCGCTGCACACTCTGAGTAACTCCCCCTCACTCAGTGACCACCTGCCACTAGTGAGTTCTTCCGCACGAACCTCGACCGAGCCTTCCACCCGTCAGCTCTCCCGCGGCTGCCTTTGATCAACCAACAAGCTCCACAGCTCTAAATTGGCTTCCAGATCAAAGCACGAATCAGTCTCTACAAGACCTGACTCTCTTCTGCAATACGCACCACAGCTCTGCGCTCAACGCTCTGCCCGTGTATGTTGATCGAAGAACAACTTCCGTAGCACACCCAGAAAAAATCCTCTCTCTGAATTTCGTGTCTACTCTCGTGTATCACTCAGCTTCGATCAGCCTCTTCAGCCCTCGAACCTTCTGCTTAAATACCCTCACCACTTTAAGCAATTTCCAGGTTTAGGCCATTGACCCACAAGATCAATTATCTCCTAAAATCTAGGAGATTAGATTAGATTAATATCTTGAAGCATATCTCCTTCTCTGACTGATAATCCTTGCTGAAATATGCTCAGCAGCATTTTAGAAATTCTTCTAAGCACTTTCACAAAGCTGCCAAACCTTCAAAACTCACCCAGCACAAAACTGTTATTCGGACAGTTGAACTAGCTCTTGAACCAGCACCTGCTGCAGCATCCCCTGCTGCATCTGTTGCTGGTTTACTTCTGCTGTATACTTCTGCTGGCCTCCTTGATTGATTGAGCTGCAGCAGCTCCTTGTTCACTCATGCTGGTTTTGTCAAACACTGCCATACTTGCATTATCAGAATATTCTTGGTAGCAACTTAGAAATTCTTCTGAGGCTCTCAACAGGGCTGCCAGGCCTTCTTGCCAAAGGCCCAGGTTGCTGCTGCTACTCGGACAGATGCTGCAGCAACTTGAACAAGCTCCTGCTATAGCATCCCCTGCTGTAGCTGCTCCTTGTTCACTTGTGCTGGAGTTGTTTGCTGCTGCTGGAATTTCCTAAATGCATTAGGAAACAATCCCATCAATTTTAAAGAAGATCCTCCAAGATCTCTACAAGATCATATCTCCTAATTTGTAGGAGTTTTGATTTTCCAATCAAATCTTCACTCAACAAGTCTGCCCTTGTTCTTGAGAGACACTCCAGAAAATATTCTCCTGAATATTCAGCTCTTTCTGGAAGCCCTTCGGTCCACTGATTTGTTGTTTGAACGCAATCTCCGAGAAAGCTTTGAATTTCTGCTACAGCATTTTAGCTCCAGCATCTGCTGTAGCACATGCTGTTTGAAGGTGTGCGATACTTTCTGCTGCAGCTCCAGGCACCAGCGTCTGCTGTAGCACTTGCAGCTTTTCTGCCTTGTATACATGCACTGGATTTCTGAAGGAGAGCTGATCTTCTGCTACTGAACTTCTGCTCCAGAGATTGCTATAGCACTTTGATAGCGCGTCGTTGTGCGCGTCAAATTTATTCCTTCCTTCTCTACTTAGTACAGCGGCTAAGTCAGGGTTGAATCCACAGGGAGCAAGTAGATTAGCTTTAACTAGTAACCTGCACTTACGAAAACTGGGGGGTGTGAGTGATTGGGTTGCGCAAGTGCGCGAGTAAACAGTAGTAAACGCAGGAATTGCACTAGACGTGCGCAGGCAGTAGAGATTAAGTACTATGACTATGAAAAGTATCGGCGCAGACAATCCTCTATGAATATATTCCTTATCATCAACTCTAAACGTCTATAGTTCGGTTTACTAATGTTAGTGTCCGATCAAGGCTTCCTAACATGTGCGCATGTTCCGATCAAAGTTCATGAGCTATTAATTCTTAAGACTAGTCTAAGCAGTTACGAATCCTGTCACAGTAGCAATTGATTATCCTAGCGCGGTACTCCTAGTTGTCACCGTCAAGCTATTCAACTAGTTTAACATATGACAAACAAGTAGCAAGAGGAAGATTGCGGTTCAAGGCTTCCCCTACTCATGCAACTAGCTGTCAACCGTGTGCACAAAATTAATACAAGCAAACAAACTATGCATTAAGCACAAGTCTCAAAGGAAATACTCATAGATTCATGCCCAACCGATACCAAGCGTTTAGCTAGACATGCTAGTAGTAAACATCATAGAAACAGTAAATAATATCTAAAGTATCCAAGAAAACAGCAACAAGCAGGTGCGTGCAGGTTGCAGAGTCTCGGCTGGCGCAGTCGGCTAGCGCAGGTCCTCGCAGCAGGCTCGTGTGTTTTTCAGTTTTGCCGCTCTCTCGTGTGCTTCGGTCCTCTCTTTATATACTGCTCACGAGGCCCAACCTTGGCAACTTCGAAATCTGGTGGTGTCAAGATTTGGAAACACCACTATTCTGCGCATGGCGCACTGCACCTTGGTTAGCGCAATCGGTCTGCGCACCGTAGTCGACTCTGCCACTTTCTATTTGTTTGCGCTGCTAGCTCCGCAGGCAGTGTGATGCGCGTCTTAAACGCTGTCTGTTAGTGCGTATCCGACTTAGGCCCTCGTTTCGCCCTGAAATACAAAAACACTGGAAACCAGTAATCTTGTACACAAAATAATGCAAACAAGCATAGGGTTAGGATCTAAATAGTGTGTATAAATAGGCTCTATCAAACCTCCCACACTTGCCCCTTGTTCGTCCCGAACAAGCACTCAAGCACGGATACAATTACCTCTCTGGAGTCTAGCGCACAGTCTTGCACTCTGGCGCGATCTGCACTACTATTCACCTGGCGCTGCTCTATCTCTTGCGCGCATCTGCCTTCAACAGTTTTTTAATATAATAATTTCGAATTTCGTTACCTCTTAGCTGGGATGAAGATCATTTCGGATGGCTGGGAGATAGCTCTTCATAGGCTCCTGGTTGCCAGCTTTCACTCCGAGGACGGGTATATGGTTAACAGCGCAAGTTTCTTCCGGTGCATGATTCTTCCGCGCACTTCCTGGGAACTCAAGCCTTCTTGATGATTTTCTTGTGAACTTTGCGCAAGCTGGTACGTATTTGTGCGCATGTTGCTTCTTTTGTAGCGCATATCATCTGCTGGTGTCTTTTTTTTTTTTTTGTACAGCTTTATCTATGGTTCCTATGTTCCCAGAACGGTTCCAGTCTCGGCCTCCGGATAACAGCTATGGAACAACGCTCCGCTCTCCCTCCTTGGTCTATTTGCGCAGGTCAGCGCACGCGTTTACATTCGTGCCCACCTTCCCTAGCTCGACTTCCAGAGGAAAGGTGGTCTGTTTTCCCACCTCGCCACGCTATGGGTATTCGCCTTCGGCATCTGCGTGACTGAGCGCGCTCTCTTGTTCCGAAGGTCGCGAAGCACCGGCCTCCACTAGCGCTCTCGACCATATACCGCACCTTCGAAGCTCAAACGACTAACCGCCTCTCTAGAGCGTTTCTGTCAACTCCACATCCCCTGTATATCCCAACTAACAGGAGCAGAAAAAACGAAAAAAAATATACTAAAACAGTTGATAGCAGCGCATGCAACAAGGATAGCGCAATACAAGCTGAACAGCGTGCGCAACCCGCACACTAGCGCACCACTGCTACTATTTTCTTCAACTAACTAAGCTACACTATAAAGTTAAAAAAAACGTGAAATGTAAATGCTACGCTCCCCCCCCCACACTTAAACAGAGACGTGTCCCCACGACTCATGCTCAAGCGCACGGAGAACGCACACAAGCATGCAAGCAAAAGAAAGAATATAAAAACATATAGTCAACGCAGCGCACAATATAGCAAGGGGGCACAAAAATATTCAGCACAATATTCAGCAAAACATATAGCAACAGTTTTCAAAAAGATAAGAAAAGAAAACCACCCGAAAGAAATGCGCGCCCCACTGCAGCCCTAGATGTCCTCGGAGCTAGACTCAGCCGCTGATCCGTGCGCCTCCTCACCTGAAGAATCAATCACATACTCGGTGCTGGAGGCTGGTGGCACGACAGAAATGGCGGCGGGCTGAGCCACGAGGTCGTCCTCTGAAATAGTATCCCATAGTGAATCTGAGCTGGTACTAATGATGCGTTCGGCTTCAGGGGACCTCTGAATGGAAGGCTGTGCAGGGGGTGGTGCAGGTGCTGGTACTGGGTCTGCTGCTGGGGTGGGCTGTGGTGCTTGGGCTGGTACTGGTGCTGCAGCTGGGGTGGGCTCTGGTACTAGTGCTGCTGCTGGGGTGGGCTCTGGTGCTGGGGCTGGCTCTGCTGCATGGACCGGGGACTGGGTAGGAGGGCTGGCTGGCTGGCGCGGCTCGCTGGGGGATCCTGGAGGTGGCCTGCGCAGGCTGAGGAGAGGGGGAATAGCATCTCCAAATCTCCACCCTGATGGTGGGCTCATACTCAAATCTGCCCCCTCTGGCGCTAAATATTCGAGCACGCGCATGACGTTGAACATCATGCGCTGCTCCTCGGATACCTCCTCAGGCGCCTCCTCTGCCTCAGTCCTGGGGCGCTTTCCTCGAGCACGCGGGGGAGAATCCTCAATGGCAATGGTAACTGGCTCCCCCTGCGGTGCACTTGCCCTTCGGCGCGCTCCAGTCTGCGCACGAGTCCTCATGCGCCTGACTGGAGGCGCAACTGGCGCTGGGGCCTGATAGAGCCTAGTTATACATGTTATTTAGATCATAAACCCATGCTTGTTTGCAATATTTTATGGGCAAGATTACTCGTTTCCACTATTTTTGTATATCAGGTCAGAACGAGTCCTTAAGTCGGATACGCGCTAACAGGCAGCGTTCTAGGGGTGAAAGATCAGCCTGTGGAGCTAGCGGTGCAAACAAAAGAAGAAATGGCGAAGGACAGCAGAGGTGCGCCACCCGATTGCGCCAATCAATGCTGTGCGCCAGGCGCAAAGTCCCAGTGACCAGACTTGGAAGTTGCCAAAAGATGAACTTCCTGGGGCACTATTTAAACAAAGAAAGTCTAGGGTTTCAAAGGACACACAGAGAGGCGGACACCATCACTCAGTGACATTCCAGCGGCACTGTGCGGCAGAACTGAAAAACACACGGACCTGTCAAGGAGAGTTGCGCCAGCCGACTGCGCCAGCCGAGAAGACACCCTGCGCGCACTGTTTGCTACCGTTTTCTTGGATACAGTAGTTTGTTACTTACTATTTTATGATGTTTACCACTAGCATGTCTAGCTAAACACTTAGTGTTGGTCGGGCATGAATCTATGATGTATGACCTTTGAGACTTGAGCTTAATGCATAGTTTATTTATTTGTATTAATCCTGCGCGTACTGAGACAATTAGTTGCATGAGTAGGGGAAGCCTTGAACCGCAAACTTACTTGTGTAGCTCGCTTGTCGCATGTTAAACTAGTTGCACGCGTAGGGGAAGCCTTGAACCGCAAACTTACCGTGACAACTAGGAGTAACGAGTTAGGGTAGGCAGCTGCTACTGTGACAGGATTCGCAGCTGTTTAGTCTAGTTCTAAGGATTAATAGCACATGAACTTTGAACGGAACATGCGCACGTGTTAGGAGGCCTTTACCGGACACTCACCCAAGTAAACCACAAGCTATAGATGTTTAGAGTCGATGATAAGGAATGCATTCATAGAGGATTGTCTGCCCAATACTTCTCATAAATATAGTACTTCATCTCTACTGCTTGCGCACGTCTAGTGCAATTCCCTGAGTTACGATATTCGCTGTTATTCGCGCATCGCGCAAAACCCCCAATCACTCACGCAACCCCCGTTTTCTTAAGTGTAGGTTACTAGCTGAGACTCACTGCTTGCTCCCTGTGGAGATCGACCCTTACTTAACCACTGTACTAGTGGGAGAGGAAGGAATTATATTTGACGCGCACAACGACGCGCGATCAAATTTTGGCGCCGTTGCCGGGGAGCAACACAGCTAAGTTTTAGCTAGCTTACATTCCTCATTTTAGTTATTTCATTTTGTTTTGTTTTCTCGTTGTTGTTTCTGACAGCGCGCAATCACATCAGCCTGCGCAACCTTGAAACAGTTGTGCTGCGCAGATTCTAGTTGCGCACTGACAGACGCAACAACTTCGTTGCCATTTAATTTCGTTTCTTGAGTTTGGATCAGGACATGGAGGATAACAGTGTGGTTGGAGATAACCTGGGAGACAGAACCCCAGAGGAAGCAAGGGCACATAACCGCGCAGCCCTATTCAGAGAGGAAGTGCAGCGTGAGGACGACGCACGAATGGCCGCTGAACCATACATTGCGCCACCCGTTCGTCCAGTCGCGAGGCGCAGGACAGTGCGCGAAATGTCGGCCCCACTCACTGTTAACCAGCCATGGTGCATAGTGCTTCCGCCCGACGGACAGTTCGAACTAAGAAGCTCACTCATCCATCACATGCCCAAGTTTCACGGAATGAACAACGAAAATCCAGTCAAGCATGTGCGGGAGTTCCTAATCATTTGCGAGAACATGAAGGCTTTGGGGGAAAACGATGAAGCGCTGAAGATGAAAGCGTTCCCATTTTCATTGAGCGATGCAGCCAAACACTGGCTGATGAGCCTACCCGCAGGATCAATCCACACATGGGAGCAGCTGCAGAAGAAATTCTTAGACAAATTTTATCCAGCAGCGAAGATTGCGCTGCTCAGAAGGGAATTGGCCGCGCCAAGGCAAGGCGCAGGGGAGTCCCTGTCAGAATACTACGAGCGTTTCAGGGAGCTAGAAGCCAACTGCTACAATCACGGGCTTCCCCAGAATGTGCTGATAGAGAACTTTCTGAATGGACTGCTGCCCATGGAGCTGCGACTACTGAATGCATGCGCAGGAGGGGACATTTGCAACATGTACCCGGAGGATGCATGGCAGCTGATAGAAGATTCTGCTGGACAGGTAAGACATCAATTGACACTTGAAAGTAGTCGTAATCGTTCTGTGCATCAGGTAGAGGCAAGCGCTGAGATCAAAGAAATGAAGGCCATGCTACAGAAGCTGATGAGTGCGCAGAGCGCACAACCAGTTGCACCAAAGGTATGTGAATTCTGCAGGTCCACTGAGCACAAGACAGACGAGTGCCCAACACTTTTTGAAGAAACTGGAGATGTAAATGCCCTTGGAGGATGGGACAACAGAGGACCGCAGAGGCAGAATCAGCCGCGCTTTGGGCTTGCTGCAAATGGTTTCAGATGGAGAGAAGAGAACAATTTCCAGAGGCAGCCCACTGATCAGCGCGCACCACAGCAGACGCAACATGCTGCACCCTACAATCCACCGCATCGCCGCACAGACGCACCAGCGCAGAACAGTCAGCAACCACGGCGATCCTTGGAAGATATCATGGGGCAGCTAGCCGACACAGTGCGCAAGAATGACGAAAAGTATGACAAGAGGTTCGAATCCATAGAAAAACACCTATCACAAATTGCAACCACAGTGTATGAACTGAAAAAGAGCGATGGCAACCTGCCTTCGCAAGTGATTCAGAACCCTAAGGGAGGAGTTAACGCGGTAACACTGAGGACTAGGCGCACAGTGGGAACAGAGCAGACCGCGCAGGCGCCCGCGCAACCAGTTGCGCAAGTCCCAGATCCAGCAGATCAGAGTGCGCAACCAGAGCCAGAGGCGCAATCAGAAGCGCCAACCACGAACCAGCAGGGCAATGCGCCAGGTATGTCTCACTCGAAAAACAAGAACAAAAATTGTACTAACATACCTGCTCCTTTCCCTGTGCAGGCACCACTGGCGAGAAAAGAAGCACTGGACAAGGAACTGTATGAGCTGTTCAGCAAAGTGGAAATCAACATACCTCTCATAGAAGCTATTCGACAGATTCCCAGGTATGCGAAGTTTTTAAAAGAGCTGTGCACGAATAAAAGAAGGACAGGCGAATGCGCACAGGTAATGCTAAATGCGCAGGCCTCAGCAATCGTGCAGCAAAAGGTACCACCTAAGTGCCGAGATCCAGGTACATTCACTATCCCTTGCACCTTAGGTAAAACCACGGTAAGCAACTGCATGATCGATTTAGGCGCATCAATCAATTTATTACCATATTCTCTCTATGCGACCTTGCGCCTTGGACCACTAAAACCTGCAGGTCTCACAATTCAGCTAGCAGATAGATCGTGCAAACAACCTGCAGGCATGATAGAAGATGTCCTAGTTCGAGTAGGAGAGCTGGTGTTCCCAGCAGACTTTTATGTGCTCGAAATGGAGGGTGAATCAAGCGCCAGCGGTGCGCAGATCCTCCTAGGCAGACCGTTTCTGATGACTGCGCGCACGAAGATAGACGTGTGGAGGGGCACGCTCTCCATGGAGGTAGATGGCGAAGAAATCCATTTCAACATCTTCGAAGGGATGCAGCACCCACATGAGGACGTTACCGTGCACGCAATGGACAGCTTTGACGACTTAGTCACAGAAGCGCAGTGTGCGAGCGCAAACATAGGACCAGAGCTACTGACACAGGCAGAATTGGAGGAGCAAGAGAAGGAGCTAAGCAGTGCTGAACCAGCATCCACACAGGTACGTGATATAGTTCATATTTGCACCGCTAACAAAACCTTGCCCTCTGATGAGCAGGCACCCAAGATCGAACTGAAGCAACTCCCGGAGCATCTCAAGTACATTTTCTTGGGAGATGAGGACACCCTGCCAGTGATCATCAAGAAGGGATTGGAAAACGAGCAGGAGGCGCGCTTACAACAGGTGCTGCGCAGGAACCAGCGCGCTATTGGATGGACTCTTGCTGATCTGCGCGGAGTGAGCCCGGACGTGTGCATGCACCGAATTCTGTTGGAAGACGGCGCCAAACCATCCAGGGAGGCTCAGCGCAGGTTAAACCCAAATATGATGGAGGTAGTGCAAAAGGAAGTTCTGAAGTTGCTTGACGCAGGGGTCATTTACCCAATCTCAGACAGCAGATGGGTCAGCCCGGTGCACGTTGTGCCAAAGAAAGGAGGAATCACGGTGGAGGAGAATGCGCAGGGCGAGCTAGTTCCCAAGCGCATACAGACTGGCTGGCGCATGTGCATCGACTACAGGAAGCTGAACGCTGTAACGCGCAAGGACCACTTCCCGCTACCCTTCATGGACCAGATGCTGGATCGCTTGGCAGGTAAACCTTACTTTTGTTTTTTGGACGGATATTCAGGTTACAATCAGATACCCATAGCTGCGGAGGATCAAGAGAAGACCACGTTCACATGCCCCTTCGGAACATTTGCGTTTCGGCGTATGTCTTTTGGGCTGTGCAACGCGCCAGGTACGTTCCAACGCCTCGTCATGAGCATTTTCTCTGATATGATTGGTATATGTATAGAAGTGTTCATGGATGACTTCACTGTATATGGGAGTACCTTTGATGCATGCTTAACACATCTAGATAAAGTCTTAGCACGCTGCATCTCTAAGAACCTAGTGCTAAACTACGAGAAGTGTCATTTCATGGTTACGCACGGAGTAGTATTGGGTCATATCATTTCCGAGGAGGGTATTAAGGTAGACAAAGCTAAGATAGATATTATTTCTAATCTGCTTTATGCCACCAACGTGCGCGACGTGAAATCGTTCTTAGGGCATGCTGGGTTTTACAGGCGTTTTATTAAGGATTTCTCTAAGATTTGCATACCCCTGTCTAACCTGTTGCAAAAAGACGTGTGCTTCGATTTTACTGATGAGTGCAGGGCGGCGTTCGATAAGCTGAAAGAAGCGCTGACCAGTGCGCCAGTGATGCGCGCACCAGACTCGAACCTGCCATTCGAGCTGATGTGTGACGCAAGTGACTACGCAGTAGGAGCAGTCTTGGGGCAGCGCGAGGACAAGAAGCCGCATGCCATCTACTATGCATCGCGCACACTGGACTCCGCGCAGAAGAACTACACCACCACGGAGAAGGAGCTTCTGGCAATTGTATTTGCGCTGGAGAAGTTCCGAGCATATGTTCTAGGCGCCAGAGTCATCATCTACACGGACCACGCCGCTATCCGCTACCTCATATCCAAGAAAGAGACCAAGCCGCGCCTGATGCGTTGGGTACTTCTGCTTCAGGAATTCGATTTAGAGATCAAAGATAAGAAGGGCACAGAAAATACCGTCGCTGATCATCTGAGCAGGATCATAAAGGATGAGGAGCCAGGGCAGATCAAGGAGACATTCCCTGACGAGCATCTAATGGCGCTAACAGGTAAGGTACCATGGTATGCGCATATCGCAAATTACCTGGTCACAGGTGCGTTCCCTCCTCATTTCAATAAAACTCAGTGCATGCGATTGAAACATGAGTCCAAGCATTATCTTTGGGATGATCCTTACATGCTTAGAATAGGTCCAGATCGGATATTAAGACGTTGCGTGCCTGACCATGAGATTAACTCTGTATTGATGTTTTGTCATGCGCACGCCTGTGGAGGACATTTCGGTCCCAAGCGCACGAGCAGGAAGATCTTGGACTGTGGATTCTACTGGCCGCACCTATTCAGAGATGCCTATGACCACTGCAGGAAGTGTGACAGGTGCCAGCGCACTGGAGGAATATCCGCGCGCAACGAGATGCCGCAGACCCCGATTCTGGTGGATGAAGTGTTCGATGTTTGGGGAATCGACTTCATGGGTCCATTTCCCCCATCTGCCGGCTACGAGTACATACTGGTGGCCGTGGATTACGTATCCAAATGGGTCGAAGCTAAGGCCACGCGCAAGGATGATGGTAAGACTGTCGCTGATTTTCTCAGAACTAACATATTTTGCAGGTACGGCGTGCCTAAGGCAGTTATCAGCGACCAGGGGACGCACTTCTGCAACAGGGTTGTGGCGCAAGTCTTCAAGCACTATGGGGTGCGCCACAAGACGTCCACCGCTTACCATCCGCAGACGAATGGACAGGCCGAAGTTTCTAACAGAGAGATCAAGCGCATCTTGGAAAAGACTGTGAGGCCGTCGCGCAAGGATTGGAGCCAGCGCTTGGATGATGCGCTATGGGCGTACCGCACTGCACACAAGACACCCATTGGAACCTCACCATTCCGGCTGGTCTATGGGAAGGCATGCCACCTGCCAGTGGAGCTCGAGCACAAGGCATATTGGGCTCTACGTATTTGCAACTTGAACTTGGAGGAGGCAGGACAAGAACGCGCATTTGAGCTGAGCGAACTAGAAGAGCTGCGCCTGGACGCCTATGAGGGACTGCGCGATTACAAAGCGCGCACCAAGGCGTTTCATGACAAGCACATCCTCCGGCGCACATTTGAACCAGGCGATCAGGTATTATTATTTCCATCACGCCTGAAGCTCATGCCTGGGAAGCTGCGCAGCAAGTGGACGGGACCATACACCGTCACCAAGGTTTTCCCCTACGGCACAATTGAATTAGAAGACGGGCACCAGCATCGTTTTCAGGTTAACGGGCAGAGAGTCAAACGGTACTTGGGCGAACCTTGGGATGGCGCAGCACGCAACATTGACTTGGCCGAGCCAGAGATAGTAGACGAGCAAGCTGTTGCGCCAGACGCACCACCAGATGTTTCAGAGGGAGACCTAGCACCCATCGCCTATATCTCCTCTTCCTCTGCATCTGCCCTCCTTACGAATAATGTATCACATGCTGACCTCTCCTTTTATCCTTTGCGCAGGACCACTGAGATCGTCACACAAGCACTGGCGCAGGGACACTCAGGAGCAAGAGTGGGGGAGGCTGCAGACGCACTACTTGGCACGTAACGAGGTACCGTCGAGCCAACGACGTTAAACAAAGGCACTTGTCGGGAGGTAACCCGACACATTTTATTTTGGCACATTTTATTCTGCTTGTTTCGTTTTTGCGTGTTTTTTTTAGTTAGAATAGGGTTTGGTAGTTTTTTTTGTAGTCACACAAATGCGCAGGACCGTGCGCCTATCAATGCGCAGGTCAGTTGCGCTAGCCATAGGGGGTATATAAGGCCAGACTTAGAATAATTCCCAGCACTTTTTCACTCGACCGTTACACACAAGCTCCCGCCCTCAGACCTCTGCCGTCGCCCAGCGCCCATCCCACCGTCCGTCTAGAGAGATTCAAGAACCACACGACCACACAGCACCCAGGTAACCCCCGATCCCGCTTTGAGCCGCTTCTGTTAGGGTTTGAGCGGAGAAGACAGTTTTTAGGGTTCTGAAATCGCACCAGGCTAGAGTGCGCGGTTTGGAGTGCTGTTTTGTGCGTTGTGTAGGCGACCAGTAGGCGCTCGTTCGGTGCAATTTTCAGAGGATTCTGGGCAGTTTCGATTTTTAGGGTTTTGGGGAGCATAGACCGCGATTGACCGGAGCCAGCGCAAGATGAGACCCGCCGCAGACCAAGTGACCCCAGCGGCTTTCGCTAACAAGTACGCAGCATTCATTAGCCTGGACATGTACGGGACACCGTACATCTGTCGAGATTTCCTGCGCGAGGTAGGGTTAGAGGACCTCGTGGCGCAGCGGCTAGCGATTGCCGGTTGGGAGGCGCTAATGGACCTCCGCAGCGCAGCAGACCAGGAGGATACGTGTGAGTTCCTGGCGTCTATGGAGGCGGGGGACAGGGAGATCAGATATAGACACAGGGGTGTCTGGTTCATAGCCTCGGAAAGGAGGCTGAGGCGCGCATTCGGGTGCGCCAAGGTGCGTGAGGAGGAGTTAGACACGCACAATAACCAGGAGGCTTGGAGGGACATGGCAACAGGGCCAGCATTCGCCGCGGGGCGCAGCAGGGGCCGAGAGCTGCGCGACCCGTGGCTGTTCTACTTGTGGCGCATCGTGGCCCACGCAATCATTGGCCGTTTCAACGGCGCTCCAAAGATCAGCCTCCTGGATATGGAGATTTTGACGGGGCTTTATTATGAGCGGAAGGTGCTGTTCATCCTGAACATGGTGCACCATTGGAGCCGAGTCAGCATGAGAGGGCCGCTGACGTGTGGAGGGCTTATCACGCACTTGCTGCGGAGTTTACATGGAGAGCCCGAGGTGCCAGAGCACACCTTGGTGCAGCCTATACCTCTGGACCGCGCCCACATGCTGCAAATCAGGGCGGTAGCCGTTCGGGACGATGGCACACTAGAGTGGTGCTACCACCTGCAGCCAGCCAGACCACCGAGGGCCAGAGTAGAGAGCAGTGCGCGGGCCAGGGCCGAGAGCAGTGCGCAGGGCGCAGCTGCAGGCGCAGCAGCAGCCGCAGCAGCCGCCGCAGCAGACGAAGAGATGGAGGAGGCCCTAGAACCAGAGGTGCCTCTAGTCAGGCGCCCAAGGACTCGGGCGCAGACTGGAGCGCAACAGAGGGCCCGCGCACCATTAGGGGAGCCAGTGACCATTTCCATAGAGGACTCTCCCCCGCGTGCCCCTGCCAAGCGCCCAAGGACTGAGACTGAGGTGGCGCCTGAGGAAGCCACTGCCGAGCAGCGCATGCTGTTCAACGTCATGCGCGTGCTCGAGTACTTAGCGCCAGAGGGGGCGGATTTAAGTATGAGTCCACCATCCGGGTGGAAATTTGGAGACGCAATTCCCCCTCTCCTCAGCCTGCACCATCCACCTCCTACCCGAACCCCAGAAACTTCAGCAGCTCCAGCTCCAGCACCCTCTCCAGCCCCAGCCCCAGCAGCGCCCGCACCAGAACCAGCAGCCCCAGCAGCAGAGCCCACCCCTGAACCTGAACCGGCACCGGTACCATCACCAGTAGCTTCCCCTGCCCGGCCTTCTGTTCCGGAGTCCCCCATTAACTTTCCCAACATAGACTCCGATTCCATATGGGAGTCACTTTCCGAGGACGAGCAGCCTGACCCCCTCACCATTGTGCCACCATCCTCCAGCACCGACTGCATGACTGATTCTTCAGAGAATGAGGCGCATGGGTCAGCAGCTGATTCTAGCTCGGAGGACTTCTAAGGCTTTGGGCAGGCGCCGTGATTTTCTTTAGGGTGGTGTCTTTTATGTTTGCTGCGTCTAGTTGACTATTATGTGTGCTGAATATTTGTGCCATACATTCTGTGACTCCCTTGCTATATTTTGTGTGACTAGTGGTGTTCACTCTTATATTCTTTATTTTCGTTGCATTGCATGCATGTGCGCAACCTCCGTGCGCTTGAGCTTGAGTCGTGGGGACACGTCTCTGTTCAAGTGTGGGGGGGGGGGGGGGGGGCGTTACTCTTACATTTCATGTTTTTAGCATTTTTAGTATAGCTTAGTTAAGTTGAAGAAAACTAGTAGCAGTAGTGCGCTAAGGTGCAAGATGCGCATGCGCTCCAGCTTGTTTTGCGCTATCCGTATTGCGTGCACTGCTATCTACTGTTTTAGCATAATTTTTTCGTTTTTTCTGCTCCTGTTAGTTGGGATATACAGGGGATGTGGAGTTGATATAAATGCTCCAGAGAGGCGGTTAGTCGCTTCTGCTTCGAAGGCGAGGTATATGGTCGATTGCGCTAGTAGAGGCCGGTGCTTCGCAACCTTCGGAACAAAAGAGCGCGCTCAGTCACGCGGATGCAAAAGGCAAAATACCCAAAGCGTGGCGAGGTGGGAAAACAGACCACCTTCTCTCTGGATGTCAAGCTAAGGAAAGCGGGCGCGGATGTAAACGCGTGCGCTGACCGGCGCAGACAAACCAAGGAGGGAGAGCGGAACGAGTTCCATAGCTGCTATCCGAAGGCTGAGATTGGAACTGTTCTGGGAATAAAAAGAAATTGGAAAGGAAGCTGTACAAAAGAAAATACCAGCAAAAGCAGATGATGTGCGTTACAAAGAATCAGCATGCGCACTACCTAGTACCCGCGTGCGCAAGACCATAAGGATATCATCAAAGGCTCAGGTTCCCAGGAAGTGTGCGAACGAATCACGCACTGGAAGAAGCTCGCGCAAGAAACCATATACCTATCTTCGGAGCGGGAGCTGACAACCAGGAGCCTAAGAAGAGCTATCTCCCAGTCATCCAAAGACCTTCATCCCGGCTGAGAGGTAACGAAATTTCGGGATTATTATATTAGAACTATTGAGTGCAGTTGTGCGCAGGTGATAGAGCAGCACAAGTTGAAGCAACTGTGCATCTTGCGCTAGAATGCAAGGGATGTGCGCTAGTCTCCAGAAAAGGTAATTGTATCCGCGTTTCAGTACTTGTTCGGGACGAACAAGGGGTAAGTGTGGGGGGTTTGATAGAGCCTAGTTATACATGTTATTTAGATCATAAACCCATGCTTGTTTGCAATATTTTATGGGCAAGATTACTCGTTTCCACTATTTTTGTATATCAGGTCAGAACGAGTCCTTAAGTCGGATACGCGCTAACAGGCAGCGTTCTAGGGGTGAAAGATCAGCCTGTGGAGCTAGCGGTGCAAACAAAAGAAGAAATGGCGAAGGACAGCAGAGGTGCGCCACCCGATTGCGCCAATCAATGCTGTGCGCCAGGCGCAAAGTCCCAGTGACCAGACTTGGAAGTTGCCAAAAGATGAACTTCCTGGGGCACTATTTAAACAAAGAAAGTCTAGGGTTTCAAAGGACACACAGAGAGGCGGACACCATCACTCAGTGACATTCCAGCGGCACTGTGCGGCAGAACTGAAAAACACACGGACCTGTCAAGGAGAGTTGCGCCAGCCGACTGCGCCAGCCGAGAAGACACCCTGCGCGCACTGTTTGCTACCGTTTTCTTGGATACAGTAGTTTGTTACTTACTATTTTATGATGTTTACCACTAGCATGTCTAGCTAAACACTTAGTGTTGGTCGGGCATGAATCTATGATGTATGACCTTTGAGACTTGAGCTTAATGCATAGTTTATTTATTTGTATTAATCCTGCGCGTACTGAGACAATTAGTTGCATGAGTAGGGGAAGCCTTGAACCGCAAACTTACTTGTGTAGCTCGCTTGTCGCATGTTAAACTAGTTGCACGCGTAGGGGAAGCCTTGAACCGCAAACTTACCGTGACAACTAGGAGTAACGAGTTAGGGTAGGCAGCTGCTACTGTGACAGGATTCGCAGCTGTTTAGTCTAGTTCTAAGGATTAATAGCACATGAACTTTGAACGGAACATGCGCACGTGTTAGGAGGCCTTTACCGGACACTCACCCAAGTAAACCACAAGCTATAGATGTTTAGAGTCGATGATAAGGAATGCATTCATAGAGGATTGTCTGCCCAATACTTCTCATAAATATAGTACTTCATCTCTACTGCTTGCGCACGTCTAGTGCAATTCCCTGAGTTACGATATTCGCTGTTATTCGCGCATCGCGCAAAACCCCCAATCACTCACGCAACCCCCGTTTTCTTAAGTGTAGGTTACTAGCTGAGACTCACTGCTTGCTCCCTGTGGAGATCGACCCTTACTTAACCACTGTACTAGTGGGAGAGGAAGGAATTATATTTGACGCGCACAACGACGCGCGATCAGGGCCTCGTCCTCCTCCATCTCCTCCGCAGCCTCTTCTGCTTGTGCGCTGCTCTCCGCTCGTTGCCTCGGCGCTCTGGCCGGCGGCAGCCGGTAGCACCACTCCAATGTATCGTCCTCTCTCACGGCTACCGCTCTTATCTGCAGCATATGGGCGCGGTCCAGGGAAACAGCCGGCACCACTGTGTGCTCGGGCACCTCTGGCTCTCCATGCAACGCACGCGGCAGGTGCGTTATCATCCCTCCACAAGTCAGCGGCCCCTTGGTGCTGACCCGACTCCAATGAAGCACCATGTTCAAGACAAATAGCACCCTCTTTCCATAATAAAAACCCTTCAAAATCTCCATATCCAGCAAGCTGATCTTCGGCGCACCATTAAAACGCCCAATGATCGCATAGGCAACCATGCGCCACAGGTAAAACATCCACGGGCTGCGCCCTGCGGCAAAAACTGGACCGGTTGCCATCTCACGCCACGCTTCCTGATTCGTATGCGTGTCTATATCAGCTTCTCGCACCTTAGCGCACCTCAGTGTGCGCTTCAGCCTCTTAGCCGAGGCAATGTACCAGACCCCTCGGTGCCGGTACCTTATCTCCATATCGGCCATCTCCAGTGACGCCAAAAACTCACAGGTGTCCTCCTTGTCTGCTGCGCTGTTGATCTCCAACAGCGCCTCCCAGCCCGCCAGCGCGAGCTTCTCCATGATGAGGTCCTCCATTTCGACCTCTCGCAGGAACTCCCTGCTGATGTACGGAGTCCCGTACATCTCCAGCCTCAAGAAGGCTTCGTACTTGCTGGCGAAATGAGCTGGGGTCACTTGATCCTCTGCAGGCTGCATCGTGCGCTGGGTCTCTCCGGTCAACTACGGTCAACACTCACAAAAACTCAAAAATTCCAAACGCCACCAAATGCCCTGAAACTTTCACCAAAGGATCGCCTACTGCCCGCCTACAAAACCCACTAACCAAACCTCCAATCGGTGCAGGCTAGCTACGTGCGAATTCAGACCTAGGGCACCCCTCTTATCGCACAAACCCTAACTCAATCGGCTGAAATCGGAGGGGACGGGTTACCTTGTGAGTGTGCGACTGTGTGCTCCACAAATCTCTCTAAACGGAAGCTGGGTTGAGCGTCGGACGGTGAGCAGCTGCTGAGTACGGGAGTTTCTCTTGCAACGGTCGAGTGTGAAAAGTACTGAAATTTTCTAAGTACTGCCTTTATATACCCCTCTGACTGGCGCAGCCGTCCTGCGCACTGAAGTGCGCACTGGCCTGTGCACTGCTGCTCGACTAAAAAACTACAAGTCCTAAACTAGCTAAAAGACACTAGAAAAACTAAAAGAAAAACATGTAAAAGTAAAACGTGTCGGGTTACCTCCCGACAAGTGCCTTTGTTTAACGTCGTTGGCTCGACTGTACCTCATTACTTGTGTGAAAGTGCACCAGCGACCTCCCCCACACTTGCTCCTGAGTGACCCTGCGCTCGTGCATGTGTTGTGTTCTTCTTGGTCCTGCGCAAAGGATCAGAAGGGTGGTCAGCATGGTTAATAGTATGTGATAAATCATGAGTAACGAGGTGAGGTAAAGAGGAAGAAGAAATATGAGCAATAATTCCCAGTTCTCCCTCTGGTGCGTCTGGTAGTGACTCTGGCGCAGCAACCTGCGCATCTGCTAACTCTGGCTCTGCCAATTCAACTTCGCGCGCTGTGCCATCCCAAGGTTCTCCTAAATACTTTTTGACTCTCTGCCCATTGACCTAAAAACGATGCCGGTGCTCATTTTATAATTCGATTGTTCCGTAGGGGAAAACCTTGGTGACTGTGTACGGTCCCGTTCATTTGTTGCGCAGCTTCCCAGGCATGAGCTTCAGGCGTGATGAGAATAATAATACGTGGTCTCCTGGCTCAAAAGTGAGTCTGAGAATATGTTTGTCATGAAATGCCTTTGTGCGCGCCTTGTAATCGCGCAGTCCCTCGTATGCATCCAGGCGCAGCTCTTCTAATTCACTCAGCTCAAAAGCGCGCTCCTTACCTGCCTCGTCTAGGTTCAGGTTGCAAACACGCAATGCCCAGTATGCTTTGTGCTCTAGCTCCACTGGCAGGTGGCACGCTTTTCGTAAACCAACCGGAACGGTGAGGTCCCAATTGGTGTCTTATGCGCTGTTCGGTATGCCCACAGCGCATCGTCAAGGCGCTGGCTCCAATCTTTGCGTGACGGTCTCAAAGTTTTCTCCAGTATGCGCTTGATCTGTCTGTTGGAAACCTCGGCCTGTCCATTCGTCTGAGGGTGATAAGCGGTGGACGTCTTGTGGCGCACTCCATAATGCTTGAATACCTGCGCCACTATCCTGTTGCAAAAGTGCGTCCCCTGGTCGCTGATGACTACCTTAGGCACTCCGTACCTGCAAAATATGTTAGTCCTTAAAAAGTCAGCAACTGTCTTACCATCATCCTTCTGGGTAGCCTTGGCCTCGACCCATTTGGAGACATAATCTACCGCGACCAATATATACTCATATCCGGAAAATGGAGGAAATGGCCCCATGAAGTCAATCCCCCAAACATCGAATACTTCATCCACTAGAATTGGCGTCTGCGGCATCTCATTGCGCGCTGATATGCCTCCTGTGCGTTGGCACCTGTCACAGTTCCTGCAGTAGTTATATGAGTCACTGAACAAGCGCGGCCAATAAAATCCGCAGTCCAGGATCTTTCTGCTCGTGCGCTTTGGACCGAAGTGCCCTCCACATGCGTGCGCATGACAAAACATCAAAACAGAGTTAATTTCATGGTCAGGCACGCAGCGCCTCAAAATCTGATCAGGTCCTATTCTGAGCATATACGGATCATCCCAAATGTAATGCTTGGACTCTGATAGAGCCTATTTATACACATTATTTAGATCCTAACCCTATGCTTGTTTGCATTATTTTGTGTACAAGATTACTGGTTTCCAGTATTTTTGTATTTCAGGGCAAAACGAGGGCCTAAGTCGGATACGCGCTAACAGGCAGCTTTTAAGGAGCGCATCACACAGCCTGCGGAGCTAGCAGCGCAAACAAAGGAGTTGGCAGAATCAGCTACGGTGCGCTAACCGATTGCGCTACCGAGGTGCTGTGCGCCATGCGCAGATAGTGGTGTTTCCAAATCCTGACACGACCAGGTTTGGAAGTTGCCAAGGTTGGGCCTCTTGAGCAGTATATAAAGAGAAGAAGGCTAGGGTTTGAAGGACACTCACGACACAATTGATATCATCCAGACACACCACAGCACACGGAAGAGCAGCATAACAGAAAACACACGAGCTTACTGAGAGGACCTCCGCTTGTGGACTACGCTAGCCGAGACACTGCAACCTGCACGCACCTGCTTGTTGCTGTTTTCTGTGATACTTTAGATATTGTTTACTGTTTCTATGATGTTTACTACTAGCATGTCTAGCTAAACGCTTAGTATCGGTTGGGCATGAATCTATGAGTATTTCCTTTGAGACTTGCGCTTAATGCATAGCTTGTTTGCTTATGTTAATTCTGTGCACACTGTTGACAGCTAGTTGCATGAGTAGGGGAAGCCTTGAACCGCAATCTTACTCTTGTTACTCGTTTGTTATATGTTAAACTAGTTGAATAGCCTGACGGTGACAACTAGGAGTAACGCGCTAGGATAATCAGTTGCTACTGTGACAGGATTCGTAGCTGCTTAGACTAGTATTAAGAATTAATAGCTCATGAACTTTGATCGGAACCTGCGCACAAGTTAGGAAGCCTTGACCGGACACTAACTTCAGTAAATCAAACTATAGACGTTTAGAGTCGATGATAAGGAATACGCTCATAGAGGATTGTCTGTGCCGATACTTCTCATAGTCATAGTACTTAATCTCTACTGCCTGCGCACGTCTAGTGCAATTCCTGCATTTTACTACTGTTTACTCGCGCATTGCGCAACCCAATCACTCACACCCCCAGTTTTCGTAAGTGCAGGATTCTAGTTAAAGCTAATCTACTTGCTCCCTGTGGATTCGACCCCGACTTAACCGCTATACTAAGTGGAAGAGGAAGGAATTAATTTGAACGCGCACAACGAAGCGCGCATCAAATTTTGGCGCCGTTGCCGGGGAGCAACACAGATAAGCCTTAATTAGCTTAAGTTTTCTTTTATAATAGTTAGTTATTTCTGTTTGCTTTATTTTCGTTGTTGTTTCTGACAGCGCGCAATTAACATCAGCCTGCCCAACCCTGAAACAGTTGCGCTGCGCAGATTCTAGTTGCGCTCTGACAGACGTTACAACTTTGTTTTCTTTTAATTTCGTTTTCTTTGAGATTTAGAACAGGTCATGGAGGATAACAGTGTCGTTGGAGATAATTTAGGGGACAGAACTCCAGAGGAAGCGAGGGCACATAACCGCGCAGCCCTGTTCAGAGAGGAAGAGAGCCTATTTATACACATTATTTAGATCCTAACGCTATGCTTGTTTGCATTATTTTGTGTACAAGATTACTGGTTTCCAGTGTTTTTGTATTTCAGGGCAAAACGAGGGCCTAAGTCGGATACGCGCTAACAGGCAGCTTTTAAGGAGCGCATCACACAGCCTGCGGAGCTAGCAGCGCAAACAGAGGAGTTGGCAGAATCAGCTACGGTGCGCTAACCGATTACGCTACCGAGGTGCTGTGCGCCATGCGCAGATAGTGGTGTTTCCAAATCCTGACACGACCAGATTTGGAAGTTGCCAAGGTTGGGCCTCTTGAGCAGTATATAAAGAGAAGAAGGCTAGGGTTTGAAGGACACTCACGACACAATTGATATCATCCAGACACACCACAACACACGGAAGAGCAGCAGAACAGAAAACACACGAGCTTATTGAGAGGACCTGCGCTAGCCGACTGCGCTAGCCGAGACACTGCAACTTGCACGCACCTGCTTGTTGCTGTTTTCTGTGATACTTTAGATATTATTTACTGTTTCTATGATGTTTACTACTAGCATGTCTAGCTAAACGCTTAGTATCGGTTGGGCATGAATCTATGAGTATTTCCTTTGAGACTTGCGCTTAATGCATAGCTTGTTTGCTTATATTAATTCTGTGCACACTGTTGACAGCTAGTTGCATGAGTAGGGGAAGCCTTGAACCGCAATCTTACTTTTGTTACTCGTTTGTTATATTTTAAACTAGTTGAATAGCCTGACGGTGACAACTAGGAGTAACGCGCTAGGATAATCAGTTGCTACTGTGACAGGATTCGTAGCTGCTTAGACTAGTATTAAGAATTAATAGCTCATGAACTTTGATCGGAACATGCGCACAAGTTAGGAAGCCTTGACCGGACACTAACTTCAGTAAATCAAACTATAGACGTTTAGAGTCGATGATAAGGAATACGCTCATAGAGGATTGTCTGTGCCGATACTTCTCATAGTCATAGTACTTAATCTCTACTGCCTGCGCACGTCTGGTGCAATTCCTGCATTTTACTACTGTTTACTCGCGCATTGCGCAACCCAATCACTCACACCCCCAGTTTTCGTAAGTGCAGGATTCTAGTTAAAGCTAATCTACTTGCTCCCTGTGGATTCGACCCTGACTTAACCGCTGTATTAAGTGGAAGAGGAAGGAATTAATTTGAACGCGCACAACGACGCGCGCATCAAATTTTGGCGCCGTTGCCGGGGAGCAACACAGATAAGCCTTAATTAGCTTAATTTTTCTTTTATAATAGTTAGTTATTTCTGTTTGCTTTATTTTCGTTGTTGTTTCTGACAGCGCGCAATCAACATCAGCCTGCGCAACCCTGAAACAGTTGCGCTGCGCAGATTCTAGTTGCGCACTGACAGACGCAACAGCTTAGTTTTCTTTTAATTTCGTTTTCTTTGAGATTTAGAACAGGTCATGGAGGATAACAGTGTCGTTGGAGATAATTTAGGGGACAGAACTCCAGAGGAAGCAAGGGCACATAACCGCGCAGCCCTGTTCAGAGAGGAAGTGCAGCGCGAGGTTGATGCAAGGATGGCCGCTTAAGTGTCTAATGCGCCACCCGCGCGATAAGCTGCGCGACGCAGAACAGTGCGCGAGATGTCAGCCCCAGTCACGGTTAACCAGCCATGGTGCATAGTGCTTCCACCAGACGGTCATTTTGAACTCAGGAGCTCGCTCATCCATCATATTCCCAAGTTCCACGGGATGAACAACGAGAACCCAGTCAAGCATGTGCGAGAATTCCTAGTCATTTGCGAGAACATGAAGGCCGAAGGGGAGAGCGATGAAGCGCTGAAGATGAAAGCGTTCCCATTTTCATTGTGTGACACAGCCAGGCATTGGCTGATGAACTTACCAGTAGGATCAATTCACACATGGGAGCAGCTGCAGAAGAAGTTCCTGGACAAATTTTATCCCGCAGCAAAGATCGCGCTACTCAGGAGGGAGCTGGCCGCACCTAGGCAGGGCGCAGGAGAGTCGTTGTCCGAGTATTACGAGCGTTTCAGGGAGCTGGAGGCCAACTGCTACAACCACGGCCTACCCCAGAATGTGCTGATAGAGAATTTCCTGAATGGATTGCTACCCATGGAGCTGAGATTATTAAATGCATGCGCAGGAGGCGACATTTGCAACATGTACCCAGAAGACGCGTGGCAGCTGATAGAAGACTCTGCTGGGCAGGTAAGACATCAGCTAACACTTGAAAATAGTCGTGCTCATTCTGTGCATCAGGTAGAAACAAGCGCTGAAATAAAAGAAATGAAGGCCATGCTGCAGAAGTTGATGAGTGCGCAATGCGCACAACCAGTTGCGCCAAAGGCGTGTGAGTTCGTTCTGGAGGTATGGCAGTTGTGTTCTTGCTCTTAGAAGGTTTTCTAAAATGCTGCTGAGCATTTTCCAGCAAGGTTTGCTAGTCAGAGAAGGAGATTTGCATTGAAGATATTAATCAAATCTAATCTCCTAGATTTTAGGAGATAATTGATCTTGTGGGTCAATTGCCTAAACCTGGAAATTGCTTAAAGTGGTGTGGGTATTTAAGCAGAAGGTTTGAGGGCTGAAGAGGGTGATCGAAGCTGAGTGATACACGAGAGTAGACATAGATTTCAGAGAGAGGATTTTCTGGGTGCTACGGACGTTGTTCTTCGATCAAACACACACGGGCAGAGCGTTGAGCGCAGAGCTGTGGTGAGCATTGCAGAAGAGAACCAGGTCTTGCAAAGACTGATTCGTGCATTGATCTGGAAGCCAATTCAGAGCTGTGGAGCTTGTTGGTTGATCAAAGGCAGCCGCGGAAGAACTGACGGGTGGAAGGCTCGGTGGAGGTTCGTGCGGAAGAACTCACTAGTGACAGGTGGTCACTGAGTGAGGGGGAGTTACTCAGAGTGTGCAGCGCTCTTGGAGTGGTTCGATCGGCTCGGCAGAAGGCCTTGGAGCGACGCGGACAGTGTGCTTCAGCTGTGTGTTACAGCTGTTGCTGCAGCAACCCTGCTGAGTAGTGTAGGATAGAATAGGCTGAGTTCTTTGAGAGGATTGTAGCTATTCTAGACTGACATATTGTAGAGGGTGTGCTGGCACAAATCAGAGCTTGTTCTGATTGTGCTGAGTAGTCAACAAGAGGTTGAGTAGCATAGGTTGCGTTCGTTGTAACCTAGTGTACTTGGAACCTTTGGTTGAGTGGATTGAGGACTGGAGAATAGTCCTCCCCAGACGTAGGCAGATTGGCCGAACTGGTTGAACAAACTTGTGCATTGTTTGTTGCTTGCTGAGATTTATTCTAGTGAACAAGAGTGTGCTGCAGCAACTGCTTGTTCACAAATCTGCCGGATTGAGACACTGTGAAATTTCAATTGGTATCAGAGCGGGGACTCGACACACAGAGTTAAAATATCCTACAGTGTCTCTGAAGAAGCCAAGACAATGAAGGAAGGACAGAGCACAAGTAGACCTCCACTATTGGAAGAGAGCAATTATGGTTATTGGAAAGCTAGGATGAAGGCCTTTCTCAGGGCCATTGACGAGAAGACATGGAGAGCTGTTGTGATTCAGTGGTCTCCCCCAATCACCATAGATGAGCAAGGAGTGACAAGAATAAAACCTGAAGAGCAGTGGACTGTTGAAGAAGGTGCTGCAGCAACTGGTAATTCAAAGGCTTTGAATGCAATTTTTGCTGCAGTTGATGCTAACAATTTCAGGTTGATATCAAACTGTGATTTGGCCAAGCAAGCATGGGAGATTCTGCAAACTGCCCATGAAGGAACTGATAGAGTGAAGCTATCAAGACTCCAGATTATTGCCACACAATTTGAGAATCTGAGGATGCTGGATGAAGAAACAGTCACTGAGTTTAATGCTAAACTCTGTGATCTTGCAAATGAAGCTCATGCTCTTGGAGAGCCCATTCCTGAAGAAAAGCTTATCCGAAAGGTTCTCAGATCATTGCCCACAAAATTCGACATGAAAGTGACAGCCATTGAAGAAGCACAAAATGTCAGATTCATGAGTTTGGAAGAGCTGATGGGGTCTCTCAAACAATTTGAGATGAAGATGGTTAAAGGAGACACCACTCCTAAGGATAAGAACATTGGATTGAAAGCTGAAGCAGAAATCAAGCAGACAGGCTCAGAGGAGCAGCTGAGTATGATTGTCAAGAATCTTGGCAAACTTCTGAAAAACATGGACTCAAGAAGCGGGCAAAGCTCATCCTCTCGTAAATTCAGAAGGGGTGGAGAAAATAAAAGGAAAGGAAAAGAATCTGCTCAGAATGAAGATGAGAGGAAAGATATGAAAAAAGGTGTTCAATGCTGGAATTGTGAAGGGTATGGACACATTGAGGCTGATTGCCCAAGCAAATCTCTCAAGAGCTCAGAGAAAAAGAACAGTAAGTCTATGACAGCTAAATGGAGTGACTCTGAGGAAAGTGATGAAGAAAAATGTGTTGTGCTGACCAGTATATCTGATTTCCACCTCAAGGAGTTTAAGAAGGACAAAATTAACTACGGGATTGAAGTATCTGAAAGTGAAGATGAGGGTGACTCATCTGCCAGTAAAGATGAGGAGGACTTATCTGGCAGTCTTGTTAACTATCTGGAGAAGATACTTAAGCAGTGTGAAGCAGTTCTTCAGGCAAACCAAGCATTGACTGACAGAGTAAATCTCTTGGAAGAAGAACGAAGGAAATGTCTTCTTCCTTCCAACAGTCAAGTTACCATTCTGAAAAGGGAAGACACTGGAAGAAAGGCTACAGATATAGGTGCTTCACAAGCAACAGCCAAGGCAGATAACTCCCAGAAAAATATCTTAGACGAAATCTTGTCTTTCCAAAGACTTGGTAAAGGGAGAATGGGACTTGGATATACTGGTGAAGAAAGCTCTAGAGGGACAGTTTTTATTAAAGCTTCAGCCGTTGAGACAGATGAGAAGAAGAATTCAGATGACTTCTCAAAATCTGCAGCAAAAAATGGAACTAGACATATGAACAAGAGGATGCTGCAGCATCGGGAACAACATTTTTCTAAAACAATGCAAAAGGCTCAGATTAATCGGGATTTTAGTACAAGTGTTGGGAATCAGAAGTTCAACTCAAAACTGAAGCAGCAGCGCAGAATCTGCACAGTTGAAAAAGAAGGAGTAAAATCCAGGAACTACACTTGCTGCACAAGGACTTCATTCCATGTTGCTCCACGGAATCACAGTTGCTGGAAAGAATTGCAGATCAGGAATGCTCAGACTGGTACACAAGGGCACTGGATTGCTAAAAATGCATGTAAACAGCAGTTTTTGCGGATATGGAAACCCAAGCATGACAAACGAAGAGATTGGAGGCTGGCAGATCAGAAGAAGAAAAGCTCTGGTGTATGTCAAGTGTGGGTGAAGAAAGTTCCACCAGAATCTCTTAAGGATCCTCTGAGCAGGACTGCAGCCTGAATTGTATAGGTGAACAAGCTCACATGTGCTGCAGCAACCTGGTCCGAATTAGCTTGTTCACATGTGTTGGTTGCTGAGGATGGAAAGGAAAATTTTTGCACATGGGAGGCACGTGTCTTACATCTTCAAAAAGGAAAAAGAAAATAACGGGTAAATATTTTCTAGGGCAAAGATCAAGAGCAAAGGGCTTCTCAGAAATCTCTGCCGATCATCCTCTGTGCGCTCCTCATACCTTCCACATCTCTGCAGAAATGGTGAAGACACGCGGGTTGAAGAAGAATCTGGCTGCAGACAGGCAGGGGAGGTCTGAAAGAAGGACCAAGGCACGCAATGAAGACCCCACTCAGCGCCTGGATGTGGTAGTGTGGGAACCAAACCCTCTCCCTGAGTCGCACAATGTGCCCTCACCCTCTGAAGGAGCTTCGCAGAAGAGGAGGCGGCTGGTACGTGATGGAGAACCTGTCTCCAGTTCTGGTGTGCTGCCAGAAGAGGCTGTGGCCGAAGTTGCCTTTGGTGAAGAACAAGCAGCAGAGGCTGCTGTAGCAATCTCTGCAGAAGAAGAGTGCAGATCACTGGTCATGTCCCCAGGTATTATTGGTGAAGGGGTTGAAACAGGTGCTGGTTCCCCTGAACAAGAACCTGCTCCAGCACATCCTCCTTCTTCAGACAAGGGAAAAGCTCCCATCCTGATTCCAGTCACCAGCAGTGAAGGATCATCCAGTGAAGAGGAAGAAGAAGGTTCGCTTGGTGGTCCCTCTGAGAGAGCTCCTCCTGCAGAAGATCTGTCTGCTCTCACAGTGGGAGGTACATGGTTCAGAAATAAAAGCGTCTCTCAAACCTGGAGTGCTGTAGAGAGGAAGCACATCGTGCATGAGAAGAGACTGGTCCAAGACAAGTACAGATCAGCTGTTATGATTCAGCTTCTGTCAGAGGTAAATCTTCTCAAGTCCCTAACCTTCCCTCTTCGATTCAATATTATTCTGGTTAGAGAGTTTATTGTGAATATGGAGGAGAGATTTGGAGATGAAGGAGCGGCTGAGTATGGGAAAAGCTGGGTACGGGGTAAGTCAGTGGTTATTACCCCTGAAATTATTGATGCATTTCTTGGAATTTCTGAGAATGCAAGAGCTCCCACTGATGTTAAGCCAGAGTTTGTGGCGAAGATTCTGACAGGGGGAGTGTGCCTGTCTTGGGGTGGACCTAACCTCAATGCTGCTGAGCTTACCTCCAAGTTTGCCCTGCTGTATCATCTGGGCATTCGAAACTGGATTCCTAGCTCTCACAGGGGGAAGGTTAACAAAGACTTTGCTAACCTTCTCTATTCTATTGGGAAGAAGAGGAAGATCAGTCTGGGCAGTGTTATGTTTCCTCAGGTGGCTACTCATGCCGGGAGTGCTTCCTCCAGCAAGCCTATTGTGCTACCATCTCTCATCTATGGGATCATGGTCTCTCAGCACCCAGAGTTTGGCGAGATTTCTGAAGGTTTATCTGAGGAGCTGCAGGTCTTCACAGTAGATCACAAGCTATTCAAGGGAAAACATGTAGTGGATGTTGCGTATGAGGATCTTCTAATGGTTGGTTCTTCAGCTCCAGCTCCCCTGGAGGACTCTCTTCCCCCTGCTGCATCCATTCAGCCAGCTCTTCGTGCCAGAATTGTGAGCCATCTCAGGTCTGAACTGCTCATTCTTGATACTGAGGCCAAACGGAGGGATGCCAGGCGTGGCCAGATTCGGAGCCTCATCAGAGACTTGGAGTTCCTGGAGGATGAGGAGCAGGCCCCTTGAGCATCTATGACAAAAAGGGGGAGAGAAGATTTTTATGCTGCTGAATATTGCTGAATATTGATACACTTTGTTTTGACCCTGCGTGGTCGTATCTTCGGCCGTGTGTGGCCACACCACATCTACTTACTCTCTATTGGTTTTATTTAGAGTATTTTTTTCTGGTTCATGGAAGAGTGCATATGGTCCAGAGGTTTTGTCAAAATGCCAAGGGGGAGATTGTTGTTGCAAGTATGGCAGTGCTTGACAAAACCAACATATGTGAACAAGGAGCTGCTGCAGCTCAAACAATCAAGCAGACCAGCAGAAGTAAACCAGCAGCAGATGCAGCAGAGGATGCTGCAGCAGGTGCTGGTTCAAGTGCTGGTTCAACTGTCCGAGTAGCAGCTTTGTGCTGAGTTCGTTCTGGAGGTATGGCAGTTGTGTTCTTGCTCTTAGAAGGTTTTCTAAAATGCTGCTGAGCATTTTCCAGCAAGGTTTGCTAGTCAGAGAAGGAGATTTGCATTGAAGATATTAATCAAATCTAATCTCCTAGATTTTAGGAGATAATTGATCTTGTGGGTCAATTGCCTAAACCTGGAAATTGCTTAAAGTGGTGTGGGTATTTAAGCAGAAGGTTTGAGGGCTGAAGAGGGTGATCGAAGCTGAGTGATACACGAGAGTAGACATAGATTTCAGAGAGAGGATTTTCTGGGTGCTACGGACGTTGTTCTTCGATCAAACACACACGGGCAGAGCGTTGAGCGCAGAGCTGTGGTGAGCATTGCAGAAGAGAACCAGGTCTTGCAAAGACTGATTCGTGCATTGATCTGGAAGCCAATTCAGAGCTGTGGAGCTTGTTGGTTGATCAAAGGCAGCCGCGGAAGAACTGACGGGTGGAAGGCTCGGTGGAGGTTCGTGCGGAAGAACTCACTAGTGACAGGTGGTCACTGAGTGAGGGGGAGTTACTCAGAGTGTGCAGCGCTCTTGGAGTGGTTCGATCGGCTCGGCAGAAGGCCTTGGAGCGACGCGGACAGTGTGCTTCAGCTGTGTGTTACAGCTGTTGCTGCAGCAACCCTGCTGAGTAGTGTAGGATAGAATAGGCTGAGTTCTTTGAGAGGATTGTAGCTATTCTAGACTGACATATTGTAGAGGGTGTGCTGGCACAAATCAGAGCTTGTTCTGATTGTGCTGAGTAGTCAACAAGAGGTTGAGTAGCATAGGTTGCGTTCGTTGTAACCTAGTGTACTTGGAACCTTTGGTTGAGTGGATTGAGGACTGGAGAATAGTCCTCCCCAGACGTAGGCAGATTGGCCGAACTGGTTGAACAAACTTGTGCATTGTTTGTTGCTTGCTGAGATTTATTCTAGTGAACAAGAGTGTGCTGCAGCAACTGCTTGTTCACAAATCTGCCGGATTGAGACACTGTGAAATTTCACGCCGCACTGACGCACCAGCGCAGAACAACCAGCAGCCGAGGCGATCCTTAGAAGATATTGTGGGGCAGCTGATAGAGCCTATTTATACGCATTATTTAGATCATAACCCCGTGCTTGTTTGTATTATTTTATATACAAGATTACTGGTTTCCAGTGTTTTTGTATTTCAGGACAAAACAAGGGCCTAAGCCGGATACGCGCTAACAGGCAGAGTTTAGGACGCGCAGCACACAGCCTGCGGAGCTAGCGGCGCAAACAGAAGAAATGGCGAGAGAAAGCAGAGTTGCGCCGACCAATGCGCTAAGCAGTATGCCGTGCGCCATGCGCAGATGATGGTGTTTCCAAATCCTGACACGACCAGATTTGGAAGTTGCCAAGAGTGAGCCTCTGAACAGTATATAAAGAAGAGGAGGAGGCTAGGGTTAGGACATCATTCATACATTCGACACCGCGGCACAGTTCGTACACCAAGGAGGCACTGCGCACTAGGATTGGAAAACACACGAGCTTGCTGAGAGGATCTGCGCTAGCCGACTGCGCCCGCCAAGACTACAACCTGCACGCACTGTTTGCTATTGCTCTCTTAGATACTCTAGTTATTATTTACTGTTTCTATGATGTTTATCACTAGCATGTCTAGCTAAACGCTCAGTATCGGTTGGACATGAATCTATGAGTATTTCCTTTGAGACTTGCGCTTAATGCATAACTTGCTTGCTTATATTAATTCTGTGCACATTACTGGCAGCTTGTTGCATGAGTAGGGGAAGCCTTGAACCGCAATCTTAATCTTGTTGCTTGTTGTTGTTTGTTAAACTAGTTGAATAGCCTGACGGTGCCAACTAGGAGTAACGCGCTAGGATAGGCAATTACTACCTTGATCGGATTCGTAGTTGTTTAAGTCTAGTGTAAGAATTAATAGCACATGAACTTTGATCGGAACATGCGCACATGTTAGGAAGCCTTGATCGGACACTAACATTAGCAACTCGAGCTATAGACATTTAGAGTCGATGATAACGAATACACTCATAGAGGATTGTCTGCGCCGATACTTCTCATAGTCATAGTACTTAATCTCTACTGCCTGCGCACGTCTAGTGCAATTCCCTGCGTTTTACGATTGTTTACTCGCGCATAGCTCAAACCAATCACTCACCCCCCCAATCTTCGTAAGTGTAGGTCACTGGCTAAAACTGAACTGCTTGCTCCCTGTGGAGATCGACCCTTACTTAACCGCTGTACTAGTGGAAGAGGAAGGAATTAATTTGACGCGCACAACGACGCGCGATCAAATTTTGGCGCCGTTGCCGGGGAGCGACACAGCTAAGTTTTAACTAGTTTACGTTTTTTTTCCTTATTAGTAACTAGCTATTTCAGTTTGTTTTTGTTTCGTCGTTGTTGTTTCTGACAGCGCGCACTCACCATCAGCCTGCGCAACCTTGAAACAGTTGCGCTGCGCAGATTCTAGTTGCGCACTGACAGACGCAGCAGCATTAGTTATCTTTTAAGTTCGTTTTCTTTGAGATATAGAACAGGTTATGGAGGATAACAGTGTCGTTGGGGACAACTTAGGGGACAGAACCCCAGAGGAAGCAAGAGCACATAACCGCGCAGCCCTATTCAGAGAGGAAGTGCAGCGCGAGGTTGAAGCAAGGAGGGCCGCTGAAGTGTATCATGCGCCACCCGTGCAACAGGCCGCGCGACGCAGAACAGTGCGCGAGATGTCAGCCCCTATCACTGTTAACCAGCCATGGTGCATCGTGCTTCCGCCAGGTGGTCATTTTGAACTAAGAAGCTCGCTCATTCATCACATGCCCAAGTTTCACGGGATGCACAATGAAAATCCAGTCAAGCATGTGCGAGAGTTCCTAGTCATATGCGAGAACATGAAGACCGAAGGGGAGAGCGATGAGGCGCTGAAGATGAAGGCATTCCCATTTTCACTATGTGACACAGCCAGACATTGGCTGATGAACTTACCAGCCGGATCAATTCACACATGGGAGCAGCTGCAGAAGAAGTTCCTGGATAAATTCTATCCAGCAGCAAAGATCGCGCTACTCAGGAGAGAACTGGCCGCGCCGAGGCAGAGCGCAGGAGAGTCACTGTCAGAGTATTACGAGCGTTTCAGGGAGCTAGAGGCCAACTGCTACAATCATGGCCTGCCCCAGAATGTGCTGATAGAGAACTTCCTGAATAGACTGCTGCCCATGGAGCTGAGGTTATTGAACGCATGCGCAGGAGGCGACATTTGCAACATGTATCCAGAAGACGCGTGGCAGCTGATAGAAGACTCTGCTGGTCAGGTACGACATCAGCTAACACTTGAAAATAGTCGTACTCGTTCTGTGCATCAGGTAGAAACAAGCGCTGAGATCAAGGAAATGAAGGCCATGCTGCAGAAGTTGATGAGTGCGCAAAGGTATGTGAATTCTGCAGGTCCACCGAACACAAGACTGATGAGTGTCCCACGCTATTTGAGGAATCTGGAGATGTCAATGCTCTCGGAGGATGGGACAACAGAGGGCCACCGAGGCAGAATCAGCCGCGCTTTGGACTGGCAGCAAATGGATTCAGATGGAATGAGGAGAACAATTTCCAGAGGCAGTCCACAGATCAGCGCGCGCCACAGCAGACGCAACAAGCTGCGCCCTACAATCCACCGCATCGCCGCACTGACGCACCAGCACATAACAACCAGCAACCGAGGCGATCTTTGGAAGATATCGTGGGGCAGCTAGCAGACACAGTACGCAAGAATGACGAGAAGTATGACAAGAGGTTCGAGTCCATTGAAAAGCAGCTATCACAGATCGCAACCACGGTATATGAGCTGAAAAAGAGCGATGGCAACCTGCCTTCGCAAGTGATTCAGAACCCCAAGGGAGGAGTCAATGCAGTAACACTGAGGACTGGGCGCACAATAGGAGCAGAACAGACCACGAAGGCACCCGCGCAACCAGTTGCGCAAGTTTCGGATCCAGCAGAACAGACTGCGCAACCAGAGCAAGAAGCGCAATCAGAAGTGCCAGCCACAAGCCAGCAGGGCGAAGCGCCAGGTATAACACAAATAAATGACAAGGGCACGAAACGTACTAATATTTCTGCACCTTTTCCTGTGCAGCCACCATCGGCTAGAAAGGAAGCGCTGGACAAAGAGCTATACGAGTTATTCAGCAAGGTGGAAATCAATATTCCCCTTATCGAAGCAGTTCGGCATATTCCCAGGTACGCCAAGTTTTTAAAGGAGCTGTGCACAAACAAGAGAAGGAAAGGCGAATGCGCACAGGTAATGCTAAATGCGCAGGCCTCAGCGATCGTGCAACATAAGGTACCACCTAAGTGCCGAGACCCAGGTACGTTCACTATCCCTTGCACTTTAGGTAAGACCACAGTGAGCAACTGCATGATTGATTTAGGCGCATCCATCAATTTGTTACCTTATTCCCTATATGCGACATTGCGCCTTGGACCACTAAAGCCTGCAGGTCTCACTATTCAGCTAGCAGACCGGTCGTGTAAACAACCTGCAGGCATGATAGAGGATGTCCTTGTACGAGTAGGAGAGCTGGTGTTTCCAGCAGATTTTTATGTGCTGGAAATGGAGGGAGAATCGAGCACCAGCAGTGCGCAAATCCTACTGGGCAGACCTTTCCTGATGACCGCGCGCACAAAGATAGACGTGTGGAGGGGCACGCTTTCCATGGAGGTAGATGGCGAAGAGATCCATTTCAATATATTCAAGGGGATGCAACACCCACACGAGGACGCCACAGTGCACGCAATGGACAGCTTAGATGATTTAGTCACAGATGCGCAATGTGCAAGCGCAGCAATAGGACCAGAGCCACTGGCACAGACAGAGTTGGAGGAGCAGGACGAGGAGCTGAGCAGTGCTGAACCAGAGCTCAAACAGGTACACGATATAGTTCATATTTGCACTGCCAAAAAAATCTTGCCCTCTATTGAACAGGCACCCAAGGTCGAGCTGAAGCAACTGCCAGAGCACCTCAAATACATTTTCTTGGGAAATAAGGACACCCTGCCAGTAATCATAAAGAAAGGGTTAGAAGAGGAGCAGGAAGTGCGCTTACAGCAGGTGCTGCGCAGGAACTAGCGCGCTATAGGATGGACACTGGCATATCTGCGTGGAGTGAGCCAGACGTGTGCATGCACAGAATACTATTGGAAGATGGTGCCAAACCATCCAGGGAGGCTCAGCGCAGATTGAACCCAAATATGATGGAGGTAGTGCAGAAGGAGATCTTAAAGTTGCTTGACGCAGGAGTCATTTACCCCATCTCGGACAGCAAATGGGTCAGTCCAGTGCACGTTGTGCCTAAGAAGGGAGGAATCACAGTGGAAGAAAATGCGCAGGGCGAGCTTGTTCCCAAGCGCATTCAGACTGGATGGCGCATGTGCATCGACTACAGGAAGCTTAACGCAGTCACGCGCAAGGACCATTTCCCGCTACAGTTCATAGATCAGATGCTGGATCGACTAGCAGGTAAGCCTTATTTTTGTTTCTTGGACGGATATTCAGGGTACAATCAGATACCCATAGCTGCGGAGGATCAAGAGAAGACCACGTTCACCTGCCCGTTCGGTACATTTGCGTTTCGGCGCATGTCATTTGGGCTGTGCAACGCGCCAGGTACGTTCCAACGCCTTGTCATGAGCATTTTTTCTGATATGATTGGTATATGCATAGAAGTGTTCATGGATGATTTTACTGTATATGAAGATACCTTTGATGCGTGCTTAACTCATCTAGATAAGGTCTTGGCGCGCTGCATTTCTAAGAACTTAGTACTTAATTATGAAAAATGTCATTTCATGGTAACGCATGGTGTAGTGCTAGGACACATCATCTCAGAGGAGGGGATCAAGGTAGACAAGGCTAAGATAGACCTTATTTCTAATCTACCTTATGCCACTAGCGTGCGCGACGTGAAGTCATTCTTGGGACACGCTGGGTTTTACAGGCGTTTTATCAAAGACTTCTCTAAAATTTGTATTCCCCTGTCTAACCTCTTGCAAAAAGATGTGTGCTTCAATTTTACTGATGAGTGCAGGGCCGCATTTGATAAGCTGAAGGAGGCGCTGACCAGTGCGCCAGTGATGCGCGCACCAGCCTGGAACCTGCCATTTGAACTGATGTGCGACGCAAGCGATTATGCAATAGGTGCAGTCCTGGGGCAGCGAGTGGACAAGAAACCGCACGCCATCTATTATGCATCGCGCACAGGACGCTGCGCAGTGGAACTACACCACGGAGAAGGAGCTTCTGGCAATTGTGTTTGCGCTAGAGAAGTTCCGTGCATACGTTCTAGGCGCCAGGGTCATCATATACACAGACCACGCAGCCATTCGTTACCTGATGTCCAAGAAGGAAACTAAGCCGCGCCTGATGCGCTGGGTGCTCCTACTGCAGGAATTCGACCTGGAGATCAAGGATAAAAAGGGCACAGAGAACACGGTTGCGGACCACCTGAGCAGGATAGTGAAGGAGGAGGAGCCAGGGCAGATCACTGAGACATTTCCTGACGAGCATCTGATGGCGCTGACAGGTAAGGTACCATGGTATGCGCACATTGCGAATTATCTGGTCACAGGTACGTTTCCTCCGCATTTCAATAAAACGCAGTGCATGAGATTGAAACATGAGTCCAAACATTATATTTGGGATGATCCTTATATGCTTAGAATAGGACCAGATCAGATATTGAGGCGCTGCGTGCCTGACCATGAATTTAACTCTGTTTTGATGTTTTGTCATGCGCACGCATGTGGAGGATACTTTGGTCCCAAGCGCACCAGCAGGAAGGTCCTGGACTGCGGATTTTATTGGCCGCACCTGTTTAGAGACGCATATGACTATTGCAGGAATTGCAACAGGTGCCAGCGCATAGGAGGCATATCAGCGCGCAACGAGATGCCGCAGACGCCAATTCTCGTAGATGAAGTGTTTGATATATGGGGAATCGACTTCATGGGGCCATTTCCCCCGTCTGCCGGCTATGAATACATATTGGTCGCGGTGGATTACGTCTCCAAATGGGTCGAAGCTAAGGCCACACGGAAGGATGATGGTAAGACGGTTGCTGAGTTTCTGAAAACTAACATCTTTTGCAGGTAGGGGGTGCCTAAGGCAATCATCAGTGACCAGGGGACGCACTTTTGCAACAGGAACGTGGCGCAAGTTTTCAAGCATTACGGAGTGCGCCACAAGACGTCCACCACTTATCATCCTCAGACAAATGGACAGGCCGAGGTCTCCAACAGAGAGATCAAGCGCATCCTGGAAAAGACTGTGAGACCATCGCGCAAGGATTGGAGCCAACGCCTGGACGACGCGCTGTGGGCATACCGCACTGCGCATAAGACACCGATCGGAACTTCACCATTTCGGTTGGTCTACGGAAAAGCATGCCACTTGCCAGTAGAGCTAGAGCACAAAGCATATTGGGCCTTACGCATTTGCAACCTAAACCTGGATGAGGCTGGCAAGGAGCGCACGTTTGAGCTCAGCGAGTTAGAAGAGCTGGACCTGGATGCCTATGAGGGACTGCGCGATTACAAGGAGCGAACAAAGGCATTTCATGACAAGCATATCCTCAGACGCACTTTTGAGCCAAGAGACCAGGTATTATTATTCTCCTCACGCCTGAAGCTTATGCCTGGAAAGCTGCGCAGCAAATGGACTGGACCGTACACAGTCACCAAGGTCTTCCCCTATGGAACAATCGAATTAGAAAACGAGCACCGGCATCGTTTTTAGGTAAATGGGCAGAGAGTCAAACGGTATCTCGGAGAACCTTGGGATGGTACAACGCGCGACATTGAGTTGGCAGAACCAGTAATAACAGATGCGCCAACTGCCGCGCCAGAGGCACCACCAGATGCACCAGAGGGAGAACTGGAGACTATTGCTCACATTTCTTCTTCCTCTTCATCTACCCTCGTTACCGCAGACTTCTCACATATTATCCATGCTGACTATCCTTCTCACCCTTTGCGCAGGACCAAGAAGAACACAACACATGCACAAGCGCAGGGTCACTCAGGAGCAAGAGTGGGGGAGGTCGCTGGCACACATTTTGGCACGTAACGAGGTACAGTCGAGCCAACGACGTTAAACAAAGGCACTTGTCGGGAGGTAACCCGACTCGTTTTACTTTTACATGTTTTTTCTTCTTTTAGTGTTTCTAGTATCTTTTAGCTAGTTTAGGACTTGTAGTTATTTTTGCTTGCATACATGTGCTCGTCCTCCGTGCGCTTGAGCTTGAGTCGTGGGGACATGTCTCTGTTTAAGTGTGGGGGGGGGGGGGGAGCGTTACACTTACATTTCGCGTTTTTTGAGCTTTTTAGTGTAGCTTAGTTTTATTGAAGGAAACAGTAGCAGTAATGCGCTTGTGTGCGGGTTGCGCGCACTGTTCAGCTTGTTTGCGCTATCCTTATTGCGTCGTGCGCTATCAACTGTTTTTAGTATATTTTTTTTCGTTTTTCTGCTCCTGTTAGTTGGGATATACAGGGGATGTGGAGTTGACAGAAACGCTCTAGAGAGGCGGTTAGTCGTTCGCGCTTCAGAGGAGAGGTATATGGTCGAGAGCGCGAGTGGAGGCCTGTGCTTCGCGACCTTCGGAACAAGAGAGCGCGCTCAGTCACGCAGATGCTGAAGGCGAAACACCCAAAGCGTGGCGAGGTGGGAAAACAGACCACCTTCCCTCTGGAAGTCGCGCCAAGGAAGGCGGGCGCGGGTGTAAACGCGTGCGCCGACCTGCGCAGACAGACCAAGGAGGGAGAGCGGGGCGGTGTTCCATAGCTGTTATTCGAAGGCCGAGACTGGAACCGTTCTGGGAAAGATAGGAATCATAAGACAAAGCTGTACAAAAGAAAAATACCAGCAAATGATATGCGCTACAAAAGAATCAGCATGCGCACAATAAGTACCAGCGAGCGCAGAAGCCACAGAAAATCATCAAAAGGCTTGAGTTACCAGGAAGTGCGCGGAAGAATCACGCTCGGGAAGAAGCTTGCGCTGTTAACCGTATACCCATCCTCGGAGCAAGAGCTGACAACCTGGAGCCTATGAAGAGCTATCTCCCAGCCATCCGAAATGATCTTCATCCCAGCTGAGAGGTAATGAATTTCGAAATCACTATACTTAAACTGTTGACAGCAGATGTGCGCAGGAGGAAGTGCAGCACAAGGTGATCAGTAGTGCAGACCGCGCCAGAGTGCAAGACTGTGCGCTAGACTCCAGAGAGGTAATGATATCTGTGCTTGAGTGCTTGTTCGAGGACGAATAAGGGGCAAGTGTGGGGTTTTTGATAGAGCCTATTTATACGCATTATTTAGATCATAACCCCATGCTTGTTTGCATTATTTTATGTACAAGATTACTGGTTTCCAGTGTTTTTGTATTTCAAGACAAAACAAGGGCCTAAGTCGGATACGCGCTAACAGGCAGCGTTTAGGACGCGCAGCACACAGCCTGCGGAGCTAGCGGCGCAAACAGAAGAAATGGCGAGAGACAGCAGAGTTGCGCCGACCAATGCGCTAAGCAGTATGCCGTGCGCCAGGCGCAGATGATGGTGTTTCCAAATCCTGACACGACCAGATTTGGAAGTTGCCAAGAGTGAGCCTCTGAACAGTATATAAAGAAGAGGAGGAGGCTAGGGTTAGGACATCATTCATACATTCGACACCGCGGCACAGTTCGTACACCAAGGAGGCACTGCGCACCAGGACTGGAAAACATACGAGCTTGCTGAGAGGATCTGCGCTAGCCGACTGCGCCCGCCAAGACTACAACCTGCACGCACTGTTTGCTATTGCTCTCTTAGATACTCTAGTTATTATTTACTGTTTCTATGATGTTTATCACTAGCATGTCTAGCTAAACGCTCAGTATTGGTTGGACATGAATCTATGAGTATTTCCTTTGAGACTTGCGCTTAATGCATAACTTGCTTGCTTATATTAATTCTGTGCACATTACTGGTAGCTTGTTGCATGAGTAGGGGAAGCCTTGAACCGCAATCTTACTCTTGTTGCTTGTTGTTGTTTGTTAAACTAGTTGAATAGGTTGACGGTGCCAACTAGGAGTAACGCGCTAGGATAGGCAATTACTACCTTGATCGGATTCGTAGTTGTTTAAATCTAGTGTAAGAATTAATAGCACATGAACTTTGATCGGAACATGCGCACATGTTAGGAAGCCTTGATCGGACACTAACATTAGCAACTCGAGCTATAGACATTTAGAGTCGATGATAAGGAATACACTCATAGAGGATTGTCTGCGCCGATACTTCTCATAGTCATAGTACTTAATCTCTACTGCCTGCGCACTTCTAGTGCAATTCCCTGCATTTTACGACTGTTTACTCGCGCATCGCGCAAACCAATCACTCACCCCCCCAATCTTCGTAAGTGTAGGTCACTGGCTAAAACTGAACTGCTTGCTCCCTGTGGAGATCGACCCTTACTTAACCGCTGTACTAGTGGAAGAGGGAGGAATTAATTTGACGCGCACAACGACGCGCGATCAGCAGCTAGCAGACACAGTGCAAAAATGATGAGAAGTATGACAAGAGGTTCGAGTCCATTGAGAAGCAGCTATCACAGATTGCTACCACGGTGTATGAGCTGAAAAAGAGCGATGGCAACCTGCCTTCGCAAGTGATCCAGAATCCTAAGGGGGGAGTCAACGCCGTGACACTGAGGACTGGGCGCACGATAGGATTAGAGCAGACCGCGAAGGCGCCCGCGCCACCAGTTGCGCAAGTCCCAGATCCGACAGAGCAGAATGCGCAACCGGAGCAAGACGCGCAACCAGAAGCACCAGCCACAAGCCAGCAGGGCGAAGCGCCAGGTATGACACAATTAAAAGACAAGGGCACGAATCGTACTAACATACCTGCACCTTTCCCTGTACAGGCACCATCGGCTAGGAAGGAAGCGCTCCATAAGGAACTCTACGAGTTATTCAGTAAGGTGGAAATAAACATTCCCCTTATTGAAGCAGTTCGGCAAATCCCTAGGTACGCCAAATTTTTAAAGGAGCTGTGCACAAACAAGAGAAGGAAAGGCGAGTGCGCACAGGTAATGCTAAATGCGCAGGCCTCAGCGATCGTGCAACATAAGGTACCACCTAAATGCCAAGACCCAGGTACGTTTACCATTCCATGCACTTTAGGTAAGACCACAGTGAGCAATTGCATGATTGACTTAAGCGCGTCTATAAATGTGCTACCCTATTCCCTATATGTGTCATTGCGCCTTGGACCACTAAAGCGTGCAGGTCTCACCATTCAGCTAGCAGATCGGTCGTGCAAGCAACCTACGGGCATGATCTTGGACGTTCTGGTTCGAGTAGGAGAGCTGGTGTTCCCAGCAGATTTCTATGTCCTAGAAATGGAGGGTGAGTCGAGCAACGGCAGTGCGCAAATCCTACTGGGCAGACCATTTCTGATGACCGCGCGCATAAAGATAGATGTATGGAGGGGTACGCTCTACTGCGACTTGGTTGCAGATGCGCAATGTGCAAGCGCAGCAGAAGAACCTATAACAGTGGCACAGGCAGAGTTGGAGCGCAAGAGGAGGAGCTGAGCAGTGCTGAACCAGAACCCAGACAGGTACAAGACATAGTTAATGTTTGCACTGCTAATAAAATCTTGCCCTCTATTGAACAGGCACCCAAGGTCGAGCTAAAGCAACTCCCAGAACACCTCAAGTACATATTCTTGGGAAATGAAGACACCCTGCCAGTGATCATAAAGAAAGGATTAGAAGAGGAGCAGGAGGCGCGATTACAGCAGGTGCTGCGCAAGAACCAGCGCGCTATAGGATGGACACTTGCTGATCTGCGCGGAGTCAGCCTCGACGTATGCATGCACAGGATTCTGTTGGAAGATGGTGCCAAACCATCCAGGGAGGCTCAGCGCAGATTGAACCCGAATATGATGGAGGTGGTGCAGAAGGAGATCCTGAAGTTGCTCGACGCAGGAGTCATTTACCCTATTTCGGACAGCAAATGGGTAAGTCCAGTGCACGTTGTGCCGAAGAAAGGAGGAATCACAGTAGAGGAGAATGCGCAGGGCGAGCTAGTTCCAAAGCGCATACAAACTGGATGGCGCATGTGCATCGACTACAGGAAGCTTAACGCAGTCACGCGCAAGGACCATTTCCCGCTACCCTTTATGGATCAAATGCTAGATCGATTAGCGGGGAAGCCCTACTTTTGTTTCTTGGACGGATATTCAGGGTACAATCAGATACCCATAGTTGCGGAAGATCAAGAGAAGACCACGTTTACCTGCCCATTCGGTACGTTTGCGTTTCGGCGCATGTCATTTGGGCTGTGTAACGCGCCAGGTACGTTCCAACGTCTAGTCATGAGCATTTTTCTGATATGATTGGTATATGCATAGAAGTGGTCATGGATGATTTTACTGTATACGGAGGTACCTTTGACGCCTGCTTAACTCATCTTGATAAGGTCTTAGCGCGCTGCATTTCAAAGAACCTAGTGCTCAATTATGAAAAATGTCATTTCATGGTATCACATGGCGTAGTACTAGGACATATTATCTCGCAGGAGGGGATCAAGGTAGATAAAGCCAAGATAGATCTTATTTCTAATCTGCCTTATGCCACTAACGTGCGCGATGTGAAATCATTCCTTGGGCATGCCGGGTTTTACAGGCGCTTCATAAAAGATTTTTCTAAGATTTGTATACCCCTGTCTAACCTCTTGCAAAAGGATGCGTGTTTCGATTTTAGTGATGAGTGTAGGGCCGCATTTGATAAGTTGAAAGAGGCGCTGACAAGTGCGCCAGTAATGCGCGCGCCAGACTGGAACCTTCCATTTGAACTGATGTGCGACGCAAGCGACTATGCAGTAGGTGCAGTCTTGGGACAGCGAGTGGACAAGAAGCCGCACGCCATTTATTATGCACCGCGCACACTGGACGCCGCGCAGAGGAACTACACCACCACGGAAAAGGAGCTTTTGGCAATTGTGTTTGCGCTAGAGAAGTTCCGCGCATATGTTCTTGGCGCCAGAGTCATCGTCTACACAGACCACGCAGCAATCCGTTACCTAATGTCCAAGAAGGAAACTAAGCAGCGCCTGATGCGCTGGGTGCTCCTACTTCAGGAATTCGACTTGGAAATCAAAGATAAGAAGGGCACGGAAAACACAGTAGCGGACCACTTGAGCAGGATCGTGAAAGCGGAGGAGCCAGGGCAAATCACGGAGACGTTCCCTGACGAGCATCTGATGGCGCTGACAGGTAAGGTACCATGGTATGCGCACATTGCGAATTACCTGGTCACAGGTACGTTTCATCCTCATTTCACTAAAACCCAATGCATGAGATTAAAGCATGAGTCCAAGCATTATCTTTGGGATGATCCGTATATGCTCAGAATAGGACCTGATCAGATTTTAAGGCGCTGCGTGCCTGACCATGAAATTAACTCTGTTTTGATGTTCTGTCATGCGCATGCATGTGGAGGACACTTTGGTCCAAAGTGCACGAGCAGAAAGATCCTGGACTGCGGATTTTACTGGCCGCGCTTGTTCAGTGACTCATATAACTACTGGAGGAACTATGACAGGTGCCAGCGCACATGAGGCATATCAGCGCGCAATGAGATGCCGCAGACGCCGATTCTAGTGGATGAAGTATTCGATATTTGGGGGATTGACTTCATGGGGCCATTTCCTCCATCTTCCGGATACGAGTATATATTGGTCGCGGTGGATTATGTCTCCAAATGGGTTGAGGCCAAGGCTACACGGAAGGACGATGGTAAGACGGTCGCTGACTTTTTAAGGACTAACATATTTTGCAGGTACGGAGTGCCTAAGGCAATCATTAGCGACCAGGGGACGCACTTTTGCAACAGGATTGTGGCGCAGGTATTCAAGCATAATGGAGTGCGCCACAAGACGTCCACCGCTTATCACCCTCAGACGAATGGACTGGCCGAGGTTTCCAACAGAGAGATCAAGCGCATCCTGGAGAAAACTGTGAGTCTGATTGCGTGTCGTCGTGCGCGTCAAATATAATTCCTTCCTCTTCCACTAGTACAGCGGTTAAGTAAGGGTCGATCTCCACAGGGAGCAAGTAGTTCAGTTCTAGCCAGTGACCTACACTTACGAAGATTAGGGGGGGTGTGTGAGTGATTGAAATGCGTGATGCGCAAGTGAACAGTAACTAGTGTAACGCAGGAAATTTGCACTAGACGTGCGCAAGCAGTAGAGATTAAATACTATGATTATGAGAAGCATTGGGCAGACAATCCTCTATGAGTGCATTCCTTATCATCGACTCTAAACGTCTATAGTTTTCGGTTTACTTGGGTTAGTGTCCGGTCAAGGCTTTCGTAACACGTGCGCATGTTCCGTTCAAAGTTCATGTGCTATTAATCCTTAGAACATAGACTAAAACAGCTGCGAATCCGTTCAAAGTAGCAACTGATCACCCTAGCTCGTTACTCCTAGTTGTCACCGTAAAGCTATCAACTAGTTTAACATGTGACAAGCAAGCAACACAAGTAAGATTGCGGTTCAAGGCTTCCCCTACTCATGCAACTGGCTGTCTCCGTATGCACAGGATTAATACAAGTAAGTAAACTATGCATTAAGCTCAAGTCTCAAAGAAAATACATCATAGATTCATGCCCAACCAACACTAAGCGTTTAGCTAGACATGCTAGTGATAAACATCATAGAATAGTAAATAATAACTAATGTATCTGAGAAACAAGTAGCAAACAGTGCGTGCAGAATGTCTCTCGGCTGGCGCAGTCGGCTGGCGCAAATCCTCTCAATGAGTCCGTGTGTTTTCCAGTTTGTCGCTCTCTCGTGGGATGTTGCCTCTCTGTGTGTGTCCGAAAGTCTCTTTTTTTCTCCTTCTCTGTTGCCCTAGCCTTCCTCTTGTTTATATACTGCTTGGGAAGCTCACTTTTGGCAACTTCCAAATCTGGTCACGTCAAGATTAGGCAGTACTGGACTTTGCGCTTGGCGCACGGCATCGGCTAGCGCATGGGCTAGTGCACCTCTGCTGACTCTCGCCAACTTCTCTCCTGTTTGTGCTGCTAGCTCCGCAGGCGGATCTTTCACTCCTAGAACGCTGCCTGTTAGCGCGTATCCGACTCAAAGACTCGTTTTGCCCTGTAATACAAAAACACTAGAAACGAGTAATCTTGCTCATAAAATATTGCAAACAAGCATACGGTTATGATCTAAATAATGCGTACAAATGGCCTCTATCAAAACCCCCCACACTTGCCCCTTGTTCGTCCCGAACAAGCACTGAAGCGCGGATACAATTACCTCTTCTGGAGTTTAGCGCACAGTCTTGCACTCTGATGCGAATGCACAATTGCTCAACTCGCACTGCTCTATCACCTGCGCACAACTGCACTCAACAGTTCTAATATAATAATTTCAAAATTCATTACCTCTCAGCCGGGATGAAGATTTTTTTGGATGGCTGGGAGATAGCTCTTCTTAGGCTCCAGGCTGCCAGCTCCTACTCCAAAGATAGGTATATGGTGGATAACGCAGCTTCTTCCAGTGCGTGATTCGTCCGCGCACTTCCTGGGAACCTGAGCTTTCTGATGATTTCCTTATGGTCTTTGCGCATGTTGATGCTTGTGCGCATGCTGATTCTTTTGTAGCGCGTATCATCTGCTGGTATTTTCTTTTGTACAGATTGTCTCTTTAATTTCTTACATTCCCAAAGCAGTTCCAGTCTCAGCCTTCGGATAGCAGCTATGGAACTCGCCCCGCTCTCTCTCCTTTGGTCTGTCTGCGCAGGTCAGCGCACGCGTTTACATCCGCGCCTGCCTTCCTTAGCTCGATTTCCAGAGAGAAGGTGGTCTGTTTTCCCACCTCGCCACGCTATGGGTATTTCGCCTTTGGCATCTGCGTGACTGAGCGCGCTCTTTTGTTCCGAAGGCTGCGAAGCACCGGCCTCCACTAACGCTCTCGACCATATACCTTGCCTTCGAAGCAAAAGCGACTAACCGCCTCTCTGGAGCATTTCTGTCAACTCCACATCCCCTGCATATCCCAACTAACAGGAGCAAAAAAATGAAAAAAATATACTAAAACAGTAGATAGCAGCGCACGCAATATGGATAGCGCAAACAAGCTGATCAGTGCGCGCAACCCGCACACAGCGCACTACTGCTACTGTTTCCTTCAATTAAACTAAGCTATACTAAAAAGCTCAAAAAAACGTGAAATGTAAGACTAACGCTCCCCCCCCCCCCCCCCCACACTTAAACTGAGACGTGTCCCCACGACTCAAGCTCAAGCGCACGGAGGATGCGCACACGCATGCAAGCAAAAATAAAGAACATAAGAAAGAAAAACATATCGGGTTACCTCCCGACAAGTGCCTTTGTTTAACGTCGTTGGCTCGACTGTACCTCGTTACGTGCCCAAATGTGTGCCAGCGACCTCCCCCACTTTTGCTCTTGAGTGACCCTGCGCGTGTGTATGTGTTGTGTTCTTCTTGGTCCTGCGCAAAGGGTGAGAAGGGTAGTCAGCATGGATAATATGTGTGAAGTCTGCAGTAACGAGGGTAGATGAAGAGGAAGAAGAAATGTAAGCAATAGGTTCCAGTTCTCCCTCTGGTGCATCTGGTGGCGGCTCTGGCGCAATGCTCATGCGCCATCCTGTCTGAATGCGCTTGGGAACTAGCTCGCCCTGCGCATTTTCTTCCACTGTGATTCCTCCCTTCTTAGGCACAACGTGCACTGGACTGACCCATTTGCTGTCCGAGATGGGGTAAATGACTCCTGCGTCAAGCAACTTCAGGACTTCCTTTTGCACTACCTCCATCATATTTGGATTCAACCTGCGCTGAGCCTCTCTGGATGGTTTGGCACCATCTTCCAATAGAATCCTATGCATGCACACGTCTGGGCTCACTCCGCGCAGATCGGCAAGTGTCCATCCTATGGCGCGCTGGTTCTTGCGCAGTACCTGCTGTAAGCGTGCCTCCTGCTCCTCTTCTAATCCTTTCTTTATGATCACTGGCAGGGTGTCCTCATCTCCCAAGAAGATGTATTTGAGGTGCTCTGGGAGTTGCTTCAGTTCGATCTTGGGTGCCTGTTCAATAGAGGGCAAGATTTTGTTAGCGGTGCAAATATGAACTATATCACGTACTTGTGTGGGTGCTGGTTCCGCACTGCTCAGCTCTTCCTCTTGCTCCTCCAGCTCTGCCTGTGTCAGTAGCTCTGGTCCTACGGTTGCGCTCGCACATTGTGCTTCTGTCACTAAATCGTCAATGCTGTCCATTGCGTGCACTGTAGCGTCCTCATGTGGATGCTGCATCCCCTTGAATATGTTGAAATGGATTTCTTTGCCATCTACCTCCATGGAGAGCGTGCCCCTCCACACGTCTATCTTTGTGCGCGCGGTCATCAGAAACGGTCTGCCTAGGAGGATCTGCGCACCGCTGGCGCTTGATTCACCCTCCATTTCGAGCACATAAAAATCTGCTGGGAACACAAGCTCTCCTACTCGAACAAGGACATCTTCTATCATGCCTGCAGGTTGGTTGCACGATCTATCTGCTAGCTGAATGGTGAGACCTGCAGGCTTTAGTGGTCCAAGGCGCAATGTCGTATATAGGGAATAAGGTAGCAAATTGATGGATGCGCCTAAATCGATCATGCAATTACTCACTGTGGTCTTACCTAGCGTGCATGGAATAGTAAATGTACCTGGATCTCGGCACTTAGGTGGTACCTTTTGTTGCACGATTGCTGAGGCCTGCGCATTTAGCATTACCTGTGCGCATTCGCCCTTCCTCCTTTTGTTTGTGCACAGCTCTTTTAAAAACTTTGCATACCTGGGAATCTGCCGAATAGCTTCAATGAGGGGAATATTGATTTCCACCTTGCTGAACAACTCATAAAGCTCCTTGTCCAACGCTTCCTTTCTAGCTAATGGTGCCTGCACAGGGAAGGGTGCAGGTATGTTAGTACAATTTATGTCCTTGTTTCTGGACTGAGACATACCTGGCGTGTTGCCCTGCTGGTTTGTGGCTGGCGCTTCTGGTTGCGCATCTTGCTCTGGTTGCGCATTCTGATCTGCTGGATCCGGGACTTGCGCAACTGGTTGCGCGGGCGCCTGCGCGGTCTGCTCTGTTCCTACTGTGCTCCCAGTCCTCAGTGTCACTGCATTGACTCCTCCTTTAGGGTTCTGAATTACTTGCGAGGGCAGGTTGCCATCGCTCTTTTTTAGCTCATATACTGTGGTTGCGATCTGTGATAACTGCTTTTCGATGGACTCGAACCTTTTGTCATATTTCTCGTCATTTTTGCGCACTGTGTCTGCTAGCTGCCCCACGATATCTTCTAGGGATCGCCTCGGTTGCTGGTTGTTATGCGCTGGTGCGTCATTGCGGCGATGCGGTGGATTGTAGGGCGCAGCTGGTTGCGTCTGCTGTGGCGCGCGCTGATCAGTGGACTGCCTCTGGAAATTATTCTCTTCCCTCCATCTGAATCCATTTGCGGCAAGCCCAAAGCGCGGCTGATTCTGCCTCTGCGGCCCTCTGTTGTCCCATCCTCCAAGAGCGTTGACATCTCCAGATTCTTCAAAAAGTGTTGGGCATTCATCTGTCTTGTGCTCGGTGGACCTGCAGAATTCACATACCTTTGGCGCAACTGGTTGTGCGCTCTGCGCACCCATCAATTTCTGCAGCATGGCCTTCATTTCCTTGATCTCAGCGCTTGTTTCGACCTGATACACAGAACGAGCACGACTATTTTCAAGCGTTAGTTGATGTCTTACCTGCCCAGCAGAGTCTTCTATCAGCTGCCACGCATCCTCTGGGTACATGTTGCAAATGTCCCCGCCTGCGCATGCATTCAGTAGTCGCAGCTCCATGGGAAGCAGCCCATTCAGGAAGTTCTCTATCAGCACCTTCTGGGGCAGGCCGTGATTGTAACAGTTGGCCTCCAGCTCCCTGAAACGCTCGTAATATTCTGACAGAGACTCCCCTGCGCTCTGCCTTGGCGCGGCCAGTTCCCTTCTGAGCAGCGCAATCTTTGCTGCTGGATAGAATTTATCTAGGAATTTCTTCTGCAGCTGCTCCCATGTGTGAATGGATCCTGCGGGTAAATTCATCAACCAATGTCTGGCTGTATCACACAATGAAAATGGGAATGCCTTCATTTTCAGCGCCTCATCACTCTCCCCTTCGGTCTTCATGTTCTCGCAAATGACTAGGAACTCTTGCACATGCTTGACTGGATTTTCGTTGTTCATCCCGTGGAACTTGGGCATGTGATGGATGAGCGAGCTCCTTAGCTCAAAATGACCGCTTGGTGGAAGCACGATGCACCATGGCTGGTTAACAGTGATAGGGGCTGACATTTCGCGCACTGTTCTGCGTCTCGCGGCTTGTTGCACGGGTGGCGCATGATACACTTCAGCGGCCCTCCTTGCTTCAACCTCGCGCTGCACTTCCTCTCTGAACAGGGCTGCGCGGTTATGTGCTCTTGCTTCCTCTGGGGTTCTGTCCCCCAAGTTGTCTCCTACGACACTGTTATCCTCCATAACCTGTTCTGAATCTCAAAGAAAATGAAATTAAAAGATAACTAATGTTGTTGCGTCTGTCAGTGCGCAACTAGAATCTGCGCAGCGCAACTGTTTCAAGGTTGCGCATGCTACTGGTGATTGCGCGCTGTCAGAAACAACAACGAAAACAAAAGAAACTGAAATAACTAGTTACTAAAAAAGGAAAAAAACGTAAACTAACTAGAACTTAGCTGTGTTGCTCCCCGGCAACGGCGCTAAAATTTGATCGCGTGTCGTCGTGCGCGCCAAATATAATTCCTTCCTCTTCCACTAGTACAGCGGTTAAGTAAGGGTCGATCTCCACAGGGAGCAAGTAGTTCAGTTCTAGCCAGTGACCTACACTTACGAAGATTGGGGGTTGTGTGAGTGATTGAAATGCGCGATGCGCAAGTGAACAGTAACTAGTGTGACGCAGGAAATTTGCACTAGACGTGCGCAAGCAGTAGAGATTAAATACTATGATTATGAGAAGCATTGGTCAGACAATCCTCTATGAGTGCATTCCTTATCATCGACTCTAAACGTCTATAGTTTTCGGTTTACTTGGGTTAGTGTCCGGTCAAGGCTTTCTAACACGTGCGCATGTTCCGTTCAAAGTTCATGTGCTATTAATCCTTAGAACATAGACTAAAACAACTGCGAATCCGTTCAAAGTAGCAACTGATCACCCTAGCTCGTTACTCCTAGTTGTCACCGTAAAGCTATCAACTAGTTTAACATATGACAAGCAAGCAACACAAGTAAGATTGCGGTTCAAGGCTTTCCCTACTCATGCAACTGGCTGTCTCCGTATGCACAGGATTAATACGAGTAAGTAAACTATGCATTAAGCTCAAGTCTCAAAGAAAATACATCATAGATTCATGCCCAACCAACACTAAGAGTTTAGCTAGACATGCTAGTGATAAACATCATAGAATAGTAAATAATGACTAATGTGTCTGAGAAAACAGTAGCAAACAGTGCGTGCAGCTTGTCTTCTCGGTTGGCGCAGTCGGTCTGGCGCAAATCCTCTCAACACGTCCGTGTGTTTTCCAGTTCTGCTGTGTAGTGCCTCTAGGTGATCTCTGATGCGTCTCCAGAAGGTCTCTTGTTTTTCTCCTTTTCCTCGTTGCCCTAGCCTTCCTCTTGTTTATTTACTGCTTGGGAAGCTCACTTTTGGCAACTTCCAAATCTGGTCACGTCAAGATTAGGCAGTACTGGACTTTGCGCTTGGCGCACGGCATCGGCTAGCGCACCTCTGCTGACTCTCGCCAACTTCTCTCCTGTTTGTGCTGCTAGCTCCGCAGGCGGATCTTTCACTCCTAGAACGCTGCCTGTTAGCGCGTATCCGACTCACAGACTCGTTTTGCCCTGTAATACAAAAACACTAGAAACGAGTAATCTTGCTCATAAAATATTGCAAACAAGCATAGGGTCATGATCTAAATAATGCGTACAAATAGCCTCTATCAATGGTCCATATGGTTCCTTGCATCTTGGTCCATCCCATCGTAAAAACTTTGCAATAGTTGCCACTTGTTGAATCCATGATGAGGGCAATCTCTTTGAAGCTCTTTGAAACGCTCATAAGCCTCATAGAAGGTTTCATCGTCACGTTGAGTAAATTGGTTGATTCTATCCCGAATCTTCTTTGTCTTGGCGGGAGGGAAGTATTGGATTAAAAAGGCTTGTGCTAGTCCCTCCCAAGTGTTGAATGTATCCGGTTCATGACTCATCAATCAATCTTTAGACTTCCCGGAAAGTGAGAACGGAAAAACCTTCATGTATACCCACTCTTGTTGGATGCCCGGCATTTTGTATGTGCGGCATAGCTCCGTAAATTGGGCCAAATGTGCATTTGGGTTTCCATACCCGTCAAATTGATGTGCGGCCACCATATGGAGGAGGGCGGATTTGATTTCAAATTCTTGGTCTTCTCCCCCCGGTAAGCAAATCGGGGAACCATAATGTCCAATGGTTGGGTCGATGTATGCCCCAACCGGTCTTTCTTCTTCCTCTTGCGGAAGGGGAGCATTTCCTTGCCTTCTAGGAATTTGTGGATCCATATTCCCCGGTTGTTCGGCTCGTGAGGCGAAGGAGTATCCAAATGAGGAGTGTGAAGCTCGTGTGAAGCGGAGGGATGAGAAGGTTGGCTTGTAGTTGAGGTAGAAGCTTGTTCTTGTACTCTCTTGCTCTTTGCTCTAGTTTGCATTCAAACACCTATGAAGCAATCAAAGAGAGCTTTGTCCTCCTATAGAGGTATCTCTAGCAAGCACTAAAGACAAATGATATTTTTGAGTTTTACTTAATGAATAAAAAGGGTGACTAGGGATTCAACTTCTCCCCTAAGATATGAGGAAATGAAATAACTCACTAATACATGCATGAACTACATTTGGTTGATAAAAGCAAGGCTAATGCATCGTCCGCTCTAGGTTCAACTCTCGCTCCTTCCCTAGAATGGAGAGGATACATAAATGACATGGTTCTCAAACTCTCATTCTATTGAACCGTGTAGAATTTGAGTCCCATAACCGCACCCTCTCGGTCTACTGGCCGGTTACTCAAATCCGCTTAAAACTTAGCCTAATGTCAAGAATGCATGTCGCTCTCACGCACAAACACTCCATCTATGATCATACAATAGCTATGAAACATCCTAAGTTCAACTCTTGAATGAAACATCCTTAGGGGTTTTAACCAAGCATACTCACTTAAGAATTTCGTCAAACACTTGGTGTGCATACAATGAATACATAGCTAGGGCACAATATAATCAAACCAAACTTCATTCAATGCAATAAATTAGAGTTCTACATCATATCCAATCCTAGGGGATCCATTTAATCCCCATCCACAAGAACAACTACTCACTCATAATGAGTGTGCACAAATACATGACAACTAAGGGAAACATAAATGTAAATACAAAGCTAGGGTTTAAGAGAGGTTGGTATAGAATCTTCAATCCAAACTTCAATCTTCAATCAAGCTTCATCTTCTTCGAGTTCCAGCCACCTAGGGTTGCAAAAAGTATGGAAGCTCTCTTTCTTTATTTCCATCTCATTCTATTTATACTTTTTAAAGATTTCCAAAAAGTGCCCGAAGTGACCGAATCAGGTGATTCGGTCACTGTCCATGTGATTCGCTCAAACCTTTTGTTCAGTGCTGTTTTCGGTTTGGGCGAATCACTTATCCTGGCCGAATCACTTTTGATTCGGTCACGCCCTTGTGTTGATACGGTCAAACGTCTTATGGAGCTCAACTGATTCGGGCACCTCATGGGCGAATCACTTCTGATTCGGCCGAATCATCTGTTCAGTGCTGATCTCGGACTGGGTGAATCACTTTTCTTGGCCGAATCACTTTTGATTCGGTCACACCCTTTATGTGATTCGGTCAAATCTTCAGGACTTTCCCCAGATCAGGTCAATTCGCGCAGTTGAGAGTGATTCGGTCAGGCTGGTGGGCGAATCACTTATGATTCGACCGAATCACTTCTGCAGTTTGCTCAGACTTTCTTCTTTTGATCTCCATCGACCAGAATTCATCTAGATTTTCTTCGGGCCTCTTCGTGTCGTGAGATACATAATTTTAACCTGAAATGGACGAAGAAATCATCAAATGGCTTTATAGAATTGTGAAACAAACAAGAAGTAAGGGGAAAAATGTGGACAAATAAAAGGTTATTTGTCCGCTCATCAAGCGCCATCAGCATATCAGAGAATCTAGTCCAGCACACACGGACGAAGCATATAAAGATCAGGCACCACTATATTCGTGAACTTCTATAAAAGAAGGAGCTGACCCTGACACATGTTCAGACTGATAGCCAGAAAGGTGACATTTTTATGAAGGCCTTAAGCACACAACAGTATGAAACATTGAGATCTGAGTTGGGACTATGGGTGATCGAAACTTGATCATGGCATGATCTCTGGTAGTTTTTGAATAAGGAAGGAAGCTAAAGTTTGGGCTACCAGAGACTCAACAAGACAATGTAATAACTATCCTTCAGCTAATGTCATAACATTGTCTGTATATGTGCTGTTTCAGATCTATTCGAAAAAGAAATCTAAAGGAATCAATTTTGGGCCGAATATTTGAAGCGGGAAGAAAGGGATACGTGAGTTTTTCTTTTGGAAACTACTTCAATTTCGGGAAATCTGGTACTCTCTCAAAGGAAACCCTAGAAACTACAGTTTGAAAATCTCTCCTTCGCACTTGGCTTTCAATCGATCAGATTCACAAACTCAGTATGGTGAACTCTAGAGAAGTTTCTCCAGTGGCAGGTTCTGGTGCTTCCACCGAACATGATCCACTCGTTCCCCTCACTGTAGTGCCGCCTCCAAAATCCGACAAAGCGGAGCGCCGCTCAAAAGTGAGTCGCAAAGCTCAGCTGTCAAAGAAAGTAGGCAGAAAGACGACTTCCAAAAAAGCAATGCTTGTCAAGAAGTCTGGCAAAGGATCTGAACCTCAAGAACCAACCAGAAGTGAACCACTAGCTTTCAAGCCCAAAAGAACAAGATCCAAGAAGGTTGTGGATGAAGGTGAAAAGAGAAGGAAAACAGAAAAGAAAAGGAAGGCCGAAATTGCTACTGAGTCCCAGAAGAAAATTGAAGAAGAAAAGAAGACTGAAGCTGAGTTGAGAGCAAAGGAGAAGACTGACACACTTGCTGTGGAGATGGCCAGAGTTGAGGGTGAGAAGAGGGCCTATGAAGAAGGATTCAAGCTGCCAGGGAAAGGGCAGATCAACTAAGGCACGAAGCAGCTGAACTGGAGCTGCTGATTAAGGGGGCAGAGGATGTTGAGCCAGCTTGATCTGCTGTTCCGCCTACTGAGGTAATTCCTATTTCTATGAATATTGAGAAAGATGTTGAGGTGTATGTTACTCCTGTTGTTGAGGAAATTGGTGTAATGGTAATGGAATCGTCCGTGAACAAAGAAGCCATAGAAGGGGTTGTTGAGGAAACTGTTAAGACAGTTTTGGTGGATGTATCCGAAGATAGCTCTGCAGGGGGATCAAATGCTACTGAAACTTTTCTTGAGAGTCTTAAGTCAGTGTCTGAGGAGGAAGATGAGAAAAGCACAGCTTAGGTTGATGCCCCGGCTCAGCCTTGCAGGGAGGAAGGTTCCAAAGGGAGAGATCCATCCAAGGAAGTCGAAGTAGAGGAGATAGAAACGTCTGAGGACAGCTTAGTCCCTCTGGAAGAAGAAACACCAGATGCAGAAGTCGAGCAGCCTGCACCTGTAAAAGAAACTATACCAGTCAACCAGCCTGGACCCAGCAGACAGAAGAGAAAAGAAAGAAGCCTTACAGATGCCCCACCAAGCAAAAGATCAAAATCAGCTAAACCAGTCGAGGTAATGAGATGTCAGGTGTGGTTTGTGGATAAACCAAGAGCTGATCGCTGGAGAAACGTACAGAAAAGGTGTTTGGTGTCAGAAAGGGTGCTGAATGAAGATAGATTTTTTTCAAAGTTCATGGTGGAACTGTTCAAAAGAGCAGGGTTGTATCATTCCCTGAAAAAGGCAAAAAGATTTGATGAATCTGTGGTGAGAGAAGTAATTGCAATTTGAGTGAAGAATTTAGTGATGAGACTAGCTCTGAGTATGGGCTGATATGGGTTAGGGGGAGCCTAATCGAAATCACGCCTGGAATTATCAACAAATTCTATGACATTGATGCTGAAGAAGCTGTTGAAATTAAATTCGAGGAGTCTACTGATTGGGATGCTGTAGCCAGGAAGCTGACTGGGGGATCACTGTTCGGATGGTTTGCAGATCTGACCTAGGCAAAACATGTTGTAATTCATGCAGTGAGTCAGCACAATTGGTGGACATCCATAAATGTCACCAAAATCAGCAAAGGTTACGCCCTTCTGCTGGAGGCTATTGGAGACGAGAAGAAAGTTAGCCTGCGAAAAGTGATTTTTGATCAAATAGCGGAGTATGCAATACTAAAAGGGGTAAATCTAAATATTGGGTTTCCTTCATTAATCTATGAACTTGCTACTGGTCAATGCCTATAGTTGAAGAAAGGCGGACTCAAGCTCTCCAGCAGTCCAGAAGCCCTTGTAAGCGACCACAAGCTGTTTAAGGGAAAGCACGTTCTGGATATCCCTTTGCCAACCGGTGAACATCCGACTCCAGTACTTGTTGGAGTACTTGCTTAGGAAGGGAGCTCATCATTTGCTGTTATTGGGAAGAGCATGGTTGGTCGAATGATTAATCTTCTGGAGGCAGAGAGAATGGTGCTGACCGAATCTGTGGAAAACCAGAACCGCCGCATAAGGAAAATTGTCCAAATGCTCATTGACCTTCGTTATCACCATCAGCTGGCTCCGGAAGAAGATGAAGCTGGTTATATCTAAACTCTAATCCTTTGAAGAACTTTGTTGAACTCCAGTCGTTGAATTCTTTTTGCTTTCTATCAAACACTTGCATCCCCTTGCCGAGTTTATGGCAATATAGGGGGAGAATATTTTGGGATTATGGAGGAGTTGTAGTTCATTTTCGTTGCATCTTATCTTGAACAACTATGATAGCGTAGATATGATGTATCTTGCCAAAAACTACCAAGGGGTAGATTGTTAGTCCCATAGTATGCATGGCATGTTTTTGAGGAAAGAGTTGATGTCAAGTGATTGAGAGCACCCTACGAAGATTGGAGTTGACTTATCTCTCAAGCACAAGGACCAGAAGGATTTGCGACAATAGTTTAACAAACTCTGTTGCAAAACAGACCTGTCCAAATATCAGGGAGGATACTGAGTGGACAAACAGTTATTCGGGAGAACCAAGCTGCTGTAACAAGCCATAGAGAGGGATCTCTACACTAAGAGGAGCTTAGTGTGCATCCAGACGAGTCGGTGGTAGAAGGACTTGAAGAGTGAGTCTTGCAAGTTTGTACTTCGTGTTCCGATCGTAAAAATAGTGGATTGCTGCTTGTCGGGGTTACGAGAACCCCCCCACAGTAGGGACACATTTTCCTGAAGTGGGTTACCAAATCCCTGAGTCTCGCTTTACTTTACCGTATTTATTTTTCACTCGTAACAAATCAAACTATTCCTAACGCGTTTCCTCAGCAGTTGTTACAATAACAGCTGAGACAAGTTCTACAGTCTGCACTAGAACTACACGGACAGTTCAAACTGATACAAGAGAAATGCCTCGAAGTCATCGAAGTGAACAAAGAACTGTTGTCAAAGATATCTGCATTGGAGGGAGAAAGAGACACACTTCAGAATATCATTACCTCTCTGACCAAGGGACAATAATCAGATGATGCTGAGATCATGGGGAAGGAGTGTTGACAAAGAGTTACACCTGGGATAATCGAAATAGAAGCATCAATTCTGGATGAGCTTCTGGCTTATCAAAGATATGGAGGAGGGACTGAGAGCCTTGGATACACAGGCGAAGAAAGTACTGGTGTGACCACATTTGTCAAAGCCACGGATCTCGAACAAACTGCAAGAGCCGCAAGTGTCCAGGAGAGCCCAATCACAGTTGTTCAACATGTTCGGAAAAAGGTACCAAAGAAAAGGAACAAGAGTATGCTGCAACAACCCCTTGATCATTCTCCTACTCAAAATCCCATAATAAAAAAGCGAAGATGCTACTTTTGTGATCAGGCAGGACACTACCAGAGACACTGTCCAATTCTGACCAAGTACTGGAAAACTCGAAGAGCAACAAAAGCCAGTCAAGATAGAGTGAACACAAGGAACCCATTGTCCATCTATGAAGTCTATAGCACGCAGATGCCCGTATACAAGGGATATCATTTTACTATGCAGGAAACCTTCAACAGTTCTGAAAGGATAACTAAACCGAGAAAGAGGTACAAAAGAAGTGCGAACTACTCATCCACAACGGGAAAAAGGAGTAAAGCACCAGAAAAATGCAAGTGTCAAATGCACTTTAGATAATTATATGTGCTATCATTGTGATAAGCTTGAATAACGTGATCTAATCTTTTTGGAAGTTTATCAGGTATAATTTTAGTCACGGAATATATTGTATAGATACCTAGAGATAATTATAGTATTCTTTGAGAGACAGAATCCATGACTATCTCGATTATATCTTCTCGTGTAGAAGATATAAATATGAGTTATGGTCCCCGGTCTATCATATCGTTCTTTAGTTTTTTACTCTCAAATAAACTGACCCAAGAGACATATAGTTAGACTGGAAGCACCAATACAGGCCTTTGCACTGCATGTTACTTTCGTTCCATATTCAGAAATGGAAATATGTACATTTTATTTTACAGTAGTCAGGTATGCTTAATTATTTTAATATGAGTTTGATTCTGTAATTTGTTTTCGGTGCATGATTTTGATCCAACACAAGTTCATCAACATATGGGAAGAAGAAGGCCAAAGAAATTCGAGCTCAAACACCACAAAAAAAAACAAAAAAAAGAAGAAGATAGACCACAAACGAAAATGCATATCAGAATTGACCCATAAAAGTTCGATACAGCTGAAATGAATAACATCGCATTTAATAGCCTACAGCCTCCGGTTGCAACTTGAAGAATAAATACCATTTATTTATTCATTCATTATGTAATTCAAATAGAAACTAATTACACAAAATAATATCCCCAATTTTCAAACCATCGATTTGTCTTTGTCTCACCTTACCTGCTAATTGCTATGCTGTAACCACTCTTTCCATACCCATCACAATTTTCTCAACGAACGCTCCATTTTCTTGTTCTTTGGTTGATTTCATAGAGAAACCGGGCATCTGGGGTTTTTTGGGTGTGCTGCGGCCTTGTTTCCCAAAATGGGTAATAAATTCATGTGCATGTCCAAAAAGGACACTAGAGGTGTCAATGGATCAAAGAGTAAACGAATGGGAAGGTCGTCGAGGAAGTCAATGGCGGATGAGGAGTTCCTACACCGTCAAGCGTTGTCCATGGCGCTGCATCAAGTGAGCCAGTCGCAGAGGTTTGACGGATCCATTTCCAGACGGGTCGGGTCGACAAATACGAAGAGGAGGACGCTGTCGGATCCCTTTTCGAATGGGAAGGAGGTGAGTTAAGTGGGGTTTGTTGTTGGTGCTGTTGTGGGAAGGATGATTGTTTTGCTAGATCCACTCTGAAAAGTGGCATTCTGTTAATAACTTGATTGCGGTTGAACAGATTTGAAAGTGGCTCCGGGGTTCTTCTATACACTGTTGTTGTAATGATGATGATGAGAATTTGTGGGTATTAAAGGGAGATACGATTGGGCTTTCTCTGAAGATTCTGTAGGGAATACCAAATTAAATTGACCTTTTCATTTTTGTAATTTTATACTACTAAAGTGAAACAAATCCCATCCTGGTTGAAGTGAACGTAAGCTTTTGATAATAGATTGCCTGACTTTTGCTTAGTTTGATAGACTCTTTGATTGTGTTTTGATTTGGACACCTATATGTTATAATCAGCTATTTCTTGAGGAGATGATGCTTGAAAGAGTTGAATTTTGCGAATTATGTTTGGTAGATCTTTTTTTATTCAAGTTGAAGATGTTTTCAAATATTGCATATGTCAAGCTTGTTTTTGTTGGACTTGGTTCACATAATGCCATCATAATTTTTTTTTGTTATTCGCTTGAGACTAGTCATGTATCCTTTCCTTATACATATTTTACGACATGCTTATTCCTAAACTGTGCTGGTGTTTCAGTTATCGGAGTTTCTTGAAACACTTCAAGTGAAGAAGTTTGTTCTTGTTCATGGAGAAGGATTTGGAGCTTGGTGCTGGTACAAAACGATTGCCTTACTAGAAGAAGCTGGACTGAGCGCTACTGCATTGGATCTCATGGGTTCGGGTATTAATCTGATCGACACCAACAATGTTACTACACTTGCAGAATATTCAAAACCGTTGCTGGATTTACTTACAAACTTACCGGAGGATGAGAAGGTAAGAATAATAGGAAATGCTCCAGTCCCTTGCTTACCATATGATTTTGATCTTTGAGAAATATCATGTCTCTTGTTTGACGGCAGGTCATTTTGGTTGGTCATAGTAGCGGGGGTGCGTGTATTTCTTATGCGCTAGAGTGTTTCCCTGACAAGATCTCTAAGGCAATATTCCTCTGTGCGACAATGGTATCCAATGGCCAGAGGCCTTTCGATGCATTTGCAGAACAGGTGTTTTTCTATAACCAAGATATTCCCTTTAGGTAAGCAAGTTTTGTGTTTCAATGTCATAACAAGGAACCATTGCAGCTGGGTTCAGCTGATCTCTTTATGCGAGAGTCGAAATTCTTAATACACGGGAACGGAAAGGATAAGCCTCCTACTGGTTTCATGTTTGAAAAGGAGCAAATAAAGGCTTTATACTTTAACCAAAGCCCTACAAAGGTATGTATAGATATGAACTCTCTTTTTGCTGAATATCAAATTAATTCACTTAACTTTTTTGTATTTGAACAGTAAAGCATATTATGCTTCTCCCATTTATTTAGTAGTTCCATTGTAGTTACCTAATTATTTGATTTATGGCGATTTGTACCTAAAAAGATAGAGCAGCTTCATCTTTTTTTTGAAGTGAACATTAATGTAGTGGATCCTAATTTTTCGGTGGATTTTTTAATATTTATCTGAGTTTTCCTGATAGTTAATGTATTGGGTTGACAAGTGATATGACCCTGCTGCAAAGTATGGCGGAAAAGAAAGATGCAATCTTAGCTTTAGTCATTCTTGATAGCATTGTCCATGCTTGTTGAATTTATTAAAACAAATTTGTCTTGACATTCACTAAATGACCATATCAGGATGTAGCTTTGGCGATGGTTTCCATGCGGCCTATACCTATGGGACCCATCATGGAAAAGCTATCACTTACACCTGAGAAGTATGGAATAGCACGCCGCTTCTTCATCCAAACCTTGGACGACCGTGTCCTGTCCCCAGACGTCCAAGAAAAGCTTTTGCGGGAAAACTCGCCTGAAGGTGTCTTTAAGATCAAAGGCAGCGATCACTGTCCGTTTTTCTCAAAGCCTCAGTCACTGCACAAGATTTTGGTCGAAATTGCACAAATTGCATAGCAGAGCTAAAAATAACAAGAACCAGGATATCATCAAGCCTTAAAAAAAAATGATTTCTTTGAGTTGAGGTTCGTAAAAAAATATACTCCTTATGCTTGGTGTCCTTGTTTGTGGGAAAAAGATGGCAGTTTTTTTAATTTCATTTTCTATGGCCAAAGTAGTATGTTTGAACAAAGTTAAATTATGAATGTATTGATCTAAAATATAAGAGACCAATTTGGCAGATCGTTCAGCCTACCTGGTGGTACTTTAGTGCTAGTTCAGGGGTGTATTAATATTGCTGGAGGTATGTGAGATAAGCAAAGTGGTCTTGGTGTAATTTGGACAACTTTATAAGCTGATGCTTTTTGTACCAATGAAAATATCATAATTTCCTGCCATTTATCCTAAACTCATTTGAGCTATTGCCAAATGACAGAAGAAATATTGCAACAAACTGATCGAATTCCACAGTCACAAGTATTCAAGTGCGCCAGCTCCAATAGATTTTCAAATAATAATAAGGGAAGTGCTGACAGTGCTAACAGTAATTTGAAAGAAGAGCCGTCTAATGAAGACGGGACCATCTGAAGGAGGCGCAGGCCAAGTTCCCGTGGCAGGTATGTGTTGTTTGATGGCATATTTTGATAAGAAGCATTGTGTGTCATCAATGGCGGAGCCACGTATCATTATCTGAATGTTTACCAATTACCTATGAAGTGTCATATTTAATTACCTGATGGATGGGACAGTCATCATTATCAATTCAGCCGGAAAGTGTGTGCTAAGCCATGGCTTGTTGTTGAATGATGTTTTTCTACCTCCCAGCTTCCAGGTTAATCTGCTGCCCATTAGTAAACTAATGACAGATTTACTATGCTCAATTATTTTTATTGAAGGTGCGTGTTAAGTAGAGGACTCAACCCTCGAGACTGTTGGAAAAATATGTGTTAAATGTGATGAAATTCAAGTTCGATTGAATGATGTATTGATGCCCAAAGAGTGATTTAAAATAATGAAAATGTGAGTCTATTAAAAATAAAATGCTCAACCTTGTGGAGTTAAAATACTAGTAATGAGCACTGCTTGAAAAAGTGAATAGAATGTGAGTTTATATATAAACACATTCTACCTACTTGGTAAGATAGTAATCAAGAAGGCTCTCTCCACGAGCGGGTGCTCATGGGTGCAAATTACTAACGAATTCGATTTCGGAACAGGGGTCAAATGGGTGCGCTCGCGACGTACCGGACGTAAATGGTGAACTAATTTGATCACATATGGACAAGCCCTCTTTTGCACTTTTTTACTACTCACAATTTTAAACTTGAGCATAATTGTTAAGATGACACCTGAGGCTGAAGTAATATCTACCAAATTATCATTGAAAATGCATGTTGTTTATGTTCATAATGCATCAACAATAAGGCAACTATGGAACATGATAATGCAGAATGGCATTCATTTGACAAAACCAGCACTCGTGAACAAGCTCAGTGAACAAGCTGCTGCTATAGCGGGAGCTGTCTCAGGAAGCTATAGCAACTGTTCTGCAGCAGAAGTTCGGCTCTTCGGAGAAAGCGGTTGACAGTTCAACAAGGAGCTTCTAAATATTCAGAAAGAATCACTGTGAAGATTCCGTTTCCAGGGTGAAGATTTGGCTGTGGAAGATTTTATTTTCAAATCAAATCTAATCTCCTACAAATTAGAAGATATCGCTGGCTGGAGGAATTTCCAAAATTGATGTTGATGGAACTGGCTGTTATTATTTAAAGGACGCTGGGCAGAGGTTCAGATCATCGAAGCAGAGAGTACAACACAGAGAGCATACACAGAAGTATCAACGGAGGGAGATAGTGTGCGAGCAGAGCTTCGATCATCACCAAGAGCAGAGCGTGAGTGCATAGCTGAGGTGATTGAAGCTGAGTGTGATCGAGATTTGCGGAGTCTGATCAGTGCTTGATCTGAGAAGCCAATTCAGAGCAGAGATTGCTTGTTGGTTGATCAAGGCAGACCGCAGAGAAATTGACGAATGGAGGAACTCGGGCAATTCGCAGGAAACCTGGTTTCCCTAGTGACAGGAGGTCACTAGGTGAGGGGGAGCATTCCAGAGTGTGCATCGCTCGTGGAAGAATTGTCACTGCTCGGCGGAAGGCTTTGGAGCTACTCTGATAATACCTGCATCAGCTGTGTGCTACAGCAGGTGCTATAGCAAACCTACGGGGACTCTATGTTAATTAGAATACGCTGAGTTAGTCGGGTCAGTAGCTATTTCGAATTAATACAAGTGTAGGTGGTTGAGACACAAGTCAGAGCTTGTTCTGATTGTGATCGAGGTACTAGGTAAGGTTGAGTAGCATAGGTTGCGTGGTATCGAACCGTGTTGTACAACATACCTTGAGCATAGTGGATTAAGACTGAGGTTCAGTCTTTCCTAGAGGTAGGCACTTGGCCGAACTGGGTGATCAACTTCATGGTCATTGTTTTTTATTTTGCTGCACAAGATCTGTCTGTACAAGAGTGTGTTATAGCAACTGCTTGTACACAAATCTGCATCTCAGAGACGCTGCAATGATTTCAATTGGTATCAGAGCGGGAACTCAACATACAGAGTAAAGATCCTGAGCGTCTGCTGAAGGAAGTAATAAACAATGAAGGAAGGTCAGAGTACAAGCTGCCCACCGTTACTGGAAGAAAGTAACTATGGCTATTGGAAGGCGAGAATGAAGGCATTCCTCAAAGCTATTGATGAAAGAACCTGGAGAACGGTTGTGGCTGAATGGTCACCTCCCATAACTATGGATGAAAGGGGTGTTACTCGAGTGAAACCTGAAGTACAATGGATTGCAGAAGAGGAAGCTGCAGCAAACGGTAATTCAAAGACACTGAATGCAATTTTTGCTGCAGTAGATGCTAACAATTTCAGGTTGATCTCCAACCGCGACATTGCAAAACAAGCCTGGGAAATCTTGCAAGTAGCTCATGAAGGAACTGACAAAGTAAAGATGTCCAGGTTACAGATCATTGCTTCTCAGTTTGAGAGTCTAAAAATGGAAGAAGAGGACTCCATTACTAAGTTCAACGCCAGATTGTGCGATCTGTCAAATGAGGCTCATGCTCTTGGAGAACCCTTTCCGGAGGAAAAACTGATAAGGAAAGTACTCAGATCTCTGCCCACCAGATTTGACATGAAAGTGACAGCCATTGAAGAAGCTCAGAATGTCAGACATATGAGACTTGAGGAGTTGATTGGATCCCTCAAACAGTTTGAAATGAAGCTGGTCAAAGAAGAGCCCTCTCCCAAAGGCAAGAGTGTAGGACTAAAAGCAGAAATAGAAGAAAAGAAGTCTGCATTTCATGATCAACTGAGTCTGCTAGTGAAGAACCTTGGGAAACTCTTGAAGAACATGGAAACAAAATCTGGGCAGGGTTCATCCTCTCAAAGGCAATCCAGAAGGGTGGAGGAAATCAGAGACGAGGAAAGGAATCGACTCAGGATGAAGATGAGAAGAAAGAAAAGAGAAAGGGGATGATTAGAGAGAGGAGAAATGCGATTCCGGATGATTACATCGTATATCTCTTAGAACATGGGGAAAATGTATTGTTGGAAGATGATCCAATCAACTTCCAGCAAGCCATGGATAGTTCAAACTCTCAGAAATGGAGTGATGCTATGAATGAGGAGCATAAGTCTATGCAAGACAATGGAGTTTGGAACTTGTCCCATTACCAGACCATGCGAGACCCATTGGTTGTAAATGGATATTTAAAACCAAGAGGGACTCTAATGGTAATGTGGAGAGATTCAAAGCTCGTCTTGTAGCTAAAGGCTTTACTCAGAAGGAAGGGATTGACTTTAAAGAGACCTTCTCCCCTGTTTCTTCGAAGGACTCTTTTAGGATAATCCTGGCACTGGTTGCACACTTTGATCTTGAGCTGCATCAGATGGATGTTAAGACAGCGTTTCTCAATGGTGACATTGACGAAACGATTTACATGGTACAGCCAGAACACTTTGTGTTTGAGGATGCAAAGAATATGGTTTGTAAGTTGAGGAAATCCATCTATGGGCTCAAGCAAACTTCTCGTCAGCGGTACTTTAAGTTTCATCAGATTGTTGTCTCGTATGGCTTTGAGGCAAATCCGATGGATGAGTGTGTGTATCACAAGTTCAGTGGGAGTAGGCATATTTTCTTGGTTCTATATGTCGATGAGATACTGCTGGCTACTAATGATTTGAGGACATTGGGCGACACTAAGGAATTTCTATCAAAGCATTTTGAGATGAAAGACCTTGGTGATGCATCCTTTGTTTTGGGAATCCAGATACTTCGAGACCGTTCGAAGGATATATTGGGATTATCACAAAGAAATTACATTGAGAAAGTCCTCGTAAGATTCGGCATGCAGAACTGTAGACCATTGGACACCCTTATCGCTAAAGGAGACAAGTTTAGTCTCGATCAGTGCCTTAAGACTACTCTGGAAATTCAGAAGATGCAGCAGCTTCCGCACGCTTCGGCTGTAGGAAGTTTGATGTATGCTCAGGTGTGTACGCGTGCGGATATCGCGTACATTGTTGGTATGTTGGGAAGATATCTGAGTAACCCGGGAGTGGATCATTGGAGAGCAATCAAACGGGCTATGAGGTATTTGCAGGGAACACAAAGAATATAGGCTCACGTATAAGAGATCGGATCATGTTGAGATCACTGGATACTCCGACTCTGATTTTGCTGGATGCCAAGATAGTAGACAATCCACGTCAGGTTATATCTATCTGTTAGCTGGGGGGCCATTTCCTGGAGGTCTGCCAAACAGACCCGCGTTGCTTCATCGACTATGGCAGCAAAATTTGTAGCTTGTTTTGAGGCATCAAATCATGGCGTATGGCTGCGAAACTTTGTCACTGTACTGCGCATTTTATGTGATATTGAAAGACCATTAAAGTTATACTGTGACGGTCAATCAGCAGTGATGTACGCCAATAACAACAGGAGCACTACGAAATCAAAGCATATTGATATCAAGTTCCTGGTTGTGAAAGAAAAGATACAGAGTAAACAGATATCCATAGAGCATATTGGGACAAACTCCATGACAGATATCCATCCGCTTACGAAAGCATTGACACCCAAGGTCTTTCATGAGCATGCTGCTTACATGGGTGTAATGTTGTTTTGAGGATATTCATGATTAGTGGGAGTTTGTATTTTTGTGTTGGCGCTCTATGAGATGCGTAGATTTTCTGTCTATACATTTTGGATTACGTTCTGGAGAAATTATGTTTATACGATACACTCTGTATGATTATGTTGATCTCACTTTTGAGGAGACCAGTTGGAAGTAGGCATGTGAAGATCACATTTCATGTAATTTCCATGCTACGCACCACGATGAATCCATGTCATTTAGCTATGTTGGCATACGTGACAAGCACGGTCGAGTAACGATGATGATTACGAAGGCCGCCTTGATCCTATGTTTTCATAGTTAATGGACCGGATAGTTTATGATATACCTGTTCTGAAATGATAGCAATTTTGTGCACACTTATGTTTATACATTTATTTGGTTACACATGCGATCTAATGGGAGATTGTTAGATTATTGTGATTAATCTAATTGGGACCGAACGTGTAATCAGATAATTGTATGTTCTATCATTATGATAAGCTTAAATAACGTGATCAAATCTTTTGGAAAGCTTATCAGGTATAAGTTTAATCGTGGAATATACTGTGTAGATAAATAGAGATAATTATGAAAATCTTTTGAGAGACGTAATCCATGATTATCTCAAATATATTCTCGTGTAGAGATATAAATAAGGGTTATGGTCCCCGGTCTATCATATCGTTCTCCAGTTTCTTATTCTCAAAGAACTGATCCCAGAGATATACGATTAGACTGGAAGCACCAACCTAGTCTTTTGTGCTGCAGGTATTTTCAGTCAATGGATTCAGGTACGTTTTATTTTACAGTAATCAAGTATGCTAATTATTCTGGTATGGGTTTGATCCTATTAAATTCGTATCCACTGTATGATTATGTTCCAACAGAAGAGGCTTGCAGAACCTTCGTCACGATCCCCGGCACAGAAGGAGAGGGTGAGGAGTCTGGGGAAGATCCTCCAGAACAAGTAGGGAAACTCTATGTTCCCGTTGACTTTTATGTGCTTGAAATGGATGAGGATCGTGAAATCCTTATTATACTAGAGAGGCCTTTCTTGAATACTGTTAAAGCCGTCATTGACTGCAGAGAAGGAGTTATAGAACTTAACCTAGGAACCGACAAAATAAAATTTTACTTGAAAAAGGTTTTAAATGCTCCTAGTAGTTTTATGGATTGTCATTTGCTTGAAATATATGATGCTTGTGATGTTTTTGATGCTTATGATGAGTTGACAAGTTTTGAGTATGAGTTGCTCGCCCAAGATAGTGGTAGTCCATCTTTCGCCTCGTTGATGAATCTTGAGGACGATAACACTCTCGATGAGGACACCATCGAAGAAGATAAACAAAAAGGTAAGGAATTCGGTGAGGGGTTGAAACCCCTTCCATTGAATCTAACGTATGAATTTATCGGACCAAACAACTCATTACCCGTTATCATCGAGGCATCTCTTGATAAATGTGAAACCTCTAAGCTTATGCATGTGGTGCAAATTTATAAGGGTGCTATTGAGCATTCCATTGATGATTTGAAAGGGATTAGCCCCAAGGTTTGCATGCATAGGATTAGAATTGAGGAGAATGTAAAACATAGCCGCGAATTCCTTAGGCGATTAAATCCTAAGCTAGGTGAGGTTGTGTTAAAGGAAGTAACTAAATTAAGACATGCGGGAATAATTTACTCAATCCCCGACTCCGAATTGGTGAGCCCAATTCATGTGGTGCCTTACAAAGGCGGGCTCACCGTTTTGGAGAATGACAAAAATGAATTAATCCCTACGCGCATGGTCACAGGGTGAAGGATGTGTGTTGACTATAGGAAATTAAACAAAGCCACTAAGAAAGATCATTTCTCAATTCCTTTTATTGATCAAATGTTAGAAAGATTAGCAGGACATGAATACTTTTGCTTTCTAGATGGTTATAGTGGTTTTTTTCAAATTCGCATCCACCCCGATGACCAAGAAAGACTACACTTACTTGCCCCTATGACACTTTTGCATATAGGAGAATGCCGTTTGGTCTTCGTAATGCGCCGGGTACTTTTCAAAGATGCATGATGTCCATATTTTCCGAGTTTCTTGAGAATTCCATGGAAGTGCTTATGGATGATTTTTCGGTGCATGGATATTCTTTTGATGATTGCCTTACAAATCTTTCACATGTTTTGGCTAGGTGTATTGAGATGGACTTAGTCTTTAATTGGAAGAAATGCCATTTCATGGTGAAAGAAGGCATAGTTTTGGGACATCTTGTGTGGAAAAGAGGGATCGAGATCGATAGAGCAAAGATCGACGTGATTGAAAAGTAGCTGCCTCCAAGGGATGTTAAAGGAATTAGAAGTTTTCTCGGACACGGGGATTTTATCGGAGGTCATCAAGGATTTCTCAAAGATCGCGAAGCCCCTCACAAATCTTCTATGAAATGAGGTGGAGTTTATTTTTGATGAGCTGTCTTAAGGGGTTCAAGGTATTAAAGAAAGCTTTGGTGACCGCGCCAATTATGCAACCACCGAATTGGGACTTACCGTTCGAAATGATGTGCGATGCAAGTGAAGGCCATTGGGGCGGTCTTGGGTCAAAGAATCGATAAATGACTCCACGTAATCTATTACGTTAGTAAGGCCCTTGACACTACCCAAGAAAACTACTCAACAACGGAGAAAGCCAGCTATTGTGTACGCCTTTGAAAAGTTTAGGCAATACTTGATTGGTTCTAAGACGATAGTCTACACGGATCATGCCGCCATCAAGTATTTGATTTCTAAGAAGGAAGCAAATCCTAGACTTATGATGCAGCGTGTGTGGGCAAAGGGAAGATGATGCTTGGACCCGAAGCCCTAGGCACGAATTACATGCTGTATAGAGGGAACTCTAAAATTTTATTAATTCCAAAAAACTGTTTTCCTCTACTTCCCTGGCTCTGTTTATATAGTAAATAAAACCTACTAATTAGGAAACAGAAAATCTAACCAACCAAATCTAATTTTCGAAAATAAGGAAACCTATCTTAAAACATTAAAAATAAAAAATAAAATAGTAAAACACTCCGGATGGGCCCAGAAACCCACGAGCCATGAGCAAAGCTGATGATTTTGGACCGCGTCATCGTTCTCTTTGAAACGAGGTATCACACGGCCCAATCGGACTCTGCGGCGCTCCCTCTCGCTAACGTGCACCAAAGTGCTAATCGCTCCGCATCAACTTATCCACTTGCAAGAATTTCTATTGCAAGAATGTAGTGGACAATAAAGGATTTGTAGGGTACTCCTATTGCAAGAATTTGATATAGAGATTAAGGACAATAAAGGAGTAGAGAATGTAGTGGTTGATCACTTATCAAAGCTCGAACTAACCAAGGGAGAGGATTCGATGATGATTCCCATAAATGACGCATTCATTGAGAAATACTTGATGAGTATCGAAATCACACAAGCTCCATGGTATGCGGACTTCGTGAATTTCCTAGCTTGTCGAATTCTACCGGAGGGAGCAAATTACGAACAAAGGAAGAAATTCCTTCATGATATCAACCGATACTTTTGAGACGAGCCTTATCTATATAGGCTTTGTGCGGATGGACTTTATAGATCATGTGTTGCGGAATGCGACCAACAATGTATTCTAGAAGGATGTCACTCTTCTCCTTATGGCGGGCACGGCTCAAGCTCCAAAACTGCTGCAAAGGTTCTTCAATTTTGATTTTTTTGGCTGAGTTTGTTCAAGGATGTGTACGAGCTCGTGGAGTCTTGTGACGCATGTCAAAGAACCGGAAACATTTCAAAGAGAGATGAAATGCCTCAAAAGGGTATTCTAGAGGTTGAGGTATTCGATGTATGGGGGATTGACTTCATGGGACCATTCCCATCTTCGTATGGGAATAAGTATAACTAGTCGCCGTCGACTATGTCTTGAAATGGGTGGAAGCCATTGCCTCACCTTCTTGTGATGCCAAAGTTGTGACGAAGTTATTCAAGAAGGTCATCTTTCTGAGATTTGGAACCCCAAGGACCGTAATTAATGATAATGGAACTCATTTCAAAGAGAGGCAATTCGAGGCGATGCTTCAAAAGTATAGAGTTTATCACAAAATTGTGACACCTTATATCACCCTCAAACTAGTGGACAAGTTGAGGTATCTAATAGGGAGATAAAAGCGATCCTCGAGAAAATGGTGGGGAACTAAAGGACGGATTGGTCGTTAAAGCTCGAAGAAGCTTCATGGGCATATCGCACCGCTTTCAAGACCCCGATTGGCATGTCACCATATCGCCTAATCTATGGTTCTTAGCATAGGAATTCTCAAGTGTGGTTCTATTGAAATGGAAGGATCGGCTACATCTTAGCCAAGACGTTCAACTAGGCTAGTGAGTATCATCGCACCTTGAGTTTAATAAGTAGATTGCATGCGCATTACATTTGTTCTTGCTCAATTTCCATGAATTGTGAGGAGTTTGTTGATGATTTGATTGGATTGCCCCTTTGAGTGAGTATACCTATATCTAGGGATTTTAAGTGTGGGGTATCCATGTTGTTTCCGCGTTGTTAGGGATTCTGAGTCGAGGTAGCAACCTAACACTCTAGCAATCATTCTGACTCACTTTACTCTTTAAACCTTTTTTGAGACATTAGATCATAATCGTACTTAATTGAATAAACTCATTTTAAAACCTAGCACACTTGCTTTCATTAACTCTCTAGCATAAACATTTCTCATTGCTCATACATGATTGCTAGTTTAAGTTTAATGTTTTGCGAGTGTTGCACTAATCCATCTTGATGAGTTTCCGTTTTTGTCACAATCAAGGAAGCGTCGCCTACAAATCATTGGACATAGAGCGCTGATGTGCGCGCAAAGTACATAGTATTTACGCACATTTTCCTTTTAGTTCTTGTTCGTTCCGTGATGTTATATAAGCCTTTTGATGCTTTTCGCGTGCGTTTCAGGTTTATATCGAGTAGTTGGAGTCACGCAGCAGCTTAGAAGAGTTTCGGACAAAATCCAGTCGATTGCGGGCGAAAGCGCAAAAGAATCATGGTAATGGAGATTTGCCCGAGTGACATTGTGACTCGCCCGAGTCAATGTGACTCGGCCTGGACTTCGACTCGGCCGGATCAAAGCAATCGGCCAAATTGGAACTCTCTGGAAAGTTGACTCGATCGAGTCAACTGGTTGACTCGCCCGAGTCAGCTCTGCCCGAGTCAAGAAGCGTAAGACCGAGTCACTGACTCACTCAGCCAAATTGGAACTCTCTAGAAAGTTGACTCGCCCGAGTCAGTTCTGCCCGAATCAAGAAACTCAAGCCCGAGTCAGTGACTCACTCGGCCGAATTGGAACCCTCTGGAAAGTTGACTCGCCCGAGTCAACTATGTGACTCGGTCAACGCAGGTCAACTCGGTCAATGCTGGTCAACTCGGCCAATTTGGTCAATGCTGGTCAAACCTTCTAGGTATAAATGGAAAGCTTTGAAGAGAGATAAAAGAAGATCTCAATTTCAAGAAAACTCAAAAACTCTCTCAAACCTAAAGAGGAAAGATCAAACCTTTGGAGAAGATCAAGCTTGGTTGAAGATTGGAGCTTGGATTGAAGATCATTCAAGACCTAGACTACTTTTCTAAACCCTTAACTTTGTATTTACATTCATGTTTCACTTATTAATCATGTATTTGTGCACACTCATTATGAATGAGTAGTTGTTTAAGTGATTGGGGGCCAAATGGATCCCTTAGGATTGGATATGATGTAGAACACTATTTCATTGTATTGAATGAAGTTTGGTTTTAATTATTTGTGCCCTAGCTATGTATTCATTGTATGCACACCAAGTGTTTGACGAAATACCTAAGTGAGTATGCATGAGTACAACTCCTAAGGATGGAATGAGAATTGAACTTAGGATGTTTAATAGCTATTGTATGATCATTTATGGAGTGTTTGTGTGCGAGAGTGACATACACTCTTCACATTTGGTTAAGTTTGTTAATGTATATGGCATCATTGACAAACTCCTACAAGATGCACAAGAGTCTGCTACAGCAAACGTGTGAAGACAGCAGCTGATGCAGAGTGTTTCAAAATGACCAAGCAGAGTGCACAAGGCATTATGATCAAGGAATGCGCAGGTTTCCAAGGGGGAGTCTTGGGCGTGCAGAGTACTCATCTCTTATCTAAATGAGGCATGCTATATATTGTTGGAAAGCTGACTTGAAGGGCTACAACTTTGTAGTTTGCATCGAGACGTGATTCGAAGGTTTAGGAGGTCAAAAACGCAAGCAAAGTCAGAATCGAACAGCGGGTGGACAAGCAGCCCGGTTCTGAGTGGAACCGGCGGTTTCCTTGTAAGAACCGCCGGTTTGCACATGGAACCGGCGGTTTGGGTCCTGAACCCGCCCCGAAGGGAAAATATCGAGATTCTTTGAAAGGGGCCGGTTCCAAAGTGGAACCGGGGGTTTGTAAATGGAACCGGCGGTTCCACAATGAAACCGCCGGTTCATAGCCAAACCGGGCAGCAAACCAATTCAGTCGATTCTCATTTAATTGGACGATTTTGGGAGAATACGAACGCAAGAGAGAAGAGGATAGCTGGGAGCTGTAGCAGCAGTATTGGCACAAAGAATAATCTGCCCAGACATGATCTTATTGAGATTCTGGAGGGTGCTTTAGCAGGAGCGTTCCTGCTGAGATCCTGGAAGGAGCAGCTACAGGAGGGGATGCTATAGCAGGAGCTTGTTCAAGTTGCTGCAACATCTGTCCTAGTAGCAGCAGCAACCTGGGCTTGGCTAGAAGGCCTGGCAGCTCTGTGGAGAGCATCAGAAGAATTTCTTAAAGTGCTGCGGAGAATATTCCAGTGGGGAATTCCTAGCTAGAGAAGGAGATTTGTTTTGGAGATCAAATCAAATCTAATCTCCTAAAAATTAGGAGATAATTGTTTCTTTTTGAGACATTGCTAAATTCTGCTCTTGATTAAAGTGGGCGTTGCTACTTAAGGGAGAATAGGTCAGAGCAGATAGGGATCGAAGCTGAGGGATATACGAGTGCGTGCGCAGAATTCAGAGAGAGGAATTTTGGTGTGCGACGGACGAGTTCTTCGATCATAACCCAAAAGCAGAGCGTGAGCGCAGAGCTGTGGTGACTGAAGCTGTAGGAGATCAGGATTTGCGTAGTCTGATCCGAGCTTGATCTGGAAGCCAATTCAGAGCAGTGGTGCTTGTTGGTTGATCAAGGAAGGCCGCGGAAGAACTGACGGGTGTGTGCCTCGGTCGAGTGTCTAAGCGGTAGTTCTCGCTAGTGGCAGGAGGTCACTGAGTGAGTGGGAGTATTCCAGAGTGTGCAGCGCTCGTGGGATCTTTCGATCGGCTTGGCAGAAGGCCTTGGAGCGACGCGGACAATTGTGCAGCAGCTGTGTGCAACAGCAGTTGCTACAACAACCCTGCAGAGTTGAGTGTAGTTTAGAATAGGCTGAGTTTCGGGGAGACAGTAGCTATTCTAGATTGACATTTGTAGAGGGTGTGCAGACACAAGTCAAAGCCTGTTCTGATTGTGTTGAGTGATCCACACAAGGTTGAGTAGCATAGGTTGCGTGGAGTTGTAACCGAGTGTACTTGGAGACCTCTGTGATTAGTGGATTGAGGACTGGAGAATAGTCCTCCCCAGACGTAGGCAGTTGGCCGAACTGGGTGAACAAACTTCTGTCTTGTTCATTGTTTTGCTGAGACAATTTCTGAGTGAACAAGAGCGTGCTGCAGCAACTGCTTGTTCACAAATCTGTCTGTCAAGAGACGCTGCGAATTTCAAAGTTTTAACCGGATTTGAGTAACCGGCCAATAGACCGAGAGGGTGCGGTTATGGGACTCAAGTTCTACACGGTTCAATAGAGGGAGAGTTTGAGAACCGTGTCATTTGTGTATCCTCTCCACTCTAGGGAAGGAGAGAGAGTTGAACCTAAAGTGGACGATGCATTAGCCTTGCTTTTATCAACCAAACGTAGTTCATGCATGTATTAGTGAGGTATTTCATTTTCTGCATATCTTAGGGGAGAAGTTGAATCCCTAGTCACCTTTTATTCATTAAACAAACCCAACTATCATTTATCTTTAGTGCTTACTAGAGATACCTCTATAGGAGGACAAAACCCTCCCCCTTAAACCGTAGACTTTCAATAGTAGCATTAATTAGTTATCAATTTGTCTAGGCTTTTCTCTTGGGATCGACCCGAGTTCACTCGGTTATAAATATTTGTTTGATATTTGCGTGACTAGAATAGTACTTCAATTTGCTTGCCTAAAACGCCAACGTCAAAATGGCGCCGTTGCCGGGGAATAGCTTTTAGACTAGATTGCTAATTAGTATTACTTTTAGGTTGTTTACTTCACTTTCTATTTTTCTTTTATTTAGTTGTCGTGGTTGCTTGCGTGCGTGCTATTCTTGTTTGACTTTATTTAAAGTTCACACTTAAAAAGCTCTCTTTGATTGCTTCATAGGTGTTTGAATGCAAACTAGAGCAAAGAGCAAGAGAGTACAAGAACAAGCTTCTACCTCAACTACAAGACAACCTTTTCATCCCTCCGCTTCACACGAGCTTCATACTTCTCATTTGGATACTCCTTCGCCTATCACACGAGCCGAACAACCGAAAAATATGGATCCACAAATTCCTAGAAGGCAAGGAAATGCCCCTCTACCGCAAGAGGAAGAAGAAAGACCGGTTGAGACATACATCGCCCCAACCATTGGACATTATGGTTCTCCTATTTGCTTGCCGGAGGGTGAAGACCAAGAATTTGAGATCAAGTCCGCCCTCCTCCATATGGTGGCCGCGCATCAATTTGATGGGTATGGAAACCCAAATGCACATTTGGCACAATTCCCGGAGCTATGGCGTACATACAAGATGTCGGGCATTTAACAAGAGTGGATATATATGAAGGTTTTTCCATTCTCACTTTCCGGAAAGTCTAAGGATTGGTTGATGAGTCATGAACCGGATACGTTCAACACTTGGGAGGGACTAGTGCAAGCCTTCTTGATCCAATACTTCCCTCCCGCAAAGACAAAGAAGATTCGGGATAGAATCAATCAATTTACTCAACATGACGATGAAACCTTCTACGAGGCTTATGAGCGTTTCAAAGAGCTTCAAAGAGATTGCCCTCATCTTGGATTCAACAAGTGGCAATTGTTACAAAGCTTTTACGATGGGATGGACCAAGATGCAAGGAACCATATGGACCATGCGAGTAATGGAGCCATGATGGACTTAACGGCTACCGATGGTTTCAAGATCATCGAAAAGATTGCACGGAATTCACATCAATGGGGTGGTGAAAGGAACCACTTGAAGAAGAAAGGCAAGGAACAAACCTCTAAGGCCGTGACAAAGGAAGATTTTAACTCCCTAGAAAAGACGGTAAATTCTTTAGCACAATCGATTGGGAGCATGAATTTGAAAAAAGAAGAGAACATCCGCAAGCTTGTAGCATATGCGCTAACCCGTCGCATGACGAAGATTCTTGCACATCCAAGCATGCGGATGAATTTGAAGATGTTAGCTATCTTGTGAGGAACCAAGAGAGAGCTTATGTGGCACCTCAATCAAGTGGGTGTCAACCAAGGAATAATCCTCCCTACCAACCAAGGAACCCTCCTCAACATGTAAGGTTCCATGAAGACCCAAACTTTCCAAGGAGAGCGCCTATTAACAATGAGCCAAAGCCTACGCCTCCGGCATTCCCACCAAGGAAACAAGGCCAAACTTCTTATCAAAGAAACGAGGAGAGGCCTAGCCAAGAGGAACCATCCCTAATATCAATTGTTGCGCAATTGGCCGCAACTCAAGCTCAACAACAAAAGGATAACCAACTCATCCTTCAAAGACTCGACCAATTGCAAGCGCATAACAAAATGCTTGAGACCCAAATTGCTCAACAAGTGAATTCTTCCTCAAGATACAAAGGGAAATTGCCTTCTCAACCGGATGTAAACTCTTCCGAAACTATAAATGCCATCACCCTAAAGAGCGGAAGAGTCTTAGAAGAACCCCAAGCGAAGACCAAAGTTGCTAATACAACCGTTGAGGTTGAGAAAGAGAAGGTTGAAAAGAGAGGAAAAGAAAAAGCTCCAGAGCCCACTCCATATGTGCCTCCCATTCCGTTTGGTCTTGAGTAGGAGGACGCACATTTCAAGCGCTTTGCGGATATCTTGAGTAAACTCCAAGTGACTCTCCCCTTCACGGAGGTACTAACTCAAATGGCAACTTATGCAAAATTTCTTAAATATATTATATCGCATAGGAGAGAAATGCATGAAATTGATCACGTAGCTTTGGATGCTAATTGTAGCGCTATTATTCAACATAACATGCCTAGGAAGCTAAATGATCATGGTTCATTCTCTATCCCTATTGCTATTGGCGATTTTTGCATAGATAGCACATTATGTGATTTGGGAGCTAGTATTTCTTTGATGCCATTTTCCTTGTTTCAAAAACTTGACATGGGTGAACTCACTCCTACATTCATAAACCTTAGATTGGCAGATAGATCATCTAGGTTACCTAAGGGTATTTTAGAGGATGTTCCGATTAGAATAGGGAAATTTTATGTTCCCGTTGACTTTTATGTGCTTGAAATGGATGAGGATCGTGAAATCCCTATTATACCAGGAAGGCCTTTCTTGAATACGGTTAAAGTCGTTATTAATTGCGGAGAGGGAGTTATAGAACTTAACCAACAAAATTAAATTTTACTTGAAAAAAGTTTTAAATGCTCCTAGTAGTTCTATGGATTGTCATTTGCTTGAAATATATGATGCTTATGATGAGTTGACAAGTTTTGAGTATGAGTTGCTCGCCCAAGATAGTGGTAGTCCATTTTTCGCCTCGTTGATGAATTTTGAGGACGATAAAACTCTCGATGAGGATGCCATCGAAGAAGATGCACATAAAGGTAAGGAATTCGGTGAGGGGTTGAAACCCCTTCCACCGAATCTATGGTATGAATTTCTTGGACCAAACAACTCATTACCTGTTATCATCGAGGCATCTCTTGATAAATGTGAAACCTCTAAGCTTATGCATGTGTTGCATTTGTATAAGGGTGCTATTGGGCATTCCATTTATGATTTGAAAGGGATTAGCCCCAAGGTTTGCATGCATATGATTAGACTTGAGGAGAATGTAAAACATAGCCGCGAATTTCTTAGGCGATTAAATCCTAAGCTAGGTGAGGCTATGTTAAAGGAAGTAACTAAATTAAGACACGCGAGAATAATTTACTCAATCCCCGACTCCGAATTGGTGAGCCCAATTCATGTGGTGCCTAAGAAAGGTGGGCTCACCGTTGTGGAGAATGACAAAAATGAATTAATCCCTACGCGCACGGTCACGGGATGGAGGATGTGCTTAGACTATAGAAAATTAAACAAAGCCACTAAGAAAGGTCATTTCCCAATTCCTTTTATTGATCAAATGTTAGAAAGATTAGAGGGACATGAATACTTTTTCTTTCTAGATGGTTATAGTGGTTTTTTCCAAACTCCCATCCACCCCAATGACCAAATTCCCATCCACCCCAGGGACATGAATACTTTTTCTTTCTAGATGGTTAAAGACTACATTTACTTGCCCCTATGACACTTTTGCATATAGGAGAATGCCTTTTGGTCTTTGTAATGCGCCGGGTACTTTTCAAAAATGCATGATGTCCATATTTTACGAGTTTCTTGAGAATTCCACGGAAGTGTTTATGGATGATTTTTTTGGTGCATGGATATTCTTTTGATGATTGTCTTACAAATCTTTCACGTGTTTTGGCTAGGTGTATTGAGATGGACTTAGTCCTTAATTGGGAGAAATGCCATTTCATGGTGAAAGAAGACATAGTTTTGGGACATCTTGTGTCGAAAAGAGGGATCGAGGTCGATAGAGCAAAGATCGACGTGATTGAAAAGTTACCGCCTCCAAGGGATGTTAAAGAAATTAGAAGTTTTCTCGGACACGTGGGATTTTATCGGAGGTTCATCAAGGACTTCTCAAAGATCGCGAAGCCCTTCAAAAATCTTTTATGCAATGAGGTGGAATTTATTTTAGATGAGCCTTGTTGATCGCGCGTCGTTGTACGCGTCAAATTAATCCTTCCTTCTCCACTTAGTACAGCGGCTAAGTAAGGGTCGATCCCACAAGGAGCAAGCAGACTCGTTCTAACTAGTAACCTACAACTTAACGAAAATTGGGTTGTGAGTGGTTGGGTTGCGCAGGTGCGCGAATAAACAGTAGTGAAAGTAGAATTTGCACGAGACGTGCGCAGGCAGTAGAATTAAGTACTATGACTATGAAAAGTATCGGTGCAGACAATCCTCTATGAATGTATTCCTTATCATCGACTCTAAACGTCTATAGTTCGATTTACTGAAGTTAGTGTCCGATCAAGGCTTCCTAACATGTGCGCATGTTCCGATCAAAGTTCATGAGCTATTAATTCTTAAAACTAGTCTAAGCAGCTACGAATCCTGTCACAGTAGCAACTGATTATCCTAGCGCGTTACCCCTAGTTGTCACCGTCAAGCTACCAACTAGTTTAACATATAACAGACAAGTAGTAAGAGTAAGATTGCGGTTCAAGGCTTCCCCTACACATGCAACTAGCTGTCAACAGTGTGCACAGAATTAATACACGCAAACAAACTATGCATTAAGCACAAGTCTCAAAGGAAATACTCATAGAATCATGCCCAACCGATACAAAGCGTTTAGCTAGACATGCTAGTAGTAAACATCATAGAAATAGTAAATACCAGGTAAAGTATCCAAGGAAATAGTAACAAGCAGGTGCGTGCAGGTTGCTGTGTCTCGGCTCGCGCAGGTCCTCGCAGCAGCTCGTGTGTTTTTTAGTTCTGGCTCTCTCTCCTCCGTCTCTGTGTGTCTCTGTGATTCTTCTTCAAACCCTAGCCTTCCTCTCTTTATATACTGCTCATGAGGCCCAAGGACAATCTTGGCAACTTCCAAATCCTATGGTGTCAAGATTTGGAAACACCACTATCCTGCGCATGGCGCACTGCGCACATTGGTTCGCGCAGTTGGTCTGCGCACCGTAGTCTGAATCTATCCTGTTTGCGCTGCTAGCTCCGTAGGCTGTGTGTTGCGCTCCTTAAACGCGCCTATTAGCACGTATCCAACTTAGGCCCTCGTTTTGCCCTGGAGTACAAAAACACCGGAAACCAGTAATCCTGTACACAAAATGATGCAAACAAGTACAGTGTTAAGATCTAAATAGCGCGTATAAATAGGCTCTATCAAACCCCCCACACTTGCCCTTGTTCGTCCCGAACAAGCACTCAGGCACGGATATAATTACCTCTCTGGAGTCTAGCGCACAGTCTTGCACTCTGGCGCGATCTGCACTACCGTTCACCTTGCACTGCTCTAACACCTGCGCGCACCTGCCCTCAACAGTTTAATATAACAATTTCGAAATTCGTTACCTCTCAGCTGGGATGGATATCATTTCGGATGGCTGGGAGATAGCTCTTCATAAGCTCCGGGTTGTCAGTCTTTACTTCGAGTACGGGTATATGGTTAATAGCGCAAGCTTCTTCCGGCACGTGATTCTTTCGCGCACTTCCTGGGAACTCGAGCCTTCTCGATAATTTTCTTGTGAACTTACGCACGCTGGTACAGAGTTGTGCGCATGCTGGTTTTTTAGCGCATATCATCTGCTGGTGTTTTTCTTTTTGTACAGCTTTATCCATGGTTCCTGTGTTCCCAGAACGGTTCCAGTCTCGGCCTCCGGATAACAGCTACGGAACAACGCTCCGCTCTCCCTCCTTGATCCATTTGCGCAGGTCAGCGCACGAGTTTACACCCGCGCCCGCCTTCCCTCGCTCGACTTCCAGAGGAAAGGTGGTCTCTTTTCCCACCTCGCCACGCTTTGGGTATTCGCCTTCGGCATCTGCGTGGCTGAGCGCGCTCTATTATTCCGAAGGTCGCGAAGCACCGGCCTCCACTAGCGCTCTCGACCATATACCTTACCTTCGAAGCAAAAATGACTAACCGCCTCTCTAGAGCTTTTCTGTCAACTCCACATCCCCTGTATATCCCAACTAAAAGGAGCAGAAAAAACGAAAAAAGATACTAAAACAGTTGATAGCAGCGCATGCAAAATGAATAGCGCACCACTGCTACTATTCCTTTCAATTAAACTAAGCTATACTACAAAGCTCAAAAAAACGTGAAATGTAACCCCCCCCCCCCTCACACTTAAACAGAGACGTGTCCCCACGACTCAGCTCAGGCGCAACGGAGAGCGCACACATGCATGCAAGCAAAACAAAGAACATAAGAAAGAAAAACATATAGTCATCGCAGCAAAGACAAAGTCAGGGGTTCACAAAATATTCAGCACAATATAGCAATATAGCAACAGCGAGCAATAGTTTTCAGAAAAAAGATAAGAAACCACTCGAAAGAAATGAGCGCCCTTCCTGCGGCCCTAGATATCTTCGGAGCTGGACTCAGCCGCGGATCCGTGCGCCTCCTCATCTGAGGAATCTGTCTCATATTCGGAACTGGAGGCTAGCGGCACAACAGAAACTGCGGCGGGCTGAGTCAAGAGGTCGTCCTTCGGTATGGGGTCCCAAAGTGAATCTGAGCTCGAACTAATGATGGAATCGCCCTCAGAGGACCTCTGTACAGAAGGTTGCGCAGGGGGTGCTGCTGGTGCTGGTACCGGGTCTACTGCTGGGGTTGGCTCTGCTGCATGGACCGGGGATTGGGCAGGAGGGCTGGCTGGCTTGCGCTGCTCGCTGGGGGACCCTGGAGGCGTCCTACGCAGACTGAGGAGAGGGGGGATAGAATCTCTAAATCTCCACCCTGATGGTGGACTTACGCTCAGGTCTGCCCCCTCTGGCGCTAAATACTCGAGCACGCGCATGACGTTGAACATCATGCGCTGCTCCTCTGATACCTCCTCAGGCGCCTCCTCTGCCTCTGTCCTGGGGCGCTTTCCCTGTGCACGCGGGGGAGAATCATCAATGGCTATGGTTACTGGCTCCCCCTGCGGCGCGCTCCAGTCTGCGCACGAGTCCTCATGCGCCTGACTGGAGGCGCAACTGGCTCTGGAGCCTCTTCCATCTCCCTTTTCTCAACGGCTTCTTCTGGCTACGCGCTGCTCTCTGCTCTGTGCCTCGGCGCTCTGGCCGGCTGCAGCTGGTAGCACCATTCCAAGGACCCGTCCTCTCTCGCGGCCACCGCTCTGAGCTGCAACATATGGGCACGGTCCAGGGGAACGGCTGGCACTACCGTGTGCTCGGGCACTTCCGGCTCTCCATGCCGCGCACGCAGCAGGTGCGTGATCATCCCTCCACAAGTCAGCGGCCCTTTGGTGCTGACCCGACTCCAGTGCACCACCATGTTGGAGACAAAAAGCACCTTCTTCCCATAATAGAACCCCTTCAATATATCCATGTCCAGCAGGCTGATCTTGGGCGCACCATTGAAATGCCCGATGATTGCATAGGCGACCATGCGCCAGAGGTAGAACATCAACGGGTCGCGCAGCTCGCGTCCTCGGCTGCGCCCCGCGGCAAAAACTTGGCGGGTAGCCATCTCACGCCACGCATCCTGATTTGTGTGCGTGTCTATATCCTCCTCACGCACCTTGGCGCACCTCAGCGTGCGCTTCAGCCTCTTGGCAGAGGCTATGTACCAGACCCCTCTGTGCCTGTACCTGATCTCCAAATCGGCAGTCTCCAGCGACTCCAAGAACTCACATGTATCCTCCTTATCAGCTGCGCTGTTGATCTCCAACAGCGCCTCCCAGCCTGCCAGCACGAGCTTCTCCACAATGAGTTCCTCCAACCCGACCTCGCGCAGGAAGTCCCTGCTGATGTACGGGGTCCCGTACATCTCCAGCCTCATGAAGGCGTCATATTTGCTGGCGAATGACGCTGGGGTCTCTTGATCCTCCGCTGGCCTCATGGTGCGCTGGTGTTCCTCTAGTCAACTACGGTCAAAGCTCAACAAATGCCCAAAAATCCAAACTCCGACTAACGCCCTGAAACTGTCCCTACAGGTCGCCTATCCTCCGCCTACAAAACCCACTACCCAGAACTCCAAATGGTGCGGGCGAACTAGGTGCTATTTCAAACCTAGGGCAACTCTTCTATCACACAAACCCTAACGGAATCGGCTCAAACTGAGGGGAAGGGTTACCTGGTGTGTGTGCAACGGTAAGCTCTTCAAATCTTTCTAAACGGAGGCCTGGTTGATTGCCGGACGGTGAGCGGAGGCTGAGGGCAGGAGCTTTCTTGCAACGGTCAAATGTGAAAATGCTGAAATTTTTCTAAGTCCTGGCCTTTTATACCCCCTGTCTGGCGCATCTGTTCTGCGCACTGAAATTGCGCACTGACCTGTGCACTGCTACGCGACTAAAAAAACTACAAGTCCTAAACTAGCTAAAAGACACTATAAAAACTATAAAAAAAACGTGTAAAAGTAAAACGTGTCGGGTTACCTCCCGACAAGTGCCTTTGTTTAACGTCGTTGGCTCGACCGTACCTCGTTACTTGCGTAAAAGTGTGGCAGTGACCTCCACCACTCTTGCTCCTGAGTGTCCCCGCGCTCGTGTGTGCGTTGCGTTCTTCTTAGTCCTGCGCAAAGGATCGGAAGGTTGGTCAGCATGGTTTATATCATGTAACAAATCATAAGTAACGAGGTTAGTTAAAGAGGGAGAAGAAATATGAGCAATAGTTCCCAGTTCTCCCTCAGGTGCCTCTGGTGGCGACTCTGGCGCAGCAACATGCGCATCTTCTATTTCTGGCTCTGCCAGGTCAACTTCGCGCCCTGTGCCATCCCAAGCTTCTCCTAAATACTTTTTGACTCTCTGCCCATTGACCTGAAAACGATGCTGGTGCTCGTTTTCTAACTCGATTGTTCCGTAAGGGAAAACCTTGGTAACCGTGTATGGTCCAGTCCATTTGCTGCGCAGCTTCCCAGGCATGAGCTTTAGGCGCGAAAAATAATAGTACCTAGTCTCCTGGCTCAAAGGTGAGTCTGAGGATGTTTTTGTCGTGAAATGCCTTTGTGCGCGCCTTGTAGTCGCGCAGCCCTTCATATGCATCTAGGCGTAGCTCCTCTAACTCGCTTAGCTCAAATGCGCGCTCTTTACCAGCCTCGTCTAGGTTCAGGTTGCAAACACGCAATGCCCAGTATGCCTTGTGTTCCAACTCCACTGGCAGGTGGCACGCTTTTCCATATACCAACCGAAACAGTGAAGTCCCAATCGGTGTCTTATGTGCAGTTCTGTATGCCCATAGCGCATCGTCAAGGCGCTGGCTCCAGTCTTTGCGCGACGGTCTCACAGTTTTCTCCAGGATGCGCTTGATCTCTCGGTTGGAAACCTCGGCCTGGCCATTCGTCTGAGGATGGTAAGCGGTGGACGTCTTGTGGCGCACTCCATAATGCTTGAATACCTGCGCCACTATCCTATTACAGAAATGCGTCCCCTGGTCGCTTATGATTGCCTTAGGCACCCCGTACCTGCAAAAAATGTTAGTTCTCAAAAAGTTAGCGACCGTCTTACCATCATCCTTTCGGGTGGCCTTAGCCTCAACCCATTTGGAGACATAATCCACCGCGACCAATATGTACTCATATCCGGAAGATGGAGGAAATGGCCCCATGAAGTCAATCCCCCAAATATCGAATACTTCATCCACTAGTATTGGCGTCTGCGGCATCTCATTGCGCGCTGATATTCCTCCTGTGCGCTGGCACCTGTCACAATTCCTGCAGTGGTTATACGAGTCACTAAACAAGTGTGGCCAATAAAATCCGCAATCCAGGATCTTTCTGCTCGTGCGCTTTGGACCGAAGTGTCCTGATGCGCGCGTCGTTGTGCGTGTCAAATTAATTCCTTCCTCTTCCACTTAGTACAGCGGTTAAGTCGGGGTCGAATCCACAGGGAGCAAGTAGATTAGCTTTAACTAGTAACCTGCACTTACAAAAACTGGGGGTGTGAGTGATTGGGTTGCGCAATGCGCGAGTAAACAGTAGTAAATGCAGGAATTGCACTAGACGTGCGCAGGCAATAGAGATTAAGTACTATGACTATGAAAAGTATCGGCGCAGACAATCCTCTATGAGTGTATTCCTTATCATCGACTCTAAACGTCTATAGTTTGATTTACTGAAGTTAGTGTCCGGTCAAGGCTTCCTAACTTGTGCGCATGTTTCGATCAAAGTTCATGAGCTATTAATTCTTAATACTAGTCTAAGCAGCTGCGAATACTGTCACAGTAGCAACTGATTATCCTAGCGCGTTACTCCTAGTCGTCACCGTCAGGCTATTCAACTAGTTTAACATATAACAAACGAGTAACAAGAGTAAGATTGCGGTTCAAGGCTTCCCATACTCATGCAACTAGCTGTCAACAGTGTGCACAGAATTAATATAAGCAAACAAGCTATGCATTAAGCGCAAGTCTCAAAGGAAATACTCATAGATTCATGCCCAACCGATACTAAGCGTTTAGCTAGACATGCTAGTAGTAAACATCATAGAAACAGTAAATAATATCTAAAGTATCACAGAAAACAGCAACTAGCAGGTGCGTGCAGGTTGCAGTGTCTCGGCTGGCGCAGTCGGCTAGCACAGGTCCTCTTAGTAGCTCGTGTGTTTTTGAATCTGGCTCTCTCTCTCTCTGATATCTTGTGTCTCTGATGATGTTGGATGCTCTCTCAAACCCTAGCCTTCTTCTCTTTATATACTGCTCAAGAGGCTCATCCTTGGCAACTTCCAAATCTGGTGGTGTCAGGATTTGGAAACACCACTATCTGCACACGGCGCACAGCACCTCGGTAGCGCAATCGGTTAGCGCACCGTAGTCGACTCTGCCAACTCCTCTATTTGCGCTGCTAGCTCCGCAGGCTGTGTGATGCGCGTCCTAAACGCTGCCTGTTAGCGCGTATCCGACTTAGGCCCTCGTTTTGCCCTACAATACAAAAACACTGGAAACCAGTAATCTTGTACACAAAATAATGCAAACAAGCATAGGGTTAGGATCTAAATAATGTGTATAAATAGGCTCTATCAAACCCCCCACACTTGCTCCTTGTTCGTCCCGAACAAGCACTCAAGCACGGATACAATTACCTTTCTGGAGTCATAGCGCACAGTCTTGCACTCTGGCGCGATCTGCACTACTGTTCACCTTGCGCTGCTCTACCACCTGCGCGCAGCTGCCTTCAACAGTTCTAATATAATAATTTTCGAAATTCGTTACCTCTCAGCAGGGATGAAGATTACTTTGGATGGCTGGGAGATAGCTCTTCATAGGCTCCGGGTTGTCAGCTTTCACTCCGAGGATGGGTATATGGTTAACAGCGCAAGCTTCTTCCGGTGCATGATTCTTCCGCGCACTTTCTGGGAACTCAAGCCTTTGATGATTTTCTTTGTGGACTTTGCGCACGCTGGTACGTATTTGTGCACATGCTGATTCTTGTGTAGCGCATATCATCTGCTGGTATTTTTCTTTTTTTTTTGTACAGCTTTGTCTGTGGTTCCTATGTTTCCCAGAACGGTTCCAGTCTCGGCCTCCGGATAACAGCTATGGAACAATGCTCCGCTCTCCCTCCTTGGTCTATCTGCGCAGGTCGGCGCACACGTTAACACCCGTCCCGCCTTCCATAGCTCGACTTCCAGAGGAAAGGTGGTCTGTTTTCCCACCTCGCCACGCTTAGGGTATTCGCCTTCGGTATCTGCGAGACTGAGCGCACTCTCTTGTTCCGAAGGTCGCGAAGCACCGGCCTCCACTAGCGCTCTCGACCATATACCTCACCTTCGAAGCTCGAACGACTAACCGCCTCTCTAGAGCGTTTCTGTCAACTCCACATCCCCTGTGTATCCCAACTAACAGGAGCAGAAAAAACAAAAAAAAAATACTAAAACCGTTGATAGCAGCGCATGCAATATGGATAGCGCAAAACAAGCTGAACAGTGCGCGCAACCCGCACACTAGCGCACCACTGCTACTATTTCCTTCAACTAAACTAAGCTATACTATAAAGCTAAAAAAAAAACGAAATGTAAATGTAACGCTCCCCCCCCCCACACTTAAACAGAGACGTGTCCCCACGACTCAAGCTCAAGCGCACGGAGAACGCGCATACAGCATGCAAGCAAAACAAAGAACATAAGAAAGAAAACATGTAAAAGTAAAACGTGTCGGGTTACCTCCCGACAAGTGCCTTTGTTTAACGTCGTTGGCTCGACTGTACCTCGTTACTTGCGTGAAAGTATACCAGCGACCTCCCCCACACTTGCTCCTGAATGACCCTGTGCTTGTGCATGTGTTGTGTTCTTCTTGGTCCTACGCAAAGGGGCGGAAGGGTGGTCAGCATGGGTAATAGTATGTGATAAATTATAAGTAACGAGGGTAGGTAAAGAGGGATAAGAAATATGAGCAATAGTTCCCAGTTCTCCCTCTGGTGCGTCTGGTGATGACTCTGGCGCAGCAACCTGCGCATCTGCTATCTCAGGCTCTGCCAATTCAATTTCGTGCGCTGTGCCATCCCAAGGTTCTCCTAAATACTTTTTGACTCTCTGCCCATTGACCTGAAAACGATGCCGGTGCTCGTTTTCTAACTCGATTGTTCCGTAGGGGAAAACCTTGGTGACTGTGTACGGTCCCGTCCATTTGCTGCGCAGCTTCCCAGGCATGAGCTTTAGGCGTGATGAGAGTAATAATACCTGGTCTCCTGGCTCAAAAGTGCGTCTGAGGATATGTTTGTCATGAAATGCCTTTGTGCGCGCCTTGTAATCGCGCAGTCCCTCATATGCATCCAGGCGCAGCTCTTCTAATTCGCTTAGCTCAAATGCGCGCTCCTTTTCGGCCTCGTCTAGGTTTAGGTTGCAAACGCGCAATGCCCAGTATGCCTTGTGCTCTAACTCCACTGGCAGGTGGCACGCTTTTTCGTAGACCAACCGGAACGGTGAAGTCCCAATTGGCGTCTTATGCGCAGTGCGGTATGCCCACAGCGCATCGTCAAGGCGCTGGCTCCAGTGTTTGCGCGACGGTCTCACAGTTTTCTCCGGGATGCGCTTGATCTCTCTGTTGGAAACCTCGGCCTGTCCATTTGTCTGAGGATGATAAGCAGTGGACGTGTTGTGGCGCACTCCATAATGCTTGAAAACCTGCGCCACAATCCTGTTGCAAAAGTGTGTCCCCTGGTCGCTAATGATTGCCTTAGGCACTCCGTACCTGCAAAATATGTTATTCCTTAAAAAGTCAGCGACCGTCTTACCATCGTCCTTCCGTGTAGCCTTGGCCTCAACCCATTTGGAGACATAATCTACCGCGACCAAAATATACTCGTATCCGGAAGATGGAGAAAATGGCCCCATGAAGTCAATCCCCCAAATATCGAATACTTCATCCACTAGAATTGGCGTCTGCGGCATCTCATTGCGCGCTGATATGCCTCCTGTGCGCTGGCACCTGTCACAGTTCCTGCAGTAGTTATATGAGTCACTGAACAAGCGCGGCCAGTAAAATCCGCAGTCCAGGATCTTTCTGCTCGTGCGCTTTGGACCAAAGTGTCCTCCACATGCGTGCGCATGAGAAAACATCAAAACAGAGTTAATTTCATGGTCAGGCACGCAGCGCCTTAAAATCTGATCAGGTCCTATTCTGAGCATATACGGATCATCCCAAATGTAATGCTTGGACTCATGTTTTAATTTCATGCATTGGGTTTTAGTGAAATGAGGAGGAAACGTACCTGTGACCAGGTAATTCGCAATGTGCGCATACCATGGTACCTTACCTGTCAGCGCCATCAGATGCTCGTCAGGGAATGTCTAAGTGATTTGCCCTGGCTCCTCCGCTTTCACGATCCTGCTCAAGTGGTCCGCGACTGTGTTTTCCGTGCCCTTCTTATCTTTGATCTCGAAGTCAAATTCCTGAAGTAGGAGCACCCAGCGCATCAGGCGCGGCTTAGTTTCCTTCTTTGACATTAGGTAACGAATAGCTGCATGGTCTGTGTAGACGATGACTCTGGCGCTAAGAACATATGCGCGGAACTTCTCTAGCGCAAACACAATTGCCAAAAGCTCCTTTTCCGTGGTGGTGTAGTTCCTCTGCGCGGCGTCCAGTGTGCGCGATGCATAATAAATGGCGTGCGGCTTCTTGTCCACTCGCTGTCCCAAGACTGCAACTACTGCATAGTCGCTTGCGTCGCACATCAGTTCAAATGGTAGGTTCCAGTCTGGAGCGCGCATCACTGGCGCACTTGTCAGCGCCTCTTTCAACTTATCAAATGCGGCCCTGCACTCATCAGTAAAATCGAAACACGCATCCTTTTGCAAGAGGTTAGACAGGGGTATACAAATCTTAGAAAAATCTTTTATGAAGCGCCTGTAAAACCCGGCATGCCCAAAGAATGATTTCACATCGCGCACGTTAGTGGCATAAGGCAGATTAGAAATAAGATCTATCTTGGCTTTATATATCTTGATCCCCTCCTGCGAGATAATATGTCCTAGTACTACACCATGCGATACCATGAAATGACATTTTTCATAATTGAGCACTAGGTTCTTTGAAATGCAGCGCGCTAAGACCTTATCAAGATGAGTTAAGCATGCGTCAAAGGTACCCCCGTATACAGTAAAATCATCCATGAACACTTCTATGCATATACCAATCATATCAGAAAAAATGCTCATGACTAGGCGTTGGAACGTACCTGGCACGTTACACAGCCCAAATGACATGCGCCGAAACGCAAACGTACCGAATGGGCAGGTAAATGTGGTCTTCTCTTGATCTTCCGCAGCTATGGGTATCTGATTGTACCCTGAATATCCATCCAAGAAACAAAAGTAGGGCTTCCCCGCTAATCGATCTAGCATCTGATCCATGAAGGGTAGCGGGAAATGGTCCTTGCGCGTGACTGCATTAAGCTTCTTGTAGTCGATGCACATGCGCCATCCAGTATGTATGCGCTTGGGAACTAGCTCGCCCTGCACATTCTCTTCTACTGTGATTCCTCCCTTCTTTGGCACAACGTGCACTGGACTTACCCACTTGCTGTCTGAAATGGGGTAAATGACTCCTGCGTCAAGCAACTTCAGGATCTCCTTCTGTACCACCTCCATCATTTTTGGGTTCAATCTGCGCTGAGCCTCCCTGGATGGTTTGGCACCATCTTCCAACAGAATCCTGTGCATGCATACGTCGGGGCTCACTCCGCGCACAACAAGTGTCCATCCTATAGCGCGCTGGTTCTTGCGCAGCACCTGCTGTAATCGCGCCTCCTGCTCCTCTTCTAATCCTTTCTTTATGATCACTGGCAGGGTGTCTTCATTTCCCAAGAATATGTACTTGAGGTGTTCTGGGAGTTGCTTTAGCTCGACCTTGGGTGCGTGTTCAATAGAGGGCAAGATTTTATTAGCAGTGCAAACATTAACTATGTCTTGTACCTATCTGGGTTCTGGTTCAGCACTGCTCAGCTCCTCCTCTTGCGCCTCCAACTCTGCCTGTGCCAGTATTATAGGTTCTTCTGCTGCGCACGCACATTGCGCATCTGTAACTAAGTCATCTAAGCTGTCCATTGCGTGCACTGTGGCGTCTTCATGAGGGTGCTGCATCCCTTTGAATATGTTGAAATGAATTTCCTCGCCATCAACCTCCATAGAGAGCGTACCCCTATGCATCTATCTTCGTGCGCGCGGTCATCAGAAATGGTCTGCCCAGTAGGATCTGCGCACTGCCGTTGCTCGACTCACCCTCCATTTCTAGGACATAGAAATCTGCTGGGAACACCAGCTCTCCTACTCGAACCAGAACGTCCTCGATCATGCCCGTAGGTTGCTTGCACGACCGATCTGCTAGCTGAATGGTGAGACCTGCAGGCTTTAGTGGTCCAAGGCGCAATGACGCATATAGGGAATAGGGTAGCACATTTATAGACGCGCCTAAGTCAATCATGCAATTGCTCACTGTGGTCTTACCTAAAGTGCATGGAATGGTAAACGTACCTGGGTGTTGGCATTTAGGTGGTACCTTATGTTGCACGATCGCTGAGGCCTGCGCATTTAGCATTACCTGTGCACATTCGCCTTTCCTTCTCTTGTTTGTGCATAGCTCCTTTAAAAATTTGGCGTACCTAGGGATTTGCCGAACTGCTTCAATAAGGCGAATATTTATTTCCACCTTACTGAATAACTTGTAGAGTTCCTTATCGAGCGCTTCCTTCCTAGCCGATGGTGCCTGTACAGGGAAAGGTGCAGGTATGTTAGTACGATTCGTGCTCTTGTCTTTTAATTGTGTTATACCTGGCGCTTCGCCCTGCTGGCTTGTGGCTGGCGCTTCTGGTTGCGCGTCTTGCTCCGGTTGCGCATTCTGCTCTGTCGGATCTGGGACTTGCGCAACTGGTGGCGCGGGCGCCTTCGCAGTCTGCTCTGTTCCTATCGTGCGCCCAGTCCTCAGTGTCACGGCGTTGACTCCTCCCTTAGGATTCTGAATCACTTGCGAAGGCAGGTTGCCATCGCTCTTTTTCAGCTCATACACCGAGGTAGCAATCTGTGATAGCTGCTTCTCAATGGACTCGAACCTCTTGTCATATTTCTCATCATTTTTGCGCACTGTGTCTGCTAGCTGCCCCACAATATCTTCTAAGGATCGCCTCGGCTACTGGTTGTTCTGCGCTGGTGCGTCAGTACAGGGATGCGGTGGATTGTCGTCTGCTGTAGCGCGCGCTGATCCGTGGACTGCCTCTGGAAATTGTTTTCCTCCTTCCATCTGAAGCCATTTGCGGCTAATCCAAAACGCGGCTGATTCTGCCTCTGTGGCCCTCTGTTATCCCATCCTCCGAGAGCATTGACATCTCCTGATTCCTCAAAAAGCGTGGGACATGCATCGGTTTTGTGCTCAGCGGAATTGCAGAATTCGCATACCTTTGGCGCAACTGGTTGTGCGCTTTGTGCACTCATCAACTTCTGCAGCATGGCCTTCATTTCCTTTATTTTAGCGCTTGTTTCTACCTGATGCACAAAACGAGCACGACTATTTTCAAGTGTTAGCTGATGTCTTACCTGCCCAGCAGAGTCTTCTATCAGCTGCCACGCATCTTCTGGGTACATGTTGCAAATGTCGCCTCCTGCGCATGCATTTAATAATCTCAGCTCCATGGGCAGCAATCCATTCAAGAAATTCTCTATCAGCACATTCTGGGGTAGGCCATGGTTGTAGCAGTTGGCCTCCAGCTCCCTGAAATGCTCGTAATATTCGGACAGCGACTCTCCTGCGCCCTGCCTAGGTGCGACCAGCTCCCTCCTGAGTAGCGCGATCTTTGCTGCGGGATAAAATTTGTCCAGGAACTTCTTCTGCAGCTGCTCCCATGTGTGAATTGATCCTGCTGGTACGTTCATCAGCCAATGCCTGGCCGTGTCACACAGTGAAAATGGGAACGCTTTCATCTTCAGCGCTTCATCGCTCTCCCCTTTGGCCTTCATGTTCTCGCAAATGATTAGGAATTCTCGCACATGCTTGACTGGGTTCTCGTTGTTCATCCCGTGGAACTTGGGCATATGATGGATGAGCGAGCTCCTGAGTTCAAAATGACCGTCTGGTGGAAGCACTATGCACCATGGCTGGTTAACTGTGAGTGGGGCTGACATCTCGCGCACTGTTCTGCGTCGCGCAGCTTGTCGCGCGGGTGGCGCATTATACAGTTCAGCGGCCATCCTTGCTTCAACCTCGCGCTGCACTTCCTCTCTGAACAGGGCTGTGCGGTTATGTGCCCTCGCTTCCTCTGGGGTTCTGTCCCCTAAGTTATCTCCAACGACACTGTTATCTTCCATGACCTGTTTTAAATCTCAAAGAAAACGAAATTAAAAAAAAAACTAAGCTGTTGCGTCTGTCAGAGCGCAACTAAAATCTGCGCAGCGCAACTGTTTCAAGATTACGCAGGCTGATGTTGATTGCGCGCTGTCAGAAACAACAACAAAAATAAAGCAAACAGAAATAACTAACTATTATAAAAGAAAACTTAAGCTAATTAAGGCTTATCTGTGTTGCTTCCCCGGCAACGGCGCCAAAATTTGATGCGCGCGTCGTTGTGCGCATCAAATTAATTCCTTCCTCTTCCACTTAGTACAGCGGTTAAGTCGGGGTCGAATCCACAGGGAGCAAGTAGATTAACTTTAACTAGTAACCTGCACTTACGAAAACTGGGGGTGCGAGTGATTGGGTTGCCCAATGCGCGAGTAAACAGTAGTAAATGCAGGAATTGCACTAGACGTGCGCAGGCAGTAGAGATTAAGTACTATGACTATGAAAAGTATCGGCACAGACAATCCTCTATGAGTGTATTCCTTATCATCGACTCTAAACGTCTATAGTTTGATTTACTGAAGTTCGTGTCCAGTCAAGGCTTCCTAACTTGTGCGCATGTTCCGATCAAAGTTCATGGGCTATTGATTCTTAATACTAGTCTAAGCAGCTGCGAATCCTGTCACAGTAGCAACTGATTATCCTAGCGCGTTACTCCTAGTCGTCACCGTCAGGCTATTCAACTAGTTTAACATATAACAAACGAGTAACAAGAGTAAGATTGCGGTTCAAGGCTTCCCATACTCATGCAACTAGCTGTCAACAGTGTGCACAGAATGAATATAATCAAACAAGCTATGCATTAAGCGCAAGTCTCAAAGGAAATATTCATAGATTCATGCCCACCCGATACTAAGCGTTTAGCTAGACATGCTAGTAGTAAACATCATAGAAACAGTAAATAATATCTAAAGTATCACAGAAAACAGCAACTAGCAGGTGCGTGCAGGTTGCAGTGTCTCGGCTGGCGCAGTCGGCTAGCGCAGGTCCTCTCAGTAGCTCGTGTGTTTTTGAATCTGGCTCTCTCTCTCTGATATCTTGTGTCTCTGATGATGTTGGATGCTCTCTCAAACCCTAGCCTTCTTCTCTTTATATACTGCTCAAGAGGCTCATCCTTGGCAACTTCCAAATCTGGTGGTGTCAGGATTTGGAAACACCACTATCTGCGCACGGCGCACAGTACCTCGGTAGCGCAATCGGTTAGCGCACCGTAGTCGACTCTGCCAACTCCTCTATTTGCGCTGCTAGCTCCGCAGGCTGTGTGATGCGCGTCCTAAACGCTGCCTGTTAGCGCGTATCCGACTTAGGCCCTCGTTTTGCCCTGCAATACAAAAACACTAGAAACTAGTAATCTTGTACACAAAATAATGCAAACAAGCATAGGATTAGGATCTAAATAATGTGTATAAATAGGCTCTATCATGTCCTCCACATGCGTGCGCATGACAGAACATTAAAACCGAGTTAATTTCATGGTCAGGCACGCATCGCCTCAAAATTTGATCAGGTCCTATTTTGAGCATATATGGATCATCCCAAATGTAATACCTGGACTCATGCTTTTATCTCATGCATTGGGTTTTAGTGAAATAAGGAGGAAACGTACCTGTTACCAGGTAATTCGCAATGTGCGCATACCATGGTACCTTACCTGTCAGCGCCATCAGATGCTCGTCAGGGAATGTCTCCGTGATCCGCCCTGGCTCCTCCTCTTTCACGATCCTGCTTAGGTGGTCAGCGACTGTGTTCTCCGTGCCCTTCTTATCCTTGATTTCTGAAGTAGGAGCACCCAGCGCATCAGGCGCGGCTTAGTCTCCTTCTTGGACATTAGGTAACGGATTGCTGCGTGGTCCGTGTAGACGATGACTCTGGCGCCTAGAACATATGCGCGGAACTTTTCCAGTGCAAACACGATTGCCAGAAGTTCCTTTTACGTGGTGGTGTAGTTCCTCTGCGCAGCGTCTAGTGTGCGCGATGCATAATAGATGGCATGTGGCTTCTTGTCCACGCGCTGTCCCAGGACTGCACCTACTGTATAGTCACTTGCGTCGCACATCAGTTCAAATGGTAGGTTCCAGTCTGGCGCGCGCATCACTGGCGCACTAGTCAGCGCCTCCTTCAGCTTGTCAAAAGCAGCCCTGCACTCATCATTGAATTCGAAACACACATCCTTTTGCAAGAGGTTAGACAGGGGTATACAAATCTTAGAAAAATCTTTTATGAAACGCCTGTAAAACTCTGCATGCCCAATGAATGATTTCAAATCGCGCACGTTAGTGGAATAAGGCAGATTAGAAATAAGATCTATTTTGGCCTTATCTACCTTGATTCCCTCCTGCGAGATAATATGTCCTAGTACTACTCCATGTGATACAATGAAATGACATTTTTCATAATTGAGCACTAGGTTTTTTGAAATGCAGCACGCTAAGACCTTATCAAGATGAGTTAAGCATGCGTCAAAGGTACCTCCGTACACAGTAAAATCATCCATGAACACCTCAATGCATATACCAATCATATCAGAAAAGATGCTAAGGACTAGACGTTGAAACGTACCTGGCGCGTTACACAGTCCAAACGACATGCGCCGAAATGCGAACGTACCGAATGGGCAGGTAAACGTAGTTTTTTCTTGATCTTCCGCAGCAATGTGTATCTGATTGTACCCTGAGTACCCGTCCAGGAAGCAAAAGTATGGCTTCCCTGCTAATTGATCTAGCATCTGGTCCATGAAGGGCAGCGGAAAATGATCCTTGCGCGTGACTGCGTTAAGCTTTCTGTAGTCGATGCACATGCGCCATCCAGTTTGCATGCGCTTGGGAACAAGCTCGCCCTGCGCATTCTCCTCCACTGTCATTCCTCCTTTCTTCGGCACGACGTGCACTGGACTTACCCATTTGCTATCCGAGATTGGGTAAATGACTCCTGCGTCAAGCAGCTTCAGGATCTCCTTCTGCACCACCTCCATCATATTCGGATTTAATCTGCGCTGAGGCTCCCTGGATGGTTTAGCACCATCTTCCAATAGGATCCTATGCATGCATACGTCTGGGCTCACTCCGCACAGGTCAGCAAGTGTGATAGAGCCTATTTATACGCGCTATTTAGATCCTAACACTATGCTTGTTTGCATTATTTTGTGTACAAGATTACTGGTTTCCGGTGTTTTTGTATTCCAGGACAAAACAAGGGCCTAAGTCGGATACGCGCTAATAGACAGCGTTTAAGGAGCGCAACACACAGCCTGCGGAGCTAGCAGCGCAAACAGGATAGATTCAGACTGCGGTGCGCAGACCGACTGCGCTAACCAATGTGCGCAATGCGCCATGCGCAAGATAGTGGTGTTTCCAAATCTTGAACACCATAGGATTTGGAAGCTGCCAAGATTGGGCCTCATGAGCAGTATATAAAGAGAGGAAGGCTAGGGTTTGAAGAGAGGAACACAGACACACAACAACACACGAGAGAGGGCCAGAACTGAAAAACACACGACCTGCTGCGAGGACCTGCGCTAGCCGACTGCGCGAGCCGAGACACTGCAACCTGCACGCACCTGCTTGTTACTGTTTTCTTGGATACTTTAGCTGTTATTTACTATTTCTATGATGTTTACTACTAGCATGTCTAGCTAAACGCTTTGTATCGGTTGGGCATGATTCTATGAGTATTTCCTTTGAGACTTGTGCTTAATGCATGGATTATTTGCTTGTATTAATTCTGTGCACACGGTTGACAGCTAGTTGCATGAGTAGGGGAAGCCTTGAACCGCAATCTTACTCTTGCCACTTGTTTGTTATATGTTAAACTAGTTGGTAGCTTGACGGTGACAACTAGGAGTAACGCGCTAGGATAATCAGCTGCTACTGTGACAGGATTCGTAGCTGCTTAGACTAGTTTCAAGAATTAATAGCTCATGAACTTTGATCGGAACATGCGCACATGTTAGGAAGCCTTGATCGGACACTAACTTCAGTGAATCGAACTATAGACGTTTAGAGTCAATGATAAGGAACACATTCATAGAGGATTGTCTGCACCGATACTTCTCATAGTCATAGTACTTAATCTCTACTGCCTGCGCACGTCTAGTGCAAATTCTGCGTTAACTATTGTTTATTAGCGCACCTGCGCAACCCAATCACTCACACCCCAATTTTCGTAAGTGTAGGTTACTAGTTAGAACGAGTCTGCTTGCTCCTTGTGGGATCGACCCTGACTTAGCCGCTGTACTAAGTGGAGAAGGAATGATTAATTTGACGCGCACAACGACGCGCGGATCAAATTTTGGCGCCGTTGCCGGGGAGCAACACAGATAAGCTTTAACTAGCTTAAATTTTCTTTTACAGTAGTTAGTTATTTCTGTTTGCTTTATTTTTCTCGTTGTTGTTTCTGACAGCGCGCAATCAACATCAGCCTGTGCAACCTTGAAACAGTTGCGCTGCGCAGATTCTAGTTGCGCACTGACAGACGCGACAGCTTAGTTGTCTTTTAATTTCGTTTTTTTTGAGATTTAGAACAGGTCATGGAGGATAACAGTTCGTTGGAGACAACTTAGGGGACAGAACCCCAGAGAATGCGAGGGCAGACAACCGCGCAGTTCGGTTCAGAGAGGAAGTGCAGCGCGAAGTTGAAGCAAGGATGGCCGCTGAAGTGTATAATGCGCCACCCGCGCGACAGGTTGCGCGACGCAGAACAGTGCGCGAGATGTCAGCCCCAATCACGGTTAACCAGCCATGGTGCATAGTGCTTCCACCAGACGGTCATTTTGAGCTAAGGAGCTTGCTCATTCATCACATGCCCAAGTTTCACGGGATGAACAACAAGAACCCAGTCAAGCATGTGCGAGAATTCCTAGTCATTTGCGAGAACATGAAGGCCGAAGGGGAGAGCGACGAAGCGCTGAAGATGAAGGCGTTCCCTTTTTCATTGTGTGACACGGCCAGACATTGGCTGATGAGCTTACCAGCAGGATCTATTCACACATGGGAGCAGCTTCAGAAGAAGTTCTTGGACAAATTCTATCCTGTAGCCAAAATCGCGCTACTCAGGAGGGAGTTGGCCGCACCTAGGCAGGGCGCAGGAGAATTACTATCGGAGTATTATGAGCGTTTCAGGGAGCTGGAGGCTAACTGCTACAATCACGGCTTGCCCCAGAATGTGCTGATAGAGAATTTCCTGAATGGATTGCTACCCATGAAGCTGAGATTATTGAATGCATGCGCAGGAGGCGACATTTGCAACATGTACCCAGAGGGCGCGTGGCAGCTGATAGAAGACTCTGCTGGACAGGTAATACATCAGCTAACACTTGAAAATAGTCGTGCTCTAGAAGGATGGGATAATAGAGGACCGCAGAGGCAGAATCAGCCGCGTTTTGGACTAGCCGCAAATGGGTTCAGATGGAAGGAGGACAACAATTTCCAGAGGCAGTCCGCGGATCAGCGCGCACCACAGCAGATGCAACAAGCTGCGCCCTACAATCCTCCGCATCGCCGCACTGACGCGCCAACGCAAAACAACCAGCAGCCGAGGCGATCCTTAGAGGATATCGTGGGCCAGTTAGCAGACACAATGAGCAAGAATGATGAGAAGTATGACAAGAGGTTCGAGTCCATTGAAAAGCAGCTGTCACAAATCGCTACCACGGTGTATGAGCAGAAAAAGAGCGATGGCAACCTGCCTTCGCAAGTGATCCAGAATCCCAAGGGAGGAGTCAACGCAGTGACACTGAGGACTGGGCGCACAGTAGGAACAGAGCAGACCGCAAAGGCGCCCGCGCAACCAGTTGTGCAAGCTCCAGCGCCAGCAGAGCCGGATGCGCAACCAGAAGCGCCAGCCACAAGGCAGCAGGGCAAGGCGCCAGGTATGGCGCAATCGAAAAATAAAGACATGAATTGTACTAACATACCTGCACCTTTTCCTGTACAGGCACCATCGGCTAGGAAGGAAGCGCTTGATAAGGAGCTCTACGAGTTATTCAGCAAGGTGGAAATAAACATTCCCCTTATTGAAGCAGTTCGGCAGATCCCTAGGTACGCCAAGTTTTTAAGAGAGCTGTGCACAAACAAGAGGAGGAAAGGCGAGTGCGCACAGGTAATGCTAAATGCACAGGCCTCAGCAATCGTGCAACATAAGGTACCACCTAAATGCCGAGATCCAGGTACGTTCACCATTCCATGCACTTTAGGTAAGACCACAGTAAGCAACTGCATGATTGACTTAGGCGCATCTATAAATGTGCTTCCCTATTCCTTGTATGCATCATTGCGCCTTGGACCACTAAAGCCTGCAGGTCTCAACATTCAGCTAGCGGATCGATCGTGCAAGCAACCGACGAGCATGATAGAGGACGTCCTCGTCCGAGTAGGAGAGCTGGTGTTTCCAGTAGATTTCTATGTCCTAGAAATGGAGGGTGAGTCGAGCAAAGGAAGTGCGCAGATCCTATTGGGCAGACCATTTCTGATGACAGCGCGCACAAAGATAGACGTATGGAGGGGTACGCTCTCAATGGAGGTCGATGGCGAGGAAATTCACTTTAACATATTCAAAGGGATGCAGCATCCTCATGAGGATGCCACAGTGCACGCGTTGGACAGCATAGATGACTTGGTTGCAGATGCGCAATGTGCGAGCGCAGCAGAAGGACCTGAGCCACTGACACAGGCAGAGTTGGAGGAGCATGAGGATGAGCTGAGCAGTGCTGAACCAGTATCCAGACAGATACACGATATAGTTAATGTCTGCATTGCTAATAAAATCTTGCCCTCTATTGAACAGGCACCAAGGGTCGAGCTGAAGCAACTCCCAGAGCACCCTGCCGGTAATCATAAAGAGAGGATTAGAAGAGGAGCAGGAGGCGCGATTGCAGGAGGTGCTGCGCAAGAACCAGCGCGCCATAGGATGGACACTTGCTGACCTGCGCGGAGTGAGCCCGGATGTATGCATGCATAGGATCCTATTGGAAGATGGTGCCAAACCATCCAGGGAGCCTCAGCGCAGATTGAACCCGAATATGATGGAGGTGGTGCAGAAGGAGATCCTGAAGCTGCTTGACGCAGGAGTCATTTACCCAATCTCGGACAGCAAATGGGTAAGTCCAGTGCACGTTGTGCCGAAGAAAGGAGGAATCACAGTGGAGGAGAATGCGCAGGGCGAGCTAAATCCCAAGCGCATGCAAACTGGATGGCGCATGTGCATCGACTACAGAAAGCTTAACGCAGTCATGCGCAAGGATCATTTTCCGCTACCCTTCATGGACCAGATGTTAGATCGATTAGCAGGGAAGCCCTACTTTTGCTTCTTGGACGGGTACTCAGGGTACAATCAGATACCCATTGCTGCGGAAGATCAAGAGAAAACCACGTTTACCTGCCCATTCGGTACGTTTGCGTTTCGGCGCATGTCATTTGGGCTGTGTAACGCGCCAGGTACGTTCCAACGTCTAGTCATGAGCATCTTTTCTGATATGATTGGTATATGCATAGAAGTGTTCATGGATGATTTTACTGTGTACGGAGGTACCTTTGACGCATGCTTAACACATCTTGATAAGGTCTTAGCGCGCTGCATTTCAAAAAACCTAGTGCTCAATTATGAAAAATGTCATTTCATGGTATCGCATGGAGTAGTACTAGGGCATATTATCTCGCAGGAGGGGATCAAGGTAGATAAGACCAAAATAGATCTTATTTCTAATCTGCCTTATTCCACTAACGTGCGCGATGTGAAATCATTCCTTGAGCATGCAGGGTTTTACAGGCGTTTCATAAAAGATTTTTCTAAAATTTGTATACCCCTGTCTAACCTCTTGCAAAAGGATGTGTGTTTCGAATTCACTGATGAGTGCAGGGCTGCGTTTGACAAGCTGAAGGAGGCGCTGACAAGTGCGCCAGTGATGCGCGCGCCAGACTGGAGCCTGCCGTTTGAACTGATGTGCGACGCAAGTGACAATGCAGTAGGTGCAGTCCTGGGACAGCGCATGGACAAAATGCCGCATGCCATCTATTATGCATCGCACACACTGGACGCTGCGCAGAGGAATTATACCACCACAGAAAAGGAACTTCTGGCAATCATGTTTGCACTGGAGAAGTTCCGCTCATATGTTCTAGGCGCCAGAGTCATCGTCTACACAGACCACGCAGCAATCCGTTACCTGATGTCCAAGAAGGAGACTAAGCCGCGCTTGATGCGCTGGGTGCTCCTGCTTCAGGAATTCGACTTGGAAATCAAGGATAAGAAGGGCACGGAGAACACAGTCGCTGACCACCTGAGCAAGATCGTGAAAGCAGAGGAGCCAGGGCAGATCACGGAGACATTCCCTGACGAGCATCTGATGGCGCTGACAGGTAAGGTACCATGGTATGCGCACATTGCAAATTACCTGGTCACAGGTACGTTTCCTCCTCATTTCACTAAAACCCAATGCATGAGATTAAAGCATGAGTCCAGGTATTACATTTGGGATGATCCGTATATGCTCAGAATAGGACCTGATCAGATTTTGAGGTGATGCGTGCCTGACCATGAAATTAACTCTGTTTTGATGTTTTGTCATGCGCACGCATGTGGAGGACACTTTGGTCCACAGCGCACGAGCAGGAAGATCCTGGATTGCGGATTTTATTGGCCACACTTGTTTAGTGACTCGTATAACCACTGCAGGAACTGTGGCAGGTGCCAGGGCACAGGTGGCATATCAGCGCGCAATGAGATGCCGCAGACGCCAATACTAGTGGATGAAGTATTCGATATTTGGGGGATTGACTTCATGGGGCCATTTCCTCCATCTTCCGGATATGAGTATATATTGGTCGCGGTGGATTATGTCTCCAAATGGGTTGAGGCCAAGGCCACCCGGAAGGATGATGGTAAGACGGTCGCTGACTTTTTGAGAACTAACATTTTTTGCAGGTACGGGGTGCCTAAGGCAATCATCAGCGACCAGGGGACGCATTTTTGTAATAGGATAGTGGCGCAGGTATTCAAGCATTATGGGGTGCGCCACAAGACGTCCACCGCTTACCATCCTCAGACGAATGGCCAGGCCGAGGTCTCCAACCGAGAGATCAAACGCATCCTGGAGAAAACTGTGAGACCGTCGCGCAAGGACTGGAGCCAGCGCCTTGACGATGCGCTGTGGGCATACAGAACTGAACATAAGACACCGATTGGGACTTCACCGTTTCGGTTGGTTTATGGAAAAGCGTGCCACCTGCCAGTGGAGTTGGAGCACAAGGCATACTGGGCCTTGTGCGTTTGCAACCTGAACCTAGACGAGGCTGGTAAGGAGTGCGCATTTGAGCTAAGCGAGTTAGAAGAACTGCGCCTGGATGCATATGAGGGGCTGCGCGACTACAAGGCGCGCACAAAGGCATTTCACAACAAACACATCCTCAGACGCACCTTTGAGCCAGGAGACCAGGTACTATTGTTCTCCTCGCGCCTAAAGCTCATGCCTGGGAAGCTGCGCAGCAAATGGACGGGACCATACACGGTTACCAAGGTTTGCCCTTACGGAACAATCGAGTTAGAAAACGAGCACCAGCATCGTTTTCAGGTCAATGGGCAGAGAGTGAAAAAGTATTTAGGAGAACCTTGGGATAACAAAGCACGCGAAGTTGACTTGGCAGAACCCGAAATAGAAGATGCGCAAGTTGCTGCGCCAGAGTCGCCACCGGATGCACCTGAGGGAGAACTCGGAACTATTGCTCATATTTCTTCTCCCTCATTCACTACCCTCGTTACTTATGATTTGTTACATACTATTAACCTTGCTGACCACCCTTCCGATCCTTTGCGCAAGACCAAGAAGAACGCAACTGACACACGAGCGCGGGGACACTCAGGAGCAAGAGTGGGGGAGGTCACTGGCACACTTTTAAGCAAGTAACGAGGTAAGGTCGAGCCAACGACGTTAAACAAAGGCACTTGTCGGGAGGTAAACCGACACGTTTTTACTTTTACACGTTTTTTTAGTGTCTTTTAGCTAGTTTAGGACTTGTAGTTTTTTTAGTCGCGCAGGTCAGTGCGCAAATTCGGTTCGCAGAACAGATGCGCCAGACAGGGGGTATAAAAGGCAAGAAAGCTCCTGCCCTCAGCCTCCGCTGACCGTCCGGCAATCAACCAGGCTTCCGATTAGAGAGATTTGAAGAGCTCACCGTCGCACACACACCAGGTAACCCTTTCCCCCAGTTTTAGCCGATTCAGTTAGGGTTTGTGCGGTAAAAGAGTTGCCCTAGGTTTGAAATCGCACCTAGTTTGCCTGCACCATTTCGAGTTCTGGGTAGTGGGTTTTGTAGGCGGAGGATAGGCGACCTGTGTGACGGTTTCAGGGCGTTTGTCGGAGTTTGGATTTTTGAGCATTTGTGGATCTTTGACCTTAGTTGACCGGAGGAACCCCAGCGCACCATGAGACCTGCGGAGGATCAAGAAACCCCACCGTCATTTGCCAGCAAGTTTGAAGCCTTCATGAAGCTGGAGATGTACGGGACCCCGTACATCAGCAGGGACTTCCTGCGCAAGGTCGGGATGGAGGACCTCATTGTGGAGAAGCTCGTGCTGGCGGGCTGGGAGGCGCTGTTGGAGATCAATAGCGCAGCTGACAAGGAGGATACATGTGAATTCTTGGCGTCGCTGGAGACGGCCGATTTGGAGATCAGGTACCGGCACAGAGGGGTCTGGTACATAGCCTCGGCAAAGGCTGAAGCGCACGCTGAGATGTGCCAAGGTGCGTGAGGAGGATATAGACACGCACACAAATCAGGAGGCGTGGCGTGAGATGGCGACTGGCCAAGTTTTTGCAATCATCTGGCGCTTTAATGGTGCGCCGAAGATCAGCCTGCTGGACATGGACATATTGAAGGGATTCTATTATGGGAAGAAAGTGCTGTTTGTCTCGGACATGGTGGTACATTGGAGTCGGGTCAGCACCAAGGGGCCGCTGACTTGTGGAGGAATGATTACGCACCTGCTGCGTGCGCTGCATGGAGAGCTAGAAGTGCCCGAGCACACGGTAGTGCCAGCCGTTCCCCTGGACCGTGCCCATATGCTGTAGCTCAGAGCGGTGGCTGTGAGAGAGGACGGGTCTTTGGAATGGTGCTACCAGCTGCAGCCGGCCAGAGCGCCGAGGCAGAGAGCAGCGCGCAGCCAGAGGAGGCCGCTGAGGACAGGGAGATGGAAGAGGCCCCATAGCCAGTTGCGCCTCCAGTCAGGCGCATGAGGACTCGTGCGCAGACTGGAGCGCGCCGGAGGGCGAGTGCGCTGCAGGGGGAGCCAGTAACCATAGCCATTGATGATTCTCCCCCGCGTGCACAAGGAAAGCGCCCTAGGACAGAGGCAGAGGAGGCGCCTGAGGAGGTACCAGAGGAGCAGCGCATGATGTTCAACGTCATGCGCGTGCTCGAGTATTTAGCGCCAGAGGGGGCAGACCTGGGCGTGAGTCCACCATCAGGGTGGAGATTGGAGATTCTATCCCCCCCCTCTCCTCAGTCTGCGTAGGCCGCCTCCAAGATCCCCCAGCGAGAAGCGCCAGCCAGCCCCCCTGCCCAGTCCCCGGTCCATGCAGCAGAGCCCACCCCAGCAGTAGACCCGGTCCCAGCACCTGTAGCACCCCCTGCGCAGCCTTCTGTTCAGAGGTCCCCTGAAGCCGATCCCATCATAAGTTCCAGCTCAGATTCATTGTGGGACCCTATCTCAGAGGACGACCTCTTGACTCAGCCCGCCACCGTTTCTGTTGTGCTGCCAGCCTCCAGTACCGAGTATGAGACAGATTCTTCAGATGAGGAGGCGCATGGATCCGCGGCTGAGTCAAGCTCCGAGGATATCTAGGCCGCAGTGAGGGTGCGCATTTCTTTCGGGTGGTTTCTTATCTCTTTTTTTGAATACTATTGCTCGATGTTGCTATATTGCTATATTGTGCTGAATATTTTATTAATTCCTAAAACTAGTCTAAGTAGCCACGAATCCTATCACGCTGCATCATCCCTCAGTAGCAAAACAACAAAGTCAGGATAGAAGTTGGTTACTTGCACGCCCATGTGGTAAAAAGAAATGGAGCCAAAGGAAACATTCAAGTCTGACGAAACAGCAGAGAGTCAGAAAGGGGACCAGGGTTGGAAATAGGGCGAGCAGTCTGATGATCAACACAAGTTGTCAAAAGATTCTTACCTCTGCTAAAATGGTGAGTGCTCACCAACGATCAGAACTTAATTGGAGAGTCAGAGTACTTGATAAACCAGCGCACAGAAATGGAGCAATCAAAAGATAGTCACAGGAAACACAGGTATGGAGATCTAAACATGACAAAAGGGAAGACAAGAGAAATGATTATCAAAAGTTGTGGAAGCAGAGACCGACTCAAGTGTGGATGAAGAAACAACCAGCTGAACCTGACAAGGAATCAACAGACAATGGAAATAGCATCAGCAAATAGGGGGACCAGCCTCTAGCTGCTATAGCAACCTGGTCTGGAAAAGCTTGTTCAAATTTTTGGTTGCTAAAAGTAGGCACATGCAGAGCACGTGCTTCTGGAAAATAAAGAAAAACACCGGGTAAAATCAAATTTTTAGGGCACATTAGGGAGAAATCTTTCCCAAATCGCATGCAGATCAAATACTCTCCTGCTCGAGCTCCTTCTGCAAACTTCCAACAATGGTGAAGACTCGTGGACTGAAGAAGAGCCTGGAAGCAGCACGATAAGGCAGAACTGAAAGGAGGTCTAAGTCCCGTAATGAAGCGCCTGCTCAACAACTAAACTTGGTGGTCTGGGAGCCCGCACCTCTCCCTGTGTCGCAAAATGCACCTTCTCCACAAAGAGGAACTTCACAGAAAATGAGGCAACTAGTCCTTGATGGGGAGCCTGTAACCAGCGCAACAGTTGTGACAGAAGAGGCAGTGCTCGAAGAAGGCTCAAGCAGAACCCTTGTCTTGTCTCCTTGCATCGAAGAAGAAGGTGAGGAGGTTGACGCAGATTTCCTGAACAAGAAACTGCTACAACACATCCTCCTCCATCTTCTGACAAAGGAAAAGCTCCAATTGTCATCCCTGATACCAGCAGTGAAGAAGTGGAGTCCAGTAAAGAGGACGCTATAGGTGAACCTTCCGAGAGAAGACCCATTCTGACTGACACTGTGGCTGTCACCATAGGGGGAGTATGGTTCAGAAACACGCATGCCTCTCAATCATGGAGCTCTATAGAGAGAAAGCACATTGTTACAGAGAAGAGATTGGACCCGGACAAATACAAATCTGCAGCAATCATCCAGCTCCTAACCGAGGTAAACCTTCTCTAGTCCCTAACTTACCCTTACAGATTCAATATGCCTATAGTTAGGGAATTCATAGTCAACATGGAAGAAAAATTTGGTGAGGAAGAAGGAGATGATTTTGGGAAGAGTTGGGTGTAGGGTAAGAAGGTAGTAATCACCCCTGAGAAGATAGATGAATTTTTTGAGATAGACAGTGATGCCAGAGAGCCCACAAATGTCAAGCAAGAGGTGTTGGCCAGGGTTCTCACAGGAGGAGTGTGCAGGTCCTAGGGTGGACCAAATCTCAGTTCTGCAGAGCTCACCTCCAAGCATGCGCTGCTGTACAACTTAGGCATCCGAAACTGGATTCCAAGCTCTCATAGGGGAAAGGTCAGCAGAACTCTTGCAAATCTGTTGCATGCCATTGGGAAGAAGAGGAGAGTAAGCTTGGGGAATGTGATGTTTCGCCATTGAACAGATGATTCGGCCGAATCAGAAGTGATTCGCCCAGAGGTGCCCGAATCAGTTGAGCTCCATAAGACGTTTGACAGTATCAACACAAGGGCGTGACCGAATCAAAAGTGATTCGGCCAGGATAAGTGATTCGCCCAAACTCAAAACAGCACTGAACAAAAGGTTCGAGCGAATCACATGGACATTGACCGAATCAAGTGATTCGGTCACCTCGGGCACTTTTTGGAAATCTTCACAAAGTATAAATAGAATGAGATGGAAGTGAAGAAAGAGAGCTTCCATATTTTTGCAACCTTAGGCGATTGGAACTCGAAGAAGATGAAGTTTGATTGAAGATTGAAGCTTGGATTGAAGATTCTACACCAACCCCTTTTAAACCCTAGCTTTGTATTTACATTTATGTTTCCCTTAGTTTTCATGTATTTGTGCACACTCATTATGAGTGAGTAGTTGTTCTTGTGGTTGGGGATTAAATGGATCCCCTAGGATTGGATATGATGTAGAACTCTAATTTATTGCATTGAATGAAGGTTGGTTTGATTATATTGTGCCCTAGCTATGTATTCATTGTATGCACACCAAGTGTTTGACGAAATGCTTAAGTGAGTATGCTTGGTTAGAACCCCTAAGGAAGGAGCGAGAGTTGAACTTAGGATGTTTCATAGCTATTGTATGATCATAGATGGAGTGTTTGTGCGTGAGAGCGACATGCATTCTTGACAATAGGCTAAGTTTGAGCGGATTTGAGTAACCGGCCAATAGACCGAGAGGGTGCGGTTATGGGACTCAAATTCTACACGGTTCAATAGAATGAGAGTTTGAGAACCATGTCATTTATGTATCCTCTCCATTCTAGGGAAGGAGCGAGAGTTGAACCTAGAGCGGACGATGCATTAGCCTTGCTTTTATCAACCAAATGTAGTTCATGCATGTATTAGTGAGTTATTTCATTTCCTCATATCTTAGGGGAGAAATTGAATTCCTAGTCACCCCTTTTTATTCATTAAGCAAAACCAAAAATATCATTTATCTTTAGTGCTTGCTAGAGATATCTCTATAGGAGGACAAACCCCCCCCCCCCCCCCCCCAAAAAAAACCGTAGACTTACAATAGTAGCATTGATTAGTTGTCAATTAGTCTAAGCTTTTCCCTTGGGTTCGATCCGAGGTCACTCGGTTATAAATATTGTTTGATATTTGCGTGACTAGAATAGCACTTCATTTTGCTTGCCTAAAACGCCAACGTCAAAATGGCACCGTTGCCGGGGATTAGCCATTAGACTAGATTGCTAATTAGTATTACTTTTAGTTAGTTTACTTCACTTCTTTTTTTCTTTTATTTAGTTGTCGTAATTGATTGCGTGCGTGCTATTCTTGTTTGTCTCTATTAAAGTTCACACTTATAAAAGCTCTCTTTGATTGCTTCATAGGTGTTTGAATGCAAACTAGAGCAAAGAGCAAGAGAGTACAAGAACAAGCTTCTACCTCAACTACAAGCCAACCTTCTCATCCCTCCGCTTCACACGAGCTTCACACTCCTCATTTGGATACTCCTTCGCCTACACGAGCCGAACAATCGGGAAATATGGATCCACAAATTCCTAGAAGGCAAGGAAATGCTCCTCTTCCGCAAGAGGAAGAAGAAAGACCGGTTGGGGCATACATCGCCCCAACCATTGGACATTATGGTTCCCCTATTTGCTTACTGGGGGGAGAAGACCAAGAATTTGAAATCAAATCCGCCCTCCTCCATATGGTGGCCGCACATCAATTTGACGGGTATGGAAACCCAAATGCACATTTGGCCCAATTTACGGAGCTATGCCGCACATACAAAATGCCGGGCATCCAACAAGAGTGGGTATACATGAAGGTTTTTCCGTTCTCACTTTCCGGGAAGTCTAAAGATTGGTTGATGAGTCATGAACCGGATACATTCAATACTTGGGAGGGACTAGCACAACCCTTTTTAATCCAATACTTCCCTCCCGCCAAGACAAAGAAGATTCGGGATAGAATCAACCAATTTACTCAACGTGACGATGAAACCTTCTATGGGGCTTATGAGCGTTTCAAAGAGCTTCAAAGAGATTGCCCTCATCATGGATTCAACAAGTGGCAATTATTGCAAAGCTTTTACGATGGGATGGACCAAGATGCAAGGAACCATATGGACCATGCAAGTAATGGAGCAATGATGGACTTAACGGCTACCGATGGTTTCAAGATCATCGAAAAGATTGCACGAAATTCGCATCAATGGGGTGATGAAAGGAACCACTTGAAGAAAAAGAGCAAGGAGGAAACCTCTAAAGCCGTGACAAAGGAAGATTTCAACTCCCTTGCAAAGACGGTAAATTCCTTGGCACAATCTATTGGGAACATGAATTTGAACAAGAGAAGAGAACATCCGCAAGCTTGTAGCATATGCGCTAACCCGTCGCATGACGAAGATTCTTGCACCGCCAAACATGCGGATGAATTTGAAGATGTTAGCTATCTTGTGAGGAACCAAGAGAGAGCTTATGTGCCACCTCAATCAAGTGGGTATCAACCAAGAAATCCTCCCTACCAACCAAGGAACCCTCCTCAACATGTAAGGTTCCATGAAGACCCAAACTTTCCGAGGAGAGCGCCCATCAACAATGAGCCAAAGTCTACACCTCCGGGATTCCCACCAAGGAAACAAGGGCAAACTCCTTACCAAAGAAATGAGGAGAGGCCTAGCCAAGAGGAACCATCCCTATTATCCATTGTCGCGCAATTGGCTGCAACTCAAGCTCAACAACAAAAAGATAACCAACTCATCCTTCAAAGACTCCACCAATTGCAAGCACATAACAAAATGCTTGAGACACAAATTGCTCAACAAGCGAGTTCTTCCTCAAAATATCAAGGGAAATTGCCTTCTCAACCGGATGTGAACTCTTCCGAAACCATAAATGTCATCACCCTAAAGAGCGGAAGAGTCTTAGAAGAACCCCAAGCGAAGACCAAAGTTGCCAACACAACCGTTGAGGTTGAGAAAGAAGGGTCTTCATCTCAAGAGAAGGTTGAGAAGAGAGGAAAAGAAAAAGCTCAAGAGCCCGCTCCATATGTGCCTCCCATTCCATTTCCGCAAAGATTGAAGAAGAAGAAGGAGGACACACATTTCAAGTGCTTTGCGGATATCTTGAGTAAACTCCAAGTGACTCTCCCCTTCACGGAGGTACTAACTCAAATGCCCACTTATGCAAAAATTCTTAAAGATATTATATCGCATAGGAGAGAAATGCATGAAATTGATCACGTAGCTTTGGATGCTAATTGTAGCGCTATTATTCAACATAACATGCCTAGGAAGCTAAATGATCATGGTTCATTCTCTATCCCTATTGCTATTGGCGATTTTTGCATAGATAGCGCACTGTGTGATTTGGGAGCTAGTATTTCTTTGATGCCATTTTCCTTGTTTCAAAAACTTGACATGGGTGAACTCACTCCTACATCCATAAATCTTAGATTGGCGGATAGATCATCTAGGTTACCTAAGGGTATTTTAGAGGATGTTCCAATTAGAGTAGGGAAATTTTATGTTCCCATTGACTTTTATGTGCTTGAAATGGATGAGGATCGTGAAATCCCTATCATACTAGGAAGGCCTTTCTTGAATACGGTAAAAGCCGTTATTAATTGTGGAGAAGGAGTTATAGAACTTAACTTGGGAACCGACAAAATTAAATTTTACTTGAAAAAGGTTTTAAATGCTCCTAGTAGTTCTATGGATTGTCATTTGCTTGAAATAAATGATGCTTGTGATGTTTATGATGCTCATGATGAGTTGACAAATTTTGAGTACGAGTTGCTCACCCAAGATAGTGGTAGTCCATCTTTCGCCTCGTTGATGAATCTTGAGGACCGTAACACTCTTGATGAGGACACCATTGAAGAAGATACACGAAAAGGTAAGGAATTCGGTGAGGGATTGAAACCCCTTCCACCGAATCTAAGGTATGAATTCCTCGGACCAAACAATTCACTACCCGTTATTATCGAAGCATCTCTTGATGAATGTGAGACCTCTAAGCTTATGCATGTGTTGCAATTGTATAAGGGTGCTATTGGGCATTCCATTGATTATTTGAAAGGGATTAGCCCCAAGGTTTGCATGCATAGAATAAGACTTAAGGAGAATGTGAAACCTAGTCGCGAATTTCTTAGGCGATTAAATCCTAAGCTTGGTGAGGTTGTGTTGAAGGAAGTGACTAACTTAAGAGATGCGGGAATAATTTACTCGATCCCCGACTCCGAATGGGTGAGCCCAATTCATGTGGTGCCTAAGAAAGGCGGGCTCACCGTTGTGGAGAATGATAAGAATGAATTGATCCCTACGCGCACGGTCACGGGGTGGAGGATGTGCATAGACTATAGGAAATTAAACAAAGCCACCAAGAAAGATCATTTCCCAATTCCTTTTATTGATCAAATGTTAGAAAGATTAGCAGGACATGAATATTTTTGCTTTCTAGATGGTTATAGTGGTTTTTTCCAAATTCCCATCCACCCCGATGACCAAGAAAAGACGACATTTACTTGCCCCTATGGCACTTTTGCATATAGGAGAATGCCTTTTGGTCTTTGTAATGCGCTGGGTACTTTTCAAAGATGCATGATGTCCATATTTTCCGAATTTCTTGAAAATTCCATGGAAGTGTTTATGGATGATTTTTCGGTGCATGGATAATCTTTTGATGATTGTCTTACAAATCTTTCACGTGTTTTGGCTAGGTTCATTGAGATGGACTTAGTCCTCAATTGGGAGAAATGTCATTTCATGGTGAAAGAAGGCATAGTTTTGGGACATCGTGTTTCGAAAAGAGGGATCGAAGTCGATAGAGCTAAAATCGACGTGATTGAAAAGTTGCCACCTCCAAGGGATGTTAAAGGAATTAGAAGTTTTCTCGGGCATGCGGGCTTTTATCGAAGGTTCATTAAGGATTTTTCAAAGATAGCAAAGCCCCTCACAAATCTTCTACGCAATGAGGTGGAATTTACTTTTGATGAGCCTTGTCTTGAGGCGTTTGAAGTATTGAAGCAAGCTTTGGTGACCGCACCTATTATTCAAGCACCGAATTGGGATTTACCATTCGAAATGATGTGCGATGCAAGTGATAGCGCCATTGGAGCCGTCTTGGGTCAACGAATCGATAAGCGCCTCCACGTAATCTCTTACATTAGTAAGGCCCTTGACACCACCCAAGGAAACTACTCAACAACGGAGAAAGAAATGCTAGCCATTGTCTATGCCTTTGAAAAATTTAGGCAATACTTGATTGGTTCTAAAACAATAGTCTACACGGATCATGCCGCCATCAAGTATTTGGTTTCTAAGAAGGAAGCAAAGCCTAGACTTATCCGTTGGGTACTCCTATTGCAAGAATTTGATATAGAGATTAAGGACAAGAAAGGAGTAGAGAATGTAGTGGCGGATCACTTATCAAGACTCGAACTAACCAAAGAAGAAGATTCAATAACGATTCCCGTAAATGACACATTCATTGGGGAATACTTGATGAGCATCGAGACCGCGCAAGCTCCATGGTATGCGGACTTCGTGAATTTTCCTAGCTTGTGGAATTCTACCGGAGGGAGCAAATTACAATCAAAGGAAGAAATTCCTTCATGATATAAACCGGTACTATTGGGACGAGCCTTATCTATATAGGCTTTGCGCGGATGGACTTTATAGATCATGTCTCGCGGAATCCGACCAACAAGGTATTCTTGAAGGATGTCACTCTTCTCCTTATGGCGGGCACGGCTCAAGTTCCAAAACGGCCACAAAGGTTCTTCAAAGTGGATTTTATTGGCCCAGTTTGTTCAAAGATGCATATGAGTTCGTGAAGTCTTGTGATGCGTGTCAAAGAACCGGAAATATTTCTAAGAGAGATGAAATGCCTCAAAAGGGTATTCTAGAGGTTGAGATATTCGACGTATGGGGGATTGACTTCATGGGACCATTCCCATCTTTTTATGGGAATAAGTATATTTTAGTTGCCGTCGACTATGTCTCAAAATGGGTGGAAGCCATTGCCTCACCTTCTTGCGATGCCAAAGTTGTGATTAAGTTATTCAAGAAGGTCATCTTTCCAAGATTTGGAGCCCCTAGGACCGTAATTAGTGATAATGGTACTCATTTCAAAGAAAGGCAATTCGAAGCGATGCTTCGAAAATATGGAGTTTATCATAAAATTGCGACGCCTTATCACCCTCAAACTAGTGGACAAGTTGAAGTTTCTAATAGGGAGATAAAAGCTATTCTCGAAAAAACAGTGGGGAACTCAAGGAAGGATTGGTCTTCAAAGCTCGAAGAAGCTTTATGGGCATATCGCACCGCTTTCAAGACCCCGATTGGCATGTCACCATATCGCCTCATCTATGGAAAACCATGCCATCTCCCCGTCGAAATGGAGTACAAGGCCATGTGGGTAATTAAGAAGTTAAATTTTGACTTGAAAACGGCGATGGAGAAGAGAGTCCTCCAACTCCACGAGCTAGATGAGATTAGACTCGACTCTTATGAGAGTTCAAGAATTTATAAGGAGAAAACCACATTGTGGCATGACAAGAAAATTCGGAGGAGGACTTTCTCAAAGGGGGATAGCGTATTGCTTTTCAACTCTAGACTTAGAATTTTCCCGGGAAAATTGAAATCAAGATGGTCGGGGCCCTTCAAAGTTGAAAAAGTGTATGAAGATGGCCACTTCGAATTGATAAACAAAGAAGGTGAAACTTTCAAAGTGAATGGCCATCGAATTAAAGCGTACCATGGAGACGTGCAAAGCTTGGAGCTTGGAGACTTCAAGCTTGATGATTCTACCTAATTCCCAAATTATTGCATGCCATTTGAGAAGGGATCCTTGCAAAGGACTTCTCAAGTGTGTTTCTTATGAAGAAGGGAATCGGCTACGTCTTAGCCAAGACTTTAAACTAGGCTGGTGAGTATTTGTGCTTTTGCTCCTACTTGTTTGTAGTGTAGAATCATTTTTGACTTTGTGTTGCGCCATGCCAATATCAAGTTAGAGGTTTTAAGGTTTTTTGTGGTAGAGTGCACTCAAATTACCCCTTTTGGTTTGATTATTCATGTGTGAAAATATTTGAGTGTGGGGTGTTTTGAGTGAATATTAAATATCTTTAAGTGATTGAGGAATGTGGTGCATTTGAGTGAAAAATTTTGTGCAGAGTGGCTAACACACACCAGTTGGTTCGCCCGAATCAGTTTTCATGTGTGGCCGAATCAGTTGATTCGTGCACCCAAAAATGTATAAATCAGCACTGAACAAAAGGTTCGGGCGAATCATTGATGGTCTCCCCGAATCACTTGATTCGGTCAAGCAGCTAACCCAGATCGATTCGGCCAAGCCTTCGCTCGAATCAGTTGATGCGTGCAGATGGAAACTACTTAACTCGGCACTGAACAAAAGATCCGGGCGAATCATTGGTGATTAGGGCAGGTCCCCGAATCAAATTCGCTGGAGGCTGAAGATTTATTCGTGCGAACTCCGCTTTATCCCTCATTCACCGCGAGCCCTAAATCCTTTTCCGCCCGAGCAGCTCCCGTCCGACTACCACAAACCCCAAACCAGCTTCCGTCCGACCTTCCCAACCAAACCCTAGTCCGTCCGAGCCCTCCCTTTCCGAGCTAACCCTAAAACCACGACCCCCATTCAACCCAGCTTCCTCCGAAGTTCCCTTCGCCCGAATTAGCCGCAGGTCCCCGAGTCACCCTTCTCTTTCGCCCAGCTTTATAATGGCCAGGACAAACTTGACAACTACGGGAAAACCACGACCACCGCCTGCCAAAAAGCTGTCCGCAGCTAAAAAGGGTAAGGGTATTGCTAAACCTAAAGCTAAAGCTCCAGCCAAACCCAAACGGAAGCCAAGGCGAGCTACTGGTGGTATCATAATCCGCTCCTCTCCCCCGCCGTCTCCAGTCAGTGCATCATCCTCATCATCATCATCCTCTTCCGACGATTTCAGACTCGTGGGAGAGTCGTCCCGCACACAAGCCAGGTTGGCAGTTATCCCTCATTCTGGAGTAGTAGAGACAAGGAGACTGATGGAGCGTATTTATACGCTCCATTGAGTTATTTATTCTCATAGTTTTATTACATTTTGCGTGAATCGATTACTCTTTTGTAGTGTTTTCGTATCGCAGGAATGTTCAAGATCGCATTGGAATTTATCGCTAATTCGAAGCATTCATCCAAGATCAAGAAGTCAACAGCGGTCAAAGTCAACTCTGCTGGTTCAATTATTGGTTCAATGTGGTTCAATCAAGATGGTTCAACCCAAAAAACCCTAAACCTAAAACATGGACTAATTGGGAAAAGAATCATCTCTCTTCAAGTGGACATTTCTGGACAGCACAATTGACGGACGACACTGTTCACGGCAGGGAGGAGCTCTAGAGAGAAGCTGCTGGAAAAGTGGTCGGAATTTACTGTTCACGGCCGGCTGTTACTGTTCCTTTGTCACTGTTCACTTACTGTTACTATTCACTATTCACGCCGGAACACTGTTCACGGCCGGACTTGTTTTGAACTCAGTTTGTGTATTGTAGTGTGATGAACCTAGTTTCTATTGTATTCATGGATATTATGAGTAGCTAAGTCAATATTTCAGTTTGGGGATTTATAGTGCAACAATGGTTTGAGATCAATGAATTCATGATTTGAGCTATGGATTGCTGCCCTTGAATGAATGAAATCGAATGCTTTGATTGACAATTTAGTGCAGCTTAGCGGTGAGCTAGATTGATATCAATTGTGTTACACTTGACTTGATTGCATTGTTTGGGAAAACCTAGCGGTAGAACCAATTTTGTGGTATAAGTCGAGCAACTATTGCACTTGTTCGAAGGCCTAGCGGTTAAGAATAGGTAGAATTTGATTGTCGACATATCTTTAGCGGGAATGTTGGACTAAGGCAGAATTCACTAGCTTACTCATGTATTCGATCGTTGATAACTAGTTGCATTGTATTCCCCGAACTGATTTTCTTTGAATTGATTTCCTTAGTTGCGTTCCTTTTTCTGTGACTCTCATTGAACTCCGACTCATTTGCTCTCTTTGGGTTCGACCCTGCTTACCGCTTGCTAGTGTGTTTACAGGAGTTATAAATTCTAATTCACCCTTCTCTTTCGCCCAGCTTTATAATGGCCAGGACAAACTTGACAACTACGGGAAAACCACGACCACCGCCTACCAAAAAGCTGTCCGCAGCTAAAAAGGGTAAGGGTATTGCTAAACCTAAAGCTAAAGCTCCAGCCAAACCCAAACGGAAGCCAAGGCGAGCTACTGGTGGTATCATAATCCGCTCCTCTCCCCCGCCATCTCCAGTCAGTGCATCATCCTCATCATCATCATCCTCTTCCGACGATTTCAGACTCGTGGGAGAGTCGTCCCGCACACAAGCCAGGTTGGCAGTTATCCCTCATTCTGGAGTAGTAGAGACAAGGAGACCCCGCCCTCTTACTGGAGAAATCCTTGCTGCGGACGCCAAGATGAAAGCTTTGTTGACACAGCACGAGAATTATGAGGTACTAGCTCCCACTTATCCTGATCATGCCGCACTGAGCAAGCTTAAGGTTATGGATGAAATCAGTGATTATCTTCGTGCCAGTGATATGCATTATATTTTGATGGATGATCCAGGTACATACCCGAGGCTGGTGAAAGAATTTATGGCATCATTTTCTGCGACGAAGGAAGATATTGAGGGTAGTCAAAGGCACAATGGCAAGAGGGACCAAACTGTAAGTTCTTGGACCTTCCGTTTAGGCGGACAGACTTTTACCCTGCCAGCACTTGATATCTGCACAGCTTTTGGTTGTACTGAGCTTGGTGAGTCCCCGTGTTTCAGAGAGCGCGATCGGTACCATTTCTGGGTAGACCTCGCCGCGAAAGACATATTCTTCACGTCCCCTAAGCCAGCCACAATGATTACCTCCCCAGTTTGGCGGCTGATTCACCGTATCATCAAGACATCCATTCACAGCCGCAAGGATGGGGGCAGGTACGTTAATACATCGGACTTGGACTTGAGGCTCCTCATTTCTCGCGGCAGATCGGTAAACATTGTAGATGCACTGACGGTCCAGTTTGAGTCATATCAGAGATTGGAGTACAAAGGGCGAGCTCTAGGTGGCGGGACATTTATTACGCTTCTCGCGAAGCGGCTGGGATTTTTTTTCGACCGCTGCACGGCCTTGCCAAAGAAAATACTCAACCTGGAAACTCTCCGAAAGATGCACATGATAGAGGCTAAGACGCTTCGTTGGATTATTCGAGCCGATGTGCCACAGCACTTGGAGAAGAGAATAGAGAGGAAGCGAAAGGAGCATGGGCTCTCTGATATAGAGACACCACCCAGGCAGGCCAGCGAGCCACCCCTGTCAGCAGCAGCCGATCCAGCCCACACCTCAGCGCCTATACCAGATTTCAGACCCTCTCCCACTGCCATTCCTCCAGTCGAGCCTGAGCCCATTGCACGTGAAGGCCTGACATTGTTGAGCGCACGCTTGGACTCGCTTTCAGATTCTCACACGACGCTCATTCGCTCTCATGAGGTATTATCCACCCTTGTCCACGATTTTGTCGCATGGCAAGGAAATGTCATGGTGCGTATGGCAGCGAGCATGGGTATTTCAGACCTTCCACCGCCTCCAGCACCCTTCTCCCAGCCACCACCTCAGCCGACTGTGCCTACCACAGCTGCGAGTGACTCAGTTTCAGCTATTTTTGAAGGGAGAGTGGATGGAGGTAATGTTGAAGGAGCTCCCATAGTTGGCAGTGGAGATCAAGGGAATGAGGTTTAGTTTGCTACAATATTTTGTCATGACTTGTGATGCTTTAATTGACATGTATTTGGCTTGGCTTGTCCATTTGTATTTGACGCGCTTCGCCGCGATATTTTTTGTATGACAAATGGTTGTGGCACTTAAATGTTTCCCTGGTTTGGCAGATTTTTCTTTTAAACACTGTTTTGAACTGCCCAGGTAAAATGATTCGGACACCCTGGCTGATAGAGCCTATTTATACGCATTATTTAGATCATAACCCTATGCTTGTTTGCATTATTTTGTGTACAAGATTACTGGTTTCCAGTGTTTTTGTATTTCAGGGCAAAACGAGGGCCTAAGCCGGATACGCGCTAACAGGCAGCGTTTAGGACGCACATCACACAGCCTGCAGAGCTAGCGGCGCAAACAGAAGAAATGGCGAGACACAGCAGAGTTGCGCCGACCAATGCGCTAAGCAGTACGCCGTGCGCCAGGCGCAGAGTCCAGTATTTCCTAATCCTGACATGACCAGATTTGGAAGTTGCCAAGGATGGACCTCTCGAGCATTATTGATAGAGCCTAGTTATACACATTATTTAGGTCATAACCCTATGCTTGTTTGCAATATTTCATGAGCAAGATTACTCGTTTCCAATGTTTTTGTATATCAGGTCAGAACGAGTCCTTGAGTCGGATACGCGCTAACAGGCAGCGTTCTAGGAGTGAAAGATCAGCCTGCGGAGCTAGCGGCGCAAACAGAAGAAGAAATGGCGAAAGACAGCAGAGGTGCGCTACCCGATTGCGCCAATCAATGCCGTGCGCCAGGCGCAAAGTCCCAGTGACCAGATTTGGAAGTTGCCAAAAGATGAAACTTCCTGGGCACTATTTAAACAAAGAAAGTCTAGGGTTTCAAGGGAGCGGAACATCATCACTCAGCGGCATTCCAGAGGCACTGCGCGGCAGAACTGGAAAACACACGGACCTGTCAAGGAGAGTTGCGCCAGCCGACTGCGCCAGCCAAGAGAAGACACTGCACGCACTATTTGCTACCGTTTTCTCTGATACAGTAGTTGTTATTTACTATTTTATGATGTTTACCACTAGCATGTCTAGCTAAACACTTAGTGTTGGTCGGGCATGAACCTATGATGTATTACCTTTGAGACTTGAGCTTAATGCATAGTTTATTTACTTGTATTAATTCTGTGCGTACTGAGACAGTTAGCTGCATGAGTAGGGGAAGCCTTGAACCGCAATCTTACTTGTGTTGCTTGCTTGTCACCTGTTAAACTAGTTGCATGCGTAGGGGAAGCCTTGAACCGCAAACTTACCGTGACAATTAGGAGTAACGAGTTAGGGTAGGCAGTTGCTACTGTGACAGGATTCGCAGCTGTTTAGTCTAGTTCTAGGATTAATAGCACATGAACTTTGAACGGAACATGCGCGTGTGTTAGGAAGCCTTTACCGGACACTAACCCAAGTAGGACACAAACTATAGACATTTAGAGTCGATGATAAGGAATGCATTCATAGAGGATTGTCTGCCCAGCACTTCTCATAAACATAGTATCTCATCTATACTGCTTGCGCACGTCTAGTGCAATTTCCTGCGTTACGATATTCACTGCTACTCGCGCATCGCGCACAACCCCCAATCACTCACGCAACCCCCGTTTTCTTAAGTGTAGGTTACTGGCTAAGACTCACTGCTTGCTCCCTGTGGAGATCGACCCTTACTTAACCGCTGTACTAGTGGGAGAGGAAGGATTATATTTGACGCGCACGACGACGCGCGATCAAATTTTGGCGCCGTTGCCGGGGAGCAACACAGCTAAGTTTTAGCTAGCTTACATTTCTCATTTTAGTAACTAGTTATTTCATTTTGTTTTGTTTTCTCGTTGTTGTTTCTGACAGCGCACAATCACATCAGCCTGCGCAACCTTGAAACAGTTGCGCTGCGCAGATTCTAGTTGCGCACTGACAGACGCAACAACTTCGTTGCCATTTAATTTCGTTTCTTGAGTTTGGATCAGGACATGGAGGATAACAGTGTGGTTGGAGATAACCTGGGAGACAGAACCCCAGAGGAAGCAAGGGCACATAACCGCGCAGCCCTATTCAGAGAGGAAGTGCAGCGTGAGGTCGACGCACGGATGGCCGCTGAACCATACATTGCGCCACCCGTTCGTCCAGTCGCGAGGCGCAGGACAGTGCGCGAAATGTCAGCCCCACTCACTGTTAACCAGCCATGGTGCATAGTGCTTCCGCCCAACGGACAGTTCGAACTGAGGAGCTCACTCATCCATCACATGCCCAAGTTTCACGGAATGAACAACAAAAATCCAGTCAAGCATGTGCGGGAGTTCCTAATCATTTGCGAGAACATGAAGACCTTGGGGGAGAACGAAGAAGCGCTGAAGATGAAGGCGTTCCCATTTTCATTGAGCGATGCAGCCAAACACTGGCTGATGAGCTTACCCGCAGGATCAATCCACACATGGGAGCAGCTGCAGAAGAAATTCTTAGACAAATTTTATCCAGCAGCGAAGATTGCGCTGCTCAGAAGGGAATTGGCCGCGCCAAGGCAAAGCGCAGGGGAGTCTCTGTCAGAATACTACGAGCGTTTCAGGGAGCTAGAAGCCAACTGCTACAATCACGGGCTTCCTCAGAATGTGCTGATAGAGAACTTTCTGAATGGACTGCTGCCCATGGAGCTGCGACTACTGAATGCATGCGCAGGAGGGGACATTTGCAACATGTACCCGGAGGATGCATGGCAGCTGATAGAAGATTCTGCTGGACAGGTAAGACATCAATTGACACTTGAAAGTAGTCGTAATCGTTCTGTGCATCAGGTAGAGGCAAGCGCTGAGATCCAAGAAATGAAGGCCATGCTACAGAAGCTGATGAGTGCGCAGAGCGCACAACCAGTTGCGCCAAAGGTATGTGAATTCTGCAGGTCCACTGAGCACAAGACAGACGAATGCCCAACTCTTTTTGAAGAAACTGGAGATGTAAATGCCCTTGGAGGATGGGACAACAGAGGACCGCAGAGGCAGAATCAGCCGCGCTTTGGGCTTGCTGCAAATGGATTCAGATGGAGAGAAGAGAACAATTTCCAAAGGCAGCCCACTGATCAGCGCGCGCCACAGCAGACGCAACAAGCTGCACCCTACAATCCACCGCATCGCCGCACAGACGCACCAGCGCAGAACAATCAGCAACCAAAGCGATCCTTGGAAGATATCATGGGGCAGCTAGCAGACACAGTGCGCAAGAATGACGAAAAGTATGACAAGAGGTTCGAATCCATAGAGAAGCATCTATCACAAATTGCAACCACGGTGTATGAGCTGAAAAAGAGCGATGGCAACCTGCCTTCGCAAGTGATTCAGAACCCTAAAGGAGGAGTTAATGCAGTAACACTGAGGACTGGGCGCACAGTGGGAACAGAGCTGACCGCGCAGGCGCTGATCGCGCGTCGTCGTGCGCGTCAAATATAATCCTTCCTCTCCCACTAGTACAGCGGTTAAGTAAGGGTCGATCTCCACAGGGAGCAAGCAGTGAGTCTTAGCCAGTAACCTACACTTAAGAAAACGGGGGTTGCGTGAGTGATTGGGGGTTTTGCGCGATGCGCGAGTAGCAGTGAATATCGTAACGCAGGAAATTGCACTAGACGTGCGCAAGCAGTAGAGATGAAGTACTATCTTTATGAGAAGTGCTGGGCAGACAATCCTCTATGAATGCATTCCTTATCATCGACTCTAAACATCTATAGCTTGTGGTTTACTTGGGTTAGTGTCCGGTAAAGGCTTCCTAACACGTGCGCATGTTCCGTTCAAAGTTCATGTGCTATTAATCCTTAGAACTAGACTAAACAGCTGCGAATCCTGTCACAGTAGCAACTGCCTACCCTAACTCGTTACTCCTAATTGTCACGGTAAGTTTGCGGTTCAAGGCTTCCCCTACGCATGCAACTAGTTTAACAGGTGACAAGCAAGCAACACAAGTAAGTTTGCGGTTCAAGGCTTCCCCTACTCATGCAACTAACTGTCTCAGTACGCACAGAATTAATACAAGTAAATAAACTATGCATTAAGCTCAAGTCTCAAAGGTAATACATCATAGGTTCATGCCCGACCAACACTAAGTGTTTAGCTAGACATGCTAGTGGTAAACATCATAAAATAGTAAATAACAACTACTGAATCAGAGAAAACGGTAGCAAATAGTGCGTGCAGTGTCTTCTCTTGGCTGGCGCAGTCGACTGGCGCAACTCTCCTTGACAGGTCCGTGTGTTTTCCAGTTCTGCCGCGCAGTGCCTCTGGAATGCCGCTGAGTGATGATGTTCCCAAATTCTTATTGAAACCCTAGACTTTCTTTGTTTAAATAGTGCCCAGGAAGTTTCATCTTTTGGCAACTTCCAAATCTGGTCACTGGGATTTTGCGCCTGGCGCACGGCATTGATTGGCGCAATCGGGTAGCGCACCTCTGCTGTCTTTCGCCATTTCTTCTTCTGTTTGCGCCGCTAGCTCCGCAGGCTGATCTTTCACTCCTAGAACGCTGCCTGTTAGCGCGTATCCGACTCAAGGACTCGTTCTGACCTGATATACAAAAACATTGGAAACGAGTAATCTTGCTCATGAAATATTGCAAACAAGCATAGGGTTATGACCTAAATAATGTGTATAACTAGGCTCTATCAAACCCCCCACACTTGCCCCTTGTTCGTCCCGAACAAGTACTGAAACGCGGATACAATTACCTTTTCTGGAGACTAGCGCACAGCCTTGCATTCTAGCGCAAAATGCACAGTTGCTCAACTTGTGCTGCTCTATCACCTGCGCACAACTGCACTCAATAGTTCTAATATAATAATCCCGAAATTTCATTACCTCTCAGCCGGGATGAAGATCTTTGGATGACTGGGAGATAGCTCTTCTTAGGCTCCTGGTTGTCAGCTCCCGCTCCGAAGATAGGTATATGGTTTCTTGCGCGAGCTTCTTCCAGTGCGTGATTCGTTCGCACACTTCCTGGGAACCTGAGCCTTTGATGATATCCTTTTGGTCTTGCGCACGCAGGTACTAAGTAGTGCGCGTGCTGATTCTTCGTAACGCAAATCATCTGCTTCTGCTGGTATTTTTCTTTTGTACAGCTTCCTTTCCAATTTTTTTCATTCCCAGAACAGTTCCAATCTCAGCCTTCGGATAGCAGCTATGGAACTCGTTCCGCTCTCCCTCCTTGGGTTGTCTGCGCCGGTCAGCGCATGCGTTTGCAACCGCGCCCGCCTTCCTTAGCTTGATTTCCAGAGAGAAGGTGGTCTGTTTTCCCACCTCGCCACGCTTTGGGTATTTCGCCTTTGGCATCTGCGTGACTGAGCGCGCTCTTTTGTTCCGAAGGTTGCGAAGCACCGGCCTCCACTAGCGCACTCGACCATATACCTTGCCTTCGAAGCACAAGCGACTAACCGCCTCTCTGGAGCATTTCTATCAACTCCACATCCCCTGTATATCCCAACTGACAGGAGCAGAAAAAAAACGAAAAAATTATGCTAAAACAGTAGAGAACGGCGCACGCAATACGGATAGCGCAACACAAGCTAGAGCGCATGCGCATCCTGCACCTTAGCGCACTACTGCTACTAATTCTCTTCAACTTAAACTAAGCTATACTAAAAATGCTCAAAACATGAAATGTAAGAGTAACGCCAAATGTAAGAGTAACGCCCCCCCCCCCCCCCCACACTTGAACAGAGACGTGTCCCCACGACTCAAGCTCAAGCGCACGGAGGCTGCGCACATGCATGCAATGCAACGAAAATAAAGAACATCAGAGTGAACACAAATAGTCACGCAAAATATAGCAAGGGAGTCACAGAATGTAGGGCACAAATATTCAGCACACCTAATAGTCAACTAGACGCAGCAAAAATAAAAGACACCACCCTAAAGAAAATCATTGCGCCTGCCCAAGGCCTTAGAAGTCCTCCGAGCTAGAATCAGCCTCTGAATCATGCGCCTCCTCCTCTGAAGAATCTTGCAAGGAGTCGGTGCTGGAGGATGGTGGCACAATGGTGAGGGGGTCAGGCTGCTCGTCCTCAGAAAGTGACTCCCATATGGAATCGGAGTCTACGCTGGGAAAGTTAATGGGGGACTCCGGAACAGAAGGCCGGGCAGGGGAAGCTACTGGTGATGGTACTGGTTCGGGTTCAGGGGTGGGCTCTGCTGCTGGGGCTGCTGGGGCTGATGCAGGTGCTGACTCTGCTGGGGCTGGGGCTGGGGTTGGTGCTGGAGAGGGTGCTGCTGGGGTTTCTGGGGTTCGGGTAGGAGGTGGATGGTGCAGGCTGAGGAGAGGGGGAATCGCATCTCCAAATTTCCACCCGGATGGTGGACTCATACTTAAATCCGCCCCCTCTGGCGCTAAGTATTCGAGCACGCGCATGACGTTGAACAACATGCGCTGCTCGGCAGTGGCTTCCTCAGGCGCCTCCTCAGTCTCAGTCCTTGGGCGCTTGGCACGTGTACGAGGGGGAGAATCCTCGATGGAAATGGTCACTGGCTCCCCCTGTGGTGCACGGGCCCTCTGGTGCGCTCCAGTCTGCGCCCGGGTCCTTGGGCGCCTGACTAGAGGCACCTCTGGTTCTAGGGCCTCCTCCATCTCTTCATCTGCTGCGGCGGCTGCTGCGCCCTGTGCACTGCTCTCTGCTCTGGCCCGCGCACTGCTCTCTGCTCTGGCCCGCGGTGGTCTGGCGGGCTGCAGACGGTAGCACCACTCTAGTGTGCCATCGTCCCGAACGGCTACCGCCCTGATTTACAGCATGTAGGCGCGGTCCAGAGGTATAGGCTGCACCAAGGTGTGCTCTGGCACCTCGGGCTCTCCATGTAAAGCCCGCAGCAGGTGCGTGATAAGGCCTCCACACGTCAGCGGCCCCCTCATGCTGACTCGGCTCCAATGGTGCACCATGTTCAGGATGAACAGCACCTTCCGCTCATAATAAAGCCCCGTCAAAATCTCCATATCCAGGAGGCTGATCTTTGGTGCGCCGTTGAAACGGCTAATGACTGTGTAGGCCACGATGCGCCATAAGTAGAACAGCCACGGGTCGCGCAGCTCTCGGCCCCTGCTGCGCCCCGCGGCGAATGCTGGCCCTGTTGCCATGTCCCGCCAAGCCTCCTGGTTATTGTGCGTGTCTAACTCCTCCTCACGCACCTTGGCGCATCCGAATGCGCGCCTCAGCCTCCTTTCCGAGGCTATGAACCAGACACCCCTGTGTCTATATCTGATCTCCCTGTCCCCTGCCTCCAGAGACGCCAGGAACTCACACGTATCTTCCTGGTCTGATGCGCTGCGGAGGTCCATAAGCGCCTCCCAGCCGGCAATCGCTAGCCTCTGCGCCACGAGGTCCTCTAATCCTACCTCGCGCAGGAAATCTCGGCATATGTACGGTGTCCCGTACATGTCCAGGCTGATGAACGCTGCATACTTGTTAGCGAAAGCCGCTGGGGTCTCCTGGTCTGTGGCGGGTCTCATCTTGCGCTGGGCTCCGGTCAATCGCGGTCAATGCTCCCCAAAACCCTAAAATTCGAAACTGCCCAGAATCCTCTGAAACTTGGACCGAACGAGCGCCTACTGGTCGCCTACTCAACGCACAAAACAGCACTCCAAGCCGCGCACTCTAGCCTGGTGCGATTTCAAAACCCTAAAACTGTCTCCTCCGCGCAAACCCTAACAGAAGCGGCTCCAAGCGGAATCGGGGGGGGGGGGGTTACCTGGGTGCTGTGCGGTCGTGTTGTCCTTGAATCCCTCTAGACGGACGGTGGGTTGGGCGCTGATCGACGGCAGAGGTCTGAAGGCGGGAGCTCGTGTGCAACGGTCAAGTGAAAAGTGCTGGGAATTTTCTAAGTCTGGCCTTATATACCCCCCTCTGGCTAGCGCAACGGACCTGCGCATTGATAGGCGCACGGTCCTGCGCACTTGTGTGACTAAAAACTACCAAACCCTAATCTAACTAAAAACACTCAAAAAACAAAACAAGCAGAATAAAATGTGCCAAATTAAAACGTGTCGGGTTACCTCCCGACAAGTGCCTTTGTTTAACGTCGTTGGCTCGACGGTACCTCGTTACGTGCCAAGAAGTGCGTCTGCAGCCCCCCCCCCCCACTCTTGCTCCTGAGTGTCCTTGCGCCAGTGCTTGTGGTACGATCTCATTGGTCCTGTGCAAAGGATACAAGGGAGGGTCAGCATGTGATACATTATTCGTAATGAGGGTAGATGCAGAGGAAGAGGAGATATAGGCGATGGGTGCTAGTTCTCCCTCTGAAACATCTGGTGGTGCGTCTGACGCAGCAGCTTGCGCGTCCACTATCTCTGGCTCGGCCAAGTCAATGTTGCGTGTTGCGCCATCCCAAGGTTCGCCCAAGTACCGTTTGACTCTCTGCCCGTTAACCTGAAAACGATGCTGGTGCCCGTCTTCTAATTCAATTGTGCCGTAGGGGAAAACCTTGGTGACGGTGTATGGTCCCGTCCACTTGCTGCGCAACTTTCCAGGCATGAGCTTCAGGCGCGATGAAAATAACAGTACCTGGTCTCCTGGTTCAAACGTGCGCCGGAGGATATGCTTGTCATGAAACGCCTTGGTGCGCGCTTTGTAATCGCGCAGTCCCTCATAGGCGTCTAGGCGCAGCTCTTCGAGTTCGCTCAGCTCAAATGCGCGTTCCTTTCCTGCCTCATCCAAGTTCAAGTTACAAATACGTAAGGCCCAATATGCCTTGTGCTCGAGCTCTACTGGCAGGTGGCATGCCTTCCCATAGACCAGCCGGAATGGTGAGGTTCCAATGGGAGTCTTGTGTGCAGTGCGATATGCCCATAGCGCGTCATCCAGGCGCTGGCTCCAATCCTTGCGCGACGGCCTCACAGTCTTTTCCAAGATGCGCTTGATCTCTCTGTTAGAAACTTCGGCCTGTCCATTTGTCTGCGGATGGTAAGCGGTGGACGTCTTGTGGCGCACCCCATAGTGCTTGAAAACTTGCGCCACAACCCTGTTGCAGAAGTGCGTCCCCTGGTCGCTGATAACTGCCTTAGGCACTCCGTACCTGCAAAATATGTTAGTTCTGAGAAAATCAGCGACAGTCGTACCATCATCCTTGCGCGTGGCTTTAGCTTCGACCCATTTGGATACGTAATCCACGGCCACCAGTATGTACTCGTAGCCGGCAGATGGGGGAAATGGACCCATGAAGTCGATTCCCCAAACATCGAACACTTCATCTACCAAAATCGGGGTCTGCGGCATCTCGTTGCGCGCGGAGATCCCTCCAGTGCGCTGGCACCTGTCACACTTCCTGCAGTGGTCATAGGCATCTCTGAATAGGTGCGGCCAGTAGAATCCGCAGTCCAAGATCTTCCTGCTCGTGCGCTTGGGACCGAAATGTCCTCCACAGGCGTGCGCATGACAAAACATCAACACAGAGTTAATCTCATGGTCAGGCACGCAACGTCTTAATATCCGATCTGGACCTATTCTAAGCATGTAAGGATCATCCCAAAGGTAATGCTTGGACTCATGTTTCAATCGCATGCACTGAGTTTTATTGAAATGAGGAGGGAACGCACCTGTGACCAGGTAATTTGCGATATGCGCATACCATGGTACCTTACCTGTTAGCGCCATCAGATGCTCGTCAGGGAATGTCTCCTTGATCTGCCCTGGCTCCTCATCCTTTACGATCCTGCTCAGGTGATCAGCGACGGTATTTTCCGTGCCCTTCTTATCTTTGATCTCTAAATCGAATTCCTGAAGCAGAAGTACCCAGCGCATCAGGCGCGGCTTGGTCTCTTTTTTGGACATGAGGTAGCGGATAACTGCGTGGTCCGTGTAGATGATGACTCTGGCGCCTAGAACATATGCTCGGAACTTCTCCAGCACAAATACAATTTCCAGAAGCTCCTTCTCCGTGGTGGTGTAGTTCTTCTGCGCGGAGTCCAGTGTGCGCGATGCATAGTAGATGGCATGCGGCTTCTTGTCCTCGCGCTGCCCCAAGACTGCTCCTACTGCGTAGTCACTTGCGTCACACATCAGCTCGAATGGCAGGTTCCAGTCTGGTGCGCGCATCACTGGCGCACTGGTCAGCGCTTCTTTCAGCTTATCGAACGCCGCCCTGCACTTATCAGTAAAATCGAAGCACACGTCTTTTTGCAACAGGTTAGACAGGGGTATGCAAATTTTAGAGAAATCCTTAATAAAACGCCTGTAAAACCCAGCATGCCCTAAGAACGATTTCACGTCGCGCACGTTGGTGGCATAAGGCAGATTAGAAATAATATCTATCTTAGCTTTGTCTACCTTAATACCCTCCTCTGAAATGATATGACCTAGTACTACTCCGTGCGTTACCATGAAATGACATTTCTCGTAGTTTAGCACTAAGTTCTTAGAGATGCAGCGCGCTAAGACTTTATCTAGATGTGTTAAGCATGCATCAAAGGTACTCCCATATACAGTGAAATCATCCATGAACACTTCTATGCATATACCAATCATATCAGAGAAAATGCTCATGACGAGGCGTTGGAACGTACCTGGCGCGTTGCACAGCCCAAAAGACATACGCCGAAACGCAAATGTTCCGAAGGGGCATGTGAACGTGGTCTTCTCTTGATCCTCCGCAGCTATGGGTATCTGATTGTAACCTGAATATCCGTCCAAAAAACAAAAGTAAGGCTTACCTGCCAAGCGATCCAGCATCTGGTCCATGAAGGGTAGCGGGAAGTGGTCCTTGCGCGTTACAGCGTTCAGCTTCCTGTAGTCGATGCAAATGCGCCAGCCAGTTTGTATGCGCTTGGGAACTAGCTCGCCCTGCGCATTCTCCTCCACCGTGATTCCTCCTTTCTTTGGCACAACGTGCACCGGGCTGACCCATTTGCTGTCTGAGATTGGGTAAATGACCCCTGCGTCAAGCAACTTCAGGACTTCCTTTTGCACTACCTCCATCATATTTGGGTTTAACCTGCGCTGAGCCTCCCTGGATGGTTTGGCACCATCTTCCAACAGAATCCGGTGCATGCACACGTCTGGGCTCACTCCGCGCAGATCAGCAAGAGTCCATCCAATAGCGCGCTGGTTCCTGCGCAGCACCTGTTGTAAGCGCGCCTCCTGCTCTTTTTCCAATCCCTTCTTGATGATCACTGGCAGGGTGTCCTCATCTCCCAAGAAAATGTACTTGAGGTGCTCCGGGAGTTGCTTCAGTTCGATCTTGGGTGCCTGTTCAATAGAGGGCAAGATTTTGTTAGCGGTGCAAATATGAACTATATCAAGTACCTGTGTGGGTGATGGTTCAGCACTGCTTAGCTCCTCCTCTTGCTCCTCCAGCTCTGCCTGTGTCAGTAGCTCTGGTCCTATGGTTGCGCTCGCACACTGCGCTTCTGTGACTAAATCGTCAAAGCTGTCCATTGCGTGCACAGTAGCGTCCTCATGTGGGTGCTGCATCCCTTCGAAGATGTTGAAATGGATTTCTTCGCCATCTACCTCCATGGAGAGCGTGCCCCTCCACACGTCTATCTTCGTGCGCGCAGTCATCAGAAACGGTCTGCCTAGGAGGATCTGCGCACCGCTGGCGCTTGATTCACCCTCCATTTCGAGCACATAAAAGTCTGCTGGGAACACCAGCTCTCCCACTCGAACTAGGACATCTTCTATCATGCCTGCAGGTTGTTTGCACGATCTATCTGCTAGCTGAATTGTGAGACCTGCAGGTTTTAGTGGTCCAAGGCGCAAAGTCGCATAGAGAGAATATGGTAATAAATTGATTGATGCGCCTAAATCGATCATGCAATTGCTTACCGTGGTTTTACCTAAGGTGCAAGGGATAGTGAATGTACCTGGATCTCGGCACTTAGGTGGTACCTTTTGTTGCACGATTGCTGAGGCCTGCTCATTTAGCATTATCTGTGCGCATTCGCCTGTCCTCCTTTTATTTGTGCACAGCTCTTTTAAAAACTTCGCATACCTGGGAATCTGTCGAATAGCTTCTATGAGAGGTATGTTGATTTCCACCTTGCTGAACAGCTCATATAGTTCCTTGTCCAGTGCTTCTTTTCTCGCCAGTGGTGCCTGCACAGGGAAAGGAGCAGGTATGTTAGTACAATTTTTGTCCTTGTTTGTCGAGTGAGACATACCTGGCGCTTTGCCCGGCTGGTTCGTGGTTGGCGCTTCTGATTGCACCTCTGGCTCTGGTTGCGCACTCTGAGCTGCTGGATCTGGGACTTGCGCAACTGGTTGCGCGGGCGCCTGCGCGGTCTGCTCTGTTCCCACTGTGCGCCCAGTCCTCAGTGTTACTGCATTAACTCCTCCTTTAGGGTTCTGAATCACTTGCGAAGGCAGGTTGCCATCGCTCTTTTTCAGCTCATACACCGTGGTTGCAATTTGTGATAGATGCTTCTCTATGGATTCGAACCTCTTGTCATACTTTTCGTCATTCTTGCGCACTGTGTCTGCCAGTTGCCCCATGATATCTTCCAAGGATCGCTTTGGTTGCTGATTGTTCTGCGCTGGTGCGTCTGTGCGGCGATGCGGTGGATTGTAGGGTGCAGCTTGTTGCGTCTGCTGTGGCGCGCGCTGATCAGTGGGCTGCCTCTGGAAATTGTTCTCTTCTCTCCATCTGAATCCATTTGCAGCAAGCCCAAAGCGCGGCTGATTCTGCCTCTGCGATCCTCTGTTGTCCCATCCTCCAAGGGCATTTACATCTCCAGTTTCTTCAAAAAGTGTTGGGCATTCGTCTGTCTTGTGCTCAGTGGACCTGCAGAATTCACATACCTTTGGCGCAACTGGTTGTGCGCTCTGCGCACTCATCAGCTTCTGTAGCATGGCCTTCATTTCTTGGATCTCAGCGCTTGCCTCTACCTGATGCACAGAACGATTACGACTACTTTCAAGTGTCAATTGATGTCTTACCTGCCCAGCAGAATCTTCTATCAGCTGCCATGCATCCTCCGGGTACATGTTGCAAATGTCCCCTCCTGCGCATGCATTCAGTAGTCGAAGCTCCATGGGCAGCAGTCCATTCAGAAAGTTCTCTATCAGCACATTCTGAGGAAGCCCGTGATTGTAGCAGTTGGCTTCTAGCTCCCTGAAACGCTCGTAGTATTCTGACAGAGACTCCCCTGCGCTCTGCCTTGGCGCGGCCAATTCCCTTCTGAGCAGCGCAATCTTCGCTGCTGGATAGAATTTATCTAAGAACTTCTTCTGCAGCTGCTCCCATGTGTGAATAGATCCTGCAGGTAAATTCATTAGCCAGTGTCTAGCAGTATCACTTAGTGAGAATGGAAATGCCTTCATCTTCAGCGCTTCTTCGTTCTCCCCCAAGGTCTTCATGTTCTCGCAAATGATTAGGAACTCCCGCACATGCTTGACTGGATTTTTGTTGTTCATTCCGTGAAACTTGGGCATGTGATGGATGAGTGAGCTCCTCAGTTCGAACTGTCCGTTGGGCGGAAGCACTATGCACCATGGCTGGTTAACAGTGAGTGGGGCTGACATTTCGCGCACTGTCCTGCGCCTCGCGACTGGACGAACGGGTGGCGCAATGTATGGTTCAGCGGCCATCCGTGCGTCGACCTCACGCTGCACTTCCTCTCTGAATAGGGCTGCGCGGTTATGTGCCCTTGCTTCCTCTGGGGTTCTGTCTCCCAGGTTATCTCCAACCACACTGTTATCCTCCATGTCCTGATCCAAACTCAAGAAACGAATTAAATGGCAACGAAGTTGTTGCGTCTGTCAGTGGGCAACTAGAATCTGCGCAGCGCAACTGTCAAGGTTGCGCAGGCTGATGTGATTGTGCGCTGTCAGAAACAACAACGAGAAAACAAAACAAAATGAAATAACTAGTTACTAAAATGAGAAATGTAAGCTAGCTAAAACTTAGCTGTGTTGCTCCCCGGCAACGGCGCCAAAATTTGATCGCACGTCGTTGTAGTATAGTGGTAAGTATTCCCGCCTGTCACGCGGGTGACCCGGGTTCGATCCCCGGCAACGGCGCCAAAATTTGATCGCGCGTCGTCGTGCGCGTCAAATATAATCCTTCCTCTCCCACTAGTACAGCGGTTAAGTAAGGGTCGATCTCCACAGGGAGCAAGCAGTGAGTCTTAGCCAGTAACCTACACTTAAGAAAACGGGGGTTGCGTGAGTGATTGGGGGTTTTGCGCGATGCGCGAGTAGCAGTGAATATCGTAACACAGGAAATTGCACTAGACGTGCGCAAGCAGTAGAGATGAAGTACTATCTTTATGAGAAGTGCTGGGCAGACAATCCTCTATGAATGCATTCCTTATCATCGACTCTAAACATCTATAGCTTGTGGTTTACTTGGGTTAGTGTCCGGTAAAGGCTTCCTAACACGTGCGCATGTTCCGTTCAAAGTTCATGTGCTATTAATCCTTAGAACTAGACTAAACAGCTGCGAATCCTGTCACAGTAGCAACTGCCTACCCTAACTCGTTACTCCTAATTGTCACGGTAAGTTTGCGGTTCAAGGCTTCCCCTACGCATGCAACTAGTTTAACAGGTGACAAGCAAGCAACACAAGTAAGTTTGCGGTTCAAGGCTTCCCCTACTCATGCAACTAACTGTCTCAGTACGCACAGAATTAATACAAGTAAATAAACTATGCATTAAGCTCAAGTCTCAAAGGTAATACATCATAGGTTCATGCCCGACCAACACTAAGTGTTTAGCTAGACATGCTAGTGGTAAACATCATAAAATAGTAAATAACAACTACTGAATCAGAGAAAACGGTAGCAAATAGTGCGTGCAGTGTCTTCTCTTGGCTGGCGCAGTCGGCTGGCGCAACTCTCCTTGACAGGTCCGTGTGTTTTCCAGTTCTGCCGCGCAGTGCCTCTGGAATGCCGCTGAGTGATGATGTTCCCAAATTCTTATTGAAACCCTAGACTTTCTTTGTTTAAATAGTGCCCAGGAAGTTTCATCTTTTGGCAACTTCCAAATCTGGTCACTGGGATTTTGCGCCTGGCGCACGGCATTGATTGGCGCAATCGGGTAGCGCACCTCTGCTGTCTTTCGCCATTTCTTCTTCTGTTTGCGCCGCTAGCTCCGCAGGCTGATCTTTCACTCCTAGAACGCTGCCTGTTAGCGCGTATCCGACTCAAGGACTCGTTCTGACCTGATATACAAAAACATTGGAAACGAGTAATCTTGCTCATGAAATATTGCAAACAAGCATAGGGTTATGACCTAAATAATGTGTATAACTAGGCTCTATCAGGCGCCCGCGCAACCAGTTGCGCAAGTCCCAGATCCAGCAGTTCAGAGTGCGCAACCAGAGCCAGAGGCGCAATCAGAAGCGCCAACCACAAACCAGCAGGGCAAAGCGCCAGGTACGTCTCACTCGACAAACAAGGACAAAAATTGTACTAACATACCTGCTCCTTTCCCTGTGCAGGCACCACTGGCGAGAAAAGAAGCACTGGACAAGGAACTATATGAGCTGTTCAGCAAGGTGGAAATCAACATACCTCTCATAGAAGCTATTCGACAGATTCCCAGGTATGCGAAGTTTTTAAAAGAGCTGTGCACAAATAAAAGGAGGACAGGCGAATGCGCACAGGTAATGCTAAATGCGCAGGCCTCAGCAATCGTGCAACAAAAGGTACCACCTAAGTGCCGAGATCCAGGTACATTCACTATCCCTTGCACCTTAGGTAAAACCACGGTAAGCAATTGCATGATCGATTTAGGCGCATCAATCAATTTATTACCATATTCTCTCTATGCGACTTTGCGCCTTGGACCACTAAAACCTGCAGGTCTCACAATTCAGCTAGCAGATAGATCGTGCAAACAACCTGCAGGCATGATAGAAGATGTCCTAGTTCGAGTGGGAGAGCTGGTGTTCCCAGCAGACTTTTATGTGCTCGAAATGGAGGGTGAATCAAGCGCCAGCGGTGCGCAGATCTTCCTAGGCAGACCGTTTCTGATGACTGCGCGCACGAAGATAGACGTGTGGAGGGGCACGCTCTCCATGGAGGTAGATGGCGAAGAAATCCATTTCAACATCTTCGAAGGGATGCAACACCCACATGAGGACGCTACTGTGCACGCAATGGACAGCTTTGACGATTTAGTCACAGAAGCGCAGTGTGCGAGCGCAACCATAGGACCAGAGCTACTGACACAGGCAGAGCTGGAGGAGCAAGAGGAGGAGCTAAGCAGTGCTGAACCAGCACCCACACAGGTACTTGATATAGTTCATATTTGCACCGCTAACAAAATCTTGCCCTCTATTGAACAGGCACCCAAGATCGAACTGAAGCAACTCCCGGAGCACCTCAAATACATTTTCTTGGGAGATGAGGACACCCTACCAGTGATCATCAAGAAGGGATTGGAAAAAGAGCAGGAGGCGCGCTTACAACAGGTGCTGCGCAGGAACCAGCGCGCTATTGGATGGACTCTTGCTGATCTGCGCGGAGTGAGCCCAGACGTGTGCATGCACCGAATTCTGTTGGAAGATGGTGCCAAACCATCCAGGGAGGCTCAGCGCAGGTTAAACCCAAATATGATGGAGGTAGTGCAAAAGGAAGTCCTGAAGTTGCTTGACGCAGGGGTCATATACCCAATTTCAGACAGCAAATGGGTCAGCCCGGTTCACGTTGTGCCAAAGAAAGGAGGAATCACGGTGCAGGAGAATGCGCAGGGCGAGCTAGTTCCCAAGCGCATACAAACTGGCTGGCGCATGTGCATCGACTACAGGAAGCTGAACGCTGTAACGCGCAAGGACCACTTCCCGCTACCCTTCGTGGACCAGATGCTGGATCGCTTGGCAGGTAAGCCTTACTTTTGTTTTTTGGACGGATATTCAGGTTACAATCAGATACCCATAGCTGCGGAGGATCAAGAGAAGACCATGTTCACATGCCCCTTCGGAACATTTGCGTTTCGGCGTATGTCTTTTGGGCTGTGCAACGCGCCAGGTACGTTCCAACGCCTCGTCATGAGCATTTTCTCTGATATGATTGGTATATGCATAGAAGTGTTCATGGATGATTTCACTGTATATGGGAGTACCTTTGATGCATGCTTAACACATCTAGATAAAGTCTTAGCGCGCTGCATCTCTAAGAACTTAGTGCTAAATTACGAAAAATGTCATTTCATGGTAACGCACGGAGTAGTACTAGGTCATATCATTTCAGAGGAGGGTATTAAGGTAGACAAAGCTAAGATAGATATTATTTCTAATCTGCCTTATGCCACCAACGTGCGCGACGTGAAATCGTTCTTAGGGCATGCTGGGTTTTACAGGCGTTTTATTAAGGATTTCTCTAAAATTTGCATACCCCTGTCTAACCTGTTGCAAAAAGACGTGTGCTTCGATTTTACTGATGAGTGCAGGGCAGCGTTCGATAAGCTGAAAGAAGCGCTGACCAGTGCGCCAGTGATGCGCGCACCAGACTGGAACCTGCCATTCGAGCTGATGTGTGACGCAAGTGACTACGCAGTAGGAGCAGTCTTGGGGCAGCGCGAGGACAAGAAGCCGCATGCCATCTACTATGCATCGCGCACACTGGACTCCGCGCAGAAGAACTACACCACCACGGAGAAGGAGCTTCTGGCAATTGTATTTGCGCTGGAGAAGTTCCGAGCATATGTTCTAGGCGCCAGAGTCATCATCTACACGGACCACGCAGCTATCCGCTACCTCATGTCCAAAAAAGAGACCAAGCCGCGCCTGATGCGCTGGGTACTTCTGCTTCAGGAATTCGACTTAGAGATCAAAGATAAGAAGGGCACGGAAAATACCGTCGCTGATCACCTGAGCAGGATCGTAAAGGATGAGGAGCCAGGGCAGATCAAGGAGACATTCCCTGACGAGCATCTGATGGCGCTGACAGGTAAGGTACCATGGTATGCGCATATCGCAAATTACCTGGTCACAGGTGCGTTCCCTCCTCATTTCAATAAAACTCAGTGCATGCGATTGAAACATGAGTCCAAGCATTACCTTTGGGATGATCCTTACATGCTTAGAATAGGTCCAGATCGGATATTAAGACGTTGCATGCCTGACCATGAGATTAACTCTGTGTTGATGTTTTGTCATGCGCACGCCTGTGGAGGACATTTCGGTCCCAAGCGCACGAGCAGGAAGATCTTGGACTGCGGATTCTACTGGCCGCACCTATTCAGAGATGCCTATGACCACTGCAGGAAGTGTGACAGGTGCCAGCGCACTGGAGGGATCTCCGCGCGCAACGAGATGCCGCAGACCCCGATTTTGGTAGATGAAGTGTTCGATGTTTGGGGAATCGACTTCATGGGTCCATTTCCCCCATCTGCCGGCTACGAGTACATACTGGTGGCCGTGGATTACGTATCCAAATGGGTCGAAGCTAAGGCCACGCGCAAGGATGATGGTAAGACTGTCGCTGATTTTCTCAGAACTAACATATTTTGCAGGTACGGCGTGCCTAAGGCAGTTATCAGCGACCAGGGGACGCACTTCTGCAACAGGGTTGTGGCGCAAGTTTTCAAGCACTATGGGGTGCGCCACAAGACGTCCACCGCTTACCATCCGCAGACAAATGGACAGGCCGAAGTTTCTAACAGAGAGATCAAGCGCATCTTGGAAAAGACTGTGAGGCCGTCGCGCAAGGATTGGAGCCAGCGCCTGGATGATGCGCTATGGGCATACCGCACTGCACACAAGACGCCCATTGGAACCTCACCATTCCGGCTGGTCTATGGGAAGGCATGCCACCTGCCAGTAGAGCTCGAGCACAAGGCATATTGGGCTTTACGTATTTGCAACTTGAACTTGGAGGAGGCAGGAAAAGAACGCGCATTTGAGCTGAGCGAACTAGAAGAACTGCGCCTGGACGCCTATGAGGGACTGCGCGATTACAAAGCGCGCACCAAAGCATTTCACGACAAGCATACCCTCCGGCGCACGTTTGAACCAGGAGATCAGGTTTTATTGTTTTCATCCCGCCTGAAGCTCATGCCTGGGAAGTTGCGCAGCAAGTGGACGGGACCATACACCGTCACCAAGGTTTTCCCCTACGGCACAATTGAATTAGAAGACGGGCACCAGCATCGTTTTCAGGTTAACGGGCAGAGAGTCAAACGGTACTTGGGCGAACCTTGGGATGGCGCAGCACGCAACATTGACTTGGCCGAGCCAGAGATAGTGGACGCGCAAGCTGCTGCGCCAGACGCACCACCAGATGCTTCAGAGGGAGAACTAGCACCCATCGCCTATATCTCCTCTTCCTCTGCATCTACCCTCATTACGAATAATGTATCACATGCTGACCTTCCCTTGTATCCTTTGCGCAGGACCAATGAGATCGTAACACAAGCACTGGCGCAAGGACACTCAGGAGCAAGAGTGGGGGAGGCTGCAGACGCACTTCTTGGCACGTAACGAGGTACCGTCGAGCCAACGACGTTAAACAAAGGCACTTGTCGGGAGGTAACCCGACACATTTTATTTTGGCACATTTTATTCTGCTTGTTTTGTTTTGTTTTTTTTTTTTTGAGTGTTTTTAGCTAGTCTAGGGTTTGGTAGTTTTTTTTAGTCACACAAGTGCGCAGGACCGTGCGCCTATCAATGCGCAGGTCAGTTGCGCTAGCCAGAGGGGGGTATATAAGGCCAGACTTAGAAAAATTCCCAGCACTTTTCACTCGACCGTTGCACACGAGCTCCCGCCTTCAGACCTCTGCCGTTGATCAGCGCCCAACCCACCGTCCGACTAGAGGGATTCAAGGACAACACGACCGCACAGCACCCAGGTAACCCCCCGATTCCGCTTTGAGCCGCTTCTGTTAGGGTTTGCGCGGAGGAGACAGTTTTTAGGGTTTTGAAATCGCACCAGGCTAGAGTGCGCGGCTTGGAGTGCTGTTTTGTGCGTTGAGTAGGCGACCAGTGGGCGCTCGTTCGGTGCAAGTTTCAGAGGATTCTGGGTAGTTTCGATTTTAGGGTTTTGGGGAGCATTGACCGCGATTGACCGGAGCCCAGCGCAAGATGAGACCCGCCACAGACCAGGAGACCCCAGGGGCTTTCGCTACCAAGTATGCAGCGTTCATCAGCCTGGACATGTACGGGACACCGTACCTCTGCCGAGATTTCCTGCGCGAGGTAGGATTAGAGGACCTCGTGGCGCAGAGGCTAGCGATTGCCGGCTGGGAGACGCTAATGGACCTCCGCAGCGCATCAGACCAGGAAGATACGTGTGAGTTCCTGGCATCTCTGGAGGCAGGGGACAGGGAGATCAGATATAGACACAGGGGTGTCTGGTTCATAGCCTCGGAAAGGAGGCTGAGGCGCGCATTCGGGTGCGCCAAGGTGCGTGAGGAGGAGTTAGACACGCACAATAACCAGGAGGCTTGGCGGGACATGGCAACAGGGCCAGCATTCGCCGCGGGGCGCAGCAGGGGCCGAGAGCTGCGCGACCCATGGCTGTTCTACTTATGGCGCATCGTGGCCTACACAGTCATTGGCCGTTTCAACGGCGCACCAAAGATCAGCCTCCTGGATATGGAGATTTTGAAGGGGCTTTATTATGGGCAGAAGGTGCTGTTCATCCTGAACATGGTGCATCATTGGAGCCGAGTCAGCATGAGGGGGCCGCTGACGTGTGGAGGCCTTATCACGCACTTGCTGCGGGCCTTACATGGAGAGCCCGAGGTGCCAGAACACACCTTGGTGCAGGCTATACCTCTGGACCGCGCCTACATGCTGCAAATCAGGGCGGTAGCTGTTCGGGACGATGGCACACTAGAGTGGTGCTACCGTCTGCAGCCAGCCAGACCACCGCGGGCCAGAGCAGAGAGCAGTGCGCAAGGCGCAGCAGCAGCTACAGCAGCAGCCGCAGCAGCCGCCGCAGCAGATGAAGAGATGGAGGAGGCCCTAGAACCAGAGGTGCCTCTAGTCAGGCGCCCAAGGACCCGGGCGTAGACTGGAGCGCACCAGAGGGCCCGTGCACCACAGGGGGAGCCAGTGACCATTTCCATCGAGGATTCTCCCCCTCGTGCACGTGCCAAGCGCCCAAGGACTGAGACTGAGGAGGCGCCCGAGGAAGCCACTGCCGAGCAGCGCATGTTGTTCAACGTCATGCGCGTGCTCGAATACTTAGCACCAGAGGGGGCGGATTTAAGTATGAGTCCACCATCCGGGTGGAAATTTGGAGACGCGATTCCCCCTCTCCTCAGCCTCCACCATCCTCCTCCTACCAAAACCCCAGCCCAGCCAGCCAGCCCTCCTGTTCAGCCCTCAGCAGCACCCTCTCCAGCACCAGCCCCAGCACCCCCGGCAGAGTCAGCACCTGCATCAGCCCCAGCGCCTGCAGCAGAACCCACCCCTGAACCCGAACCAGTACAACCACCAGCAGCTTCCCCTGCCCGGCCTTCTGTTCCGGAGTCCCCCATTAACTTTCCCAGCGTAGACTCCGATTCCATATGGGAGTCACTTTCCGAGGATGACCTCGTAGCACAGCCTCCTCCCCTCACCATAGTACCACCAGCCTCCAGCACCGACTCCTTGACAGATTCTTCAGAGGAGGAGGCGCATGATTCAGAGGCTGATTCTAGCTCGGAGGACTTCTAAGGCCTTGGGCAGGCGCAGTGATTTTCTTTAGGGTGGTGTCTTTTATTTTGCTGCGTCTAGTTGACTATTATGTGTGCTGAATATTTGTGCCCTACATTCTGTGACTCCCTTGCTATATTTTGTGTGACTATTTGTGTTCCCTTTTCTGTTCTTTATTTTCGTTGCATTGCATGCATGTGCGCCGTCTCCATGCGCTTGAGCTTGAGTCGTGGGGACACGTCTCTGTTCAAGTGTGGGGGGGGGGGGGGGGGCGTTACTCTTACATTTCATGTTTTGAGCATTTTTAGTATAGCTTAGTTTAAGTTGAAGAGAATTAGTAGCAGTAGTGCGCTAAGGTGCAGGATGCGCATGCGCTCCAGCTTGTGTTGCGCTATCCGTATTGCGTGCGCCGTTCTCTACTGTTTTAGCATAATTTTTTCGTTTTTTTCTGCTCCTGTTAGTTGGGATATACAGGGGATGTGGAGTTGATAGAAATGCTCCAGAGAGGCGGTTAGTCGCTTGTGGTTCGAAGGCGAGGTATATGGTCGAGTGCGCTAGTGGAGGCCGGTGCTTCGCAACCTTCGGAACAAAAGGGCGCGCTCAGTCACGCAGATGCCAAAGGCGAAATACCCAAAGCGTGGCGAGGTGGGAAAACAGACCACCTTCCCTCTGGAAGCCGAGCTAAGGAAAGCGGGCGCGGTTGTAAACGCGTGCGCCGACCGGCGCAGACGGACCAAGGAGGGAGAGCGGAACGAGTTCCATAGCTGCTATCCGAAGGCTGAGATTGGAACTGTTCTGGGAATGAAACAAATTGGAAAGGAAGCTGTACAAAAGAAAAATACCAGCAGAAGCAGATGATTTGCGTTACAAAGAATCAGCATGCGCACTACTTAGTACCTGCGTGCGCAAGACCAAAAGGATATCATCAAAGGCTCAGGTTCCCAGGAAGTGTGCGAACGAATCACGCACTGGAAGAAGCTCGCGCAAGAAACCATATACCTACCTTCGGAGCGGGAGCTGACAACCAGGAGCCTAAGAAGAGCTATCTCCCAGTCATCCAAAGATCTTCATCCCGGCTGAGAGGTAATGAAATTTCGGGATTATTATATTAGAACTATTGAGTGCAGTTGTGCGCAGGTGATAGAGCAGCACAAGTTGAGCAACTGTGCATTTTGCGCTAGAATGCAAGGCTGTGCGCTAGTCTCCAGAAAAGGTAATTGTATCCGCGTTTCAGTACTTGTTCGGGACGAACAAGGGGCAAGTGTGGGGGGTTTGATAGAGCCTAGTTATACACATTATTTAGGTCATAACCCTATGCTTGTTTGCAATATTTCATGAGCAAGATTACTCGTTTCCAATGTTTTTGTATATCAGGTCAGAACGAGTCCTTGAGTCGGATACGCGCTAACAGGCAGCGTTCTAGGAGTGAAAGATCAGCCTGCGGAGCTAGCGGCGCAAACAGAAGAAGAAATGGCGAAAGACAGCAGAGGTGCGCTACCCGATTGCGCCAATCAATGCCGTGCGCCAGGCGCAAAGTCCCAGTGACCAGATTTGGAAGTTGCCAAAAGATGAAACTTCCTGGGCACTATTTAAACAAAGAAAGTCTAGGGTTTCAAGGGAGCGGAACATCATCACTCAGCGGCATTCCAGAGGCACTGCGCGGCAGAACTGGAAAACACACGGACCTGTCAAGGAGAGTTGCGCCAGCCGACTGCGCCAGCCAAGAGAAGACACTGCACGCACTATTTGCTACCGTTTTCTCTGATACAGTAGTTGTTATTTACTATTTTATGATGTTTACCACTAGCATGTCTAGCTAAACACTTAGTGTTGGTCGGGCATGAACCTATGATGTATTACCTTTGAGACTTGAGCTTAATGCATAGTTTATTTACTTGTATTAATTCTGTACGTACTGAGACAGTTAGTTGCATGAGTAGGGGAAGCCTTGAACCGCAATCTTACTTGTGTTGCTTGCTTGTCACCTGTTAAACTAGTTGCATGCGTAGGGGAAGCCTTGAACCGCAAACTTACCGTGACAATTAGGAGTAACGAGTTAGGGTAGGCAGTTGCTACTGTGACAGGATTCGCAGCTGTTTAGTCTAGTTCTAGGATTAATAGCACATGAACTTTGAACGGAACATGCGCGTGTGTTAGGAAGCCTTTACCGGACACTAACCCAAGTAGGACACAAACTATAGACATTTAGAGTCGATGATAAGGAATGCATTCATAGAGGATTGTCTGCCCAGCACTTCTCATAAACATAGTATCTCATCTATACTGCTTGCGCACGTCTAGTGCAATTTCCTGCGTTACGATATTCACTGCTACTCGCGCATCGCGCACAACCCCCAATCACTCACGCAACCCCCGTTTTCTTAAGTGTAGGTTACTGGCTAAGACTCACTGCTTGCTCCCTGTGGAGATCGACCCTTACTTAACCGCTGTACTAGTGGGAGAGGAAGGATTATATTTGACGCGCACGACGACGCGCGATCAAGTATATAAAGGGGAGGAGGTCTAGGGTTTAAGAGAGACACACAGAGAGGCAACACCCCACATCAGAGGGCCACGAGAGAGCGAGAGAGCGGCAAACTGGAAAACACACGGACTTGTTGAGAGGACTTGCGCCAGCCGACTGCGCCAGCCGAGAGACATACTGCACGCACTGTTTGCTACTTGTTTCTCAGATACATTAGACCTTATTTTACTATTCTATGATGTTTATCACTAGCATGTCTAGCTAAACGCTTAGTATCGGTTGGACATGAATCTATGAGTATTTCCTTTGAGACTTGCGCTTAATGCATAGCTTGCTTGCTTATATTAATTCTGTGCACATTACTGGCAGCTTGTTGCATGAGTAGAGGAAGCCTTGAACCGCAAGCTTACTCTTGTCGCTTGTTGTTGTCTGTTAAACTAGTTGAATATCCTGACGGTGCCAACTAGGAGTAACGCGCTAGGATAGGCAATTACTACCTTGATCGGATTCGTAGTTGTTTAGGTCTAGTGCAAGAATTAATAGCACATGAACTTTGATCGGAACATGCGCACATGTTAGGAAGCCTTGACCGGACACTAACTTAAGTAAAATCAAGCTATAGACATTTAGAGTCGATGATAAGGAATGCACTCATAGAGGATTGTCTGCGCTGATACTTCTCATAGTCATAGTATCTAATCTCTATTGCCTGCGCACGTCTAGTGCAATTCCCTGCGTTTTACAACTGTTTACTTGCGCACTGCGCAAGCCAATCACTCACCCCCCAATCTTCGTAAGTGTAGGTCACTGGCTAAAACTGAACTACTTGCTCCCTGTGGAGATCGACCCTTACTTAACCGCTGTACTAGTGGAAGAGGAAGGAATTAATTTGGCGTGCACAACGACGCGCGATCACTGGCCGAATCACCTCTTTTGGCCTTGTCCGAATCAAGTGTGATTCGGGTAAACCTCTATCCCAGCTAAAGTGATTCGGACACCTTGGCCGAATCAACCCTTTTTGCCTTGTCCGAATCACCTGATTCGGCCATCCTAATCTTATCAGAACAAAAGTGATTCGACCAGGGGTCACCGAATCACTTATTTGCCGTCACCGAATCACCTGATTCGGGCACTCTTCAGCAGCACTGTCTTGGGTTTGGAAATTTCTGCCCTTTACCTGCCATTGTTCGAAACCCTTTTCAAGCACATTAATGCACTAGTTCATGACTTTTGATGCACACAAACATATCTAAGTGAACTCATCATATACATTGTCGCGCATTTGTTTTCTAACCTCATGCTTAGCTATATGTTCTTGATAGAGCCTAGTTATACATGTTATTTAGATCATAAACCCATGCTTGTTTGCAATATTTTATGGGCAAGATTACTCGTTTCCACTATTTTTGTATATCAGGTCAGAACGAGTCCTTAAGTCGGATACGCGCTAACAGGCAGCGTTCTAGGGGTGAAAGATCAGCCTGTGGAGCTAGCGGTGCAAACAAAAGAAGAAATGGCGAAGGACAGCAGAGGTGCGCCACCCGATTGCGCCAATCAATGCTGTGCGCCAGGCGCAAAGTCCCAGTGACCAGACTTGGAAGTTGCCAAAAGATGAACTTCCTGGGGCACTATTTAAACAAAGAAAGTCTAGGGTTTCAAAGGACACACAGAGAGGCGGACGTCATCACTCAGTGACATTCCAGAGGCACTGCGCGGCAGAACTGGAAAACACACGGACCTGTCAAGGAGAGTTGCGCCAGCCGACTGCGCCAGCCGAGAAGACACCCTGCGCGCACTGTTTGCTACCGTTTTCTTGGATACAGTAGTTTGTTACTTACTATTTTATGATGTTTACCACTAGCATGTCTAGCTAAACACTTAGTGTTGGTCGGGCATGAATCTATGATGTATGACCTTTGAGACTTGAGCTTAATGCATAGTTTATTTATTTGTATTAATCCTGCGCGTACTGAGACAATTAGTTGCATGAGTAGGGGAAGCCTTGAACCGCAAACTTACTTGTGTAGCTCGCTTGTCGCATGTTAAACTAGTTGCACGCGTAGGGGAAGCCTTGAACCGCAAACTTACCGTGACAACTAGGAGTAACGAGTTAGGGTAGGCAGCTGCTACTGTGACAGGATTCGCAGCTGTTTAGTCTAGTTCTAAGGATTAATAGCACATGAACTTTGAACGGAACATGCGCACGTGTTAGGAAGCCTTTACCGGACACTAACCCAAGTAAACCACAAGCTATAGATGTTTAGAGTCGATGATAAGGAATGCATTCATAGAGGATTGTCTGCCCAATATTTCTCATAAATATAGTACTTCATCTCTACTGCTTGCGCACGTCTAGTGCAATTCCCTGAGTTACGATATTCGCTGTTATTCGCGCATCGCGCAAAACCCCCAATCACTCACGCAACCCCCGTTTTCTTAAGTGTAGGTTACTAGCTGAGACTCACTGCTTGCTCCCTGTGGAGATCGACCCTTACTTAACCGCTGTACTAGTGGGAGAGGAAGGAATTATATTTGACGCGCACAACGACGCGCGATCAAATTTTGGCGCCGTTGCCGGGGAGCAACACAGCTAAGTTTTAGCTAGCTTACATTCCTCATTTTAGTTATTTCATTTTGTTTTGTTTTCTCGTTGTTGTTTCTGACAGCGCGCAATCACATCAGCCTGCGCAACCTTGAAACAGTTGTGCTGCGCAGATTCTAGTTGCGCACTGACAGACGCAACAACTTCGTTGCCATTTAATTTCGTTTCTTGAGTTTGGATCAGGACATGGAGGATAACAGTGTGGTTGGAGATAACCTGGGAGACAGAACCCCAGAGGAAGCAAGGGCACATAACCGCGCAGCCCTATTCAGAGAGGAAGTGCAGCGTGAGGACGACGCACGAATGGCCGCTGAACCATACATTGCGCCACCCGTTCGTCCAGTCGCGAGGCGCAGGACAGTGCGCGAAATGTCGGCCCCACTCACTGTTAACCAGCCATGGTGCATAGTGCTTCCGCCCGACGGACAGTTCGAACTAAGAAGCTCACTCATCCATCACATGCCCAAGTTTCACGGAATGAACAACGAAAATCCAGTCAAGCATGTGCGGGAGTTCCTAATCATTTGCGAGAACATGAAGGCTTTGGGGGAAAACGATGAAGCGCTGAAGATGAAAGCGTTCCCATTTTCATTGAGCGATGCAGCCAAACACTGGCTGATGAGCCTACCCGCAGGATCAATCCACACATGGGAGCAGCTGCAGAAGAAATTCTTAGACAAATTTTATCCAGCAGCGAAGATTGCGCTGCTCAGAAGGGAATTGGCCGCGCCAAGGCAAGGCGCAGGGGAGTCCCTGTCAGAATACTACGAGCGTTTCAGGGAGCTAGAAGCCAACTGCTACAATCACGGGCTTCCCCAGAATGTGCTGATAGAGAACTTTCTGAATGGACTGCTGCCCATGGAGCTGCGACTACTGAATGCATGCGCAGGAGGGGACATTTGCAACATGTACCCGGAGGATGCATGGCAGCTGATAGAAGATTCTGCTGGACAGGTAAGACATCAATTGACACTTGAAAGTAGTCGTAATCGTTCTGTGCATCAGGTAGAGGCAAGCGCTGAGATCAAAGAAATGAAGGCCATGCTACAGAAGCTGATGAGTGCGCAGAGCGCACAACCAGTTGCACCAAAGGTATGTGAATTCTGCAGGTCCACTGAGCACAAGACAGACGAGTGCCCAACACTTTTTGAAGAAACTGGAGATGTAAATGCCCTTGGAGGATGGGACAACAGAGGACCGCAGAGGCAGAATCAGCCGCGCTTTGGGCTTGCTGCAAATGGTTTCAGATGGAGAGAAGAGAACAATTTCCAGAGGCAGCCCACTGATCAGCGCGCACCACAGCAGACGCAACATGCTGCACCCTACAATCCACCGCATCGCCGCACAGACGCACCAGCGCAGAACAGTCAGCAACCACGGCGATCCTTGGAAGATATCATGGGGCAGCTAGCCGACACAGTGCGCAAGAATGACGAAAAGTATGACAAGAGGTTCGAATCCATAGAAAAACACCTATCACAAATTGCAACCACAGTGTATGAACTGAAAAAGAGCGATGGCAACCTGCCTTCGCAAGTGATTCAGAACCCTAAGGGAGGAGTTAACGCAGTAACACTGAGGACTGGGCGCACAGTGGGAACAGAGCAGATCGCGCAGGCGCCCGCGCAACCAGTTGCGCAAGTCCCAGATCCAGCAGATCAGAGTGCGCAACCAGAGCCAGAGGCGCAATCAGAAGCGCCAACCACGAACCAGCAGGGCAATGCGCCAGGTATGTCTCACTCGAAAAACAAGAACAAAAATTGTACTAACATACCTGCTCCTTTCCCTGTGCAGGCACCACTGGCGAGAAAAGAAGCACTGGACAAGGAACTGTATGAGCTGTTCAGCAAAGTGGAAATCAACATACCTCTCATAGAAGCTATTCGACAGATTCCCAGGTATGCGAAGTTTTTAAAAGAGCTGTGCACGAATAAAAGAAGGACAGGCGAATGCGCACAGGTAATGCTAAATGCGCAGGCCTCAGCAATCGTGCAGCAAAAGGTACCACCTAAGTGCCGAGATCCAGGTACATTCACTATCCCTTGCACCTTAGGTAAAACCACGGTAAGCAACTGCATGATCGATTTAGGCGCATCAATCAATTTATTACCATATTCTCTCTATGCGACCTTGCGCCTTGGACCACTAAAACCTGCAGGTCTCACAATTCAGCTAGCAGATAGATCGTGCAAACAACCTGCAGGCATGATAGAAGATGTCCTAGTTCGAGTAGGAGAGCTGGTGTTCCCAGCAGACTTTTATGTGCTCGAAATGGAGGGTGAATCAAGCGCCAGCGGTGCGCAGATCCTCCTAGGCAGACCGTTTCTGATGACTGCGCGCACGAAGATAGACGTGTGGAGGGGCACGCTCTCCATGGAGGTAGATGGCGAAGAAATCCATTTCAACATCTTCGAAGGGATGCAGCACCCACATGAGGACGTTACCGTGCACGCAATGGACAGCTTTGACGACTTAGTCACAGAAGCGCAGTGTGCGAGCGCAAACATAGGACCAGAGCTACTGACACAGGCAGAATTGGAGGAGCAAGAGAAGGAGCTAAGCAGTGCTGAACCAGCATCCACACAGGTACGTGATATAGTTCATATTTGCACCGCTAACAAAACCTTGCCCTCTGATGAGCAGGCACCCAAGATCGAACTGAAGCAACTCCCGGAGCATCTCAAGTACATTTTCTTGGGAGATGAGGACACCCTGCCAGTGATCATCAAGAAGGGATTGGAAAACGAGCAGGAGGCGCGCTTACAACAGGTGCTGCGCAGGAACCAGCGCGCTATTGGATGGACTCTTGCTGATCTGCGCGGAGTGAGCCCGGACGTGTGCATGCACCGAATTCTGTTGGAAGACGGCGCCAAACCATCCAGGGAGGCTCAGCGCAGGTTAAACCCAAATATGATGGAGGTAGTGCAAAAGGAAGTTCTGAAGTTGCTTGACGCAGGGGTCATTTACCCAATCTCAGACAGCAGATGGGTCAGCCCGGTGCACGTTGTGCCAAAGAAAGGAGGAATCACGGTGGAGGAGAATGCGCAGGGCGAGCTAGTTCCCAAGCGCATACAGACTGGCTGGCGCATGTGCATCGACTACAGGAAGCTGAACGCTGTAACGCGCAAGGACCACTTCCCGCTACCCTTCATGGACCAGATGCTGGATCGCTTGGCAGGTAAACCTTACTTTTGTTTTTTGGACGGATATTCAGGTTACAATCAGATACCCATAGCTGCGGAGGATCAAGAGAAGACCACGTTCACATGCCCCTTCGGAACATTTGCGTTTCGGCGTATGTCTTTTGGGCTGTGCAACGCGCCAGGTACGTTCCAACGCCTCGTCATGAGCATTTTCTCTGATATGATTGGTATATGTATAGAAGTGTTCATGGATGACTTCACTGTATATGGGAGTACCTTTGATGCATGCTTAACACATCTAGATAAAGTCTTAGCACGCTGCATCTCTAAGAACCTAGTGCTAAACTACGAGAAGTGTCATTTCATGGTTACGCACGGAGTAGTATTGGGTCATATCATTTCCGAGGAGGGTATTAAGGTAGACAAAGCTAAGATAGATATTATTTCTAATCTGCCTTATGCCACCAACGTGCGCGACGTGAAATCGTTCTTAGGGCATGCTGGGTTTTACAGGCGTTTTATTAAGGATTTCTCTAAGATTTGCATACCCCTGTCTAACCTGTTGCAAAAAGACGTGTGCTTCGATTTTACTGATGAGTGCAGGGCGGCGTTCGATAAGCTGAAAGAAGCGCTGACCAGTGCGCCAGTGATGCGCGCACCAGACTGGAACCTGCCATTCGAGCTGATGTGTGACGCAAGTGACTACGCAGTAGGAGCAGTCTTGGGGCAGCGCGAGGACAAGAAGCCGCATGCCATCTACTATGCATCGCGCACACTGGACTCCGCGCAGAAGAACTACACCACCACGGAGAAGGAGCTTCTGGCAATTGTATTTGCGCTGGAGAAGTTCCGAGCATATGTTCTAGGCGCCAGAGTCATCATCTACACGGACCACGCCGCTATCCGCTACCTCATATCCAAGAAAGAGACCAAGCCGCGCCTGATGCGTTGGGTACTTCTGCTTCAGGAATTCGATTTAGAGATCAAAGATAAGAAGGGCACAGAAAATACCGTCGCTGATCATCTGAGCAGGATCATAAAGGATGAGGAGCCAGGGCAGATCAAGGAGACATTCCCTGACGAGCATCTAATGGCGCTAACAGGTAAGGTACCATGGTATGCGCATATCGCAAATTACCTGGTCACAGGTGCGTTCCCTCCTCATTTCAATAAAACTCAGTGCATGCGATTGATACATGAGTCCAAGCATTATCTTTGGGATGATCCTTACATGCTTAGAATAGGTCCAGATCGGATATTAAGACGTTGCGTGCCTGACCATGAGATTAACTCTGTATTGATGTTTTGTCATGCGCACGCCTGTGGAGGACATTTCGGTCCCAAGCGCACGAGCAGGAAGATCTTGGACTGTGGATTCTACTGGCCGCACCTATTCAGAGATGCCTATGACCACTGCAGGAAGTGTGACAGGTGCCAGCGCACTGGAGGAATATCCGCGCGCAACGAGATGCCGCAGACCCCGATTCTGGTGGATGAAGTGTTCGATGTTTGGGGAATCGACTTCATGGGTCCATTTCCCCCATCTGCCGGCTACGAGTACATACTGGTGGCCGTGGATTACGTATCCAAATGGGTCGAAGCTAAGGCCACGCGCAAGGATGATGGTAAGACTGTCGCTGATTTTCTCAGAACTAACATATTTTGCAGGTACGGCGTGCCTAAGACAGTTATCAGCGACCAGGGGACGCACTTCTGCAACAGGGTTGTGGCGCAAGTCTTCAAGCACTATGGGGTGCGCCACAAGACGTCCACCGCTTACCATCCGCAGACGAATGGACAGGCCGAAGTTTCTAACAGAGAGATCAAGCGCATCTTGGAAAAGACTGTGAGGCCGTCGCGCAAGGATTGGAGCCAGCGCTTGGATGATGCGCTATGGGCGTACCGCACTGCACACAAGACACCCATTGGAACCTCACCATTCCGGCTGGTCTATGGGAAGGCATGCCACCTGCCAGTGGAGCTCGAGCACAAGGCATATTGGGCTCTACGTATTTGCAACTTGAACTTGGAGGAGGCAGGACAAGAACGCGCATTTGAGCTGAGCGAACTAGAAGAGCTGCGCCTGGACGCCTATGAGGGACTGCGCGATTACAAAGCGCGCACCAAGGCGTTTCATGACAAGCACATCCTCCGGCGCACATTTGAACCAGGCGATCAGGTATTATTATTTTCATCACGCCTGAAGCTCATGCCTGGGAAGCTGCGCAGCAAGTGGACGGGACCATACACCGTCACCAAGGTTTTCCCCTACGGCACAATTGAATTAGAAGACGGGCACCAGCATCGTTTTCAGGTTAACGGGCAGAGAGTCAAACGGTACTTGGGCGAACCTTGGGATGGCGCAGCACGCAACATTGACTTGGCCGAGCCAGAGATAGTAGACGAGCAAGCTGTTGCGCCAGACGCACCACCAGATGTTTCAGAGGGAGACCTAGCACCCATCGCCTATATCTCCTCTTCCTCTGCATCTGCCCTCCTTACGAATAATGTATCACATGCTGACCTCTCCTTTTATCCTTTGCGCAGGACCACTGAGATCGTCACACAAGCACTGGCGCAGGGACACTCAGGAGCAAGAGTGGGGGAGGCTGCAGACGCACTACTTGGCACGTAACGAGGTACCGTCGAGCCAACGACGTTAAACAAAGGCACTTGTCGGGAGGTAACCCGACACATTTTATTTTGGCACATTTTATTCTGCTTGTTTCGTTTTTGCGTGTTTTTTTTTAGTTAGAATAGGGTTTGGTAGTTTTTTTTTGTAGTCACACAAATGCGCAGGACCGTGCGCCTATCAATGCGCAGGTCAGTTGCGCTAGCCATAGGGGGTATATAAGGCCAGACTTAGAATAATTCCCAGCACTTTTTCACTCGACCGTTACACACAAGCTCCCGCCCTCAGACCTCTGCCGTCGCCCAGCGCCCATCCCACCGTCCGTCTAGAGAGGTTCAAGAACCACACGACCACACAGCACCCAGGTAACCCCCGATCCCGCTTTGAGCCGCTTCTGTTAGGGTTTGCGCGGAGAAGACAGTTTTTAGGGTTCTGAAATCGCACCAGGCTAGAGTGCGCGGTTTGGAGTGCTGTTTTGTGCGTTGTGTAGGCGACCAGTAGGCGCTCGTTCGGTGCAATTTTCAGAGGATTCTGGGCAGTCTCGATTTTTAGGGTTTTGGGGAGCATAGACCGCGATTGACCGGAGCCAGCGCAAGATGAGACCCGCCGCAGACCAAGTGACCCCAGCGGCTTTCGCTAACAAGTACGCAGCATTCATTAGCCTGGACATGTACGGGACACCGTACATCTGTCGAGATTTCCTGCGCGAGGTAGGGTTAGAGGACCTCGTGGCGCAGCGGCTAGCGATTGCCGGTTGGGAGGCGCTAATGGACCTCCGCAGCGCAGCAGACCAGGAGGATACGTGTGAGTTCCTGGCGTCTATGGAGGCGGGGGACAGGGAGATCAGATATAGACACAGGGGTGTCTGGTTCATAGCCTCGGAAAGGAGGCTGAGGCGCGCATTCGGGTGCGCCAAGGTGCGTGAGGAGGAGTTAGACACGCACAATAACCAGGAGGCTTGGAGGGACATGGCAACAGGGCCAGCATTCGCCGCGGGGCGCAGCAGGGGCCGAGAGCTGCGCGACCCGTGGCTGTTCTACTTGTGGCGCATCGTGGCCTACGCAATCATTGGCCGTTTCAACGGCGCTCCAAAGATCAGCCTCCTGGATATGGAGATTTTGACGGGGCTTTATTATGAGCGGAAGGTGCTGTTCATCCTGAACATGGTGCACCATTGGAGCCGAGTCAGCATGAGAGGGCCGCTGACGTGTGGAGGGCTTATCACGCACTTGCTGCGGAGTTTACATGGAGAGCCCGAGGTGCCAGAGCACACCTTGGTGCAGCCTATACCTCTGGACCGCGCCCACATGCTGCAAATCAGGGCGGTAGCCGTTCGGGACGATGGCCCACTAGAGTGGTGCTACCACCTGCAGCCAGCCAGACCACCGAGGGCCAGAGTAGAGAGCAGTGCGCGGGCCAGGGCCGAGAGCAGTGCGCAGGGCGCAGCTGCAGGCGCAGCAGCAGCCGCAGCAGCCGCCGCAGCAGACGAAGAGATGGAGGAGGCCCTAGAACCAGAGGTGCCTCTAGTCAGGCGCCCAAGGACTCGGGCGCAGACTGGAGCGCAACAGAGGGCCCGCGCACCATTAGGGGAGCCAGTGACCATTTCCATAGAGGACTCTCCCCCGCGTGCCCCTGCCAAGCGCCCAAGGACTGAGACTGAGGCGGCGCCTGAGGAAGCCACTGCCGAGCAGCGCATGCTGTTCAACGTCATGCGCGTGCTCGAGTACTTAGCGCCAGAGGGGGCGGATTTAAGTATGAGTCCACCATCCGGGTGGAAATTTGGAGACGCAATTCCCCCTCTCCTCAGCCTGCACCATCCACCTCCTACCCGAACCCCAGAAACTTCAGCAGCTCCAGCTCCAGCACCCTCTCCAGCCCCAGCCCCAGCAGCGCCCGCACCAGAACCAGCAGCCCCAGCAGCAGAGCCCACCCCTGAACCTGAACCGGCACCGGTACCATCACCAGTAGCTTCCCCTGCCCGGCCTTCTGTTCCGGAGTCCCCCATTAACTTTCCCAACATAGACTCCGATTCCATATGGGAGTCACTTTCCGAGGACGAGCAGCCTGACCCCCTCACCATTGTGCCACCATCCTCCAGCACCGACTGCATGACTGATTCTTCAGAGAATGAGGCGCATGGGTCAGCAGCTGATTCTAGCTCGGAGGACTTCTAAGGCTTTGGGCAGGCGCCGTGATTTTCTTTAGGGTGGTGTCTTTTATGTTTGCTGCGTCTAGTTGACTATTATGTGTGCTGAATATTTGTGCCATACATTCTGTGACTCCCTTGCTATATTTTGTGTGACTAGTGGTGTTCACTCTTATATTCTTTATTTTCGTTGCATTGCATGCATGTGCGCAACCTCCGTGCGCTTGAGCTTGAGTCGTGGGGACACGTCTCTGTTCAAGTGTGGGGGGGGGGGGGGGGGGGGGGGGGGGGCGTTACTCTTACATTTCATGTTTTTAGCATTTTTAGTATAGCTTAGTTAAGTTGAAGAAAACTAGTAGCAGTAGTGCGCTAAGCTATAGACATTTAGAGTCGATGATAAGGAATGCACTCATAGAGGATTGTCTGCGCTGATACTTCTCATAGTCATAGTATCTAATCTCTATGGCCTGCGCACGTCTAGTGCAATTCCCTGCGTTTTACAACTGTTTACTTGCGCACTGCGCAAGCCAATCACTCACCCCCCAATCTTCGTAAGTGTAGGTCACTGGCTAAAACTGAACTACTTGCTCCCTGTGGAGATCGACCCTTACTTAACCGCTGTACTAGTGGAAGAGGAAGGAATTAATTTGGCGTGCACAACGACGCGCGATCACTGGCCGAATCACCTCTTTTGGCCTTGTCCGAATCAAGTGTGATTCGGGTAAACCTCTATCCCAGCTAAAGTGATTCGGACACCTTGGCCGAATCAACCCTTTTTGCCTTGTCCGAATCACCTGATTCGGCCATCCCAATCTTATCAGAACAAAAGTGATTCGACCAGGGGTCACCGAATCACTTATTTGCCGTCACCGAATCACCTGATTCGGGCACTCTTCAGCAGCACTGTCTTGGGTTTGGAAATTTCTGCCCTTTACCTGCCATTGTTCGAAACCCTTTTCAAGCACATTAATGCACTAGTTCATGACTTTTGATGCACACAAACATATCTAAGTGAACTCATCATATACATTGTCGCGCATTTGTTTTCTAACCTCATGCTTAGCTATATGTTCTTGATAGAGCCTAGTTATACATGTTATTTAGATCATAAACCCATGCTTGTTTGCAATATTTTATGGGCAAGATTACTCGTTTCCACTATTTTTGTATATCAGGTCAGAACGAGTCCTTAAGTCGGATACGCGCTAACAGGCAGCGTTCTAGGGGTGAAAGATCAGCCTGTGGAGCTAGCGGTGCAAACAAAAGAAGAAATGGCGAAGGACAGCAGAGGTGCGCCACCCGATTGCGCCAATCAATGCTGTGCGCCAGGCGCAAAGTCCCAGTGACCAGACTTGGAAGTTGCCAAAAGATGAACTTCCTGGGGCACTATTTAAACAAAGAAAGTCTAGGGTTTCAAAGGACACACAGAGAGGCGGACGTCATCACTCAGTGACATTCCAGAGGCACTGCGCGGCAGAACTGGAAAACACACGGACCTGTCAAGGAGAGTTGCGCCAGCCGACTGCGCCAGCCGAGAAGACACCCTGCGCGCACTGTTTGCTACCGTTTTCTTGGATACAGTAGTTTGTTACTTACTATTTTATGATGTTTACCACTAGCATGTCTAGCTAAACACTTAGTGTTGGTCGGGCATGAATCTATGATGTATGACCTTTGAGACTTGAGCTTAATGCATAGTTTATTTATTTGTATTAATCCTGCGCGTACTGAGACAATTAGTTGCATGAGTAGGGGAAGCCTTGAACCGCAAACTTACTTGTGTAGCTCGCTTGTCGCATGTTAAACTAGTTGCACGCGTAGGGGAAGCCTTGAACCGCAAACTTACCGTGACAACTAGGAGTAACGAGTTAGGGTAGGCAGCTGCTACTGTGACAGGATTCGCAGCTGTTTAGTCTAGTTCTAAGGATTAATAGCACATGAACTTTGAACGGAACATGCGCACGTGTTAGGAAGCCTTTACCGGACACTAACCCAAGTAAACCACAAGCTATAGATGTTTAGAGTCGATGATAAGGAATGCATTCATAGAGGATTGTCTGCCCAATATTTCTCATAAATATAGTACTTCATCTCTACTGCTTGCGCACGTCTAGTGCAATTCCCTGAGTTACGATATTCGCTGTTATTCGCGCATCGCGCAAAACCCCCAATCACTCACGCAACCCCCGTTTTCTTAAGTGTAGGTTACTAGCTGAGACTCACTGCTTGCTCCCTGTGGAGATCGACCCTTACTTAACCGCTGTACTAGTGGGATAGGAAGGAATTATATTTGACGCGCACAACGACGCGCGATCAGTTCTACATTAATTATATCTCGCATAGCTGGCTGTTTTAAACATGGGAATTCAAGTGTTGCGGTAACCTTTTTCGTGAGTTTCAGATTTATTGCCACTGCCAAGAGCATCATTCACGGACACGGACGGATGTGCATTAGGCTACCTCCACACGAGAGAAGTTCCTTCGCAACTTTCTCTTTACAATCCTTTGTTCTTTATATTGCTTAGGGACTAAGCAAAATTCTAAGTGTGGGGTGTTTTGCGCTTTTGCTTTGATTTTCTACAACTTGATTCTATGCTACACACTCACTTTGAGCACATTATACTCGCATAATTGCTGTCATCCAAACTTTAAGTATTGATCACACGAAGTAATGTTTGCTAAGCAATTAAGTAGTATCAAAAAAAATTTTGGATTGAGTTGTGCCTTAAATTCATGAATCGCATCTTTAAGTCGATTGATCCTCTTTGTGATGATTTTATTCACATGATTCGGTGTTCGACTAGCTTAGTTCGATTTATTTTTAAGCTCTTTCCATGCATGAAAAATGAAGTTAAGTTTAGCGAGCACAAAATAAAAAAAATGTTTTCATACAAAAACCTTGTACTTGCTCTTGGTTGCTTTTAGGTGATTTTAGCGTCCCTATTTAGCCTTTGCATTTGCTTTGCTCACACTTCATGCTCCACCATATAACATTTAGGCACATTGTCAAGTTTTAAGTGTGGGGTGTTTCGAAGTGATTGCGAAATAAGAAAAAAAGAAAAAGAAAAAAAGGCACAAGAAAGAAGAAAAAAAAAGAATTATCATATTTTGAAGGTTTTGCATTTGCCGAGGGTTAGGAAGGTAATTTCCCCCTCGAAAGCATTTGTATAAACGCAAAAAAATAGGCACACTTAACTCTTGACTTTGTGCCTTTTCCGCAAGTTCTTTCGCATATGTGTGAGCAAGGCTTTTGCATTGGGTTTTTAGGAAGCGTCTAAGGTATGACCCTCGTAATTTATTACTTAAGCATCCAGATTTGTACGAGGGAATTCTAAATTGTTCATTGTCAAAACTCCTCTTCTCTTGCGGTTTATCACGTATAGCCTAATTTTTGAGAACGAGTTTATTGTCTTGAGCTTATGGACTTGCCCTTAGCAAGCATATATGATTGATTTGACAAAAGTTTTGTGCAAGCGACGCTTTTCTTCATACTACTTGCATAGGAAATTGAGCGGAAATTTGAATTTGACGAATGCTAGTTCGATATCGATACTATGAGTATTTATTGTCACATTGAAGTGAATGATGCTTAGAGTTTGCGTGAAGTGAATAATTTGCACAACTCTATTTCAATTTGAGGTGATAGTGGACTACTTGCTTAGCTAGCTATATTTGGACTTTGAACTCTCATGGATGATTGCAAGTGGGATTTGTGAGTATTCCTTTTCTGAAAACTCTCGCTTGACTTATGCACATACTTGTTCGGGACGAACAAGACTTAAGTGTGGGGTGTTTTGATGAGCGGACAAATAACCTTTTATTTGTCCACATTTTTCCCTTACTTCTTGTTTGTTCCGCAATTCTATAAAGCCATTTGATGATTTCTTCGTCCATTTCAGGTTAAAATTATGTATCTCACGATACGAAGTGGCCCGAAGAAAATCTAGACGAATTCTGGTCGATGGAGATCAAAAGAAGAAAGTCTGAGCAAACTGCAGAAGTGATTCGGCCGAATCATAGGTGATTCGCCCACCAGCCTGACCGAATCACTCTCAGCTGCGCGAATTGACCTGATCCGGGGAAAGTCCTGAAGGTTTGACCGAATCAAATAAAGGGTGTGACCGAATCAAAAGTGATTCGGCCAAGAAAACTGATTCGCCCAGTCCGAGATCAGCACTGAACAGATGATTCGGCCGAATCAGAAGTGATTCGCCCAGAGGTGCCCGAATCAGTTGAGCTCCATAAGACGTTTGACAGTATCAACACAAGGGCGTGACCGAATCAAAAGTGATTCGGCCAGGATAAGTGATTCCCCCAAACTCAAAACATCACTGAATAAAAGGTTCGAGCGAATCACATGGACGTTGACCGAATCAAGTGATTCGGTCACCTCGGGCACTTTTTGGAAATCTTCACAAAGTATAAATAGAATGAGATGGAAGTGAAGAAAGAGAGCTTCCATATTTTTGCAACCCTAGGCGATTGGAACTCGAAGAAGATGAAGTTTGATTGAAGATTGAAGCTTGGATTGAAGATTCTACACCAACCCCTCTTAAACCCTAGCTTTGTATTTACATTTATGTTTCCCTTAGTTTTCATGTATTTGTGCACACTCATTATGAGTGAGTAGTTGTTCTTGTGGTTGGGGATTAAATGGATCCCCTAGGATTGGATATGATGTAGAACTCTAATTTATTGCATTGAATGAAGGTTGGTTTGATTATATTGTGCCCTAGCTATGTATTCATTGTATGCACACCAAGTGTTTGACGAAATGCTTAAGTGAGTATGCTTGGTTAGAACCCCTAAGGAAGGAGCGAGAGTTGAACTTAGGATGTTTCATAGCTATTGTATGATCATAGATGGAGTGTTTGTGCGTGAGAGCGACATGCATTCTTGACAATAGGCTAAGTTTGAGCGGATTTGAGTAACCGGCCAATAGACCGAGAGGGTGCGGTTATGGGACTCAAATTCTACACGGTTCAATAGAATGAGAGTTTGAGAACCATGTCATTTATGTATCCTCTCCATTCTAGGGAAGGAGCGAGAGTTGAACCTAGAGCGGACGATGCATTAGCCTTGCTTTTATCAACCAAATGTAGTTCATGCATGTAATAGTGAGTTATTTCATTTCCTCATATCGTAGGGGAGAAATTGAATCCCTAGTCACCCCTTTTTATTCATTAAGCAAAACCAAAAACATCATTTATCTTTAGTGCTTGCTAGAGATACCTCTATAGGAGGACAAACCCCCCCCCCCCCCCCCCCCACCCCAAAACCGTAGACTTACAATAGTAGCATTGATTAGTTGTCAATTAGTCTAAGCTTTTCCCTTGGGTTCGATCCGAGGTCACTCGGTTATAAATATTGTTTGATATTTGCGTGACTAGAATAGCACTTCATTTTGCTTGCCTTAAACGCCAACGTCATTCATCAACGAGCATCAAGGGAGTTTCTAATAATTCAGCAGAGAATATTCCAGTGGAGATTCCCAGATGAAGAAGAAGATTTTTTTGTAGAAGATTAGATTTGCCAATCAAATCTAATCTCCTACAAATTAGAAGATATTGCTCTTTGGAGGAAATTGCTAAAAATGTGAATGATGGAACTAGGTTTTCCGATTTGAAGGAGGCCCTTCAGAGAGTTGAAGGTGATCGAAGTGAAGAGAGAAAACACGAGAGCATACACAGAATACCGAGAGAGTAGTTTTGGTGTGCGAGAAGATCTTTGATCATCATCGTGAGCAGAGCATGAGCGCAGAGCTGAGGTGACTGAAGCAGAGAGTGATCAGGACTTGCAGAGTCTGATCTAAGCTTGATTTGGAAGCCAATTCGGAGCAGCAAGTGCTTGTTGGTTGATCAAGGGAAGCCGCGGAAGAACTGACGAGTGGGCGACTCGGTCAAGTGCCTGGACGGCTGATCTCGCTAGTGACAGGAGGTCACTGAGTGAGGGGGAGTATTCCAAAATGTGCAGCGCTCGTGGAATTATTCGATCGGCTCAGCGGAAGGCTTTGGAGCGACGCGGACAGATAGTGCATCAGTTGTGTGCTACAGCAGATGCTATAACCTGCAGCAAGTGGGTATTAATTAGAATAGACTGAGTTCATGGAGACAGTAGCTATTCTAGATTGATATTAATGTAGGTTGTGTAGACAAAAGTCAGAGCCTGTTCTGATTGTGATCAAGGTTTCACTTAAGGTTAAAAAGCATAGGTTGCATGGAGATTGTAACCAAGTGTACTTTGAGACCTTCGAGATTAGTGGATTGAGGACTGGAGTACAGTCCTCCCCAGACATAGGCAGTTGGCCGAATTGGGTGAACAAATCAGTGTTCCTTGACGTTTCTTGTTGCATCAGATTCTGGTGAACAAGCGTGTGCTGTAGCAACTTCTTGTTCACAATCTACATCTCAGAGGTGCTGCGAATTTCACTCACAAGACTAAACTCGAAAGTGAATTAGGAGTAGGTGTAATTTTAGTTAACTTGTTTCCATGTTAGGTTAGGAAAAGGTAGTAGAATTGAATGGATCTTCATTATTGTAAGTATTGCTATGCGCCATTACATAGTATCATAATTTATAGCATCTTACTCCTTTCATGACTTATACATTTGCTTGTTCGAGACGAACAAGAATTAAGTGTGGGGTATTTTATGTGCGCGCAAAGTACATAGTATTTACGCACATTATCCTTTTAGTTCTTGTTCATTCCGTGATGTTATATAAGCCTTTTGATGCTTTTCGCGTGCGTTTCTGGTTTATATCGAGTAGTTGGAGTCACGCAGCAGCTTAGAAGAGTTTCGTACAAAATCCAGTCGGTTGCGGGCGAAAGCGCAAAAGAATCATGGTAATGAAGATTTGCCCGAGTCACATTGTGACTCGCCCGAGTCAATGTGACTCTGCCTGGACTTCGACTCGCCCGGATCAAAGCACTCGGCCAAATTGGAACTCTCTGGAAAGTTGACTCTCTCGAGTCAACTGTTTGACTCCCCCGAGTCAGTTCTGCCCGAGTCAAGAAGCGCAAGACCGAGTCACTGACTCACTCGGCCAAATTAGAACTCTCTGGAAAGTTGACTCGCCCGAGTCAGTTCTGCCTGAATCAAGAAACCCAAGCCCGAGTCATTGACTCACTCGGCCAAATTGGAACCCTCTGGAAAGTTGACTCGCCCGAGTCAACTATGTGACTCGGTCAATGCAGGTCAGCTCGGTCAATGCTGGTCAACTCGGTCAACTCGGTCATTGCTGGTCAACTCGATCAACTTGGTGAATGTTGGTCGAACTTTCTAGGTATAAATGGAAAGCTTTGAAGAGAGAGAAAAGAGGATCTCAATTTCAAGAAAACTCAAAAACTCTCTCAAACCCTAAAGAGCGAAGATCAAACCTTTGGAGAAGATCAAGCTTTGTTGAAGATTGGAGCTTCGATTGAAGATCATTCATGACCTAGACTACTTTTCTAAACCCTTAACTTTGTATTTACATTCATGTTTCACTTATTAATCATGTGTTTGTGCACACTCATTATGAGTGAGTAGTTTTTTATGTGATTGGCGATCAAATGGATCCCCTAGGATTGGATATGATGTAGAACACTATTTTATTGTATTGAATGAAGTTTGGTTTGATTATTTGTGCCCTAGCTATGTATTCATTGTATGCACACCAAGTGTTTGACCAATACCTAAGTGAGTATGCATGAGTACAACTCCTAAGGATGGAATGAGAATTGAACTTAAGATGTTTAATAGCTATTGTATGATCATATATGGAGTGTTTATGTGCGAGAGTGACATACACTCTTGACATTAGGCTAAGTTTTAAGCAGATTTGAGTAACCGGCCAATAGACCGAGAGGGTGCGGTTATGGGACTCAAGTTCTACACGGTTCTATAGAGCGAGAGTTTGAGAACCGTGTCATTTGTTTAACCTCTCCACTCTAGGGAAGGAGCGAGAGTTGAACCTAGAGTGGACGATGCATTAGCCTTACTTTTATCAACCAAACGTAGTTCATGCATGTATTAGTGAGGTATTTCATTTTCTGCATATCTTAGGGGAGAAGTTAAATCCCTAGTCACCTTTTATTCATTAAACAAACCCAACTATCATTTATCTTTATTGCTTACTAGAGATACCTCTATAGGAGGACAAAACCCTCCTTAAACCGTAGACTTTCAATAGTAGCATTAATTAGTTATCAATTAGTCTAGGCTTTTCTCTTGGGATCGATCCGAGTTCACTCGGTTATAAATATTTTTTTGATATTTGTGTGACTAGAATAGCACTTCATTTCGCTTGCCTAAAACGCCAACGTCAAGCGCCGTCTACCTTCACACGGGAGAAGTTTCTGGTACCTTTCTCTTTTCGTACTTTCATTTGCTTAGAGACTAAGCTTACTTTTTAAGTGTGGGGTGGATAGTGTGCATGCTTTACATTCTTATCATTGTATTTCCATGCTTTGTCCATTTCATGTGCATGATACTTGCGAAACTTCATTTTCATCCTAGCCTTAATTATTGTTCACACGATGTAATGTTTGCTAAGCGATTTAGTGGTATCATTTGAAATTAATCTTCGATTGAGTGCGCATTGATTTCATGAATCGTATCTTTAAGATGATTGACGTTCTTTGCGATGACTTTATTCACATGATCCGATGCCTTGACTAGCTTAGTTCGATTGATTTTTATGTTCTTTTCCTGCATGAAATATGAAGTAAAGGTTAGCGATCACACAAAATTACTTCATATGAAACCTCGTGCGTGTCTTTGTGTGCTTTGAGGTGACTTTACTATTCTTATTTAGCCTTTGTATTTGCCTAGCTCGCATGTTACGCTCCATTATTATCACTTAGGCACATTGTTAAGTATTAAGTGTGAGGTTGAGAAATAGGTTTTGAAAAAAAAAAGAAAAAAAAGATTCTGTATGAAAAGTTTTACAATTGCCAATCGTTAGGAAGGTAAGTTCCCCTTGAAAGCAGTTGTATAAACCAAAAAAGAAAAAGAAATAAATAGAAATAGAAATAAAAACCCACTTAATGGTTGACTTTATGCCTTCTTCCTCAATTTCTCTCGCGTGTGTGCGAGGGAGGCATTTACATCTCGCTTTTAGGAAAATCCTAAGGTATACGTAAGCATTATTGATTCGTACGAGTAGGTTTTAAAATCTTTAACGTCAAAACTCTTCTTCTCTTATGAGTTACGTCGCATAGTCTAACACTTGAGAACGAGTTTGTTATCATGAGCCAATGGACTTGCCCTTAGCAAGCATAGGTGATTGACTTGACATATTTTGTGTGTGTTTCGACGCTTTTATTCATACTACTTGCATAGGAAATTGAGCGATAATTTGAATTTGACGAATGCTAGTTTTTGATATTGATCGCATGAATATTTGTTGTCAAAATGAATTGAATGAATCTTATAATTTGCATGAAGTGAATGATTTGCATAACTCTTATGCTATATGAACTTATAGAGAACTACTTGCTTAGCGAACTATGTTTGAACCTTGAACTCTTATGGATGATTGTGAGTGGGATTAGTGAGTATTCCTTTTCTGAAAACTCTCACGAGACTAAACTCGTCCTATAGGGAAACCTATAGGTTTAAAAGGCTTGATGCATATGCTAAATGCATCCATGATTCCTACGAAAGTGAGTTAGGAGTAGGTGTAATTGTAGTTAACTTGTTTCCATGCTAGGAAAAGGTAGTAGAACTAAATGGATCTTCATGATAGTAAGTATTGCTATGCGACATTACATTGTTTCACAATTTATAGCGTCTTACTTCTCTCATGACTTATGCATTTACTTGTTTGGGACGAACAAGAATTAAGTGTGGGGTATTTTGATGTGCGCGCAAAGTACATAGTATTTGCGCGCAATATTTCTTTAGTTCTTGTTCATAAGTCTTTTGATGCATTTCGCGTGCGTTTCAGGTTTATATCGAGTAGTTGGAGTCGCGTAGCAGCTTAGGAGAGTTTCGGACAGAATCCAGCCGATTGCGAGCGAAAGCGCAAAAGAATCATGGTAATGAAGATTTTCCCGAGTCACATTGTGACTCGCCCGAGTCAATGTGACTAGGCCAGGGCTTCGACTCGACCGGACCAAAGCACTCGGCCACTCAAGAATGACTCGACCGAGTCAAAATTTCTGGAGGTTCAAATATTGTCGAAGGTAAGTACTCGCCTGAGTCAACTCCGAGATAGCCCGAGTCACAATCTGACTCAGTCAACGCAGGTCAACAACCTAGTCGAGCAAGCAAAGGTTGATCGCCCGAATCACTTCTTGACTCGGCCAAATTTAAAGCTCTAAAGAAGTGACTCGCCCGAGTCAACTCCAAGACAGCCCGAGTCACAATCTGACTCGGTCAACGCGAGTCAGCGGTTCCAAGATGCCCTATTGCTCGACTCGCCCGAGTCAACTATGTGCCCTGCCCGTGTCAAAGTGACTTGCCCAAGTCGGGTCAACTCGGTCAAACCTCCTAGGTATAAATGGAAAGCTTTGAAGAGAGAGAAAGACATCTCTCAATTTCAAGAAAAAATGTAGAACACTATTTTGTTGTATTGAATGAAGTTTGGTTTGATTATTTGTGCTTTAGCTATATATTCATTCTATGCACATCAAGTGTTTAATGAAATGCCTAAGTGAGTATGCATGAGTAAAACCCCTAAGGATGGAATAAGAATTGAACTTAGGATGTTGAATTGCTATTGTATGATCATATATGGAGTGTTTGTGCGTGAGAGTGACATACACTCTTGATATTAGGCTAAGTTTTTATCGGACTTGAGTAACCGGCCAATAGACCGAGAGGGTGCCGTTATGATTCTCAAGTTCTACACAGTTCAATAGAGCGAGAGTTTGAGAACCGTGTCCTTTGTGTATCCTCTCCTCTCTAGGGAAGGAGCGAGAGTTGAACCTAGAGCGGACGATACATTAGCCTTGCTTTTATCAACCAAACATAGTTCAAGCATGTATTAGTTAGTTATTTCATTTTCCGCATATCTTAGGGGAGAAGTTGAATCCCTAGTCACCTTATATTCATTAAGCAAACCCAACTATCATTTGTCCTTAGTACTTACTAGAGAGATACCTTTATAGGAAGACAAAATCCCCCTTAAACCGTAGACTTTCAATAGTAGCATTAATTAGTTATCAATTAGTCTAGGCTTTTCTCTTGGGATGGACGCGAGTTCACTCGGTTATAAATATTGTTTGATATATGCGTGACTAGAATACCACTTCATTTTGCTTGCCTAAAACGCCAACGTCACCTACGACTTGCAGGATTTATAGATCCCGACTATGGTTGAAGCAGAACTGATCGAAAGTCCACTTCAGGAATGGCTCAATTCCTGGGCCCCTGCCTCATCTCATGGGGATCGAAGAAACAAAACTCCATAGCCCTGTCCACCACTTAAGTAGAATATGTGGTTGCCACTGCATGTTTCTCAAAACTCTTACGGTTACGCCAGCAGCTTAGTGACTACGGTGTTACTATTGATCACTCCTTTATACTTTGTGATAACACCAGTGGCATAAATATATCTAAGAATCATGTGCAATTCTCACGTATTAAACATAATGAAATACAATATCATTTTTTGCTTGATTGTGTTGAGAAGGGTTTGGTAACAATGAGCTTTTGTCGCACGGAAGAACAAGTAGCGGACATCCTCACCAAAGCCCTGAATAGAGAATCCTTTGAAAAATAGCGTCTGGAGCTAGGTATGACTTCCCTCAACTGATATGTGTGTTTCTGTCATACTCCTTCAATGACTGGCTATGAAAAGCATACGTAAGTACCTATTCCATGCCCCAGTCTAACATTCCCGCTAAAGATATGTCGACCACCATATTCTATCTATTCTTAACCGTTAGGCACTCGAACAAGTTCAATAGTTACCCGACTGAAACCACAAATTAGTTTCACCGCTAAGCTTAGCTAACTACTCATTCCAGTCAAGTATAACACAATTGATATCAAATTAGCTCACCGCTAAGCTGCACTAAATTGACAATCAACGCATTCAGTCCATACATACGAGGGCAGTAAAATCACTAGCTCAAACATCCATACATTGATCTCAAACCATTGTTGCACTATAAATCCCCAAACTGAGTTGAGCTTAGTTACTCATAGAATACATCAAAACTACTGAAGATACTGAGTTACACTACTGGAATGAGATTGAAATACTAACTGAATAATTCGGAAATCCGGCCGTGAACAGTGTTCCGACATGAATAGTGTTTTCCGGTAGTGAATAGTATTTTCGGGCGTGAATAGTAGCAGTAACAGTGGTGAACAATAAATGAACAGTAAAATGAACAGTAACCAGTGTGAACAGTACTTTCCGTCAGCTCTCCTCTCTCTAGCTTTAGTCTTCTCCCTCACTGCCGTCACTGTAGCTCCTCTCCAGTCAGATGTTTCTTTTCCTCTTTTGTTCATCTTTTAGGTTTAGGGTTTTGGGATTGAACCAGAATGAACCACATTGAACCACATCTGCTTGAACCGGTTCTATTTTCTAATTGAACCAACATGTCTTCAGTTGACTACTGTTGACTTCTTGATCTTGGATGAATGCTTCAAATATGCGATAAAATCCAATGCCATCTTGAACACACCTGCGATACGAAAACATTACAAAAGAATAATCGATTCACGCAAAATGTGATAAAACCACGGGAATACACAACTCAATGGTGCGTATAAATACGCTACATCAGGTTCACCCCCTCCTTGTTCCCCTGCCTCATTATACCCGTTCCTTGCTATTTTTTTGTTCCTCATCATGCGTTGCATTTTATCTATGTTAGTCTTAAATTTTGCCTCCTATCTTGCGGTTGGTGTCATTTCGTATGGCATACAGATATGATTGATAAACAGTGTTCTAATTTGATGTGGTCTTTTCTTGTTACTCACAATTTCTTTTTGATGATGCCAAAATGGGGAAGTAATACAGAAAATGCATAGTCTGAGGGGGAAGTTACATATCCAAATCTATACACATGTTTTTCGGAGGAAGAAATAACCGGTGCTACACATGTTAGGGAATGATCAAACATGCTACACCTAATAGGAATTGATTAGGACATTTATGAAACATTGTGCACTTCATGATCATATTCTTTTATATTGTGTGTTTTTCTTGTTTATCGAAGGAGTGTTTGTCATCATCAAAAAGGGGAAAGTTGTTAGATTCCTAGGTTTTGATGATTACAAACACTTAACTAATAAATTCAACTAGTGTAGAGGAAAAAGATTTTAAGTTGCATTAAATGCAAGAAGATAAATATCAAGAAGGAAAGATTCTCTATCAGAATATTCAAATGATTCTTCGAAGATATTTAAAGAAGCTCTGAAAGATATTGATGACAACTTTATGGGAAATTGTTATCAAATCAAGAATATATTATGAGATATATTCTGGATAACAACGAATATATTTATTGTATGAAAATGAATCTAATTTAATTAGATTAGTTTCCCTATTTAAACAAGAGATATTCAAATATTCGGTTGTTGGAGATATTTGATCTTGATTTGGAAGTCTAAAATAATTGACTAAAGAAATCTCAATCAAATATGTTGAGGTATGGCATCCCTTGACAAAATATCACAAGATTTTGCTACAACAATCCTTGAAGATATGGAGCTGGCGCACAATTTGGAGATTGACAAAACAGCAACAAAATTCAGCGACAAAGAACCAGAATTTGCTATAGCACTCTGTGGAGCACAAAAAGCTGAGGCAAACTGGGCAACGGACAGAGGATAGAATCTTCTATAGCAAACCATGTTGATTTTAAGCTAGAGCAGACTGACAGATCATCTTGAAGCCACACGGAGAGACTTCAGCGAGGTGCTGCATGCGTCGCGGAAGTTCAGGGAACGCCGTAAATGTCATCAAGAGGTTAGCAAACGTCATCACGTGGACAAAAGCTTTCATGAAAGATAAGGTTTCTAAATTCCGATTTAGAAAACCAAATCTCAAACAACTCTGATAGAATCCAGGAAAAGATTCTACAGGTGCTGTGCTGCCCGAGGAATTTGAAGGCAACGTGGATTCCAAAAGCTGATTGATGATTCCTATTTATAGGAGTGCAGAGGCAGCTTAAGAAATGCAGATCCATCAAGCAAGAGAACGGAAGCAGAGAAGATCAGAACTCGTGGATTTTGATCTAGTATTGATCCACACCAACTGGAGCGCAGCTCGTTGAAAGGTCAATCAGTGCTTTGGAGAACAATTTGTCGATAGGTGCTGTCGCAGGCTGTGAAGAACTGATCATTGCTACCCGATAGTGACAGACGATCATTGATCGAGGGGGAGCAAGGTCTGAGTTTAAAGAACTCAGGTTGAGTCCGACTGTTTTGCAGAGTGTGCTAGAATAGTTGTCGACCAAAGTTACTACACATTATAATAGAATACTCTAAGTCTGTGAGTCAGTTTTGTAGCTATTTGTTACTAGAAGTGTGTAGGTAGCACAAAGCGAATATGTGTGATCAGATTGCGAATAGAGATTTCAGCTAGGTGAGAAGTAGAGGTTAGAGTTCACTGTATTTTAAACCAAATAGTGAAATTTTGAGAAAGTTGCCAAACTGGGTGACAAATTATTTGTATCTTTTTTATTCGGCCAGAAGAACAAATTTCTCTGAAAGATACAGCGAGTGCTACAGCAGCAGCTATAACTCCACAAGCTAAAACTCGCAATTAGCAGCGTAGTCAAATTTCAATTGGTATCAGAGCCGATCACTAGACATACAGAGTGTGATCCGAGAGAGCGTTGTTGTCATCTATTGCCACCATGAAAGAAGGGCAATGCACTAGCAGACTGCCACTGCTCGAGGGAGGATATTATGGATACTGGAAGGCTCGGATAAAGGCTTTATCATGGCTATTGATGAAAGGGCATGGAGGGTAGTCATATCAGAATGGTCTCACCCAATGATTGCGACAACACAAGAGTTGCACATAAACAATCTATTGACAAGTGGATTGTTGATGAGGTAACCTCAGCATCAGGAAACTCCAAGGCTTTGAATGCTATATTTGCTGTTGTGAATGCTAACAATTTCAGGTTGATCTCCAATTGTGACATGACCAAACAACCATGGGAGATCTATGAAACAGCTCATGAGGGAACAGACAATGTAAAGATCTCTAGAATGCGGATGATCACCTCAAGGTTTGAAAGACTGAAGATGATGGAAGAAGGGACCATCTTTGTGTTCAATGTCAGATTGTGTGATATATCAAACGAGGCCCATGCTCTTAAAGAACCAATTCAGGAGGAGAAGCTGGTAAGAAAAGTTCTCAGATCTCTCACCTCGAAGTTTGATATGAAGGTGACTGCCATAGAAGGAGCTCAATATGTCAAGAACATGAGGCTAGAGGCACTGATTGGTTCACTGAGATAGTTTAAGATGAAAGTTACAGAGAATGCTACACCACTCTCTGAGAAAGACCTTGGGCTGAAAGCCGAAACAAAAGAGAAGGAGACTGTACCAGATGATGTGAGCCAACAAGTGTCTCTGCTGGTCAAAAACTTTGGCAAGTTCATACAGATAATGGACCATAAACCTTCATATGCAGGTCAGTCATACACGGGGAGAAACAGAAGAGGAGAAAACTCTCAAAGAAAAAACAAGGATGCTGACCAAAGCAATGAAGAAAGAAAGACAAACAGAAGGGATATGGCCATTGACAGACTAAATGCCCGAGCTATCAGAAGAAGAACAACAAGTCCCTAACGGCCAACTGGATCGATGATGACAGTGAAGAAGAGATTGATCATAAAGGGAACCTTGCCCTAACTACTGTATTTCACTGTGAGGATTTCGATCAAATAAATTCAGACATTGTTTATGGGATCGCTGAATCTGACAGCAATGATGACGAAGAGTTCTCAGAAGAGTCAATTGTTGATTAGTTCAAACTGATACAAGAAAAATGCCTGGAAGTTATTGAAGTCAACAAAGAATTACTGTCAAAGATTTCCGGATTGGAAGACGAAAGAGACAAGCTTCAGAGCATCATTACCTCCCTGTCTAAGGAACAACAAACAGAAGATATTGAGATAGTTGGAGAGGACTATCAACAGAAAGCTATGTCAGAAGCAAGCAACCGAGAGTCATCCATTCTGGATGAAATCTTGGCCTACCAAAGGTATGGAGGCCGGACTAAAGGCCTTGGGTACATAGGCAAAGCAAGCACAAGTGTGACCACCTTCGTCAAAGCCGTAGATCCCAAATAAATTGCTAATGTCCAAGGAAGTCCTGTTACAGATGTTCAGGAAAAGGTGCAAGAAGAGAAGAACAAGAAAATGTTGAAGCATCCTCTTGATCAATCACCTGCTCGGAAACTCAGTTCAAAGAAGAGGAGATGCTACACTTGTAATTAGACAGAAAATCTTCAAAGACAGTGTCCAATGCTGGCTAAGTACATGAAGCCTCGAAGAGCACCAAATACTAGATAAGTCAGGACAAGGAACTCTCCAATCTCGTATGAGTACTACAACACGAAGATGCTGGTGAACCAAGGATATCGTGTCACTGTGCAGGAAATCTTCAGTATTGAAGGGACAACAAATTAAAGAAGGAGGCACAAAAAGAAATAAAGCACAAATCACTCATCTGCAACCACAAAAAGGGGCAAAACACCAAAGAAGAACAAGTGTCAAAAGCGCTGGGTGGAGATGAAAAAGAACACTACTGTGGATAAACAGCCCCACGATGTCCCCACTAAAGGAGGAGCCGAGGAACAGAATCATGTGCCAAAGATTATTTTTCTTGAAAAGACCGCTGAATAGAGTGCTGAAGCACTCCCTGGTAACTTGGAGCTGTAACTTTTGGTCGTTGTCACCAAAGATGGGCGTGCACACAGAAACCGACATGTGTCCAGATTTTTGAAAAAGGTAAGAAAAGGGAAAATCAAGTTAACTGTTCTGACCTAGGGCTTGAAATATCTTCGGTGTTTTCAATCTTCAGAAGTTCGTGTTTTCAGTCTAGCAACAACCATGGTCCGAACAAGGGGAGCGAAGGTTTACAAATGGAAGGAAGGACAGAAAAAGAAAGAGCTGCAAGGTCCCCCTGAGTCAAACACCAACAACCGAGAGGAGCTCCGGCCTGCATATCAGAGAACCGAAGGAGGTTCCTCACCTGACCTGGGTTCCAACAGCCGGTCAGTCAAACGCAGGTCCTTCTGCCACCACAAGAGCTAACAATGTATCTGTAGAAGGAGGTGAGACTCTCTTGACGTCCAGCAAGAGTCACAAATCGAGTGCTCAAGGGAATGCTGCTTCAGCAACCACCGGTACTAGCTCAGATTCTAAAGAAGCTTCCCACGAGATCAGAACCAAGAAGGGTTTGGATAGACAGGTGGTTGTGGTACCCACTCCACATTCAAAGGATGAGCCATCAGCAACCATCAGTGATGAAGAAGAGTTGGATGAGGAGGAGGAACCGGCTCTCTCTATAGAACCAGTGAACAAAGGGAAGGAGCCATTGGTGGCTGACTCTTCCAGTGATGAAGAAACAGAATCAGAAGACACTACATCAGATGACTTCAGGGTTGCACCAATTCCCCGACCAGAGCCATCCACGACAAGATATACACCTCCTCCACCAACCAAACCAAGCGAGTCCGGGTTTGACCATCAAGAGATATGGTTCAGGAACAAGAAAGTTATCTGAACATGGGAAGTGATAAATCGCAGGATAGAGTCCCAGAGAAGATGCTGGAGATTGGAAGGTTCCGAGTTCCCATAAGTGATTACTATTCCGAGAGAGGTAAATCTACTGAACTCCTTAACTGCTGCCAAGAGGTATAACTTACATTTGGTAAAGGAGTTCCTAGCAAATGTTCTTAGCAATTTTGGGAGAGTAGACAGCTTGGTGTATGGGGAATCGTGGTAAGAAGGCTGAGAGTTGTGATCACTCCATCGGTGATCAACAAGTATCTGAGGATTAGGGATGAAGCCAGTCCTCCAGCACAGCTTGGTGTATGGGGTAATCGTGGTAAGAAGGCTGAGAGTTGTGATCACTCCATCGGTGATCAACAAGTATCTGGGGATCAGGGAGGAAGCCAGTCCTCCAGCTGAAGTGAGCCTTGACACCCTAGCTGCAAAGCTCACTGGTGGCTTGTGCAAAGGTTCGGTGTCACACAATTTGGGAGCTGTGGATTTGACAACGAAGTACTTCATTCTCTAACCCTTTGCGGTGAGGAACTGGATGCCCAAATCGGACAAAGGTAAGGTGAGCAGAGCCATGGGGCTACTATTGTTCAACATTGAGGAGATGAAAGAAGTCAATCTGGGACAGATTATCTTCTGAAATTTTGCTGCGCTGCTGATCTCGAGTTATAGCTTCCGGAGTTACAGCTTTTGTTGTAGCACTCTCTGTATCTTTCTGCAAAAATTATTCTGCGGACAAATAAGAAAGATACCTACACACCTAATCGAAATCTTTCGCTAAGTCTAACTCCCTAGACCAACTAGTAGTCTGATCACACTGACTCTCTTTGTGCTACCTACACACTTCTAGTAACAAATAGCTACGGACCTGACCCACAAACCTAGCCTATTCTATTACAATGTGTGGTACATGGACTACTTCAGCACACTCTATCTCAGAGTTGTTGTATCTTCTATAAACAACTATTCTATTAACATGTATGAGTCTATGCAGCACCCACCTAACATTGCAGGAATACATGCGTTGGACATCATTGAGGATGCGGTGCTTGAGTCGGATATGCAGCGTGAGGAAGGCATCCAACCTAATAAAATAAAAACTTATTTAATTCGTGGATTGCCTTGTCCCACTCACCAGCGAGGTATCATGTCTTTCCTTGATTATGCTGGATTTTATCGCAAATTTGTTAGATTTCCTCGCAGGTTTGTTAAAGACCTTTTGAAGATGGCACTGCCATTGTCTCAATTGCTACAAGAAGATGTTCCTTTTGAAGAGGATATCCCACCCGATGAGGAGCTCGAGTTGGATGAGCCGGTAAAAACCTGAGTTGAGGTACAGTCGAGCCAACGATGTAAAACAAAGGCGCTTTGCGGGAGGCAAGCCGATGTTTTTTTCATTTTAATTCTTAGTGTGTGTCTACTTAGTGTTTCGTAGAATCTCCCTTGTTAGAATGTCGTTAGAGATCGAATTGCTTGGAGGCTAGTTTGGGGGGTATCTCAGTAAGTACCGCGTCCCCAAGCAACATTACGCACCGCGCCTGTAGTATACATTAGCTTCCGTAATGTCTGATTGTGGCTCGCAACTAATGTATTCAGTGGGCGAGCGTCTTGCCCATAGCGCCGCGTTTGGAACATATAAGGGTTGGAGCCCGCCTCCCCCCTCCTTCTTTCATTCCGTCACTCCTCAAACACCCCAGGTTCAAATTCTCGTTTTCACTACACTCTCAAGGAGTTTTCCACTTGCTTAAACATCCCAGGTACTCCTTAACTCTATCCCATACTCAATTGATGCAATATTCAACTGGATCTCAAGTTTTGGGAGTTATAGGGTTTATGCTTGATCTGCAATTTTGGGCGAAATTGGATGTTGCTATTGGTTGCAGGTCACTCATACATGTTCTGGGGTGCTAGGGTTCGATTTAGGGTGTTAATTTTGAGTTTTGGGGGTTGATATGGATTAGGGTTCATAGCTATCGCGCGTTTGAATCTACAGAATTACCGCGCCGGACGAAGACATTAGTCGCGCGCCGGGTTCATACATTAACGCGTTGACTGCGCCCCCTAATGTCTTCTTCTGGCGCGCTTACCCCTGACTTGCATTGACTAACATCTTATACGCACTTGTTTCGACTTTTTTTTTCAGGATGGCACCATACTTAGACCCTACATTGGAGGAACTTTACGAGCAGTTCTCTCGGAAGCAGTGCGGTGCCAGTACTTTTGTCAACGAGGAGTTCCTACGAGCTAGCGGGCTATATGATCGCGTATTACAATTGCTCACAGAAGCTGGCTGGCCTGGACTCTTAACCATCCATTCAGAGACAGATATCGAGGATGTGCAGGAGTTTCTGGCATCATTCAATTATGTGGGCCGCGCAGACCATCTCGGTATCCGGTACAGGCACCGCAGCCAGTATTATGCCACTCACCCACCGCAGTTGCGTGAATTATTTGGATGGCAGGTGGATGGCTACAACTGGACGCTGAACACGAGAGTACTTTGTGATACCTGGTCTGTCCTCTCCTCGGATGTGATTTATAGTCCCAGCGCCAAGGCGAGCACAGTTCACGAGCCGGCTTATTTCTATCTTCAGAAGCTCCTGTCCGGGTTAGTTTTCGGGCATGATAATGGAGGTGACAAGGTTCCCCTATTCGAGATGCACGTGTTTCATTCATGCCACACCCAATCGCCTCTCAACTTTGTAGATGTGCTAAGCAAGTTCTGTAAGAGGCGGTTGTCTTATCACTTATATGTTGCGCCGCCTGCATGGTCAGCCGGCTTTGGATTTGCACCATCTTGTCTCGCCGACATTTCTCACCCGAGAGGCTTTCGTAGGGATGCACGCTATCACGACCCGTCCGCGGCGGCCTGATCAGTTTGCCTGGACTTATCATTTGGATCAGAGGTACCATGAGCCGCTCTACCAACAGACAGGAGCCACAGGCAGCCTGCAGCGACAGAGCAGGCTGAGTCTTCAACTGCCGGCTCCAGGAGAGCCGCGCATAGGAGGACGGCTCCCAGAGATAGTGAGCAGCCACATCGGCCTTCACCCAGGCACAAGTGGACGCCGCATTCAACTCCTATAGGGTGCTAGATTATTTCATGCCACTTGGTTCGCAGCGAGTACCAGCACCACCAGGGTGGCTTCCGAGGCAGCCGATTCCTCCAGAGTACGTGATTGCGCGGGAGTCTCCCTCATCCCCCAACGGATCCACAGACGACTCTATCGAATTCTAGGGGAGTTTCTTGTTTCTTTCTTCTTTATTTCATTCTTTCTTCTTTATTTCATTCTTTGTCATTCAGGGGATTAGTCGCATAGCGCGCTGAGTTTGTGGAGGTTGGCGCTTCAAGTTATGAGGGGTGAGATTTTCACTCCATCACTGCAGCGTTTATGCAATGGTGAACATTAACCTTTTGCGCGCCGACATAACGTCTTCTTCCAGCGCGGTACCCCCTTACTTAAATTCTAAATTTTGCCGTGCTGACTCCCCTTTGCCCTTTCCATTGCAGGTTAAGTGATAGAGCCTATTTATACACATTATTTAGATCCTAACCCTATGCTTGTTTGCATTATTTTTTGTACAAGATTACTGGTTTCCAGTGTTTTTGTATTTCAGGGCAAAACGAGGGCCTAAGTCGGATACGCGCTAACAGGCAGCTTTTAAGGAGCGCATCACACAGCCTGCGGAGCTAGCAGCGCAAACAGAGGAGTTGGCAGAATCAGCTACGGTGCGCTAACCGATTGCACTACCGAGGTGCTGTGCGCCATGCGCAGATAGTGGTGTTTCCAAATCCTGACACCACCAGATTTGGAAGTTGCCAAGGTTGGGCCTCTTGAGCAGTATATAAAGAGAAGAAGGCTAGGGTTTGAAGGACACTCACGACACAATTGATATCATCTAGACACACCACAGCACACGGAAGAGCAGCAGAACAGAAAACACACGAGCTTACTGAGAGGACCTGTGCTAGCCGAGACACTGCAACCTGCACGCACCTGCTTGTTGCTGTTTTCTGTGATACTTTAGATATTGTTTACTGTTTCTATGATGTTTACTTCTAGCATGTCTAGCTAAACGCTTAGTATCGGTTGGGCATGAATCTATGAGTATTTCCTTTGAGACTTGCGCTTAATGCATAGCTTGTTTGCTTATATTAATTCTGTGCACACTGTTGACAGCTAGTTGCATGAGTAGGGGAAGCCTTGAACCGCAATCTTACTCTTGTTGCTCGTTTGTTATATGTTAAACTAGTTGAATAGCCTGACGGTGACAACTAGGAGTAACGCGCTAGGATAATCAGTTGCTACTATGACAGGATTCGTAGCTGCTTAGACTAGTATTAAGAATTAATAGCTCATGAACTTTGATCGGAACATGCGCACAAGTTAGGAAGCCTTGACCGGATACTAACTTCAGTAAATCAAACTATAGACGTTTAGAGTCGATGATAAGGAATACGCTCATAGAGGATTGTCTGTGCCGATACTTCTCATAGTCATAGTACTTAATCTCTACTGCCTGTGCACGTCTAGTGCAATTCCTGCGTTTACTACTGTTTACTCGCGCATTGCGCAACCCAATCACTCACACCCCCAGTTTTCGTAAGTGCAGGATTCTAGTTAAAGCTAATCTACTTGCTCCCTGTGGATTCGACCCCGACTTAACCGCTGTACTAAGTGGAAGAGGAAGGAATTAATTTGAATGCGCACAACGACGCGCGCATCAAATTTTGGCGCCGTTGCCGGGGAGCAACACAGATAAGCCTTAATTAGCTTAAGTTTTCTTTTATAATAGTTAGTTATTTCTGTTTGCTTTATTTTCGTTGTTGTTTCTGACAGCGCGCAATCAACATCAGCCTGCGCAACCCTGAAACAGTTGCGCTGTGCAGATTCTAGTTGCGCACTGACAGACGCAACAGCTTAGTTTTCTTTTAATTTCGTTTTCTTTAAGATTTAGAACAGGTCATGGAGGATAACAGTGTCGTTGGAGATAACTTAGGGGACAGAACTCCAGAGGAAGCGAGGGCACATAACCGAGCAGCCCTGTTCAGAGAGGAAGTGCAGCGCGAGGTTGAAGCAAGGATGGCCGCTGAAGTGTATAATGCGCCACCCGCGCGACAAGCTGCGCGACGTAGAACAGTGAGCAAGATGTCAGCCCCACTCACGGTTAACCAGCCATGGTGCATAGTGCTTCCACCAGACGGTCATTTTGAACTCAGAAGCTCGCTCAGCCATCATATGCCCAAGTTCCACGGGACGAACAACGAGAACCCAGTCAAGCATGTGCGAGAATTCCTAGTCATTTGCGAGAACATGAAGGCCGAAAGGGAGAGCGATGAAGCGCTGAAGATGAAAGCGTTCCCATTTTCATTATGTGACACAGCCAGGCATTGGCTGATGAACTTACCAGCAGGATCAATTCACACATGGGAGCAGCTGCAGAAGAAGTTCCTGGACAAATTTTATCCCGCAGCAAAGATCGCGCTACTCAGGAGGGAGCTGGCCGCACCTAGGCAGGGCGCAGGAGAGTCGTTGTCCGAGTATTACGAGCGTTTCAGGGAGCTGGAGGCCAACTGCTACAACCACGGCCTACCCCAGAATGTGCTGATAGAGAATTTCCTGAATGGATTGCTACCCATGGAGCTGAGATTATTAAATGCATGCGCAGGAGGCGACATTTGCAACATGTACCCAGAGGACGCGTGGCAGCTGATAGAAGACTCTGCTGGGCAGGTAAGACATCAGCTAACACTTGAAAATAGTTGTGCTCGTTCTGTGCATCAGGTAGAAACAAGCGCTGAAATAAAGGAAATGAAGGCCATGCTGCAGAAGTTGATGAGCGCAAGGCGCACAACCAGTTGCGCCAAAGGCGTGTGAGTTTTGCGCATCCACAGAGCACAAAACCGACGCATGTCCCACGCTGTTTGAAGAATCTGGAGATGTCAATGCTCTTGGAGGATGGGATAACAGAGGGCCACAGAGGCAGAATCAGCCGCATTTTGGACTCGCCGCAAATGGGTTCAGATGGAAGGAGGAAAACAATTTCCAGAGGCAGTCCACGGATTAGCGCGCGCCACAGCAGACGCAACAAGCTGCACCCTACAATCCACCGCATCGCCGCACTGACCCACCAGCGCAGAACAACCAGCAGCCAAGGCGATCCTTAGAAGATATTGTGGGGCAGCTAGCAGACACAGTGCGCAAAAATGATGAGAAGTATGACAAGAGGTTCGAGTCCATTGAGAAGCAGCTATCACAGATTGCTATCACGGTGTATGAGCTGAAAAATAGCGATGGCAACCTGCCTTCGCAAGTGATCCAGAATCCTAAGGGAGGAGTCAACGCCGTGACACTGAGGACTGGGCGCACGATAGGAACAGAGCAGACCGCGAAGGCGCCCGCGCCACCAGTTGCGCAAGTCCCGGATCCGACAGAGCAGAATCCGCAACCGGAGCAAGACGCGCAACCAGAAGCGCCAGCCACAAGCCAGCAGGGCGAAGCGCCAGGTATGACACAATTAAAAGACAAGGGCGCGAATCGTACTAACATACCTGCACCTTTCCCTGTACAGGCACCATCGGCTAAGAAGGAAGCGCTCTATAAGGAACTCCACGAGTTATTCAGTAAGGTGGAAATAAACATTCCCCTTATTGAAGCAATTCGGCAAATCCCTAGGTACGCCAAATTTTTAAAGGAGCTGTGCACAAACAAGAGAAGGAAAGGCAAATGCGCACAGGTAATGCTAAATGCGCAGGCCTCAGCGATCGTGCAACATAAGGTACCACCTAAATGCCAAGACCCAGGTACGTTTACCATTCCATGCACTTTAGGTAAGACCACAGTGAGCAATTGCATGATTGACTTAGGCGCGTCTATAAATGTGCTACCCTATTCCCTATATGCGTCATTGCGCCTTGGACCACTAAAGCCTGCAGGTCTCACCATTCAGCTAGCAGATCGGTCGTGCAAGCAACCTACGGGCATGATCAAGGACGTTCTGGTTCGAGTAGGAGAGCTGGTGTTCCCAACAGATTTCTATGTCCTAGAAATGGAGGGTGAGTCGAGCAACGGCAGTGTGCAGATCCTACTAGGCAGACCATTTCTGATGACCGCGCGCACAAAGATAGATGTATGGAGGGGTACGCTCTCTATGGAGGTTGATGGCGAGGAAATTCATTTCAACATATTCAAAGGGATGCAGCACCCTCATGAAGACGCCACAGTGCACGCAATGGACAGCATAGACGACTTGGTTGCAGATGCGCAATGTGCAAGCGCAGCAGAAGAACCTATAACACTGGCACATGCAGAGTTGGAGGCGCAAGAGGAGGAGCTGAGCAGTGCTGAACCAGAACCCAGACAGGTACAAGACATAGTTAATGTTTGCATAGCTAATAAAATCTTGCCCTTTATTGAACAGGCACCCAAGGTCGAGCTAAAGCAACTCCCAGAACACCTCAAGTACATATTCTTGGGAAATGAAGACACCCTGCCAGTGATCATAAAGAAAGGATTAGAAGAGGAGCAGGAGGCGCGATTACAGCAGGTGCTGCGCAAGAACCAGCGCGCTATAGGATGGACACTTGCTGATCTGCGCGGAGTGAGCCCCGACATATGCATGCACAGGATTCTGTTGGAAGATGGTGCTAAACCATCCAGGGAGGCTCAGCGCAGATTGAACCCGAATATGATGGAGGTGGTGCAGAAGGTGAAATTCGTAGTGTCTCAGTTCGACAGAATTGTGAACAAGCAGTTGCTGCAGCACACTCTTGTTCACTCGGAAATTGTCTCAGCAAACAATGAACAAGACAGAAGTTTGTTCACCCAGTTCGGCCAATTGCCTACGTCTGGGGAGGACTATTCTCCAGTCCTCAATCCACTCAAAAAAAAAGGTCTCCAAGTATACTCGGTTACAACTCACGCAACCTATGCTACTCAACCTTGTGTGGATCACTCAACACAATCAAAACAAGCTCTGACTTGTGTCTGCACACCCTCTACAATATGTCAATCTAGAATAGCTTCAGACTTCCCAAAGAACTCAGCCTATTCTAAACTACACTCACTCAGCAGGGTTGCTGTAGCAACTGCTGTAACACACAGCTGAAGCACAATTTGTCCGCGTCGCTCCAAGGCCTTCCGCCGAGCCGATCGAACGATTCCACGAGCGCTGCACACTCTGGAATACTCCCCCTCACTCAGTGACCACCTGCCACTAGCGAGTACTGCCGCACGACACTTGACCGAGCCAACCACCCGTCAGTTCTTCCGTGGCTGTCCTTGATCAACCAACAAGCACCCAGCTCTGAATTGGCTTCCAGATCAAGCTTGGATCAGACTCTGCAAGTCCTGACCACCTTCTGCTTCTATCACCACAGCTCTGCGCTCACGCTCTGCTCTCGGGTGATGATCGAAGATTTCGTCCGTCGCACACCAAGAATTGCTCTCTCTGAATTCTGTGTATGCACTCGTGTATCCCTCAGCTTCGATCAATCATACTGCTCTAAACCTCTTCTTCTTAAATAGCAGCACCAGCTTTAAGCAATGTCCAGGTTTAGGCAATGTCCCACAAAGAACAATTATCTCCTAAAATCTAGGAGATTAGATTTGATCTTCATCTTCAATGCAAATCTCCTTCTCTGACTAGTAAACCTCACTGGAAAAAACTCCACAGCATATTAGAAATTCTTCAGATGCTCTCCGCAGAGTTTCCAGCCCTTTTAGACACTCCCAGGTTGCTGCTGCTTTTCAGACAGATGATGCAGCCAGTTGAACAAGCTTCTGCTGTAGCATCCTCTGCTGCAGCTGCTGCTAGTTCACTTCTGCTGGCCTGCTTGTTTACTTGTGCTGCAGCAACTCCTTGTTCACTTGTGCTAGTTTTGTCAAACACTGCCATACTACATTATCAATCTCCCCCTTGGCATTTTGACAAAACCTTAGAGAATTTGTTTCCAGAATAAAATCTCTTAACCTCTCCTTTTCCTCCGCACCATCTCCTCCCCCTTTTTGGAACAAATGACAAGGGGGCGGTCTTCAAGCCGTCCTATGGAGGTAAAACACAGAGCCCCAGAGAGGCTCTCAGATCTTCGAACCGGGCTGCATCCAGAGCTTTTGTGAAGATATCAGCAAGTTGTTTGGCAGACACCACATGCTGTAGTGCAATGATATTCTTTTCTACTAGATCACGGATGAAGTGATGACGAATGTCAATGTGCTTGGTTCTGCTGTGCTGAACCGGATTCTTAGATATGCTGATGGCACTCATATTGTCACAGTAGAGGGTCATTTCATCTTGAGGAATCCCATACTCACTCAGCATTTGCTTCATCCACAACATTTGTGCACAGCAGCTCCCAGCAGCAATGTATTCAGCCTCGGCAGTGGATAGAGAAATGCTGTTCTGTTTCCTGCTGAACCAAGAGACCAGGTTATTTCCTAGGAAGAAGCACCCTCCCGAAGTGCTATTCCTGTCTTCTGAGCATCCTGCCCATTCGGCATCACTGTATCCGACCAGATTAGCATTTGTGTCCTTAGTATACCATAAGCCATAGTCCACAGTTCCTCCAACATACCGAATGATGCGCTTGACCAACTGCAGGTGGCTATCTTTGGGACAAGCTTGAAATCTGGCACAGACTCCTACTGCAAATGAAATGTCAGGGCGGCTGGCAGTCAGGTATAGCAAGCTCCCAATCATACTTCTGTAGATAGTCTGACTCACTTCCATACCATGCTCATCTTTAATGGCTTTAACATGAGTGGCAGCAGGCGTTCGTTTGTGACTGGCCTTATCTAGCTGGAATTTCTGCACAAGGTTCTTGCTGTATTTGCTTTGAGCAATGAAGATGCCATCTTCTTTCTGAGTTATCTCCAGACCAAGGAAGTATGACAGTTCTCCTACCATGCTCATTTGAAATTCTTGCTGCATGTGATTCACAAACTGCTTCACCAGGTGCTGAGACTTTGATCCAAAGACTATATCATCCACATATATTTGAGCAATGATCACGTCTGACTGAGTTCGTTTGTAGCCTGTTTCAGTCCGTATAAGGCTTTCTTCAATTTATATACATGCTCTGGGTGATGAGGATCTTCAAAACCTTTTGGCTGAGAGACATAAACTTCTTCAGAGAGGTCTCCATTCAGGAACGCACTTTTAGCATCCATTTGATATAGTTTGAACCCCATGAAACAAGACATTGCAAAAAGAAGTCTTATGGCCTCTAGACGAGCCACTGGAGCAAATGTTTCTTCAAAGTCTAGACCCTCAATCTGAGAATATCCCTGGACAACCAGTCTGGCTTTAATTCTTGTAATGTTGCCTTTTTCATCAGTTTTGTTTTTGAACACCCACTTTGTGCCTATAATATTTACTCCATTTGGTCTGTCTACCAGATCCCAAACATCATGTCTTTCAAACTCTGCCAATTCTTCCTGCATCGCCAATATCCAGAATTCATCACTCATGGCTTCCTTGAAATTCTTGGGTTCAATGCTGGACATAAAACATGTATTAAGATAGGCATGACTTCTGGTTCTTCTTCTTTCTGACGGGTCTCCAATAACATTTGTCAAGGTGAAATTTCAAGTGTCTCTACTTATGCAGATTTGTGAACTAGCAGTTGCTGCAGCACACTCTTGTTCACTTAAATGCAGGCACAGTAGACAATGAATAGGACACAGATTTGTTCACCCAGTTCGGCCAATCTGCCTACGTCTGGGGAGGACTATTCTCCAGTCCTCAATCCACTCAACCAAAGGTTCCAAGTACACTAGGTTACAACGCACGCAACCTATGCTACTCAACCTCTTGTGGACTACTCAACACAATCAGAACAAGCTCTGATTTGTGTCAGCACACCCTCTACAATATGTCAGTCTAGAATAGCTACAATCCTCTCAAAGAACTCAGCCTATTCTATACTACACTACTCAGCAGGGTTGCTGCAGCAACAGCTGTAACACCAGCTGAAGCACTCTGTCCGCGTCGCTCCAAGGCCTCCTGCCGAGCCGATCGAACCACTCCAAGAGCGCTGCACACTCTGAGTAACTCCCCCTCACTCAGTGACCACCTGCCACTAGTGAGTTCTTCCGCACGAACCTCGACCGAGCCTTCCACCCGTCAGTTCTCCCGCGGCTGCCTTTGATCAACCAACAAGCTCCACAGCTCTAAATTGGCTTCCAGATCAAAGCACGAATCAGTCTCTGCAAGACCTGATTCTCTTCTGCAATACGCACCACAGCTCTGCGCTCAACGCTCTGCCCGTGTGTGTTGATCGAAGAACAACTCTCGTAGCACACCCAGAAAAATCCTCTCTCTGAATTCTGTGTCTACTCTCGTGTATCACTCAGCTTCGATCACCCCCTACAGCCCTCAAACCTTCTGCTTAAATACCCTCACCACTTTAAGCAATTTCCAGGTTTAGGCCATAGTCCCACAAGATCAATTATCTCCTAAAATCTAGGAGATTAGATTTGATTAATATCTTCAATGCAAATCTCCTTCTCTGACTAGCAAACCTTGCTGGAAAATGCTCAACGGTATTTTAGAAATTCTTCTAAGCACTTTCACAAAGCTGCCATACCTTCAAAACGCACCCAGCACAAAACTGCTACTCGGACAGTTGAACCAGCACTTGAACCAGCACCTGCTGCAGCATCCCCTGCTGCATCTGCTGCTGGTTTACTTCTGCTGCCAGCTTGATTGTTTGAGCTGCAACAACTCCTTGTTCACCTTTGCTGTAGCTGTTTGCTGCTGCTGGAATTTCCTAAATGCATTAGGAAACAATCCCATCAATTCTAAGGAAGATCCTCCAAGATCTCTACAAGATCATATCTTCACTTCAACAAATCTGCCCTTGTTCTTGAGAGACACTCCAGAAATATTCTCCTGAATATTCAGCTCTTTCCGGAAGCCCTTCGGTCCACTGATTTGTTGTTTGAATGCAATCTTCAAGAAAGCTAAATTTCTGCTACAGCATTTGTGCTGCAGCATCTGCTGTAGCACAAGCTGTCTGAAGGTGTGCAATACTTCTGCTGCTGAACTTCTGCTCCAGAGGTTGCTATTGCACTTGCTTACTCCACTTGAGTACTGAGATAGTCACTCTGCCCAGATTGCACAAGCTGATGTCTTCATGATCTCTTTCATATTTTCGAGCGCCCCAAGGCAACATTAAGTCGCGCGCCTCGTGAAGACATTAGCCACTTAATGTCTTCATCTGGAGCGCTACTTAATGTCTTCATCTGGAGCGCCACTTACTGAGTTTGCTCACTCTGGAATGCTCTTCATCAGTTGTTTTCTTTCCATACTTGCTGTAGCAAGCTCTAGTTCACTTTGTAGGAGTTTGTCAATGATGCCACATACCTTCACAGAGCGTGCTAAGAGAAGAAGAAGCTTTTCGGTGAAACTCCTAAAAGATCGGACGATCAAGTTTGGAAGTGAAACAGATCTGCTCGAGGGTTGAGTTGAATTTGAAATTCGCAGCGTCTCTTGACAGACAGATTTGTGAACAGGCAGTTGCTGCAGCACACTCTTGTTCACTCGGAAATTGTCTCAGCAAAACAATGAACAAGACAGAGGTTTGTTCACCCAGTTCGGCCAACTGCCTACGTCTGGGGAGGACTATTCTCCAATCCTCAATCCACTAATTCAAAAAGGTCTCCAAGTACACTCGGTTACAAACTCCACGCAACCTATGCTACTCAACCTTGTGTGGATCACTGGACACAATCAGAACAGGCTCTGACTTGTGTCTGCACATCCTCTAGAAATGTCAATCTAGAATAGCTACTGTCTCCTCGAAAACTCAGCCTATTCTAAACTACACTCAACTCTGCAGGGTTGCTGCAGCACCTGCTGTAGCACAAAGCTGATGCACAATTGTCCGCGTCGCTTCAAAGCCTTCTGCCGAGCCGATCGAACGATTCCACGAGCGCTGCACACTCTGGAATACTCCCCCTTGCTCAGTGACCTCCTGCCACTAGCGAGAGATGCCGCCTAGACACTCGACCGAGCCACACACCCGTCAGTTCTTCCGCGGAATAGGTTCACCAAGAGCATGGGCTTCATTTGCCAGATCACAAAGTTTTGCATTGAACTCAGTGACAGTCTCCTCTTCCAGCATTCTCAGATTCTCAAACTGTGTGGCAATAATCTGTAATCTTGACAGCTTTACTCTATCAGTTCCTTCATGTGCAGTTTGCAGAATTTCCCAAGCTTGTTTGGCCATATCACAATTTGATATCAACCTCAAATTGTTAGCATCAACTGCAGCAAAAATCACATTCAGAGCCTTTGAATTACCAGTTGCTGCAGCTCCCTCTTCAGCAGTCCATTGTTCTTCAGGCTTTATCCGTGTGACTCCCTATTCATCCATGGTGATTGGGGGAGACCACTGGACCACGATAGCTCTCCAGGTCTTCTCATCAATGGCCTTGAGAAAGGCTTTCATCCTAGCCTTCCAATATCCATAGTTGCTTTCTTCCAATAATGGAGGCCTGCTTGTGCTCTGTCCTTCCTTCATTGTCTTGGCTTCTTCAGAGACACTGTAGGATCTTTTACTCTGTGTGTTGAGCTCCTGCTCTGATACCAATTGAAATTCGCAGCGTCTCTTGACAGACAGATTTGTGAACAAGCAGTTGCTGCAGCACGCTCTTGTTCACTCGGAAATTGTCTCAGCAAACAATGAACAAGACAGAGGTTTGTTCACCCAGTTCGGCCAACTGCCTACGTCTGGGGAGGACTATTCTCCAGTCCTCAATCCACTAATTCACAAAGGTCTCCAAGTACACTCGGTTACAACTCCACGCAACCTATGCTACTCAACCTTGTGTGGATCACTGGACACAATCAGAACAGGCTCTGACTTGTGTCTGCACACCCTCTACAAATGTCAATCTAGAATAGCTACTGTCTCCTCGAAACTCAGCCTATTCTAAACTACACTCAACTCTGCAGGGTTGCTGCAGCACCTGCTGTAGCACACAGTTGATGCACAATTGTCCGCGTCGCTCCAAAGCCTTCTGCCGAGCCGATCGAACGATTCCACGAGCGCTGCACACTCTGGAATACTCCCCCTTGCTCAGTGACCTCCTGCCACAAGCGAGAGATGCCGCCTAGACACTCGACCGAGCCACACACCCGTCAGTTCTTCCGCGGCCTTCCTTGATCAACCAACAAGCACCACTGCTCTGAATTGGCTTCCAGATCAAGCTCGGATCAGACTACGCAAGTCCTGATCTCCTACTGCTTCAGTCACCACAGCTCTGCGCTCACGCTCTGCTTTCGGGTGAAGAACTCGTCCGTCGCACACCAAAATTCCTCTCTCTAAATTCTGCGCACGCACTCGTGTATCCCTCAACTTCGATCAACCTTTCTGCTCTGAACTGTTCTCCCTTAAGTAGCTACGCCAGCTTAAATCAAGAACAGAATTTAGCAATGTCCCAAAAAGAACAATTATCTCCTAATTTTTAGGAGATTAGATTTGTTTTTAATTCCCAAAACAAATCTCCTTCTCTAGCTAGGAATTCCCCACTGGAATATTCTCCGCAGCACTTTAAGAAATTCTTCTGATGCTCTAACAGGGCTGCCAGGCCTTCTTGCCAAAGGCCCAGGTTGCTGCTGCTACTCGGACAAATGCTGCAGCCACTTGAACAAGCTCCTGCTATAGCATCCCCTGCTGTAGCTGCTCCTTGTTCACTTGTGCTGGTTTTGTCAAACACTGCCATACTTGCATCATCAGAATTGATAGTATCAAAGATAAGTTAGACTTTGTATTAGTGAGTAACTTAGTCGTTTGTACTCAGCAAGCATATTCCAAATACAGAAGCAGATCTTTTCACAAATCCTTCCAAGGGATACTGGAAGTTAGAGGTTTTACTCAGTTACTTGATTAAGTACTGAGGTTTTCACTCTAAATCGCTGAAGTAAGGCATTTTAATTTTTCTCAATTTGATATTCCGCTGATGCTATACCTGTCGGGTAACACACAACTCTATTCCCTGGGAGGGAAAGCTAACTAACGATCCAACATCATCATAGTAGGGGTGCGTGTATTTCTTATCCATTAGAATGTTTCCCTGACTAGATCTCAAATGCAATATTCCTCTGTGGGAGAATGGTATCCGACTGCCAGAGGCATTGGGATGCATTTGCAGAATAAGTGTTTCTCTATAATCAAGCTATTCCCTTTTGGTAAGCAAGTTTTGTGTTTCGATGTCATAACAAAAAAGCATTGAATGCAGCTGGGTTCGGCTGATCACTTTATGCGACAGTCAAACTTCTATACACAAAAACGGAAAGGATAAGCCACCTAACTGGTTTCATGTTTGGAAAGGAGCAAATAAAAGCATAAATTCACTTAACATTTTTATATTTTGTTTACTAGTTCCATTATAGCTACATAATTATTTGATGTATGGCGGTAAATGTCTAAAAAGATAGTGCAGCTTCATCCTTATTCAAAGTGAACATTGATGTAGTAGTTCCTAATTTTTGGGTGAATTGTTTACTATTTATCAGAGTTTTCCTGGTGGTTAATGTCTTAGTTTGATGTCCATCAGGTGTGATCTAGTGGCTAAAACGACGTCAAATTTGGTGGGGGGTTTTGGGGGCAGAATATGAAAAATAAATAAATAAAAAATTTTAAAAAAAATGTCTTGGTTTGACAAGTGATATGACTCTGTTGCATGGTATGTCGGAAAGGAAAGATGCAATGTTCTTGCTGTGTGGCTTTAGTCCTTCTTGATTGTTTTATTCATGCATGTTGAGTTTATTAAAAACAATTGTCTTGATACTCACTGAATGACCATCTCAGGACGTAGCTTTGGCGATGGTTTAAAGCTATCACTTTACACCTGAAAAGTATTGAATAGCATGCCGCTTCTTCATCCAAAACTTCCCCAGCCGTCTAAGAAACACTTTTGCTGGAAAACTAGCCCGAAGGTGACTTTAAGATCAAAGGCAGCGATCAATGTCTGTTTTACTGAAAGCCACAAGTTGTAGCTGAAATTGCATAAATTGCGTAGCAGGCTGAAAAATAACAAGAAGCGCGATAGTTGAAGTTCGTAAACTAATACACTCCTTATGTTAGCACTGGAACATCGACATTTTCAAAAAGGCTTAGAATGCAATGTATCAACAGCTTTCAAAAGGTTAAAATATGTCATTGCAAATTTCAGTCATTTAGCAAACCACCATCTTAAGTTAACTGGAATTTCTTGTCCACTGAAGTGTGAGAATCCCCAACTTTGAGAATGAACATGTTGCGGTATTGAAGGTACAACAGAGGCTGGGTAGGGGTGAAAGGCAGAGAAGGAAACCGATTAGAGATGAGAGAGAAGGTTATCTGATGGGTGCCAAGGTAGTGACTGATCCATAAGCCACGTGTTCGGCTGAGAGTAGAGGATCCATAACAGAAATTCTATTTGTATTGTGTAGGTACAATGGGATGAAGATATGAAATCATAACAAATTCTCTATCCTCCTCTTCACACTCTCCAGTTCCTTCCTCTTCTTCTTTCCACTTCAATCTTCTATTCTCTTCCGATCATATTCCCCGCCTGTTCTTGTATCATTTGGTGCTCTCGTCGCCGATCATCGAGCTTCCTGTTACCATGCCTGAGACACGGAGTACTGCTGATGCTTATTCGACTCTAACTCAGACTATTGCAGAGTTGGTTGCAAAAATCAATGGGGTAGCTCAAAACCAAGCTGAAGAGAAATTGCGGATCGATCACCTGATGGGAACGGTAGCTGACATGAAAGGTGAGATGCATGGTTTGCATCTGGCCAACGCTCGCGCAGGCAAACAACTCGTCACAGAGCAAGGACCCAGCAACCCTCCTTTGCTTCCGACACCTTCCGTCCCACCCTTACTGCAGGTAGATATGGCCACTGTTTCAAGCCATGTGGTACCTACAAACGTCCGAGAGGAAGGTGGTGACATGACAGCTCGTCTACCTCGTATTGATGTACCCTTATTCTCCGGTGACTCACCTGAGGGTTGGATCTTTCAGCTGGACAGATATTTTGCTCACTACCGCATTCCGATGGACCAGCGTGTCTCTGTTGCACTTTACCATATGACTGGAGAAGCTTTGACATGGATGCAGTACTTATATGCCACTCACCAAATCACAGACTGGCCGGCCCTAGCAAAAGACATCAAGCTCCGTTTTGGTCCCGGCACCTTTTGGAGTCCTGGCGTAGCCCTCAATAAGCTTGCTCAAACATCTACGGTTAAACTGTATATCGATGAGTTTGAGAAGCTAGCTACCCGAACGCCGCAGCTTTCCCCGGATAACCTACTTGATCGGTTCTTAGCAGGCCTTAAGGATGAAGTCCACAATGAAATTTTGCTACTCAACCCCACTGATTTGCGCACGGCAATGGGCATGGCTAGAGTTGCCGAACAGAAACTCCGTAGTGCACGCCCTAATCCCATTCGCACTTCAAGCTTCAGAGGCGGCACGTTACCAGTTCACAGTTCACCCGGCCCTATCTCAAATCCTCATAAGTCTACCCTGCCTATTCGGAAGCTTTCAGTAGCAGAGATGTCCGCGCGGCGTGAGAAAGGCCTTTGTTATAATTGCGATGAGCGTTTTGTTCCGGGACACAACTGTCGTCCCAAGTTCCAATGTCTTCTATTGGAGGAGACACCATTTGAGGAGGACACAGAACCCATCACTGACTTGGAGCACAATCCGGCTGCATTGAATGAGTTGCTTACTGTTTCTAAGGACGACACCCCGAATATTTCTTGTCACGCCTTGGATGGGAGGTTTGTTCCGAGCACCCTTCGATTAGAAGGGAAGCTCAAGCAAATGAACATTCATGTATTGATTGATAGCGGTTCTACGCATAACTTTTTGCAGGCTCGAGTTGCTCGTCGGGCAGGACTTACCATTGAACCTTCGCACCATCTCAATGTCACCATTGGTAACGGAGATGAGCTACACTGTGAAGGTGTTTGCCGTGGCGTTGAGATAAGTTTTGGATCATTTTCATTCATTGTTGATTTTTACCTATTACCAATTTATGGGGCAGAGGCTGTTTTAGGAGCACAGTGGTTGGCTGAGCTGGGACCCATCTTGTTTGATTATCGTGGACTTTGGATGAGCTTCACTTACAAAGGAGAACAAATCAAGTTGATCGGCATGCAGTTACAGGGTCAATTCAACCAAATGACCTTGGGACAAATTAAGAAGTTAAATCGGATGCATGGCATTGCTTCCTGTTATCAGCTAGTTGTGGTGGACTCCCTTGAGGTTATCAATCAAGTTCTTGTACCGACCTTACCAGAAAACTTGCACACAGATCATCGCAATAGATTAATGACATTATTACAAGAGCATTTGGCTGTTTTCTCACCTCCCCGTGGATTGCCACCCCCACGTACCGTAGACCATCAAATTCCATTAGTCCCAGGAGCTGCACCAGTAAAGTCTCGACCGTTTCGCTATCCCCGTCATCAGAAAGTTGAAGTGGAGAAACTCATACAAGAGATGGCCTCCGAAGGTATCATTCAGCCTAGCACGTCTCCATTTTCATCATCCGTTCTGCTCGTCAAAAAGAAAGATGGCACTTGGAGGTTTTGTGTGGATTATCGTGGCCTAAATTCGATCACCGTCAAGGACCGTTATCCCATTCCGACCATTGATGAACTCTTCGATGAACTACATGGAGCTAGCATTTTCTCTAAATTAGACTTGCGCGCGGGGTATCATCAAATTCGTATGAAAGAGGAGGATGTTTACAAGACGGCTTTCCGCACCCATGATGGACATTTTGAGTTCCTTGTCATGCCATTTGGGCTTACAAATGCTCCATCAACCTTCCAGGCAGCTATGAACGATCTGTTTCGACCAATGCTCCGACAATTTGTGCTCGTTTTCTTCGACGATATTTTAATATATAGCAAATGTTGGGAGGAGCATCTGTTGCACCTGAGGAAGGTACTCTATACACTTTCCATCAACTCATACTTTGCTAAACCTAGTAAGTGTGACATTGGCAGGTCTCGTATCCAGTACTTGGGACATATCATCTCTCATTCTGGGGTTGAAGTTGATCCGAGCAAGATTATGGCAATTCAAGAATGGCCTACACCCACTAATGTCAAGCAACTTCGCAGCTTCTTGGGTCTAGCCGGCTATTATCGCCGTTTTGTTAAAAGTTATGCAGTGATATCAGCCCCACTTACCGATTTGCTGAGAAAAGTTGCATTTGTCTGGTCTTCGGAAGCACAATCTGCTTTTGCCAGCTTAAAGTTAGCTCTCACAAGTACTCCAATTCTCGCATTGCCTGATTTTGACAAAGTTTTTGTCATTCAAACTGATGCCTCTGGCCAAGGAATGGGTGCCGTTCTTCTTCAAGGCAGCAGGCCATTAGCATTCTTCAGTAAAAAGTTTACGGATCGGATGCAACAATCTTCTACGTATAACCGAGAGTTGTGTGCCGTTGTCACTGCGGTTCAGCGATGGCGTCAGTATTTGCTTGGTCGGCGTTTTGTTATCGAAACAGACCATCAACCATTGCGCACCATTTTATCCCAAACGATTCATACCCCTGAGCAACAGAAATGGATTGTCAAGTTGATGGGATTCGAATTTGATATTCACTACAAGCCAGGTCGTGAGAACACACCAGCTGATGCTTTGTCACGCAAACCGGATTTCTCACTTGCTGCAATGCATGGTCATTCTCAACCGGTTTATGGCATTTTAAATATTCTTAGACAATTATTTATCAGGAACACAGAAGCCAAGCAGTTATTCGAGTCCATCCGAGATGACCCTCAACAATTTCCGGACTACGTGATCCGCGACGGATTGGTATTATTTCGGGACAAGCTATTGATTCCAGATGATCAGACTATAAAAGATTTAATCCTACAAGAGTATCACGACTCTTTCACTGGTGGACATTCCGGCGTCCAACGTACACTCGTCCGCATTCGAAATCACTTCTACTGGAGGGGCATGACCAATGACATCAAGCAGTACATTCAACGTTGTACAGTATGCCAACAAGTGAAGGCTCTAAACAAGGCTCCGCAAGGGCTGTTACAGCCGCTTCCGATTCCAATTGGTGTTTGGACGGACATAGCTATGGATTTTATAACTCATCTTCCGAATTCAAAAGGACTTTCGGTGATCCTAGTAGTGGTTGATAGGTTTTCGAAATATGGTCATTTCAGCCCCATGAAGTCAGGTTTTACTGCTGAAAGTGTTGCTAGGATTTTTGTCCAGGACATTTGTCGGCTTCACGGTATCCCCAGCAGTATAGTTTCGGACAGAGACCCTATTTTTATGAGTCGTTTTTGGAGGGAGTTATTTAAACTACAGGGAACACGGCTGTCTCATAGTAGCGCTTATCATCCTCAATCGGATGGACAAACGGAAGTACTTAATAGAATCCTCGAAGATTACCTAAGGTGTTTTGTGCTGGACAATCAAACTAATTGGCCGGAATTGCTACCATGGGCTGAGTTACACTACAACACCGCCTGGCAGTCAGCGGCGCGGATGACCCCTTTTGAGGTTGTTTACGGGCAAGCTCCCTTGGCCTTGAAACACTACGAACCAGGCAGCTCAGTAGTTGCTTCGGTCGATCAGTTGCTCACCAAGCGTACTGAAATTATAGCTAAACTTCAACTTAATTTGGAGCGGGCTCGTCATCGGATGGTGCAACAAGCTAACAAGCATCGCACAGATGTGTCTTTTACTAAAGGAGATTGGGTATATGTCAAACTAAATCCCTATCGTCAGAACTCCGTACGGAAGCAGCTCAGTTCGAAGTTGGCAAAACGCTATTATGGGCCTTTTAAAATTGTGGAACGCATTGGTCCGGTTGCTTATCGCGTCCAGCTGCCACAACACTCCCGCATTCATGATGTTTTTCATGTGGCTGTTCTTAAGAAATCAACCACCCCAGGTGATGCCACTCAAGTGTCGTGGCCAGCTTGCTTCTCTGATGTTCAACAGAGGGATATTCCGGCTCACATCTTGGCTGTGCGAACCATTAAGCGATTGAATCAGTGGATTCCGCAATTGTTAGTCCACTGGCAAAACCAACCTGAGTCTGATGCTACATGGGAAGATGCAGCTGTGGTCCAATCTCAATTTCCAGATTTTAACCTCGAGGACGAGGTAGAATTTCAGGAGGGCGGCAATGTTGCGGTATTGAAGGTACAACAGAGGCTGGGTAGGGGTGAAAGGCAGAGAAGGAAACCGATTAGAGATGAGAGAGAAGGTTATCTGATGGGTGCCAAGGTAGTGACTGATCCATAAGCCACGTGTTCGGCTGAGAGTAGAGGATCCATAACAGAAATTCTATTTGTATTGTGTAGGTACAATGGGATGAAGATATGAAATCATAACAAATTCTCTATCCTCCTCTTCACACTCTCCAGTTCCTTCCTCTTCTTCTTTCCACTTCAATCTTCTATTCTCTTCCGATCATATTCCCCGCCTGTTCTTGTATCAGAACAGGTTTGGAGGTTACTATTCTGAGAATTAAAATTTAGATGCATTCAGGAGTCCCACAACTTGTCCCAGCTAAAACTTGCTCCAAGGTTACAATTTTAGGTGCAACAAGTCCCAATATTTGTTCAACATATGATCAGTTGGTTGTACTTGCTCCTTACTTCCCTGTATAAAATATCACGGAAGCGTCAGATACACACCTGAAAAATGACAAGGACAAAAGATACACGACAGAATTGAATGAAATTACTAAATCATTTTCTGAATCTACTCGCCAACACCGTGCAACTGACTGACATGAGTCCAAGTACTCTTTAGACAATTGCTGAAGCATCAGTGCCCTTTCCTATTGCAAACCTAAACTTTGTATCACCTTCTCTATGTCCTCTTGAGCAACCTTTGTAGCCATTTCAGCATTAGGACAAAGGTTGAATAAGTTTGGGATCACTCTTCCCGCCGGCACCAGTACGTATTTTGTGAAGATAGAGAAATCAGCACTTCTTAAGGGTTTTACAAAACAGTTCCAGGAAACGAATGTAAAGGACTTTGAATATAATACATATTCATCTGAAAGGAAAAACAAAACTCAAGTAATTAGTGGCAGAGCAGAGCAGAATATATAATAAAAAATTAAAGTCTTCATTATTTTGGAAATTACACTACAATCCTGATTTAAGGAAAGCTTATTACCAAAGCAAACAAAATCGAATCGTTGTACTAGAGAAGTGTCCTTGTTCTATTCAACCCAATTATGTGAACTTAGATGCAAAGCAAGACAACAGCTCTAGATATATTTTATCATGGACATTCATACCATACTACATCATATGAGGCCTTCAGACTTGATTTCTAACGGAACATGGAATAGTCAACATCATCTACTATTATTCAAGTCCGGATAAGCACAACTGACAAGGAGGCACCACTAACATATTGCCAAACCCGTAAGTTGACCAGCTCTATCAAGAAGCCAGCTCTAAAATCCATGAGATGCAAGTAAGAACTCTCATTTACAAACAACTACACAAACACAAACCAACTCGATGGGTAGATATTTAGTGGTGATGCCTTTAATACTTGTATATCCTAAGAAGAAGATTCAAGACAGAGCGTAGATATTCTCCTTCGTGTGTGTTCTTATAAGAATCATTTCTTCTTCTTTTTTTTGCAAAAGGCGCTTACATTCTAACTTAGAAGAGATGTATACAATTCTCCAACCAACATTATGAATTACAAGAAATAGACCTAACCCGATCATATCCAAACAAAGGCACTATCTGAGAGCACCAACAGAACCAAGACTAACGAACCACCGAGTCTAAAGTAACCACAGAAGCAACTCCCGAAGACAAAGCAGACTCACCAATTTCTCTTCAGAACTCAGAAGCCAACAAAGGACCAAGACAAGTCAAAAAACCACGCAACTAAGATCATCCACCCAATCCGCTCTGGAAGACCCTGCTCAATCTGAATTTCCAAGACAGCTAATTCTACTGAATTTTGAGAATCATTACACAAACATAAGGAGGATCCAATTGGAAAAGCTTGATCAGGCCCCATATATCATACAATATTACGGTGCATCAAAAAAGCACTGAGAGACGAAAAAAAAAAAAAGAAGAAGGCAAAATTGATGCAAGTGTATGGTATGGCACTATGGCAGCCCTCATAAAAATCAAAGCCTCTTATGTCAGAATAAGTTTTCTATTCTTTTTTCCTGATTTGCATTCCTCTTTCTCTTATTTGTGGGTACTTTTTTAGACATTTTAAGTTGAGCCGCTTCGCTTTTCACCAAGTTTGCTATTGAAAAAGATTCTGTCCTTCCTCATCACAAAGATCACTGATAGTGCAATGATCTTTCTTTAAAATAGGGCTACTGATCTTGGATCATCCATTATCTTATCGTTTTCTACAGCCTTACCAATATGATTCGGTCCACTTTGTACTTTGAGATTCCTAAGAGGGTGAGATACTTTAGCCATCCCATGCTTTCGGATTTCTATTTCTGATATAGGATTCCACTCCACCAGATTGAGGAACTTCAGAAGAATTACATTTGCCCTTTCTAGCAGCAGGATCTACATTCTCAACATTCCCACTTTTTTGATTTGCTGTCCCGGTGCTTGTGATTTATGTTCAAGACATGCTTATACTTCTGCTTTTTCTTACTCTTGATTGCTCATAATTTACAGTTCCAGGCACAACCCTCTCATCAAAAGAAGCTGAACATGGTTGGCTCTCTGCTTTTTTCCCCTCTTCTTAATTTGAATCACAACACGAAATGGCTGCCTCTCCATTCCAATATGAATCTTCTTTCTCTTCTTAGGCCTCTTGTTCTCAAACTCAACACAATCGTCAAACCCGTTGGCAGAACTTGCACAGGGATGGCTCTTCATACTCTTTTTTTTATCACAATGCTCCTATCAACGGCCATTGGAATCTGTTGTCTTATTCTTTTGCTTTACACCATCTCAGAGTGTTCCACTGAGGCAGCCCGAAAAAGCAGTTATCCTTTCTTCTTTTGCCCTAATTTCAATGGCAATAGTATAACAAAAAAAGGCATCAAAATAAAGATAAGCGATAGTAGACTACAAGAGATTCTAAAGAGTGCAGAGAGAAACAAAAAAGCACCAGAAAATAAGGAGGAAAATAATAGGTGTATGAAAATAATTTCGAATATCTTTTTCCCAATAATGTTCCGATGATAGAGAAAACTCCACACTCATTATCAAATACTCACATAATCACACCATCATCCACCTCTACCTCAAGGAGAAAAGAACACATGTATAAATCTTTTGTTTGAGTTTGTTTTGAAATTATTTGGAAGGATAATGTAAGATGTGTCAAATGCAAAAAAAAAATGTGGATAAGAGTATAAAGTTTCAGGGGGACGGGTACGGGTTTGTTTCGAGGCAAATTGTTAAAAAAAATATTCGGATTGGATTATTGATTCCAATCAAACTATTTCAGTTGGCGAGTCCGTGGGAACCGGTAGTGTACAACCTTGTAAACAAACGGGACCAACATGGTGTTACTCAAAGGATAAAGCTCATATTGGTCTAATTAAATATATAATAGAGGCCGAACAACCTTTTTCCATCGTTGATGATCATAAGTTTATTAATTTTATTAAAAAAATATTTATAACCATATTATAAGGAGGTTTCAAGAAAAGCAATTTAGAAGATGTTTTCGTACATTGAAACTTAAAAATTAATCTGTTTTTAGAAATGAAATGTATGATTTCTTTAACTTTTGATATTTAGACTTTCCCTTTTGGATATGGATATATTTGTCTAACTGACATTGGATGAAAATGATTGGGTGATGCAAAAATGAATTATCATGTTTAAATATATGAAACATCCACATACGAGACTTTTTATATCACATGTGATTGAAAATATTATAATTGAGTTTGGATTAGGTGGAAAATTTTTTTCAATATCATTTGACAATGCATCTAATAATAGTATTGATGTAGGGCATTTAGTCACGCACCTCAAACAAATTCTTGGTGGCAAATTATTTCTTATTAGATGTGCTATGTCATATTATTAATTTTATAATCCAGCTGAGAAATTATCAAGTCACACATAGAGAAAACTAGAGGCGCACTTAAATATATTCAATTGAATGGTCATCGTAAGAAAGAATTTAAAGATCTTTGTAAATTTCAGAACTTGCGATATAAATAATTTTGATCACTAGATGTCGAGATATGCTTAAATGTTGTCTACCTTTTAAAGATGTTATTACAAGTGTTTGGAATGAAAGAATCTTTCAAAATTCAATTTATGAAGAATATTGGCATACGGTCGAATTGAGAAGCTTTTTTTGTTGATATTAACAAACTAGGTGGCACCTATTTTCCCACTTCTCCATTTTTATTACATCAATTATTTATAAAATTCGTTGCGCGCTGCTGGTGACGAGTTACAATGGTTGTTGTAGCACTCTCTAAGTCACTTTGCGGAATTTGTTTCTCTGACCATACCTGAACGACACAAGGCTTTGGTTACCCAGTTCTACCAATGCCTATGTCTGGGGAGGACAATCCTGGGCCTCAAGGTTGCACTATATCTGTTAAAGTACAATGGATTCCAAAACTAAGCCACACTCTAGTTTAACCACTACTTCTAACCTAGCTCCTCTAACCTAGCTCCACCTCAGCTCAATCTGATCACAAAGATTAGCTCGCTGCCTTATCCCACAGACTCGCTTCGTACTACCTACACACTTCCAGTAAAAAAATAGCTACAGACCTGACCCACATACTTAGCTTATCCTATTACAATATGTAGTAGACAATATACTATAGCAATCTCTATATCAGAATTGCTGTAACTTTTGTCGACCGCTTCTCTAGCACCCTTTGCCAAGCCGACATACTCTCTCTGAATTCTTCCAACTCAGATATTGCTCCCCCCTTGATCAGTGCCCACTGGTCACTCACTATCAATGCGACACCACCTGTCCGCAGCAATTCTCCGAAGCAACTGATTGATCCTTGAACGAGCAGTGCTCCAATTGAGTTTTATGGATCAATACTAGATCAAGCTCTGCAAGTTCTAATCTCTTCTGCACTCAACACAACTCTGTCAGCCTTCTGCTCTTAACTCTCGTTGTGTGTATTTTCTGCTTCGATTCTCTCTCTTCGTTGATCTGCCTTTGCATCGCTCTTATAGCTTTATCAGTGATCAGCGATGGAAATCCTAGATGCTTTAGGATTTGTAGTGCATCACAACATCTTTTTGAATCTTCTTCTAGATTCTTGCGGTGTTGTTGAGATAAGGTTCCCTAAATCTGAATTTAGAAACCTTATCGTTCTGGATCACTTCGGTCCGCGTGATGACTTCTGTTGATCACTTGATGAAGTTTGCAAAGCTCCTTGAGCCTCTTTGACACTGGCAGCACCTCTCTGTACACTCTCTGTGCATCTTCAAGACACTCGACCATTCTGCTCTAGCTTCAAATCAACACGGGTTGCTATAGCAGATTCCGTCAATTGTCCATTGCCCAGTTTTCCTCAGCTATTTTGATCCAAAGAGTGCTGATCGCGCGTCGTTGTACGCGTCAAATTAATCCTTCCTTCTCCACTTAGTACAGCGGCTAAGTCAGGGTCGATCCCATAAGGAGCGTGCAGACTCGTCTTAGCTAGCAACCTACAACTTACGAAATTGGGGTTGTGAGTGATTGGGTTGCGCAGGTGCGCGAATGAAAAGTAGTGAAAGCAGAATTGCACGATACGTGCGCGGGCAGTAGATATTAAGTACTATGACTATGAAAAGTATCGGTAAAAACAATCCTCTATGAATGTATCCCTTATCATTGACTCTAAACATCTATAGTGCAGTTCTACTTACGCTAGTGTCCGATCAAGGCTTCCTAACGTGCGCGCATGTTTAGATCAAAGTCCATGAGCTATTAATTCCTGAAACTAGTCTAAGCAACTACGAATCCAATCACAGTAGTAGTTGATTATCCTAGTGTGTTACTCCTAGTTGTCACCGTCAAGTTACAACCAGTTTAACATACAATAACGAGCAGTTAGAATAAGATTATGGTTCAAGGCTTCTCTTATTCGCACAACCAATTATCACCCATGTGCATAGAATTAATATAAGTAGACGAACTAAGCATTAAACAGAAGTCTCAAAGGAAGTACTTCATAAAATCATGCCCAACCGATACAAGGTGTTTAGCTAGACATGCTAGAAACAAACATCATAGAAATAATAAATAAAATTAAAGCAGCCAAGGAAAAGTAGCAGGTCGGCGCAATTGCAGGTTGCTGTTTTCGGCTGGCGCAGGTGGTTCGCGCAGAATCTTGGCTGGAGCTCGTGTGTTTTTGCTGCTATGTGCCTCTCTCTCTATATGTCCTCTATATCCTCCAAACCCTAGCTTCCCTCTTCTTATATACTGGTCTTGAAGCCCAAGGAATGCTTAGATTTGGCCCAAGAGAATCTTAGCTACTTCCCAAATCTAGAAGATAATGATGATCAAAATTTAGAAACTCTGTTATCCTGCGCATGGCTTGCTGCGCACGTTGATTGCGCTACTCGCTCTGCGCAGTTGGTTCGCGCACTGCAGTCTGAATCAGCTATCTTCTATCTCCTTTTGCGCTGCTAGCTCCGCAGGTCGTGCATTGCGCTCTTTAAAAACGCCCGTTAGCGTACATCTGACTTATGCTCCTGTTTTATCCTGAAATACAAAAATACCGAAAAACAGTAATCTTGTACACAAAATAATGCAAACAAGCACAGTGTTAAGATTTAAATAGCGCATATAACTAGGCTCTATCAAATCCCCCACACTTGCCCTTGTTCGTCCTGAACAAGTACTGAAGCACAGACACAATTACTCTCTGAAGTCTAGCGCACAGCCTTACACTCATGCGCGATCTGCACAGCGGTTCACCCTGTGTTGCTCTATCACCTACGTGCACATACCCTCAACAATTTTAATATAATAACTTCGAAATTTGTGCCCTCTCAGCCAGGATGCAATTTAATTCGGATGATTCGGAGATAGCTCTCTGAAATTCGCAGCGTCTCAGTTAGACAGATTTTGTGAACAAGCAGTTGCTGCAGCACACTCTTGTTCACTCGGAAATTGTCTCAGCACACAATGAACAAGACGAAAGTTTGTTCACCCAGTTCGGCCAACTGCCTACGTCTGGGGAGGACTCTTCTCCAGTCCTCAATCCACTAAACACAACGGTCTCCAAGTACACTCGGTTACAACTCCACGCAACCTATGCTACTCAACCTTGTGTGGATCACTGGACACAATCAGAACAGGCTCTGACTTGTGTCTGCACACCCTCTACAAATGTCAATCTAGAATAGCTACTGTCTCCTCAAAACTCAGCCTATTCTAAACTACACTCAACTCTTCAGGGTTGCTGCAGCATCTGCTGTAGCACACAGCTGATGCACAATTGTCCGCGTCGCTCCAAGGCCTTCTGCCGAGCCGATCGAACGATTCCACGAGCGCTGCACACTCTGGAATACTCCCCCTCATTCAGTGACCTCCAGCCACTAGCGAGAACCACCGCTTAGACACTCGACCAAGCCACACACCCGTCAGTTCTTCCGCGGCTGCCCTTGATCAACCAACAAGCACCACTGCTATGAATTGGCTTCCAGATCAAGCTCGAATCAGACTATGCAAGTCCTGATCACCTTCTGCTTCTGTCACCACAGCTCTGCGCTCACGCTTTGCTCTCGGGTGATGATCGAAGAATTCGTCCGTCACACACCAAAATTGCTCTCTCTGAATTCCGTGTATGCACTCGTGTATCCCTTTGCTTCGATCAACCTCTTAGCTCTGAACTCCTCTCTCTTAAATAGCAGCACCAGCTTTAAGCAAGACCAGAATTTAGCAATGTCCCACAAAGAATCAATTATCTCCTAATTATTAGGAGATTGGATTTGATTTGATCTCCAAAACAAATCTCCTTCTCTAGCTAGGAATTCCCCACTGGAATATTCTTGGCAGCAACTTAGAAATTCTTCTGAGGCTCTCAACAGGGCTGCCAGGCCTTCTTGCCAAAGGCCCAGGTTGCTGCTGCAACTCGGACAGATGCTGCAGCCACTTGAACAAGCTCCAGCTATAGCATCCCCTGCTGTAGCTGCTCCTTGTTCACGTGTGCTGGAGTTGTTTGCTGCTGCTGGAATTTTCTAAATGCATTAGGAAACTGATAATGCAAGTATGGCAGTGTTTGACAAAACCAGCATGAGTGAACAAGGAGCTGCTGCAGCTCAATCAATCAAGGAGGCCAGCAGAAGTATACAGCAGAAGTAAACCAGCAACAGATGCAGCAGGGGATGCTGCAGCAGGTGCTGGTTCAAGAGCTAGTTCAACTGTCCGAATAACAGTTTTGTGCTGGGTGAGTTTTGAAGGTTTGGCAGCTTTGTGAAAGTGCTTAGAAGAATTTCTAAAATGCTGCTGAGCATATTTCAGCAAGGATTATCAGTCAGAGAAGGAGATATGCTTCAAGATATTAATCAAATCTAATCTCCTAGATTTTAGGAGATAATTGATCTTGTGGGTCAATGGCCTAAACCTGGAAATTGCTTAAAGTGGTGAGGGTATTTAAGCAGAAGGTTCGAGGGCTGAAGAGGCTGATCGAAGCTGAGTGATACACGAGAGTAGACACGAAATTCAGAGAGAGGATTTTTTCTGGGTGTGCTACGGAAGTTGTTCTTCGATCAACATACACGGGCAGAGCGTTGAGCGCAGAGCTGTGGTGCGTATTGCAGAAGAGAGTCAGGTCTTGCAGAGACTGATTCGTGCTTTGATCTGGAAGCCAATTTAGAGCTGTGGAGCTTGTTGGTTGATCAAAGGCAGCCGCGGGAGAGCTGACGGGTGGAAGGCTCGGTCGAGGTTCGTGCGGAAGAACTCACTAGTGGCAGGTGGTCACTGAGTGAGGGGGAGTTACTCAGAGTGTGCAGCGCTCTTGGAGTGGTTCGATCGGCTCGGCAGGAGGCCTTGGAGCGACGCGGACAGAGTGCTTCAGCTGGTGTTACAGCTGTTGCTGCAGCAACCCTGCTGAGTAGTGTAGGCTAGAATAGGCTGAGTTCTTGAAGAGGATTGTAGCTATTCTAGACTGACATATTGTAGAGGGTGTGCTGGCATAAATCAGAGCTTGTTCTGATTGTGTTGAGTAGTCCACACGGGGTTAAAGTAGCATAGGTTGCGTGCGTTGTAACCTAGTGTGATCTGAACCTTTGGTTGAGTGGATTGAGGACTGGAGAATAGTCCTCCCCAGACGTAGGCAGATTGGCCGAACTGGGTGAACAAATCTGTGTCCTATTCATTGTCTGCTGTGCCTACATTTAAGTGAACAAGAGTGTGCTGCAGCAACTGCTAGTTCACAAATCTGCATAAGTAGAGACACTTGAAATTTCAATTGGTATCAGAGCGGGAACTCGACACACAGAGTTTAAAAGGTCCTACAGTGTCTCTGAAGTTGCCAAGACAATGAAGGAAGGACAGAGCACGAGTAGACCTCCACTCCTGGAAGAGAGCAACTATGGTTATTGGAAAGCTAGAATGAAAGCTTTTCTCAAAGCTATTGATGAGAAGACATGGAGAGCTGTTGTGGTTCAGTGGTCTCCCCCAATCACCATGGATCAGCAAGGAGTGACAAGAATTAAACCTGAAGAGGAATGGACTGCTGAAGAAGGTGCTGCAGCAACTGGTAATTCAAAGGCTCTGAATGCAATTTTTGCTGCAGTTGATGCTAATAACTTCAGGTTGATCTCAAACTGTGACATGGCCAAGCAAGCATGGGAGATTCTGCAAACTGCCCATGAGGGAACTGATAGAGTAAAGCTGTCAAGACTCCAGATTATTGCCACACAATTTGAGAATCTGAGGATGCTTGATGAAGAAACTATCACTGAGTTTAATGCTAAACTCTGTGATCTTGCAAATGAAGCTCATGCCCTTGGTGAGCCCATTCCAGAAGAAAAGCTTATCAGAAAGGTTCTCAGATCGCTGCCCACAAAATTTGACATGAAGGTGACAGCCATTGAAGAAGCTCAGAATGTCAGATTCATGAGGTTGGAAGAGCTGATGGGGTCTCTCAAACAATTTGAGATGAAACTGGTCAAAGAAGACACCACTTCCAAGGACAAGAATGTTGGTTTGAAGGCTGAAGCAGAAATCAAGCAGACAGTTCCAGACGATCAGTTGAGCATGCTGGTTAAAAATCTAGGAAAGTTTCTGAAAAACATGGAATCCAGAACTGAGAGAAGCTCTTCCTCGCGAAGACAATTCAGACGGGGCAGTGAAAGAAAGAAGAAAGGGAAAGAACCAGCACTGGACGATGATGACAAGAAAGAGATGAAAAAGGGAGTTCAATGCTGGAACTGTGAAGGGTACGGACACATTGAGGCTGATTGTCCAAGCAAACCCTTCAAGAATTCTGAGAAAAAGAACAGCAAATCCATGAAAGCAAAATGGAGTGATTCGGATGAGAGTGATGAAGAAAACTGTGTTGTGCTGACAAGTGTTTCAGATGTCCATCTCAATGAGCTAAAGAAGGTAGAAATTCACTATGGGATTGAAGTCTCTGAGAGTGAAGATGACGATGACTCATCTGACAGTTTTGCTGATCTTCTGAGGAAGATACTCAAACAGTGTGAGGCAGTTCTTCAGACCAATCAGACCTTGACTGACAGAGTAAATCTCTTGGAAGAAGAACGAAGGAGATGTCTACCCTCAGTTGATAATCAAGTTACTATTCTGAAAAGAGAAGATTCAGAAAGACAGACCTCTGTTGAATCCACTCCAGCAGCAGCCAAGACAGCTGACCCGCAGAGCAATATTCTGGACGAAATATTATCTTACCAAAGACTTGGAAAAGGGAAAACAGGGCTTGGATATACTGGTGAAGAAAGCTCTAAAGGGACAGTGTTCATTAAAGCCTCAGTTGGTGAGACAGACGAGAAGAAGAATTCAGATGCCTTCTCAAAAATGGCAGAGAAAATTGGATCTAGACATGTGTACAAGAGGATGCTGCAGCATCATGGACAACATTTTTCTCAAACAAAACAAAAGTCTCAGAACAAGTGGAGTACTGGTACAAGTGTTGGGAAGCAGAAGATCAACTTCAATCTGAAGCAGCAACACAGAACTTGCTCAGCTGAAAAAGGGGGAGCAAAGTCCAGAATCAGCACATGTTGCACAAAGACTCCATTTCATGTTGCTGCACAAGGGCACTGGATTACTAAAAACAAGGGTAAATCAAAGATGGTACAAATATGGAAACCCAAACAAAGGGTTAGGAGGCTGGAAGATCAGAAGAAGAAAAGCTCTGGTGTATTCCAAGTATGGGTGAAGAAGGCTCCACCAGAATCTCTCAAGGATCCTCTGAGCAAAAATTGCAGCCTGAAGTGAATAGGTGAACAAGCTCACATGTGCTGCAGCAACCTGGTCCGAATTAGCTTGTTCACATGTGTTGGTTGCTAAAGATGAAAAGAAAATATTTGCACATGAGAGGCACGTGGCTTACACTTCAAAAAGGAAAAGAAAATAACGGGTAAATATTTTCTAGGGCACAGATCAAGAGCAAAGGGCGTCTCAGAAATCTCTGCCGATCATCCTCTGTGCGCTCCTCCTTCCTTCCACATCTCTGTAGCAATGGTGAAGACACGCGGACTGAAGAAGAATCTGGCAGCTGACAGGCAAAGCAGGTCTGAGAGAAGGACCAAGGCACGCAACGAAGACCCTGCTCAGCCGCTGGAGGTGGTTGTGTGGGAACCAAACCCTCTCCCTGTGTCGCACAGTGAGCCCTCTCCCTCTGAAGGAGCTTCGCAGAAGAGGAGGCGGCTGGTACGTGATGAAGAACCTGTCTCCGGTTCTGCTGTGCTGCCAGAAGCGGATATGACTGAAGCTGCTTCAGAGGAAGAACAAGCAGCAGAGACTGCTGCAGCAGTTCCTGCAGGAGAAGAGTGCAGATCACTGGTCATGTCTCCAGGTATTATTGGTGAAGGGGTTGAAACAGCTGCTGAGTCCCCTGAATAAGAACCTGCTGCAGCACATCCCCCTTCTTCAGACAAGGGCAAAGCTCCTATTCTGATCCCAGGCTCCAGTAGTGAAAGCTCATCCAGTGAAGAAGGATCTCTTGGTGGACCCTCTGAGAAAGGTCCTGCAGCTGAAGATTTCTCTGCTCTCACTGTCGGAGGCACATGGTTCAGGAACAAAAGCGTCTCTCAATCCTGGAGTGCTGTTGAGAGGAAACACATTGTGCATGAGAAGCGTCTGGTGCAAGACAAGTATAGATCAGCTGCTATGATTGAGCTCCTGACTGAGGTAAAACTGCTCAAGTCCCTAACCTTTCCTCACCGTTTCAATATTATTCTGGTTAGAGAATTTATAGTGAATATGGAAGAAAAATTTGGAGACGAAGGAGCTGATGAGTATGGGAGAAGCTGGGTAAGGGGTAAACAAGTGGTTATTACTCCGGAAATTATTGATGCATTCCTTGGGATTTCTGAGAATGCAAGGGCTCCCACTGATGTGAAGCCTGAATTATTGGCGAAGACCCTTACAGCGGGAGTGTGCCTGTCTTGGGGCGGCCCGAATCTCAGTGCAGCTGAGCTAACCTCCAAGTATGCTCTGCTGTATCATCTTGGTGCAAGGAACTGGATTCCTAGTTCTCACAGAGGGAAGGTCAACAAAGACTTTGCTAACCTTCTTTATTCCATTGGAAAGAGGAGGAAGATCAGCCTGGGAAGTGTGATGTTCCCTCAGCTTGCTACACATGCCGGGAGTGCCTCCTCCAGCAAGCCTATTGTGCTGCCCTCCCTCATCCATGGGATCATGGTATCTCAGCACCCAGAGTTCGGAGCGATTACTGAAGGCTTATCTGAGGAGCTGCAGGTCTTTACTGTTGATCACAAATTATTCAAGGGAAAACATGCAGTGGATGTTGCCTATGAGGATCTTCTCATGGGTGGTTCTTCAGCTCCAGCTCCCTTGGAGGAATCTCTTCCCCCTGCTGCCACAATCCAGTCTGCTCTTCGTGCCAGGATTGTGTGTCACCTCCGGTCTGAGCTGGCTATTCTTGATGCTGAAGCCAAGAGGAGAGATGCCAGGCGTGGACAGATCAGGAGCCTCATCAGAGACTTGGAGTTCCTGGAGGATGAGGAGCAGGCCCCTTGAGCATCTATGACAAAAAGGGGGAGAGAAGATTTATATGCTGCTGAATATTGATACATTTTTTTTGACCCTGCGTGGTCAGTATGCTATGGCCGAGTGTGGCCTCATCTACTTACTCTCTATTAATTTTATTTAGAGTATTTCGTTTCTGGTTTTCGGAAGAGTGCATTGGCCTTAAGGTTTTGTCAAAATGCCAAGGGGGAGATTGATAATGCAAGTGTGGCAGTGTTTGACAAAACCAGCATGAGTGAACAAGGAGCTGCTGCAGCTCAATCAATCAAGGAGGCCAGCAGAAGTAAACCAGCAACAGATGCAGCAGGGGATGCTGCAGCAGGTGCTGGTTCAAGAGCTAGTTCAACTGTCCGAATAACAGTTTTGTGCTGGGTGAGTTTTGAAGGTTTGGCAGCTTTGTGAAAGTGCTTAGAAGAATTTCTAAAATGCTGCTGAGCATATTTCAGCAAGGATTATCAGTCAGAGAAGGAGATATGCTTCAAGATATTAATCAAATCTAATCTCCTAGATTTTAGGAGATAATTGATCTTGTGGGTCAATGGCCTAAACCTGGAAATTGCTTAAAGTGGTGAGGGTATTTAAGCAGAAGGTTCGAGGGCTGAAGAGGCTGATCGAAGCTGAGTGATACACGAGAGTAGACACGAAATTCAGAGAGAGGATTTTTTCTGGGTGTGCTACGGAAGTTGTTCTTCGATCAACATACACGGGCAGAGCGTTGAGCGCAGAGCTGTGGTGCGTATTGCAGAAGAGAGTCAGGTCTTGCAGAGACTGATTCGTGCTTTGATCTGGAAGCCAATTTAGAGCTGTGGAGCTTGTTGGTTGATCAAAGGCAGCCGCGGGAGAGCTGACGGGTGGAAGGCTCGGTCGAGGTTCGTGCGGAAGAACTCACTAGTGGCAGGTGGTCACTGAGTGAGGGGGAGTTACTCAGAGTGTGCAGCGCTCTTGGAGTGGTTCGATCGGCTCGGCAGGAGGCCTTGGAGCGACGCGGACAGAGTGCTTCAGCTGGTGTTACAGCTGTTGCTGCAGCAACCCTGCTGAGTAGTGTAGGCTAGAATAGGCTGAGTTCTTGAAGAGGATTGTAGCTATTCTAGACTGACATATTGTAGAGGGTGTGCTGGCACAAATCAGAGCTTGTTCTGATTGTGTTGAGTAGTCCACACGGGGTTAAAGTAGCATAGGTTGCGTGCGTTGTAACCTAGTGTGATCTGAACCTTTGGTTGAGTGGATTGAGGACTGGAGAATAGTCCTCCCCAGACGTAGGCAGATTGGCCGAACTGGGTGAACAAATCTGTGTCCTATTCATTGTCTGCTGTGCCTACATTTAAGTGAACAAGAGTGTGCTGCAGCAACTGCTAGTTCACAAATCTGCATAAGTAGAGACACTTGAAATTTCAGAAACAATCCCATCAATTTTAAGGAAGATCCTCCAAGATCTCTACAAGATCATATCTCCTAATTTATAGGAGTTTTGATTTTCCAATCAAATCTTCACTCAACAAATCTGCCCTTGCTCTTGAGAGACACTCCAGAAATATTCTCCTGAATATTCAGCTCTTTCCGGAAGCCCTTCGGTCCACTGATTTGTTGTTTGAATGCAATCTCCGAGAAAGCTTTGAATTTTTGCTACAGCATTTTAGCTCCAGCATCTGCTGTAGCACATGTTGTCTGAAGGTGTGCGATGCTTCTGCTGCAGCTCTAGGCACCAGCGTCTGCTGTAGCACTTGCAGCTTTTCTGCCTTGTATACTGACGTTGGCGTTTTAGGCAAGCAAAATGAAGTGCTATTCTAGTCACGCAAATATCAAACAATATTTATAACCAAGTGACCTCGGATCGAACCCAAGGGAAAAGCTTAGACTAATTGACAACTAATCAATGCTACTAATGTAAGTCTACGGTTTTTTTTTGGGGGGGGGGGGGGGAATATGTCCTCCTATAGAGGTATCTCTAGCGAGCACTAAAGATAAATGATATTCTTGAGTTCTACTTAATGAATAAAAAAGGGTGACTAGGGATTCAACTTCTCTCCTAGGATATGAGGAAATGAAATAACTCACTAATACATGCATGAACTACATTTGGTTGATAAAAGCAAGGCTAATGCATCATCCACTCTAGGTTCAACTCTCGCTCCTTCCCTAGAATGGAGAGGATACATAAATGACAAGGTTCTCAAACTCTCATTCTATTGAACCGTGTAGAATATGAGTCCCATAACCGCACCCTCTCGGTCTATTGGCCGGTTACTCAAATCCGCTCAAAACTTAGCCTAATGTCAAGAATGCATGTCGCTCTCACGCACAAACACTCCATCTATGATCATACGATAGCTATGAAACATCCTAAGTTCAACTCTCGCTCCTTCCTTAGGGGTTCTAACCAAGCATACTCACTTAAGCATTTCGTCAAACACTTGGTGTGCATACAATGAATACATAGCTAGGGCACAATAAGATCAAACCAAACTTCATTCAATGCAACAACAATAGTGTTCTACATCATATCCAATCCTAGGGGATCCATTTAATCCCCAACCACAAAAGTAACTACTCACTCATAATGAGTGTGTACAAAAACATGACAACTAAAGGAAGCATAAATGTAAATACAAAGCTAGGGTTTAGAAGAGGATGATGTAGAATCTTCAATCCAAGCTTCAATCTTCCATCAAGCTTGATCTTCCTTGAGTTTTGTCGTCTAGGGTTGCAAAAATTGGAAACTTGTCGTCTAGGGTTGAGAGAAAAAGCAAGCTCTTTTTCTTCACTTCAATCTCCTTCTATTTATACTCTTTGAAGTTTCCCACAAAATGACCGAAGTGACCGAATCACTTGATTCGGTCAATGTCCATGTGATTCGCTCGAACCTTTTGTTCAGTGCAGTTTTGAGTTTGGGCGAATCAATTATCCTGGCCGAATCACTTTTGATTCGGTCAAATGTCTTTGTTTTGATACGGTCAAACGCCTTGTGGAGCTAAACTGATTCGGGCACCTCTGGGCGAATCACCTCTGATTCGGCCGAATCATCTGTTCAGTAGCTTCTTGACTGGGCGAATCAATTTTCTTAGCCGAATCACCACTGATTCGGTCACACCCATTATGTGATTCGGTCAAACCTTCAGGACTTCCCCGGATCAGGTCAATTCGTGCAGCTGAGGGTGATTCGGTCAAGCTGGTGGGCGAATCACTAGTGATTCGGCCGAATCACTTCTGCAGTTTGCTCAGCTTTGCTTCTTTTGATCTCCATCGACCGGAATTCGTCTAGATTTTCTTCGGGCCACTTCGTATTGCGAGATACATAATTTTAACCTGAAATACACGAAGAAATCATCAAATGGCTTTATAGAATTGCGGAACAAACAAGAAGTAAGGGAAAAATGTGGACAAATATAAGGTTATTTGCCCGCTCATCATATACTTGCACTAGATTTATGAAGGAGAGCTGATCTTCTGCTACTGAACTTCTGCTCCAGAGATTGCTGTAGCACATGCTTACTCCACTGCTTGAGCACTGAGATAGTCACTCTGCCCAGATTGCACAAGCTGATGTCTTCATGATCTCTTCCAGTTTTCTGAGCGCCCCAAGGCAACATTAGGTGGCGCGCCTGGTGAAGACATTAAGCTCAGGCGTGCCACTTAATGTCTTCATCTGGAGCGCCATTTACTGAGCTAGCTCATTCTGGAATGCTCTTCATCAGCTGTTTTCTTTACAAACTTGCTGTAGCAGGCTCTAGTGCACTTTGTAGGAGTTTGTCAATGATGCCACATACCTTAACAATCTCCCCCTTGGCATTTTGACAAAATCCAAGAACCCTTCTAATCTTAGGCAATCCTCCTCTCATCTAGACTCCTTCTTTAGCAACTTCCTCAGCTTCAATCTTCAGGGGATGTTGTAGCAACTTCTTGCACTTGTTTTGTCAATGATGCCACATACCTTAACAATCTCCCCCTTGGCATTTTTGACAAAACCCGAGCATCATCTATAAGAGCACCTCTTCTCTTCTTCTCCCCTTCTCCCCTTCTCCTCTTCTCCCCCTTTTTGTCACAAATGATAGAGAGGGATACCAGCTAAACTCAGCGAGTATGCCAACGCCTCTTCTCCATCCACAGGAGAGGGCATTCCAATGTGTCAACATGTGCTTCTTTGGTTGGCTTTGGGGGAATATCAGGTGGCTGCTTCTCCACCCATACATGTATTGGTTTTCGAACATGCTGCTTCCGAGTTTTGTTGTGACCAGCAACTCTTTCTTTCCTTCCGGCATTGTTTCGGTGTCTCATCCTCTCTGTGCCAGCATCCTTCTTGATCCTCATTTTCGTTGTCCCTCCAACATATCTGATGTTTTCGTGCACAACTGGACAGTGACAGTCCATCGGCTTTGATGAGCTGGAGGTCACCTGCGTGCCACGCCTGATCCTTGGCTTCATCTGGCGTTGTCCATCTGTAGGCGATTTTTGAGGTCTCCAATACTTGTTCAGGATTGGGCATCTTCTCTGAATGTGTCCCTCTTGATCACAGAAATAACATCTGGGACTTTTGCATCTGGGTTTCTTTTCTGCTACAGGTGGTTGATACAACGGTTGCTGTAGCAGCCTCTTGTTCACCCTTCTATGCACCTTCTTCTGAACTGGTTTCTGGGACAGGACCGTTTTCTCCACTGCAATCTCAGCATCTTCTAGCTCCGTAGCTTTGGTGAATACAGTACTTTCAGCACCTTCTTCTCCAGTGTATCCAAGACCAGAGTAGCCTCCTCCATATCTTTGGCGAGCTAGAATATCTTCAAGAGTGCTTGTTCCACTATTAAGCATCTTTGTAGTCTTCCGGTAGAGGTTGAGCTCTTCCTTCTCTGCAGCAAACTTCTCTTCTTGCTGGGCAACCTGATCCGTAAGAGAAGTGATCATCTTCAGCAGCTCCTCTTGTTTTTCTTGCAGGTCTGAAACTTTGGCAGTCAATCCTTTGTTGATCTCCATGACTCACAGACACTCTTCGTGCAACAGGGTAAAGTTTTTGGCAATGGACTCCTCAGTGATTTCCTCATCATCATCACTGTCTGACTCCTCAACACCATGAACAATTTCTGGCTTTGTTGAAACGGTGTTCTCCAAATCAGTTACAGATGTCAGAGCAACATTGCTTATCAGTTCAGAATCTGCTTCACCGTCTTCGTCTCTCCAGTTTGCAGCAGGAGTCTTGATCCTTTCATGCGCCGTCTGGAGGATCTCCCATGCTTGCTTGGCAACTTCACAGTCAGAGATCAGCCTGAAATTATTTGCGTCAACAGCGGCAAATATCGCATTCAAGGCTCTTGAGTTACTGGTTGCTACAGCTTCCTCTTCAGCTGTCCATGTCTCCTCTGGTTTCTCCAGTGCAACTCCTTTGTCGTCGATGATCAGAGGGTGTGACCATCCAGACACTACTGCTCTCCAAGTCTTCTCATCCATCGTCTTTAGGAAGACCTTCATTCCCGCCTTCCAACATCCATAGTTGCTTTCTTCCAACAATGGAGGTCTTCTTGTGCTCTGTCCTTCCTTCATTGTCGTGGCGTCTTCAGAGACACTATAGGATCTTTTACTCTGTGTGTTGAGCTCCCGCTCTGATACCAATTGAAATTCGCAGCGTCTCAGTTAGACAGATTTTGTGAACAAGCAGTTGCTGCAGCACACTCTGGTTCACTCGGAAATTGTCTCAGCACACAATGAACAAGACAAAAGTTTGTTCACCCAGTTCGGCCAACTGCCTACGTCTGGGGAGGACTCTTCTCCAGTCCTCAATCCACTAAACACAACGGTCTCCAAGTACACTCGGTTACAACTCCACGCAACCTATGGTACTCAACCTTGTGTGGATCACTGGACACAATCAGAACAGGCTTTGACTTGTGTCTGCACACCCTCTACAAATGTCAATCTAGAATAGCTAATGTCTCCTCGAAACTCAGCCTATTCTAAACTACACTCAACTTTGCAGGGTTGCTGGAGCACACAGCTGATGCACAATTGTCCACGTCGCTCCAAGGCTTTCTGCCGAGCCGGTCGATCGATTCCACGAGCGCTGCACACTCTGGAATACTCCCCCTCACTCAGTGACCTCCAGCCACTAGCAAGAACCACCGCTTAGACACTCGACCGAGCCACACACCCGTCAGTTCTTCCGCGGCTGCCCTTGATCAACCAACAAGCACCACTGCTCTGAATTGGCTTCCAGATCAAGCTCGAATCAGACTATGCAAGTCCTGATCACCTTCTACTTCTGTCACCATAGCTCTGCGCTCACGCTCTGCTCTCGGGTGATGATCGAAGAATTCGTGCGTCACACACCAAAATTGCTCTCTCTGAATTCCGTGTATGCACTTGCAGCTTTTCTGCCTTGTATACTTGCACTGGATTTCTGAAGGAGAGCTGATCTTCTGCTACTGAACTTCTGCTCCAGAGATTGCTGTAGCACATGCTTACTCCACTGCTTGAGCACTGAGATAGTCACTCTGCCCAGATTGCACAAGCTGATGTCTTCATGATCTCTTCCAGTTTTCTGAGCGCCCCAAGGCAACATTAGGTGGCGCGCCTGGTGAAGACATTAAGCTCAGGCGCGCCACTTAATGTCTTCATCTGGAGCGCCACTTACTGAGCTGGCTCATTCTGGAATGCTCTTCATCAGCTGTTTTCTTTACAAACTTGCTGTAGCGGGCTCTAGTGCACTTTGTAGGAGTTTGTCAATGATGCCACATACCTTAACACTCTGCATAGGCTCCTGATTGTCGGTCTCTACTCCAATTTCTGGTACATGGTTAATCTCTCAAGCTTCTTCAGGTGCGTGATTCATTCACGCGCTTCTTGGGAACTCAAGCCTTTCGTCCTTGACCATTTTTACTTTTGGACTTGCGCATGCGCTAATTTGGAGTTGTGTGCGCACACCGGTTTTTTTCCTTTTATATAGCTTTGTCCACTTTTCTTATAGCCCCAGAACGGTTCCAGTCTCGGCCTTCGGATAGCAGCTATGGAACAATGCCCCGCTCGCCCTCCTTGGTCTACTTGCGCAGGTCAGCGCACGCATTTACACTCGCGCCCACTTTCCTACACTCGACTTCCAGAGGAAAGGTGGTCTGTTTTCCCACCTCGCCACGCTATGGGTATTCGCCTTTGGCATCTGCGTTGCTGAGCGCGCTCTATTGTTCCGAAGGTTGCGAAGCACCGGCCTCCACTAGCGCTTTTAGCCATGTACCTTAATCTCGAAGTACAAACGACTAACCGCCTCTCTAGAGCTCTTTCTGTCAACTCCACATCCCCTGTATATCCCAACTAAGAAGACAAAAATCGAAAAAATTATACTAAAACTGTTAATAGCAGCGCATGTAGGATGAATAAGAGAAAACAAGTCGAAAGGTGTGCGCAATCCGCACACAAGCGCACAACCGCTACTATTTCCTTTAACTACAAAACTAAGCTAAACTACAATGCTAAATATGAAATGTAAATGTAACCCCCCCCCCCCCCCCACACTTAAACAGAGACGTGTCCCCACGACTCATGCTCAAACGCAACGGAGAGCGCACTTATGCAGGCTACTAGGACAACTAAAAATTAAAAGTAAAATGCATCATGAAAATGAAAAACATAGTCAACGTAGCAAATGAAATAAAGTCAAGAGTTCACAAAATATCCAACACCAAATAGGAAAATAACATCCAGTGATAGTTTTCAAAAGCAAAAGGACAACCCGAAATTATTTGCCCCTAGCCATCGGCGCATCCCTAGAAATCCTCTGAGCTGGAGTCCTGCGCAGACCCTTGTGCCTCCTCGTCCACGGACTCTGTCTCATACTCAGAGCTGGAGGATGGTGGCGCAACTGAAACTGCTGCGGGCTGGTTTGCAAGTTCCTCCTCCGAGTCAGTTTCCCATATCGAATCTGAACTTAACTCTTTGATGGGGGTTACCTCAGAGGGCGATCTGATCATCTGTGCAGAGGGTTGCGGAGGGGGCTCTGATGGCATTTGCAGCGGGTCTATGACTGGGGTGCGCACTGAGGATTGTACCGGTGACTGCGTGGGAGAACTGGCTGGCTCGTGTTGCTCTATCAGTGACCCTGCAGGTGGCCTACGCAGACTGAGAAGAGGGGGAGTGGGATCTTCAAATTTCCACCCAGATGGTGGACTGATGCTTAAATCGGCCCCCTCGGGCGCCAAGTACTCCAGCACGCGCATGACGTTAAACATCATGCGCTGCTCTGCTGCCGTCTCCTTAGCATCCTGTCTGGGCTGCTTTGCCTATGCGCGCGGGGGAGAATCTTTGATGTCAATGGTCACAACTTCCCCTATCAGCCCACTCGCCCGCGCGAGCTTATCTCCAGATCAGCCGGTTCTAGCGACGCCAAAAACTCGCAGGTATCCTCCTTATCCGCTGCGCTGTTGATGTCCAACAGCGCCTCCCAGCCCGCCAGCGCGAGCTTTTCCATAATGAGGTCCTCCATCCCGACCTCTTGCAGGAACTCCCTGCTGATGTACGGAGTCCCGTACATCTCCAGCCTCAGAAAGGCTTCATACTTGCTGGCGAAAGAAGCTGGGGTCGCTTGATCCTCGGCAGGCTGCATTGTGCGCTAGGGTTCTTCCGGTCAACTACGGTCAACGCTCACAAATGTTCACAAAAACCAAACTCCGCCAAATGCCCTGAAACTTTCACCAAATGGGCGCCTACTGTCCGCCTACAAAACCCCCAACCAAAACTCCAAATGGTGCAGGCTAGCTAAGTGCGATTTCAGACCTAGGGCACTCCTCTTCTCGCACAAACCCTAACTCAATCGGCTCAAATCTGAGGGGAAGGGTTACCTGATGAGTGTGCGACTGAATGCTCCTCAAATCTCTCTAAACGGAAGTTGGGTTGAGTGTCGGACGGAGAGCGGGTGCTGAGGGCGGGAGCTTCTTGCAACGGTCGAGTGTGAAAAATGCTAAAATTTTTCTAAGTACTGCCCTTATATACCCCCGTGTCTGGCGCATCTTTCCTGCGTACTGAATTTGTGCGCTGCTGATCGACTAAAAAAAACTACAAGTCCTAAACTAGCTAAAAGACACTAGAAAAACTAAAAGAAAAACATGTAAAAGTAAAACGTGTCGGGTTACCTCCCGACAAGTGCCTTTGTTTAACGTCGTTGGCTCAACTGTACCTCGTTACTTGCGTGAAAGTGTACCAGCGACCTCCCCCACTCTTGCTCCTGAGTGACCCCGCGCTTGTGCGTGTGTTGCGTTCTTCTTGTTCCTGCGCAAAGGATCGGAAGAGTGATCAGCATGGTTAAAAGTATGTGATAAATTATAAGTAACGAGGTTAGGTAAAGAGGAAGAAGAAATATGAGCAATAGTTCCAAGTTCTTCCTCTGGTGCATCTGGTGGTGGTTCTGGCGCAGCACCCTGCGCATCTGCTATCTCTGGCTCTGCCAATTCAACTTCCCGCGCTGTGCCATCCCAAGGTTCTCCTAAATACTTTTTGACTCTCTGCCCATTGACCTGAAAACGATGCCGGTGCTCGTTTTCTAACTCGATTGTTCCGTTGGGGAAAACCTTGGTAACCGTGTATGGTCCCGTCCATTTGCTGCGCAGCTTCCCGGGCATGAGCTTTAGGCGCGAGGAGAATAATAGTACCTGGTCTCCTGGCTCAAAAGTGCGTCTGAGGATATTTTTGTCATGAAATGCCTTTGTGCGCGCCTTGTAATCGCGCAGTCCCTCATATGCATCCAGGCGCAGCTCTTCTAATTCGCTTAGCTCAAATGCGCGCTCCTTACCGGCCTCGTCTAGGTTCAGGTTGCAAACGCGCAATGCCCAGTATGCTTTGTGCTCTAACTCCACTGGCAGGTGGCACGCTTTTCCATAAACCAACCGAAACGGTGAAGTCCCAATTGGTGTCTTGTGTGCGGTTCGGTATGCCCACAGCGCATCATCAAGGCGTTGGCTCCAATCTTTGCGCGACGGTCTCACAGTTTTTTCCAGGATACGCTTGATCTCTCGGTTGGAAACCTCGGCCTGGCCATTCGTCTGAGGGTGGTAAGCGGTGGACGTCTTGTGGCGCACTCCGTAATGCTTGAACACCTGCGCCACAATCCTATTGCAAAAATGCGTCCCCTGGTCGCTGATGATTGCCTTAGGCACTCCGTACCTGCAAAATATGTTAGTCCTAAAAGTCAGCGACCGTCTTACCATCATCCTTCAGGGTAGCCTTGGCCTCAACCCATTTGGAGACATAATCTACCGCGACCAATATATACTCATATCCGGAAGATGGAGGAAATGGCCCCATGAAGTCAATCCCCCAAATATCGAATACTTCATCCACTAGAATTGGCGTCTGCGGCATCTCATTGCACGCTGATATGCCTCCTGTGCGCTGGCACTTGTCACAGTTCCTGCAGTGGTTATACGAGTCACTAAACAAGTGGGCCAATAGAATCCGGAATCCAGGATCTTTCTGCTCGTGCGCTTTGGACCAAAGTGTCCTCCACATGCCTGCGCATGACAAAACATCAAAACAGAGTTAATTTCATGGTCAGGCACGCAGCGCCTCAAAATTTGATCAGGTCCTATTCTGAGCATATACGGATCATCCCAAATGTAATGCTTGGACTCATGCTTTAATCTCATACATTGGGTTTTAGTGAAATGAGGAGGAAACGTACCTGTGACCAGGTAATTCGCAATGTGCGCATACCATGGTACCTTACCTGTCAGCGCCATCAGATGCTCATCAGGGAATGTCTCCGTGATTCGCCCTGGCTCCTCTGCCTTCACGATCCTGCTCAGGTGGTCCGCGACTGTGTTCTCCGTGCCCTTCTTATCTTTGATTTCCAAGTCGAATTCCTGAAGTAGGAGTACCCAGCGCATCAGGCGCGGCTTAGTCTTCTTCTTGGACATTAGGTAACGGATTGCTGCGTGGTCTGTGTAGACGATGACTCTAGCGCCAAGAACATATGCGCGGAACTTCTCCAGCGCAAACACAATTGCCAGAAGTTCCTTCTCCGTGGTGGTGTAGTTCCTCTGCGCAGCGTCCAGTGTGCGCGATGCATAATAAATGGCATGTGGCTTCTTGTCCACTCGCTGTCCCAGGACTGCACCTACTGCATAGTCACTTGCGTCGCACATCAGTTCAAATGGCAGGTTCCAGTCTGGCGCGCGCATCACTGGCGCACTAGTTAGCGCCTCCTTCAGCTTACCAAACGCGGCCTTGCACTCATCAGTAAATTCGAAACACACATCCTTTTGCAAGAGGTTAGACAGGGGTATACAAATCTTAGAGAAATCTTTTATGAAACGCCTGTAAAACCCGGCATGCCCAAGGAAGGATTTCACATCGCGCACGTTAGTGGCATAAGGCAGATTGGAAATAAGATCTATTTTGGCTTTGTCTACCTTGATCCCCTCCTGCGAGATAATATGTCCTAGTACTACTCCATGTGATACCATGAAATGACATTTCTCATAATTGAGCACTAGGTTCTTTGAAATGCAGCGCGCTAAGACCTTATCAAGATGAGTTAAGCATGCGTCAAAGGTACTTCCGTACACAGTAAAATCATCCATGAACACTTCTATGCATATACCAATCATATCAGAAAAAATGCTCATGACTAGACGTTGGAACGTACCTGACGCGTTACACAGCCCAAATGACATGCGCCGAAACGCAAACGTACCGAATGGGCAGGTAAACGTGGTCTTCTCTTGATCTTCCGCAGCTATGGGTATCTGATTGTACCCTGAGTATCCGTCCAAGAAACAAAAGTAGGGCTTCCCCGCTAATCGATCTAGCATCTGGTCCATAAAGGGTAGCGGGAAATGGTCCTTGCGCGTGACTGCGTTAAGCTTCCTGTAGTCGATGCACATGCGCCATCCAGTTTGTATGCGCACGCCCTGCGCATTCTCCTCTACTGTGATTCCTCCTTTCTTCGGCAAAACGTGCACTGGACTTACCCATTTGCTGTCCGAGATTGGGTAAATGACTCCTGCGTCAAGCAGCTTCAGGTTCTCTTTCTGCACCACCTCCATCATGTTCGGGTTCAATCTGCGCTGAGGCTCCCTGGATGGTTTGGCACCATCTTCCAATAGAATCCTATGCATGCATACGTCCGGGCTCACTCCGCGCAGGTCAGCAAGTGTCCATCATATAGCGCGCTGGTTCTTGCGCAACACCTGCTGTAATCGCGCCTCCTGCTCTTCTTCCAATCCTTTCTTTATGATTACTGGCAGGGTGTCCTCATTTCCCAAGAATATGTACTTGAGGTGCTCTGGGAGTTGCTTCAGCTCGACCTTGGGTGCCTGTTCAATAGAGGGCAAGATTTTATTAGCAGTGTAGACATTAACTATATCATGTACCTATCTGGATGCTGGTTCAAGACTGCTCAGCTCTTCCTCTTGCGCCTCTAACTCTGCCTGTGCCAGTGTTTCAGGCTCTTCTGCTGCGCTTGCGCATTGCGCATCTGCAACCAAGTCATCTATGCTGTCCATTGCGTGCAATGTGGCGTCCTCATGAGGGTGCTGCATCCCTTTGAATATGTTAAAATGAATTTCCTCGCCATCAACCTCCATAGATAGCGTACCCCTCCACACGTCTATCTTGGTGCGCGCTGTCATCAGAAATGGTCTGCCCAGTAGGATCTGCGCACTGCCTTTGCTCGACTCACCCTCCATTTCTAGGACATAGAAATCTGCTGGGAACACCAGCTCTCCGACTCGGACTAGAACATCCTCTATCATGCCCGTCGGTTGCTTGCACGACCGATCTGCTAGCTGAATGGTGAGACCTGCAGGCTTTAGTGGTCCAAGGCGCAATGACGCATATAGGGAATAGGGAAGCACATTTATAGATGCGCCTAAGTCAATCATGCAATTTCACACTGTGGTCTTACCTAAAGTGCAAGGGATGGTAAACGTACCTGGATCTCGGCATTTAGGTGGTACCTTATGCTGCACGATCGCTGAGGCCTGCGCATTTAGCATTACCTGTGCGCACTCGCCTTTCCTCCTCTTATTTGTGCACAGCTCCTTTAGAAACTTGGCGTACCTAGGGATTTACCGAACTACTTTAATAAGGGGAATGTTTATTTCCACCTTACTGAATAACTCGTAGAGCTCCTTATCGAGAGCTTCCTTCTTAGCCGATGGTATCTGTACAGGGAAAGGTGCAGGTATGTTAGTACGATTCATGCCTTTGTCCTTTGATTGTGTCATACCTGGCGCTTCGTCCTGCTGGCTTGTGGCTGGCGCTTCTGGTTGCGCATTCTGCTCTGTTGGATTTGGGACTTGCGCAACTGGTTGCGCGGGCGCCTTTGCGGACTGCTCTGTTCCTACCATGCGCCCAGTCCTCAGTGTCACTGCGTTGACTCCTCCCTTGGGGTTCTGGATTACTTGTGAAGGCAGGTTGCCATCGCTCTTTTTCAGCTCATACACCGTGGTAGCGATCTGTGATAGCTGCTTCTCAATGGACTCGAACCTCTTGTCATACTTCTCATCATTTTTGCGCAGTGTGTCTGCTAGCTGCCCCACGATATCTTCCAAGGGTCGCCTTGGTTGCTGGTTGTTCTGCGCTGGTGCGTCAGTGCGGCGATGCGGTGGATTGTAGGGCACAGCTTGTTGCGTCTGCTGTGGTGCGCGGAACTCCGTGGACTGCCTCTGGAAATTGTTTTCCTCCTTCCATCTGAACCCATTTGCGGCTAGTCCAAAACGCGGCTGATTCTGCCTCTGTGGCCCTCTAATATCCCATCCTCCTAGAGCATTGACATCTCCTGATTCCTCGAAAAGTGTGAGACATGCGTCGGTTTTGTGCTCAGTGGACGTGCAGAACTCGCATACCTTTGGCGCAGCTGGTTGCGCTCCCTGCGCATGCATCAACTTCTGCAGCATGGCCTTCATTTCCTTTATTTCAGCGCTTGTTTCTACCTGATGCACAGAACGAGCACGACTGTTTTCAAGTGTTAGCTGATGTCTTACCTGCCCAGCAGAGTCTTCTATCAGCTGCCACGCGTCCTCTGGGTACATGTTGCAAATGTCGCCTCCTGCGCATGCATTCAATAATCTCAGCTCCATGGGCAGCAATCCATTTAGGAAATTCTCTATCAGCACATTTTGGGGCAGGCCGTGATTATAGCAGTTAGCCTCCAGCTCCCTGAAACGCTCCTAATACTCTGACAGCGATTCTCCTACGCCCTGCCTAGGTGCGGCCAACTCCCTCCTGAGTAGCGCGATCTTTGCTGCGGGATAGAACTTGTCCAGGAACTTCTTCTGCAGCTGCTCCCATGTGTGAATTGATCCTGCTGGTAAGTTCATCAGCCAATGCCTGGCCGTGTCACACAATGAAAATGGGAACGCTTTCATCTTCAGCGCTTCATCGCTCTCCCCTTCGGCCTTCATGTTCTCGCAAATGACTAGGAATTCTCGCACATGTTTGACTGGGTTCTCATTGTTCATCCCGTGGAACTTGGGCATGTGATGAATGAGCGAGCTCCTGAGTTCAAAATGACCGTCTAGTGGAAGCACTATGCACCATGGCTGGTTAACCGTGATTGGGGCTGACATCTTGCGCACTGTTCTGCGTCGCGCGGCCTGTCGCGCTGGTGGCGCGTTATACACTTTAGCGGCCATCCTTGCTTCAACTTCGCGCTGCACTTCCTCTCTAAACAGGGCTGCGCGGTTATGTGCCCTCGCATCCTCTGGGGTTCTGTCCCCTAAATTGTCTCCAACGACACTGTTATCCTCCATAACCTGTTCTAAATCTCAAAGAAAACGAAAATAAAAGAAAACTAAGTTGTTGCGTCTGTCAGTGCGCAACTAGAATCTACGCAGCGCAACTATTTCAAGGTTGCGCATGCTGATGTTGATTGCGCGCTGTCAGAAACAACTACGAAAATAAAGCAAACAGAAATAACTAACTACTGTAAAAGAGACTTAAGCTGGTTAAAGCTTATCTGTGTTGCTCCCCGGCAAAGGCGCCAAAATTTGATAGCGCGTCGTTGTGCGCGTCAAATTTATTCCTTCCTTCTCCACTTAGTATAGCGGCTAAGTCAGGGTCGAATCCACAGGGAGCAAGTAGATTAGCTTTAACTAGTAACCTGCACTTACGAAAACTGGGGGGTGTGAGTGATTGGGTTGCGCAAGTGCGCGAGTAAACAGTAGTAAACCCAGGAATTGCACTAGACGTGCGCAGGCAGTAGAGATTAAGTACTATGACTATGAAAAGTATCGGCGCAGACAATCCTCTATGAGTGTATTCCTTATCATCGACTCTAAACGTCTATAGTTTGGTTTACTGATGTTAGTGTCCGATCAAGGCTTCCTAACATGCGCGCATGTTCCGATCAAAGTTCATGAGCTATTAATTCTTAAGACTAGTCTAAACAGCTACGAATCCTGTCACAGTAGCAACTGATTATCCTAGCGCGTTACTCCTAGTTGTCACCATCAGGCTATTCAACTAGTTTAACATATAACAAACAAGTAGTAAGAGTAAGATTGCGGTTCAAGGCTTCCCCTACTCATGGAACTAGCTGTCAACAGTGTGCACAGAATTAATAGAAGCAAACAAACTATGCATTAAGCTCAAGTCTCAAAGGAAATACTCATAGAATCATGCCCAACCGATACCAAGCGTTTAGCTAGACATGCTAGTAGTAAACATCATAGAAACAGTAAATAATATCTAAAGTATCCAATAAAACAGCAACGAGCAGGTGCGTGCAGGTTGCAGAGTCTCGGCTAGCGCAGTCGGCTAGCTCAGGTCCTCACAGCAGGCTCGTGTGTTTTTCTGTTCTGCCGTTCCCTTGTGTGCTGTGGTCTTCTATGATCGTCCTATTGTGTGTCTTCAAACCCTAGCCTTCCTCTCTTTATATACTGCTCATGAGGCCCAACCTTGGCAACTTCCAAATCTGGTGGTGTCAAGATTTGGAAACACCACTATTCTGCGCATGGCGCACTGCACCTTGGTTAGCGCAATCGGTCTGCGCACCGTAGTCGACTCTGCCACTATCTGTTTGCGCTGCTAGCTCCGCAGGCTGAGTGATGCGCGTCTTAAACGCTGCCTGTTAGCGCGTATCCGACTTAGGCCCTCGTTTCGCCCTGAAATACAAAAACACTGGAAACCAGTAATCTTGTACACAAAATAATGCAAACAAACATAGGGTTAGGATCTAAATAGTGTGTATAAATAGGCTCTATCAGTGCCTTAGGTTGAAATCGCACCTAGCTAGCCTGCACCATTTGGAGTTCTGGTTAGTGGGTTTTGTAGGCGGGCAGTAGGCGACCATTTGGTGAAAGTTTCAGTGCATTTGGCGGAGTTTAGAATTTTTGAGCATTTGTGAGCGTTGACCTTAGTTGACCGGAGGAACTCTAGCGCACCATGCAGCCTGCCGAGGATCAAGCGACCCCAGCTTCTTTCGCCAGCAAGTTTGAAGCCTTCATGAGGCTGGAGATGTACGGGACCCCGTACATCAACAGGGACTTCCTGCGTGAGGTCGGAATGGAGGACCTCATTGTGGAGAAGCTCGCGCTGGCGGGCTGGGAGGCGCTGTTGGAGATCAGCAGCGCAGCGGACAAAGAGGATTGATAGAGCCTATTTATACGCATTAGTTAGATCATAACCCTATGCTTGTTTGCATTATTTTGTGTACAAGATTACTGGTTTCCAGTGTTTTTGTATCTCAGGGCGAAACGAGGGCCTAAGTTGGATACGCGCTAACAGGAAGCGTTTAGGACGCGCATCACACAAGCCTACGGAGCTAGCGGCGCAAACAGAAGA